>OY744520.1:82014461-82174461 GCA_963556195.1 Sepiola atlantica
CATAACAAAACATTGGGCAGTAAGTATACTCGCCAAAAAAGTAATAGAAACAACGAGCGTGTGAGCTTTTCCAAGCGATTGTATGGAGATTGACTTTTTACAAAAAAGAACGAAAGTTACGTTTGTCTTCTGAAAAACGTATGCATTCGTAATAATTTTGTATGCGAATGCCGACAGCAGAAATCGCCATGTTGAGAAGCTATTCGTTAATTGGTATACTCAGCTCTATTGTAGAATGTGAAATAATGTTTACAAACTATGCTTACAAAACGGCGAACATAATTTAATGTTTAAATCTGAATAAAAAGTGAATGTTTTTTGTTTAACATGAAGAATATGAGGAGAAAAACAAAATTAACTGTAATTTGATAAAATAATCGGAAAAAGCTTAGCGACGCACTCTTAGGGAATATCTGTTGTTTTTTTAGGAATACGACTGTGAATCGCTCTTTAATACTTCTGGAATAACAGGTGTTTGTTTAACTTGAATTCTATGTTAAAATTAGCACACCTTGGATCTGATGGCGGTGAGAGTAGATAAATAGTAGCGAGTACAAAGAGATTCACTTTTTTCTTTTGTAAGTGTTATTTTTTGAAAGTGCAGCACTTCGGACTAAAAAAATAATAAATATGTAAAAAAGAAGAGATACATGAATATACTAGAACACCCGCATGAAGTCTTAGGTAAATTTGACTGCGGAAAAGATTAGGATAAAAACGTTTAATAATTTCATCATGGCTGAATGCGGGAGAGATTTGACTTTACTTTATTATATAGTTTACGTGATACCTACACTAATTAAATGATCAGGATGCATTTTTGATTAGATCTATAAAGCATAAAGCCTAGTAATGTGGGATATATTCATTTTAAGTCATGCATTTGTGAGACGGAGTAAACGGGGGTTGAAGGCCATCGCCAAAATTTAGACACTTCTGATTTTTGTGAAATTTTTACAATATATATAAGACATAGATTAATCAATTATTGGCTTATTTTAAGTGTTTAAAGGGAGCATAATATTAGCCCAACCTCATATTTACATTAACTTGCATTAAGCAAGATTCCCGGAATTTAAATTTTATGTCAAGACCTCTTTAGGCTTAGGCCTAAAATGTAAGATATTTTCTAGAATCCAAATAATTTAATGAATTTGATCAAACTTAGAATAATGATTGTAGGCATAGTTTTTAGTATCATTATACTTGATTGTAATCTTTGTAGGGGAAGCTAAATATCGTGCTAAACTCTTCTACTCGTAGAATGTATTTTACCCGTCCTGAAACGGGTATTTTTCTAGTATATATATATATATATATATATATATATATATATATATATATATATATATATATATATATATATACATAAAGAGAGAGAAGTGGGAGTTATGAGCCAAATAGCTCATTCACTTTCAAGTGTAATATGTGTGCCTTTGTTGATTAACGCAACACATTGACAAGTCCTATCTCTTTTTAAATAGCGAATGCAGTTGGTTCATTCATCAATGTACATATATCGTTTCCTGATAAAAATGGAAAAGGGATTGTTCAACATTTCCTAAAAGGAGATATTTATGTATTCCCATAATTTAACGAAATGGGTATAATTGCTAAGTAGTATCTACCTCTTATTTCTAGTAATAATCGGCAGATTGTATGAGGACACATGTTACAAACAACAACACATAACTTATTACATAACCCGCATTGTTGTTAAATACTTAAGATGCCGACTGTTTTATGAGGATAATTTATGTCAATTACTATAAAATTAACGTATGTCGATATATATATATATATATATATATATATATATATATATATATATATATATACATATATACATACATATATAGATACAGAAATAGACAAATAATAAAATAGCGATATAGAACGGTGTATACATCATATAAATAATTTATATAAACAACTTTAACTTTGAGCTATCGATATACATTTATTTGTATTTGCAGAAAAAAGCTAAATATATGTTCACAGTGCAATGTTGAGCTTAATATATGAGAGTATATTCATTTCAGATGATAGTTCAATCAGGTTAAAGCAGACATAATTCCCGTAGATAGCTTTTACATACGTCTCGAAACATCTTTTATTATGAAAACATTGATATATCCCAAACGAAAAATAAAGTAATCATCTTTTCAACCGAGTCTGTTAAGAAGCAGCGTTTCGGAGTTAATATATATATATATATATATATATATATATATATATATATATATATATATATATATATATATATATATTAGTAGAGAATGGTAGTTTGCTTGAAGCATTGCTGGGTATAGTAGTAGTAAGTTTTTGAAAGGCTGTGGGCAATGCAATTCCGGGTAAGATGCAAGTTGAAAGGAAAGGAACAAAAACAATAACAATAAATCGAATACGATATAAGACTTACTATTTATTTTTCCTTTTTTTTCCTTTTTTTTTTTCTTACATAACAGCAAGAGTGTTTTAGCTGTTCGTGTGATGTCCGGGTGATTAAAAATCACTATTTGATATTTCGGGAAAAGACATCCCTTTTTCAAAAATAACTAGACCAGAAGAAGAATAATATTTTATTCTTCTCCGACTGTGTAGAGAATAATACAAAATAAAATGGCTGCCAGATATAGACCGCAGCAAAAAAGCAGTTTCACAGGGAATATAAATTAAGTTAAGTTTTATTTTAATATTATGTTAAATATATGATTTGGTGTTTAGAATATTTGTGTAATGTTGGTTAGGTGTATGGTGTTCGATAAACTGTTAGTTTTGATAATATATATATATCATTTTTTTTTTTTTATATTTGAATATTTACTTTGTTTTATCTTCGTATTTTTATTTTGTTTATCTTTCTATCGTAATTTAAGAATTTTAATATAAAGTAAAGTAATTAGTCTCATATTTTAAATATTCTAGATCTATCTACTTATCGATTTCGATTATCATCTATTAAAGAAGTGTTATTAATTACTAATTGTGAGTTTCGTCAAATTAGATTAACGAATTAACTTAATAACTTGATATATTTACTATAAGATAAAAGGGGAGTAACTCTGGATTTTTTTAAAAAAATTTTTTATAATTAATTTTTATTTATTTATTTATTTTTTTTAAATTTTTTTTTGGTGGAGATCTGTATAACAATATTAGTATATATATATATATACAACATATATACACATAATGCATATATACATATATATATATACATATCTATGTATTATTGTTTGTTTAATTGTTTATCTATATATATTCATCAATTTCTTTACATATTTGCTTGTGTTTTTTTTGTTTTTTTTTATTTTTTTTATTTTTATTTATTTATTTATTTTTTATTATTATTATTTACTTGTTTAATTTATTTTATGAATTATTTATTTAATATTTGCATGTTATTTGTATACATTCTATATGTGTTTGGATTTATTAATTAATAATGCTAGGTTATGGGGTGACTTATTTTGGTGGGTTAGAAGAGTATGTTGAATATGGTTTTTGGTTGAAAGTGTGTAAGGATGGAAGTTCATATGGGGAGGGGCCTGTTTGATTGTTTGGGTGTGTGGTGAGTTTATTATAGGAGGTGAGTAATGAGTGAAGTGGTGGAAACGGACTCTGTTAAGTGTTAGATATGGGGGTTGGTTGGTGGATGGGGGGTAGATATTATAGAATGAAAGGATAGTAGAGCTCGTGACGTTGATTGAGTGAGGGGTTTAATCTGGAGATGAGGATTGATTCTGTGATTCTAAGGTCATCAATGTTTCTGACAGACGCTAAGATGGAGACGTGAATATCGCGCTGAGTGTTTGAGCAAATCTCTATGTGTTTGTGGAAAGAGGATATACGGGTATTCAAGTGCTCCTTTATGCGCAAGTGTAGCGGTCTTGTAGTGTTGCCGATGTAAAATTTTTTGCATTTATTACACTGTAGTTTGTAAACACAGTTAGTGCGAAGGCACAGACCTGTGTTGGAGATAGGGCAATTGGCCAGGGAGCAGGGTTCGGGTGTGTGGTTAGTGTGTTTATTAGATAGATGTTGGCGTAAGGAGGTGCCAGTATGTGTTAGTTGTATGTTAAGGTTTTCCTTATGTATTGCCTTGCGGATGGAGGTGGTGATCTTATCGCTGAAGAAAGGGAGTTTTAAGAAGCATGTGTTAGCGAGGGTGCGGTGTCTACGTGTTTTGGGCTTATTTAGGTGGGCTATGGTGGGGGCGGGGTAGCCATTATTTTGGAGGGTTTGGTGGAAGTTTTTAGTGGGTGATATTTTGTCAGCAGCAGAAGAGCATTTATTTTGTATTCGGGTTATTTCATTATGGGCATAACTTAATTTGGCTTTTGTGGGCAGGGCAGACTTATAGTGTATGAAAAGGTTTTTGCATATATATATATATTAATTTTAGTTTAGTCGAATTCTTTTCTAGGACTAACCCTTGATATCTATATAAGACACATAGATATTCGAATATTCCATTAAAGTTCCCACTTACGTCTCATACGTTGAATTCGTAAAGAAGCGAAGTACGTTAATGTTCCTGTCCCTAATTGATTAGCCACTATGTTATAGTATATCTTTCTTGTGGTCTCTTAGTCTTGCAAGATTCCCGGACAAGAAATCATCTTGTCTTGTGGAGTGTCCAGCTGAACATGCGTCATTTCTCGCATGAGCCAGTGTATAGCCATGTTTGGGCTTCGAATACTAAGTTATTTTGAATAGTTCACTAGGGTTTACTTGTAGGGGGTAGTGTCCTCATGTCATGTTGTTCTGACAACCCTTTGTACAGAGAGACCGAAGACACACGTGGATGGTTTCTAGCAGTTAATTCAAACTGTACACTCTCTCTCTTTCTCTCTTTCTCACTCTCTCTCTCTCTCTCTCTCTTTATATATATATATATATATACATATATATGTACATATATACATCTATATGTATATACATATATGCATACACAAGCAGATATGTATATATATATATATATATATATATATATATATATACATATTAATGCGTGTTTACTCCAACACGACTACATTATTTATTCTCTAACTTAGAAACTAGAGTATGTATTTACTTTCCCCCATACGATAAAAACATTATATAAAAGGTCAATTTTAAAATTGGAAGTGGGAAATGCTCTAAAATAGAGGTATCCTGGATTTGACGAACTATAAAATTTGCTTCAGTCTTGAAGGATACGCCCATTGTTTGACCGACAAAACACAGATATTGCATTTAATAACATTTCTACTTAAATTGTTCGATTCGAGAATCTTACATCGCACCATTGTCATATTAGATTTTGACAAAACATTGCTTAAGTAGTTTTTGAACATAATTTGTCGAAGAACAATCGATAAAAAAACATAAATCACAAGTGGATTAGATTTTATTGATAAAATACGGGTACAAATATTACCTTTAAATGAATGTTGTACCGTAACTATTAGATTAAATTAATATCTAAAATTCTTGCATTTCATTACATAGTACATATAATTGCGGGAATATATTTAGGTTGTGTTAAAATAATTGTTTTTACATCTAAAATCATATATTGTAAATAAGCGTAAAGGGAAAATGTGTAATTCACTCCACTAAAAGTCATTCTTATTTTCATGTGGCGTCATATGAATGTGTAATTTTTTCTACAACTATTAGAATGTTGTCTTTGTACAATTCTGCATTTCTTTTGTGTTTGTAACTTTGATATAAATCTAATTCAGTTTAATAAAAATAATATTTAAACTTTTTTATGAATAAAACAATAATAATAATAGTAATATTAATAATAATACTACTAAGAAGATTATTGATAATAATAATAATAACATTAATAATAATAAAATAATAATAATAAGTATAATACTACTACTAATAATAATGGAAAATGCGATTAGGACAAATTACATTAAAGCTTAAATAGATAAAACCCAGAATAACAGTAAATGCAGACTGTTTGGACAAATAGACGAAACAGTAAATCATATAATAAGTGAATCCAGCGAACTTGCCCAAAAAGAATACAAAAAAAAGAAATGACTATGTATGGAAAGCAGTACACTGGGAACTGTACTAACAATTGAATTTCGAATACGCAGACAAATGGTACAAACATAAACCAGAAACAGTATTGCAAAACAAAAAAACACCAAATTATCTGGGATATCGATATACAAACAGATAAACTCATACAAGCAATGAGACCTGATGTTATTATTATCGACAAGAAGTAAACATCTTGTAAAATCGTAGACTTCGCGGTTCCAGCAGACAACAGAGTAAAGATTAAATACACGGCAAAACGAAGCAAATACACAGAACTAGCTATATCACTGATAGGAATATAGAGCATGAAGAATGTTAGTATAATACCAATAATCGTAGGAGCACTAGAACGCTCCCTAAACAGATCGGGAAAAGACTGGGAGAAATTGGAATCCAAGAGACCATCGACACCATACAATGGACGGCAATGATCAAAACAACTGCAATCTTAAGGAAAATCCTTGAATGCGGGAAGCAACCCGCATAAGCTACAAAAGGTAACCAGTCACAAGGAATTTACAATAAAGAGAAAATAAAATAACACGAACCACACCGTAACACGAACCAAGGAACAGAAACTGCAAGAAACATCACTTCATAATCCCACCTTTCAATAAATTACACCTGCCTCAGTTTACACCACACAAAAATACACCAAAGAATAAAAATTACATGAAAACATATTAGCTCTCCCTTCTCCATCCCCTTCCCAAACAAAACTGGTGTCGGCCTAGGCTGACATCAGACAAAATAGTTTTAGAGGGTCGAGGAAAATGACAATACCGCGGAGGGATAGCACATACCAGACTTCCACTGGAAAAGTTCGGAAAATGCTGGGACATTGGGGATGCTTATTGCCACTCAAATCACAGAGAAGACCAATGGTTATAACCAGCGAGAAATCAATGGTAAGAAGATGTGCGATACCACATGGTTTTTGCGGTGGTTATCGAAAAGAGGTAAAGAATACTGGAAATCTGGAGAGGCTTGTTTTCACTCAGATTCCAGGAAATAACACTGGTTTTTGTCGGTGAGCTATCACTGACGATGATCTAATGAGTACAAATAATAATAATACACATATTTCGATTGATATTAGTTAGTGTTTTATTTTCGATGGTCGCATTTATTTATATAGTGATCGGAGTATTATTTTTTTAACATTAATTTACGGAATTAATTCATAGCCTCCCGACCAGGTCATTACAAGTGATGCGTTACAAAAAGAACCTAGAACCAACCTATCATATTTAAGTCTTTGAAAATAACAAGAACAATAAATATAAATAACACATACAACATACTCGAGGAATGAAAATGAGATATCTAAGGGAATCCCGAACAGAAAGGTACGAGTTACAATTGCTATCACGTCAACGCCACGAATGCTTTTATTGCATGTTTGAAACAACACATCTTCATAGCCGGCAACACAATCTGTTTTGATTGCCTGCGACACGGCGATACTAACTCTTTCAGAAAATACAACAGATCTGTTGAGATATCCAGTATTCTCAAGTTAATTACAACTAAAGTAAAGCAAATTCGTATGAATCAGAATAGTAAAACTTTCTAGACCATTTTGATTCTGTTGTTAGCATTTATGCAGGAGGGACCACGTAATGCTTGCCAACATCCAGAAATTAAAGTGTGGTTATTGAATCGACTGGATTCGAACTTGGCACACCTAGGTCGTCAGTCCGTGTCGTTTTCCACGTAACCACGGTTACCTCACTTTCAACTCACTTAACGTATTCGATTCAGACGCTAACCATGCTTTTTATGGATATCAGCAAATGCCATTCTCTGGAATGTTAGTGCCAATCATTCTCTTCAGGATGCAAGTTATCTCCGAGTACACCCAATAAAATAATAGGTGTTTATTTCTTTTCTCTTTTATTTCTACTGAACAACTCACTCCCATGTTATTTAGTGACAATCGATGTTGATACCACCGCATCATTTACTGTGCAGAAAAGTTATAAATCTATCAAGGTAATCTCACTTACCTTGGTTGCATATCAGTATATTTGTTATATAAGAGATGTTATTTAGATTCCCTTACTTGTGTAATTCAGTGTATTTTTGGCAGTATTGGTAGAAGTATTCCTAATGCTCTACCATTTTTCATATTACTGGCGGATCCATGTTCCTATCGTACGTACTATTTGCTGGAAAGTTCGATGTGGTGGTTTAATATTAAAAACACTATCTACGTTACCTTGTAATCAATAGAGATTGCGAAATTTACTACTTTGCAGATTGTTCCTTCTTATTTAATAACATCATGTCAAGTATACCTTCTCAGACGATTTTAAAAAATAAGGATTCGAGAATTAAGCTAATAATAATAATAATAATAATAATAATAATAATAATAATAATAATAATAATACGATATACTGCCAGTTTCTCTATACGTAATCAGTAATACACAAGTATGCCGTTTATCTTATTCATCTGACCTTTTCCCTAACCTAGTTCCCTCTCTGTATCTTTTACCATTTTCTCATCAGTCTGCTCGTTTCTGTTTTTATGCACTGAATACACTTTTGAGTTAATTTAATTACATAACTCCCTTAAGCCTATTTAAACATAACTAATCTATTTATTGTATTTATTAATACTTTTAGACTGTCTGTTGGACTTTTCTTTAGCTAATTTTATTAACTATCACACTCCCCTCCTCGCACACCCACACACCCACACATATATAAATATATATATATATATATATATATATATATATTTATATAATGTGAAATATGAAAATAAAGATGAAGATTATATACGTAAATTATATCCTATCCTGAATATTACAAGGTTGATATAAGAAAGTAAGCAATAGTATAAATAGATAAGTCATGAGAATAAATATTAGATATTATGCAACATTTATTAAATTATAAATCGTTCAAATAAGGGTAAACAATATTTATTTATATTACCTTTATTTAACCAATTGATGATATAATAAATATTGCATTCTATACAAATGTTTTTAGCATTACCGATATATTTATATATATATATATACATATATATATATCGTAAATATAACGTAATTTCTTCGTATCACGAAATAGAACAAAAGCTTAGATTCAAAGTGTCTCTGTGAACCGGGTTCGCGCCCCGTGAGCGTCTGAGAGATTGTTATTTACCTGCACAGATTATAACCGAAAGCTATAAACGACGTCGTATGTAAGTAAAATATTAAAGTATAATTTGATATATATATATATATATATATATATATATATATATATATATATATTGAACATTTAAAAAATGAAACAACAAATATGATTCATGATTCATCAACGTTTCGTCTTTATTTCAAGAATTCCTCGGGATCGTTAGTTTGAAAGAATAATACACAATGAAAAATATTTTAAAACGTTTGGTATTCTTTTGACGTAAACTAGCAGTAAGAGGAATTCAGCTCACACCCTAACTTCTTCTTACTAGGCTTAATTCCTCCCACTGCTACTTTACATTAAAAAACAGTCCAACGGTTTTAAAATATTTGTACTTGTGTGTTATTTCTTCTAACCAATAATCTCGAAGAAGTTTTGCAATAAATGCGACACTTTGATACATACATACATGATATATTTGGTTTTCCTTTATTCATGTTCAATTATGTTTGACTGTTATTTTCATCTTTTATTATATATATATATATATATATATATATATATATATATATATATATATATATATATATATATATCTTAACGATTTAAAAAATTTATAGAAAAATCCCTTAGGAAATATAGTGTATTAAATTATGTATATATATTCCGTGGTCGAGTAAAGGGTTCAGAAAGAAAAACACACACCTGACGTTAAGAGAAAATAAATATATATGGAACAGTATAATAAAACAATGAACAACGGTGGTTTACGTCAGTCTTGACTGTCAGTATAGACTAGTGTAGTTCCAAACCTGATAAGCAGGTGTTCTTAGTATTTATGGTGAGTAGAAAAGTTTAAGTAGTCCGTATAGGTAATGTACTATAACACCACCATTCCAAGCATAACCTCCGCGTTTCCTTTTTGAATTGATCAGGATAAGATCTGGTTTCCTGTTAGATTGTCGTTTTTTGTGGCTTCTTGGAGTACTAAAATGTCAAAAGTATCGAATATGGTATCTATAACTTTGTTTTCTAATTTGATTTAGGTGTTGATTTGGTGTCTCATGCGAGAACGGAATGCCTTGTATTATATACACCATATTTCCAATTCTCCTTTCTATCGTACTAATTTCGTTGATAGTCGTGTTATTTTTAAACATCTTGAAATATACTTCATTTCCTGGGAATTTCTGGTTATAATCGAGGTTCGTCTTTGTTTGGTTTGTTTGGGCAGAAATTCCTAGCGCAAACATTATTTCCTCATGGGATAATGAAGATGGTATGTTTACATTTGGCGTGATCCTTGTAAGAACTGTTGCAGGTTCTTTTACCTGGAAGTGCCACAAGCTATTTTCAGGGCTCTTTTTAAAGTATCAATAACCAACTTAGCCTAGCCGTTTGACCTAGCATGGTATGAGGAATTGTGATGCGTCTTATCTCGAATATCTCACAAAACTCTTTAAAATCGGAGGATGTAAATTCCGTTCCGTTGTCACTGACCAAGCACTCTACCACCTCAAATCGGGCGAACAATTTATGAAGGAAGTTTAAGTTACGTCTGTAGTGGACCTTTTACATCGGAACACTTCAGGCTATTTGGTAAAATGATCTACTACAATTAAATAGTAAAGTCCATCCAGCTTGCTCGAAACTTCACGTGTATCCTTAAATAAGGTCGGTCGTTTAGGGCCACGATCTATGTTGAATGGGAGGTCTCTTACACGTATTGACGATGTATTCAATCTCCTGATCAATGTTAGGCCAGTACACATATCTGGGCATTAAACTTTTCATTCTATTTGCCCTTGGATGACCAACGTAAAAACTCATTCCGGATTCTCTTCTGTAGTTTTCTGAGGATGACAGAAGTACATTGTCACAAACTGTTTGAAATATGTTGGTCCTTATCAGACACTTTTGTTGTGGTAATGTTAATTAACACATCATTGAGGGTTTCCTTTTAAATTTCATGTAGGGTTGCACAATATATCTTTTATTGCCCCGTCAGTTTGTATGGAAGCAATCACGGAATCTTCTAGTGGCTTTCGGAACCAGTCTTGATAATACATCAGCGTGTTGCGTTTTTTTTCGACAGTAAGTATTCCATTTTACCTGTATAATTACAAAATAATTTCCTTGCAGTCTATATTTCGTGTATACAGGCAGACTATATTTTGAGCCGAAAATGGTAATTAACGGTTTTTGATCCGCCTTTAAGGTAAACAATCTTCCGTGTATGTAACCGTGGAATGTAGTTACTTCAAAGATTAAACCTAAAGCCTCGTTGTCGATTTGGGAGGAATCTTTCTCAGCTGGAAGCAGGGTCCTCGACGCATGAGCGATGCGTTTGTGAGTTCCGTCTGGGAATTTTATGAATAATGCAGGCTCCTATTCCGTACGGGGTAGCGTCGCTAGCACCTATGATGTCTATGTTTGAGATATAATGTCTGACGAATAAATCCATCGTTCGAATTATTATAGTTTTATCGAATGCCTCCGGGAATTCTAGTGCCCATTCCCAAACCTTATCCTTTCTTAACATTTCGTTTAGCGGAACACGGAGATTATGCATATTTGGGATAAAAGCTTGCTAATTATTTGCCAGTCTAAAAGAAAATCTGTAAGGATGTGATGTCTTCACGACCCGGCATGCCTTTACTTGCAGTGGTCTACGCTGCCTAATTTATCTATTACATGAGCTAGATATTTGATTTCGTCTAAAAAAAATCACTTATTGTTTCTTTAACTTTGAAGTCATTGCGAAAAAAAGTGTGAATGCGTTCCTGGTGTTGTTCCATATTTTTACTATTCATTAAAATGGCATGTGCGTATGCGACCGTAAAATCAAGTTCACCCAGCATAGTATCCATAACTTGCTAGAAAAATGCTGGAACAAGCTTGACCCCGAAAGCAAGCCTTTCAACTTGTATAATCTGTGATGCGCGTTTATGCATAATACTTTAGAACTTTTTTCTTCAACGGCTCAACTTCTATTTTTTATTCCTGAAGTTTTTCTACTTTTTTGTCGCAGTAGTTTTTCGACGGATTCTTTTTTAGTGGCAGTAGAAGTTTTTCAAATATTTAATTATTTTTTACTTTGTTCAAGACATTTTCTTCTGTTTCGTATCCGTTTGACGGCTTCTTTTTTGTTCTAGCTGTTGTTGCATCTTTTATTTGCTTCACAATCCTCCATATTTGAAATTTGTCTTAATAGAATACGGTTCGTTCTTTTATATTACCCTACTAACGTAATATCAGTTGTAAACAGATAAAGAGAGTATAACACCGTGTTATTTTCTTCAACCAAAAATCACTTTTTTAGTTCATGTAACCGTTTAATTCCTGATCATCACTTTAGTTAACAGAAAAAAAGGTTTGAATTTTTTTCGGCGTCAAGACTCTTTGTCATTTGTAGAGAAAAAGAAAATATAATGTTTCAAAAATTAACACAGTGCCGGAATAGCGATACTTTCGAAGAAAATAAGTAGGTTTATTTCTAATGAATACAAACAAAGGAATCCACTTTAGTTTTAAAACATTCAACTTACGAGATGTTCCTCTTTTTGGTCCGCCAGTAAAGCGGGTTTTTAGAACTACGTCCTTGTCGGGTGAATTCTCCGTTTATCTCTCCACGTTTGTCCTCTTTTAAGGTCCTGAAAACGCTTATTATACGTTGGCTGTAGTGGCGTAAATTGTACGGTTCTCAAGAATCCCTTAGTGTACCTTTTTGCATATATATATATATATATATATATATATATATATATATATATATATATATATATATGGCTAATCACATTTGGGTTATAAAGAATGATGATAACATCGCAGTCTGGTTAATCGATAAACCATGCTAGTAAATCGAAGTATATCAACAGAATTGGGAGCATTTGTTTGTTCAAAACATCAGTGATGCTGGAGAGTAATAGATTTGTTACATATTTATTATAGGGGGTTCATAAAGAAAATTAAATTCCTGTTAAAATGAAAATAAACTGATTAATAAATACACTCACTAATTAAAATGTATGTTAATAACGGAACCGGCGCACCAATAAAATGGAACAACTCGAGCAACTCATGCACCTATCCATAAGTAGGGTTAATGGAGATTTTTATATAATATTCCAAATACATAAGAACAATGTAAGCGTTTGTATCATTGCATGACTGAAAAATATCATCCTCGAACCTACCAAAATGCGTATAGGCAAATTATGTTTTTCAATTTTCAAGTAGTAGGCATCTTAAATCATTCTGAAACACTGAAAGGAAGGTAATATTAGAAGATTAAGCGAAAATATTGGATTAATATGCAGTATATGTATAAGATTTAAATATAAACTAAAAACTAAATAGAAATAAGATTTATAAATATCGTGTTATGTCAGTACATAAGAAGGGATTGAGAATTATTCGTTTGATTTTGTCGTTTGCTTAATCACGTTCATCTCATCATGACATAAAACATTCAATAATTCCATGATTGCATTTATTTGTTTTTTTTACCGCAAGCCTGTATTCATGTTGACGATAGTTGTTGCATATTTAAAATTTGACTTACGTTTATTAGATAGATCCATTGGTGCTCTGCCGACAATTAAATGAATGAACTAATTATTTCTGTATATTGGATTACAGACAAGATCAGAGGTTATATCAGCCAAAACATACTGTCAATAATATCTAAGAGGAGACAAGTCGAAATCATAATTCAAATAATAAAAATGATCAATCCTCATCTAGAGAATTCTGAAACTTAAACAGATATTTTCCTGAAATTTTGCAGTAAAAGTAAATATTTATAACTTAAATGAATATCGAATGCATTTTAATTGTATTAGTATAACTGCAGAATTTAATAAACTGATGAAATCCCCTAATGAATATCAGTGATATCTTGAAATCATGACAATATGTGTCCTTAGAACAGACAGACACAGTGTTATTGAAACAAAATATGGAATGTTTCTATGAATAAATACATTTTATATGATGTTATATATGTATATTATATATTAACATCGCCGACTTTAAGCTCGACGGTTGCGTTTCGACCCCGGCTTGAGGAACTAACTGGTCTAGACGCACTGATGAGCTGCTAAACAGTCTGTATGTGGATGACTATATATATATATATATATATATATATATATATATATATACAGTTACATTTTAATAATTAATTTTTACCACTTATCACTGCCCCTACAATCCTCCCCGTTCATTATAACGACCAATCACAAAATATATTTTTAATTTTTTTACTTTTTAATTGTTAATTTGTTTATTTTTTATATTTATTTTTTTATTTTTTATTTTTTTATTTTTACTTTTTTTATTCGGTTTAATATAAAACGGGTTTTATTTTTCTCGTGATTCATATCTGAATCGTGGTTGAAGGTACATCTGAGGAGACCAAAATAAGGTCGAAATAGACTATTCTGTACACAACCGAAATATGCATATAATTCATCTCATCTTCAAATTTGTACTTACTCTGCTTAATTGGACATCCATCTCTCTTATTCGGATTCCTACCGAAACCATTCGAACTAGTATATTACACACACACACACATATATATATATATATATATATATATATATATATATATATCGATAATACAGTAATATGTTGAATCTATACGCAATATGTGTACGTATGATTATACTCTACTTTTTATTGAAAACTATTAAAAAGTAATACGAGAAGATATTCCCAATATATATATATATATATATATATATATATATATATATATATATATATATATATATATATATATATATATATATATAATTAATTATCTATTCCATGTATATATTAAATAATATAATACGTACATCTGTTTCAGTATTCTCTTCAACAGTGCTGAATACGTCAGTAGTATCAAAATGTACTTCTGGCGAGTAAGCGACACAGAACAGTTTATTTGTCAGTCCTGGAAATGAAATAAAAACCTTTCGGTGTAGTCTTGTTTCAATAAGTGTATTTCATAATATAATTTCGCATGGCGATTCCCTACGGGCATAAGACACGGAGGTATCTGGTTAGTTTAATTGTCATAAATATATTTTTATAACTTACTATATATAGATATGTATATATATATATACATAAACAAACATATATATATATATATATGTATATAATATATATGTATATATATATACATATACATGGGTCTATTCTATAACATCTACAGTTTTCTATTACATATATGTAAAATTCCCGAGAAAAAGAGTAGCTCTGATTAATTTGAAATATCATATATACATAGACGGAGAGTGATAGGGAGAGAGAGACACAGAGAGAGAGAGAGAGAGAGATAAAGATAAAGAGAGAGAGAAAAAAATTATTTACATATATATATATATATATATCATAGACGAGAGACTTTACTGGGAATATACACTGAGATCAGACCTCGTGTGTGGCCATTAGTCTTAGCCTTATGTTTTTGTCTGTTCAAAGACCCTGGGACTCTTTTCCAATTATCGTGTTATTTTCAAGAGAGCCCGAAATGAACAAGTAACCGAGACATGGCCCGAGGAAGCTGTTTCCGATAGTCAAGTAGTGTAGACAAAATCATCTGCTAATTTTGTCACTATTCGACAAATATCACAGAGTCATTCAGCAGGTGGTATCAGTTAATTACCTACTGGGTCTCTTCATAAGTAACTCATAACTTTCTTTACATAGTTCTGCAAACTATCAACAAGTATCAGCTTCTTGAGAAATTACTTTTATAGGCGCGTATGAGTGTCTCTCTCCGTTGATCTATGTGCTTTAGTTTTACATTACATTTTGATCGCTATAATCTGAGAAATATGCTTTTATTGCTGCTCGACCTGTCAAGCTTTAACTTTACAAATAAAATTCGCCGAACTGCCATACTTAATTTTGCTACATATGCGAATATATATATATATATATATATATATATATATATATATATATATATATATATATATATAAAGTTATCGTACTTTTAAGTCAAATGATAAAATCAAGCAATTTTCATTTCGGTGTAAATCCCCTTTTCCGTTATTAATCACTTTGTATTTCGTTAAATACTTAAATTTTTATCTCCAGCTCGATCGATTAAAATTATTAGTAGTATTGTCTTCATTTCCAGTATTCTTATTAATATTCTTACTATTTTCAAATATAAAACCTCTGTCCTGTATTCCCCAGTTCCAAAATGTATTCAATTATTATTAAACCGACCTTACCACCTTAATACGAGTATACAATCGTGCACCCTCACCCCTACCAACACACACGTACATAATGCAGCACATTTATAAAGTTACCAAACCTGTTTTCTGACTACGTTTATAGAGAACAGTTGGCATGTATGTCTATTACTTTGCCATCATCTGTATTCCATTGTGCATTCATTTATGTGAATATGTCTCTGTTCCTGACTTACAGATTAAGCAGAGACCGAGAAATGTTTTTAATTTATATTAGAATTCCCCCAATGTAACGTGAGCATAATTCATAATCTAGAGATTTATTTGAAAACGATGGAGTAGGGAAAGAGGTTTCCTCCCCTGTGAATGATAGAGGCGGTTTCAAAATCCTAGACGCGAACAGACAAAACCGATTACCAGAGACATACATTTACATCGACATATACTAATGAAATTAAAACAATGTACAGAACGTTTTTGATTAATATATTAACATATGCAAAAGAATAAATATCTGATTTTATTATTCATTAATATATAAGAAGCATATTCTCTTTCAGCTTCTTTTGTTTTGCGATAATTAAAACGGATCTTTTAATCTTCCGTTTCTCTTAAATTTAAAATCTGTTTTAGGGCAATAAAGTAAAATAGTACATTCTCAGGATTTGGACGTATAGTAGATACGGGAAGAAAAATAAGTTTTTTTAGTTATTCTATGTTTTATTCAAGTAAGGAATGCTCTACTTAAATATGCAGGGTCAGTTATAGATGTGCGTAAACATTGGGGATGACGGTTATTTCTATCATTGTAGGTTCTTAGACAGTGTGATTTATTGACATGCATAGATGGCATTGTCTGCATTCAAAGTTGTTTGTCGTGGTTCTGTAACAAGCATAAGCTATACTCACACCAAGACTGGCTGTGCTATAAACGAATGCACTGAATGCAATGAGATGCATGCGATAGACAATTTCAATAGCTATAACGTCAATCACATACAAAGAAGTCAGTGTTACACACTGGCTAATATGACCGAGAGTGACAAGATTGATACAAGTAGCGACGGCGTTTCTGTAATGATTGCACCTGCGCTTATTACACGTTTTGAACGTAATCTTTGGTTTTTTACATGGACTTGCCTCTAATATCCAGGGATTCTTATCACATAGCCAATCCACAGTAAAATGCAATGGGTTTTATCTTTGCAATGCTTACGGTGACTCACTGACCGACTTCAATATGAAGAGCCTCGATCACAAGACGTAACATGAAGATGATAATGGAAGTACATCACCTTTCCAGATTCATATATGCGTCTCGTCTATCAAGTATGAAGCTTGTATAATAGATACACTTAAGGATATGCGAATAGCCGTTCCGGAAGACTATGTACATATTTCTGCTCTAAAGAAAATCACTTTATTTAAAAGTTGTTGTCTCCTAATGACCGCATATACCGAGTAGAACAAGCTGAATTTATGAAGTTTAGAACGATAAATGGTATAATTTAAAAAAACATCAATGACTAGCTGGTGGCCACTTAAAAATTGGCCTGTAGCTCTTGGCTATATTAATGTTCACCGAACAATACTAGTAATTATAATATCGATGAATAATAATATTCATTTAATTGACCAATCAAGCCAATAGGTACACACATCCAAGGCAGTAACCTTTTCATGTATGAAGTTCATTATTTAATCGACTCATTATTTTTTAGATAATATTCACGAATATTACAATGCGATCCAGATTCCCTTGTTAAATGTTTTTCTTATATGAACCCGTTTATTTCAATCCAAAGGCCACAACCAATCATAGCCACAAAACTATTCCTGTAGAAAAGTTCATATGTTATGAGCCCAAGAACTGTTAGAAATATACTTACTAGTAACCCTTACCGCGCTGAGATAGAAACTTTCTATTTGAATAAATTCTGTCCGGTGGACTGTGGTTTAATTGTACGTTCCAATAACTATACTTAGTTTATAATTATTTAAAGTTTTGACTGGTAATACTTTAAAACAACATAAGCCATTATATCAACTTGATAATTTTCGAACTGAAAAATGTGTTATGTTTTGTTCTTCAAATAAGTAAAATACTAGGATACCATCGAATGTCTATAGCATTAGATTTTAATCAGTCATCCCAAATGGTGAGTGTCGTTATTCACGTTGTTAAGGGTTAACACTCTTACTGTTAAACGTCGTTTGGTTCTTATCAAAGGCTATATGTAAATGTGTTTACTTAGTGTATTACCCCAGAGCGAATATAGTAGAGTATGTGTGCTTTACCTGACTTCATTACGTCCGAATTTCAAGCGGATTGAATGGTTCAAATGTATCTTACGTCTCTATGAAAATAATCAGAAATGTTTCCAGACTTCTAGAAATAGAATGAAGTACTATCCCATAGTAGAAATATGTTTACGCAGTTCCTCCCATGAAGATGGAAAAGGCATTCATTGGTAGACATATATATTGATCAATTTGCAGCAAGGCTAAACACATGTATATATATATATGAACATCAGAGATAAGATATGGATCCAGTAACTTGTGATTTTCTCCAACTTTCTTGATAACTAACCTCGTTTAATCTAATAATAATAATCTGAGAGTGACATCCAGAATATGATATATATATATATACAAATAATTGTCACCGAAGTAAGAGTCTGTAAAATACTTTAGTTAAAACAAAATAGTGATTGTTTGAAATAAGTTAGCGGAATAGATGAACATAAAAGTACAAAAGTAAACAAGTAAAGATGTCAAAATAAGACATATATGCCATTGCCACTAGTAAAAAAACTGGATTAGCATCCAGTGGAATTGGATAATAGTACACTATTTTCGTTTATTTCGTCTTCGTATCTTAAATAAATGTTTCGTCAGGAAGTTTGTGAGAAAGTAAATTTATTCTTCAACTAACTTCTTTAGAATTTAACATAAAGTCAGATGCTCCGTACTCGTTTATATATCGAGTACCTTGTGTAACTGTGTTAATGTAATACACTTCTAGCATATACAACACTTATTAAGTTCTCATATCTTATATTGTGTTAAGCAATTCCAAATTTGTTAAATCAACATTTGAGATATGGCGACGGTGTACAACTCTAATGTCGTTAAACAACATGTCACCCATTGCTCTCTAACAATATTTAATACAATATTTTGATGATCTTAAACACTTGTGTATATCATAAATAATGCTTTTTTGTTAACAATATATTGTATATTGTGTTTCTCAATTTTGTTTACACAATTTCGAATTGCTTAGCTTTGAATTATTATCTTTTTAGGATAGAATATAATTACAGTTTGATACTGGATTTCCGATATACAGACATTATTTCCCCACCAAGTTTATGTTACAAACATCGCTTCTGGCACTGAATCAGAAAGTTGGGTACAATTACCGTTCGATATGTTTAGCTGGTTTACACGCTAACAACCTTTAGAAATATACGAACTCGTATTTCTTACAGTCTGTGGCTAAAATACCTCAACACCCTGGTTTACAAAGGACCATTTTACTATTCGTATATAATTAATTCTTTCTGAATAAAGAATATTGAAACATAGGTTTAGATGGATTCATACTTCTATTCGATCCGTGCCCCTCACACAGAGGTGTCTGTATGCGGATGACTTAATCCTGGTTTCTGAGAATGAACTCGATAAGTAGCTACTAGTCGACCGACCGCTTTCGCTAGGTTTTGTTTTAGACTGTACAGCAGGGAGACTTAGTACTTGGCCACCGCCAAAGATGAACACGAAATCACTAAAGTAGATGCTTATGACCTTACTTGAATAGACACTTTTAAATACCTCGACTACTGTGTACTCTGCAAAATCACCCTCGGATCGATGCTGGATGAAGAACTCAGATATCGATGTGAACTGCAGGTCTGGCCAGACGAGACCATGCCCCCAATTTCTAAGTTACGAATGTACGCCAATCCCAGCTAAAATTAAAAGAAAATCGCCTGAGCTAGTGCGGTCATGTATCGTGCATCAATGATAACCCATTCGTGAAAACGGAAGGCAAGATCAGAGCGCCTTGGAAATAGGCGCGAGCATGGCTTAAACAAATGTGAGTGAATACAATACACTAAGACCTATCGACAGCAGTACTATAGTCTAACGCAATTGTTTGACCGTGTCTGATTGAGGCAGAAAATCAATGCGGGCCCAAGGGTAGATGGGTAAATGCAGAAAAAATAGTGATTCCTTCTATAGATCGAAAGCAAATGTGTGCATCACTTTTTTCTATTTAGATTAGTGTATACGCGGACACATCCAACTGTAATTCGAATGTTCATTAGTATTTTACGTATCTTCGACGTTTTCTTTCTTAAATGCGATGATTTCTCTACAGCAACAAACACATGCGGCTATAGTAAAACACGGTTATTGGAAATAAAGGCTTAGTCAACTGATTAACCGCGTTGTAAGTCAAATGCACATCATCGGCTATAATATCATAAAATATAATATAGTGCTTTATAACGTTACACATGAATTTAAATTACCAGAGTTAAGCGACCTCGAACATGGTTAGTACCATATGGCTTACTATTTGGGGATACCATTGGATGTATATAGGAGGATGATGACATATCCCTGGAATGATTGCAAGAACTTACATTATTAACATTATTTCTGTATGTATGCAATACATGTGCTGTAACAGGATAAGACAAGATACTATCAGACGTGTTGAGTTTGGTGACTATCGAACAGGCCTTCAAGGTGGTTATTTTATACCAAGGGTCTTGCGAATGCTGGTGTACCCTGTTCTCTGTAGGTCTAAGATATCGGCCTGTGCAGTACTAGGAGGTCCTCTGTCTTAGATTTTACCTTTTGTACTTTTAAAAGAGGTTAGATTATTGGCAATCATCTGAGGCGTCTCAACCGGGGAATATCGACGGGCCTTCTAAGAGAATGTTTGTTCGGCAAGATAGTTATTCCTGTACGGCGATACTTTTCATTCCTTCTTTCTTGACCTTGAGTACCACTTACCCACCGTGTGAGGGAGATAACTAGAAACACACTAACATTGTTAATAATAAAAAAAACAACTTCCACCAAGCTATAGGAAATATACAGATTAGTTTCCACTTAAACATCTTAAAATGTGGAAGGAAAAGCTGTCCAACCACCCACACAGCTCGACTATGCTCATCCCCTATCCTGAACGCCTCTACCAGGATATAACAACTGGACAAAATAGAAGTGGCTGAATTGGATTATCTTAGTTCAACTACATGCGACTGTGGCACAGAATCCCAGACCATGGATCACCTCATTTGTTGCTTTCTGTTGAGTGGACCCTGTACATCAAAGGACCTAGCAGTCTAATCCATCAAGGCGCAGCAATGTACCACGCACTGTCTGGACGTTATATAAGTTGAATAGGTGTGTATGTAGACACGAGAAGAAAATGTAATCGTTTACAACGAATAGCTACAATATCACACAAATGATTTATATGCCGTAAATACGTGAAGACTATCGTTTAAATCCAATTAGAAAATCTGATAACTATATATAACAAGAGAGCATCCGTATAATTTTGCGTTGTAACAGTGTGATTAAAATTAGTCGAGGTTCATTTACATATATAGACCAACTAGAAAATGTGAACGAATTACAAAACAAGACGCGACACGCTAAAATATAAACAACTATTTCACCAAAAATTGAATTGTAAAAACTAGCCGGTTTCTATTGGTGCGATTTTTCATTGGTCTCAAAAGTAAACGCAGCGCTCGAAAAGGCACACGAATATGGCTCGAGAATTTGGCAAATGATGCCGATATAGTTGCAACACGTAATGGCATTAAAACACTGTCCTTAAATTCTAACAGATCACTGGTAGTTCCAGGTTAACATCAACTTATGTAAAAAACAAAAGATAAAACAGTGCTCTCAAAATATGAAGACAAGTAAGCCAAATAGGCCGATACTTCAAGGAAGTATTGAGCAGACCAGAGCAACCATCCAAGCAGTAACTAAGGCACCCTTACTCTTTTTCTTATCCACATCAACGAATTTAACGAAATGAAGTTCATTTAGCCATTAAAACCCTAAAACGTAATTAGTCACCATGGGTGGACAGTATTTTTTTTTAGAAATGTACAAGTCAGGAGGTGATAGCATCGTCAAATGGATATGTCACTTATGTAATATAACATTGGAAAAAAGGGCGGTTGTATGCATTCCTAAGAACATCAAACTTGTCGATTGAGACAACTCTTTATACTAGGGGAGCTTTATTGTCAAATAGATCTGAACCGTATTAGCAATGTTCTTGACCAATAGCTACGTGAACAACAAACCGAATTTCGGACACTGCGTTCTTGTGCAGAACAAATTGTCATACTGCACACTATAAGTGAGTAACATGTTGAATTTCAAAACCTCTTATCATCTGTTTTATAAAGTTTTCCAAGATATTCGACATCATTCACCGGCAACAACTCTAGAATATCATGCAGGAGTATGGCCTGCTTAAAAAATAATCACTGCAATGAAGCAAATTCATGCCAACTCTAAATTGTCCATACAACCAGAACGTTGTCCCAATGACTGAGTTGTGTTGATCACTAGAGTCCGTCAAATATGTTTGTTTTCGCCATTACTCTTTTTCAAAGCCATTGATTTGGTATTAAAAAAACGCCACCTACGATTAGTGTATAGCGTGGGTCAAAGATGCAAACTGTCTGATTTAAACTTTCAGACGATACTGGTGCATTAGCAATAAATAGCACTGACCTACACGGCATTGTCAACGAGAATGCTGACGCTTTGGGAGGATTATTGCCACTAAAATACCAGAGAAGACCAATGGTCCTTACCAGAGAGAAATCAATGGTAAGAGGTTGTTGCGATACCGCAATATTATTTGTGGTGGTTATCGCAAAAAGGAGAAGAATACTGGGAATCTGGCGAGGCTTGTTGTCACTCAGACTCAAGGAACCACCACTGGTTGTTGTCGATGAGCAATCACTGACGATGATCTGTGTGATAACTCCTAGTGAGTAATACTACTACTACTAATAAAATAACAATAATAGGAAAGTGACAATGACCAACCACATGAGAGTTTTAAAAAATAAGCATGACTAACGATATGAATGCGACCCATAAGTACAGTGTATTCTGAGGAAGATATATGCGAAAAATAATCTGACATCATCCGCCCTTAAACTCAGTGGCACTCGTGGCGATTCATCGACTAGTTGTGTATTTTATGAGGAAGCATGTAATGGAAAACCCGAGCAGAAAAAGCAACATCCAGACCTCGACTGCAAAGGTTCAGAAAGTACTGGGATCTTAAGTACACTTTTTGGCACGAAAATGACTGATGAAGATTACGGTTGTTGTCCATCAAGACACATATATCAACGACTGGTGCGAAAGTGGAAACTTTATTGTAATAGTTACGTAAATCAGCGGCAAATACGACAAATATGAATATATATATATATATGTGTGTATATATATATATATATATATATATATATATATATATATATATATATATATAACTCATATTCGAGTTAACGCCGCATGTTTTTACCAGACTTATGTTAAAACCCTTAATGAGAAAATAATCCTGTATTTTAATTACACAAATATAACATAATATCCTTATTAGAGAACATTTTCAAACATATAAGATGACATTCTACCAATCCCCTTGCGTATTTAAGGCAGATATGTTTCCAACTGTAAGGTTTCCTGTCTCGACAAAGCTTAGTATAGTTATAGAAGACGCATGATGTTGCATGTTAACCAATACACTTTTAGCATTCTTATAACATGATATCTGAAATAGTCGATACTAGCTGGAAAAGCTAAACACTCGAGACGTTTTTCCTTTATTTAATTTCGTCGTAAACGTAAGAAATGCTATTATTTCCGGTAACCAGTTTACAAGCGTTTGATATGAACTCTTCTACAGTCGTCTGTCTATTTCTAACCGTGAGAGCGACAGCATACTTTTTACATCTTTCTTCAAACGTTAGGAGACATTAAAGATGATAGGAGAGATCTAAATCGTCTAAAGAATAAACCAATAACAATTCTATTCGAAATAAAATTATTCATGTATCAACTAAACGAAAACAAATACAAGAGTATCTACTTCTTTATAGAAGAGGACAATGTTGCATTAGTTTTCCTTTAGTTTATACATGAATAATTTGATTATTGTAAAAGAAAAGTTGTTTGTCTGTGTGTGTGTGTGTGTGTATCTCCAGCTAAAAGTAAAAACACAACAACACGAATACGGACAAAATATGTGTATCCTTGAACGGCGATACTTGAAGTGGATGATATCTAAAATAAAAAAAAAATTTAAATTCATTCTCTGGCGGTAAACTGGGCCAAGTTTCTTATTGCGGTTTCATT
The DNA here is from genome assembly GCA_963556195.1 of Sepiola atlantica. NCBI lineage: Eukaryota > Metazoa > Mollusca > Cephalopoda > Sepiida > Sepiolidae > Sepiola > Sepiola atlantica. The sequence goes on from OY744520.1 coordinate 82,039,285, forward strand.
TTTGCGACTTGGTGGAAGATTAAGATGGGGGTTGGAAAGACAGAGCGGGGAAACGTGGGAGGTGGAAGAGATAAAGATAGAGAGAAGTAGAGAGATATGTTGTTAAAAAGGCATATGCTACATTTTTAACTTCTTCTATTTCGGTTTTAGTGGAACCGAGCAACACCGGGTAAACATGCTAGTTATATATAAAATAAAGAAATAAGTCTCCCAAGTTAAAGATTACACCTCTCAAACAAATAAAAATGTTTAACTTATAAGAAATGAAATTAAAGATTTCATATCACTTTTTGATTAATTTAAAGTATAATTATTTCATGTAAAACAACACAACAGATACATATATCAAATTGTTATAACACATTCGGGGACAATCCGAATTATGTTTCTTCAGTGGCTTCTACCTGTACACATAAGAAAGCGGAAAAAGTTCCCATGCATACATAGAGTCTAAATTAGTATATACTTGTTTAATGGATATTAAAGAATGATGTGTTTAGTAGAAGCGCTGAGGCTCAAACATGGGCCTGAGTTATAAGAACACACCTTTTATTCCCAATCGGCCAGACGCTTACATATGCAGATTGTCAATCAGATTATTACGAAATCAATACCTATTTCTAACGAGATTGGCAGTGTGTAGAGTGAATAAATACGTCAATGCTAAAAAGACATTTCTGAATTTAATACAATTAAAATGAGAGCCTAGAACAAAAGACTATTCCAATTTATGTAATGCATGAACCAATATATTGATAGTAGTGACACTTGTTTCTAACATGAAAGAACACATCATTCTCACTTAGAAAATTCAAAGGAAAACGGTTAATTGCCGGAAACCAAACAAAATATTAGATCTAAAAAGAATGCGGCCATTTATAAATACTAAAAGTAAACCTTGACAAATTGAGAGTACGTTTCCTATGAAAATAAGAATATTAAAAGGTCTGAAAATAAAATGTCCCCGTTTTCCAGTCGTGATCATCTGTTTACGGATATAATGACATCGACTGAGAAAAGAGTAGTAGTTTGTACTAATGAGTCATTGATTATTAAATCCCAAGACACTCTCAAAGATAAGAATTAATAAGTTTGTCAGGTAGACAGTGAGGCGACACATTGATGATTTTAAACAATCGTTGAAACGGGGCAATGTGTTATTATTTCATAGGACAGGTCGACAAAAATTTGTTAGCATTGCACTTGCATGCGACCATGTTGTCGTCAGCTTCAAAGCAGCGCGTGATACAGTGTTCAGCCGACGGATATTTGTTGGAAAGTAACTTGGCTCATTCAGATCCATTTTGATTTTAGGTACACAGAGAAAGAAAGGAAACTTATTACTGGACCGTTTTATTTTGTGAATGTGTTACAGTAGGTAACCAGACGTTTGAGCGGATTCCTACACTAAGGAAAGTAAAACTAGCACCGTCTCTTTTTATGTAGAACACAAGATAGAACATTACACACTAGATTTTGAAATCGATTGTGAACTCTGTCAAGACGCGGAATGACACCAGAATGCCATCTTAAGACAGATCTGAAACTTATACTGTAATAAAACTGCTTCAGGAGCGTGATTTTTTCTAGAGCGATAGAATGACAAAACTATATTCTCAGAGACGTAACCAAAAGATTAAATGTAAGCCGTCCATTTTTGATCTTTAATCAAAGTTTGTCCGAGAAGCTGATCAAAGCAGGGGTATTTCTCCATGAGAGGGACATTTACGTAAACTAAGGCAAAGTAAGGATCTGGGCGTTGGGGATATTTTTATGTATTAAAAGTAAATAACCGCTGTTTTCCTATTTGCAGAACGGAAGAAAGAGAATTAGAAAAACCTTCATAGTTAGAAAAGTGCTCTTCATAGTTCTGCCATAGATTGTTGTGCTATCTGCATAGATGTCAATGCATGCCTTTAGAATGTGATTTAGTAGATCATTAAAGAATATCAGATAAAACATTGGACCAACAATGAATCTTTCAAGAACGCCAGCGTTAGACAATGTGCTTTAGAGTTCTGCCCATCAAGGACTACATTTATAAACTTATTCGTATAGAAATAGTTTGATACGTTAGAAGACATTACCAGCTTGTGGACCAAATTTTGGTGGAAAACACTATCAAAGTCATTTCATATGCAGATAGCTATTGTTGTAGAAACGAGGTCCCTGTCAATAGATTCACTTTTAGTGTGTGAGATTACAGACATCACGTCAGCTATTAATCAGACACGACGACGTCCATATTTCTTGTAACTGCGTAGACTATTTTTGTTGAGATGGTTGACAATTTCTGGATTAATGATAGATTCAAAATATTTGCTCATAACGAACAGAAGACTGATTGGACTGTACTGAGATGCAGAAGACCGATCACCAGTATTATTAAATACTGGGCAAACTAGCACATGTTATGAAGGTGGCGAAATGCATTTCTTATTCAAGCACATATCTTATCACCATATGAGAATACGAGCTAGTTTTAGTTTAAGATTTTTAATCACTGTGATTGGAATGTTGTAAGGGCCAGTTGCTTTGGTTGCATCAATATTCCTGATAAGTTTGGCAACAACATTGACGTATATATAGATGACGTTCAGCCTTTACAGCCATACGGGGAATTAAATAGGTAGGCGACTCTAATCGCAAATTGGTAGAATTTGAAGATACTTTTTACTTTATTGGATACTGAGGAAATAACCTCTGGTTCACTGATTCATCTGAATTGTTGTTCGAAAAATTCATGGCGAGAAAGCCTCTGATTATCTACTTTAGACTAAATCTAACTGAAATAAGACACTTTCGCGTTTTCCATAACGCTTTTGCAGTTGTTGTGGACCGTTTCAAATGCGGCTTTACTTAAATAAAAATATGTTTCTATGTAAGCAATTGCAATAGCGAATCGTGTGACGACAGCACTTTCAGGGGTGTACTCCGGCTGACTGTTAAATTCTGTAAGAATGTTTGATTAGCAATCAATTATATCGGATACGATACAGAACACATCCGCGTTGAAAATAGAATGCATAGGAATCTTTGATATGCAAACATCCTAGGCTTTGCTAGTAAGCTCTTGAGTATTGATACACTCTGAGATGAAAAGATACATCAAAGGTCTTACTGAGCTTTGTTTTTATCTTAATTGAAAAATCTGAGAGATTGGATGATCCTAGCGGAGAGATATTACTAGATAACAAATTTCAGGACAGGTTGTCATAAAAAATAGCAATGTCTGTCAGCATTGCGTACACGAGTAGGTATGTAACAGTCTATGTAAAGTCAAAAGCGGAAGAAACTCGGGACAAAACGATATTTCATCATCGGTCTTGTTTGAGTTGACTAATACTCAACATTGTACACATTAAAATCACCAAATTCATGGATGCTGGAAGAAGAGATAACAGTCTGTTTTCTCACGGATACTTTCAAAGATAGTGATTTGGGACAATAGAGATGACATACAATTGCGGTTTCGTGAGTCATTTCTACACGAAAACACATATAAAGTAATTTAAGGGCTTCCTTGTAAAATGTGCTTTCCATATGAAATGCTGTCCCTAATCTAAACACAGATCTCATGCGCATGGCTATCTTGAAGGTCAGGTTTTGACATCACGTTCGAGTAACCTGCGATCATGAAATAATTTGTAGCAGATGACGGGCGAGTTCCAGTTTCACAGAGAAGGAATAGGTCCAATGTGTTCTCATGTAAGTGTATTTTAACCTCTGGAAGGTTTGACCGAGCTCCAATAATGTTGGAAAAGGAGACCTGATAGTAGGCATCTACGTTAGAATTTAAAGAACGGTGTTTAAACTTATCTTTCTTTTATGCCTTTTCATGTAGAGATCAGATATTTTGTGGGAAAGATGAGTAGATGGGTTGACAGATACAAACCACTGAGAAAATCAGTAAGCAGATTGTCTTTGTAAGCCATTTAAGATCGAAAAGCCGTAGCAGTTTCCATTAATATGGGATCGAGAGATCCGACTGAGAACTAGACCATCGTCTATTAATCAAATTGTAATACAACAGCCCCAGTATTTCGCACATACTGATAGGACAGTCTCCTTGGGAATTATCCAAATAGTAGAAAGTAACTTTACTCAAGTAATCTCCACATACGATTCACACAACCAACCCAGTGAACAGTTTTTTTTCAATCGATTTGTATGAAACATGGCTTTAAGAAAGGAATTGATATGGGGAAACAAGAGTAAATTTGTATATTTATCCTTGAGGGTTGAGTTCCCACTGTTTCTATTAAACTGCACGTATTAATGAACAATTAATTAATCTATAATGTTCTTTGAATATATATATATATATATATATTTTGCTTGTGGTATAAATCTTTATTATTGCTATATACAGACCATAATTATTTTTAAACATGAAGAAATTAAAAAAAATAAATGAATGAACGGACAAGCTGCATGGTTTTGAAGCTAGCTGACAAAGCTAAACCGGGTGGAAGATTACGAAAAAAAAATTATGGAAATTATATAACTTTATGAGATTTTCGCCGATGGAAGAACTATATGTATTATGTAAAAATCAGTTGATAAATAATTTGCCTGATGAATTTTTTGGGGCACGTCTTGTTTTAGCCGGATGTCTAATCTTTGCGACGTCCTCCCAGCATCGTGCGACCTGCAACTACATTGAAATAAATAAATAGAATTATTACGGCGGGGGGAAGAACATTTTTTGGCATCGACGACAAGATGGGTCTGGTGGGAAAATAACTCGTGTATTCGTGGCAAAGTACCATTGTTGCACACAGAAAGAGATTTATTTTGCGAATCTATCACTTACGTTTCCTAGCTAAGGTAGGGGAAAGTAAATAAGACACCTATAAACAGAAGCTTTTTAAGGTTTATATAAACTCGAAATTTTTGATAGTGGATTCAACAATGCCTAATGGTTTGCGATTGTTACAGAGGATCTGATTAATGAATTACATTTCATCACCCAGTTTGGCCAGAGAAAATCATTAAGCCTCTATAAATAAGGGTCGTAATTAAATTGAACTTGTTTTTGTGGGACAAACCGAGTTCCAACGAGAAAGCCACAGAGAATTCATTAAATAGTTAATCCGCATTTTTTTAAAAATAACAGTATACCTGAAAACAACTTTTATTTTTCTCAACACCAGTTAAAGTTGGTTTCCGATATACTGTAGTTAAACATCGGAAGGACTATGAATTCACAGCGACCTTCACCTTGTAAGCAAAAGAAACATCTTCTCGGACTTCATGTAGTTTCTATTTGATTCAATTTATTCACCCTTTCCTTTGCTAAAGTCTATATAGCATTTATTTCTCTTATCTAAACCTTGGTTTAGCTCTGTTCAGCGAGGTTCGAAACTGGTCAACTTGCCCTTTAATTTTTTTAGTTTTTAATTTTATCATGTTTAACAATTTATATGGTCTGTATATATCAATAATATATATATATACATATATGTTCATAGCTCAGTATATATATATATATATATATATATTTAGCTGAATTATTTCGACACTTGATTATTGGGGAAATGGTAGTTTATTAGTACCATTGGAGAGTCATGAATATCATAACTGTTCTGTTTTTAAATCTCCGAAACAGTTACATGGAAAAGAGCTGATGATTCCCGTGTTAATATTAGACGCTTAAGGTCTCCTGTTTTTGTTTCACTCTTAGATACTTTACCCCCCTTTTTTATTTACTTATTTTTTAATTTTTTTATTTTCCAACGAATGTTAAGTCTGCAATATCTTGGATTTAGTTAGTTTCTCTGGGAATTTAAACTGCATTTTACTTCTTTTTTTGTTGCTTTGTTTAAAATGACTCAAAGCTTCTTTAGACTATATATATATATATATATATATTTATATATATATATATATATATATATATATATATATATATATATATAGAGAGAGAGAGAGAGAGAGAGAGAGATATGAGCCACACAAAACCATTTAAGGAAAGGTATAATGAAGACTTTCGATTATGTCAAATATCAACATATTCGAAAAATACATGTGTAGAGCAAGTAAAAATAATTAACCCAACAAAACAGTTTTTCGAACCGTTTATGCTCTCTAACGAATAATTATATCAATATATAATGCTACTTCACCTTATGTCTAGAATACTTATTCAAATTCTCATCAAAATTAATTTCATGATTTTGATTCCAGGAAAAAATTAAATTTGAACTTGAACTTCAAGGGTATTGAGAAAAATTTAACTTCAAGAAAATCTAACATAATCAGTGTCGAATGACTATGCATCACATTTAATACAAATCTGAAATAAGCGAATTTTCAAATGACACCTAACAATCCGTTAACATACTTAACTAACGTTTATCTAGTTTAATATTAATGAAAGAATGCAGTAAATCTTATAAATAATGCAGCTAATTGATGAAATATTACACTGACTCAACAAGTGGTGAATTATTGAGCTTTTATAGACGGAAAATTACGTGCTTCTTGTGCGTTACTGAAAATACATTTCTAGTATAGAAAACAAGTATTCAAATGAACGATCTTTGTGTACATCAATAGAAATATACTTTTTGTATCATATCTTTTGTGTTACATAATTATACATCGGTGAAACAGGATTCCCTGAATTGTAATTTCTCTTAAAACACCGTAAGCTCTAAGTCTTAAAATTTAGACATTTTCTAGAATCCACATTTTGTAATTTATTTTTCTGTACATTGAAATAAAAAATCTACATATTCAAAGTTGTAGCATTATATCGCGATATTTTGATCTTCCACAGGGACAAAAAAATGGTGCAAGACTGTTCTGTTTACGGAATTATTTAACCTAATCTGTGACGAGTAATAATTCTAGTATATATATATATATATATATATATATATATATATATATATATATATATATATATATATATATATATATATGTATATATATATATATATATGCTGGTGTTTATCTACTTAATTTCGGCAATAAGTAGAGCTTACAGATGTTATAAATACAGTTACGACTAAGTGTCGTGGCAGACACAGTATCAGACGCATACTTTCTGTAACATACTATTTCTGTACTTCGGTAAATAAACTCTTGTAAATAAACCACCGTATTGTCATCCTTATTATAAGCCATTCAAGGACACACCAATAATAAAAGAGAACGCATGTCTGTGTGCGCCCCCTGTCTGTTTATTAAAATACAGGCTTGAAGGTGTACCTAAAATATAAGAGTTTATAAACATGTATAATTTTCTTGTTGTCATGATAGAAGTATCTTGCCGATTTTCTATGTTCCCTTTTAAAAACGTACGGACCATTCTAATATTTTTCATATTAAGTATATATTTACTCATGAATGCCATTTTAAAAGAAGTCTAAACATATGTCTGATTGCTTAGTTGGGACAGAATTAGACTGACAACATGGAGTCTGCGGTTTTGATTGCGATCTCCTCAATGAAATCAAATCAAATAAATTTACAATGTTTTAATACAAAATAATATAAGTAAAAAATGTTGGTATATTAACTACGTTACGTCTCTCTTTCTCTTTTTCTCTTTCTGTTTCTTGTCTCTCGATCTCTATTTATCTATTTCCATAAATATCGATCAACATCGTGTGTATGTGTGTGGCTCAGTTCGTTTATAGAAAGACATACGATAGAGTGTCCTTAAAATGAAAAAAAAGTTCATAAACATTTAGAATTTACCTGGGAACATGTTGGGCGAAATATTGACTCTCTAGATAAACTTTTAAAGAGAGCTACGGGCTCCTTTAAAAAGTTTCATCTGAAATAGATATTCCCTGAATGCCATTTTAAAAAGAAGTCCTAACATAGTCTGATTGCTCAGTTGGGAAAATATCAAACTGAGATCATAAAACGGGCGGTTTTGTTTCTGCCCTCCGATTAATTTATTTTAATAAAATCAAAAAAAATATTCCTTTATTTAAATGTACGTAACACCTCTCAGCTTGCCCTTCTTAATCATCTCTTACTCTCTCTTTCTCTCACTTCATGTATATTGATCTCGATATATATAAATATATATATATATATATTAGTAGTAAGTTTTTGAAAGGCTGTGGGCAATGCAATTCCGGGTAAGATGCAAGTTGAAAGGAAAGGAACAAAAACAATAACAATAAATCGAATACGATATAAGACTTACTATTTATTTTTCCTTTTTTTTCCTTTTTTTTTTTTCTTACATAACAGCAAGAGTGTTTTAGCTGTTCGTGTGATGTCCGGGTGATTAAAAATCACTATTTGATATTTCGGGAAAAGACATCCCTTTTTCAAAAATAATTAGACCAGAAGAAGAATAATATTTTATTCTTCTCCGACTGTGTAGAGAATAATACAAAACAAAATGGCTGCCAGATATAGACCGCAGCAAAAAAGCAGTTTCACAGGGAATATAAATTAAGTTAAGTTTTATTTTAATATTATGTTAAATATATGATTAGTGTTTAGAATATTTGTGTAATGTTGGTTAGGTGTATGGTGTTCGATAAACTGTTAGTTTTGATAATATATATATATCATTATTTATTTTTATTTTTTTATTTTTATATTTGAATATTTACTTTGTTTTATCTTCGTATTTTTATTTTGTTTATCTTTCTATCGTAATTTAAGAATTTTAATATAAAGTAAAGTAATTAGTCTCATATTTTAAATATTCTAGATATATCTACTTATCAATTTCGATTATCATCTATTAAAGAAGTGTTATTAATTACTAATTGTGAGTTTCGTCAAATTAGATTAACGAATTAACTTATTAACTTGATATATTTACTATAAGATAAAGGGGAGTAACTCTGGATTTTTAAAAATATTTTTTTTATAATTAATTTTTATTTATTTATTTATTTATTTTTTATTATTATTATTTACTTGTTTAATTTATTTTATGAATTATTTATTTAATATTTGCATGTTATTTGTATACATTCTATATGTGTTTGGATTTATTAATTAATAATGCTAGGTTATGGGGTGACTTATTTTGGTGGGTTAGAAGAGTATGTTGAATATGGTTTTTGGTTTGTGGTTGAAAGTGTGTAAGGATGGAAGTTAATATGGGGAGGGGCCTGTTTGATTGTTTGGGTGTGTGGTGAGTTTATTATAGGAGGTGAGTAATGAGTGAAGTGGTGGAAACGGACCCTGTTAAGTGTTAGATATGGGGGTTGGTCTGTGGATGGGGGGTAGATATTATAGAATGAAAGGTGAGTAGAGCTCGTGACGTTGATTGAGTGAGGGGTTTAATCTGGAGATGAGGATTGATTCCGTGATTCTAAGATCACCAATGTTTCTGACAGACGCTAAGATGGAGACGTGAATATCGCGCTGAGTGTTTGAGCAAATCTCTATGTGTTTGTGGAAAGAGAGTATACGGGTATTCAAGTGCTCCTTTATGCGCAAGTGTAGCGGTCTTGTAGTGTTGCCGATGTAAAATTTTTTGCATTTATTACACTGTAGTTTGTAAACACAGTTAGTGCGAAGGCACAGACCTGTGTGTGAGATAGGGCAATTGGCCAGGGAGCAGGGTTCGGGTGTGTGGTTAGTGTGTTTATTAGATAGATGTTGGCGTAAGGAGGTGCCAGTATGTGTTAGTTGTATGTTAAGGTTTTCCTTATGTATTGCCTTGCGGATGGAGGTGGTGATCTTATCGCTGAAGAAAGGGAGTTTTAAGAAGCATGTGTTAGCGAGGGTGCGGTGTCTACGTGTTTTGGGCTTATTTAGGTGGGCTATGGTGGGGGCGGGGTAGCCATTATTTTGGAGGGTTCGGTGGAAGTTTTTAGTGTGTGATATTTTGTCAGCAGCAGAAGAGCATTTATTTTGTATTCGGGTGATTTCATTATGGGCATAACTTAATTTGGCTTTTGTGGGCAGGGCAGACTTATAGCGTATGAAAAGGTTTTTGCTTGCAGGTTTCCTATAGAAGTTAGTGTGTATAGAGCCATCTTCGGTGATGTTAAGGTTTCCACCACTTCACTCATTACTCACCTCCTATAATAAACTCACCACACACCCAAACAATCAAACAGGCCCCTCCCCATATTAACTTCCATCCTTACACACTTTCAACCACAAACCAAAAACCATATTCAACATACTCTTCTAACCCACCAAAATAAGTCACCCCATAACCTAGCATTATAATCAATAAATCCAAACACATATAGAATGTATACAAATAACATGCAAATATTAAATAAATAATTCATAAAATAAATTAAACAAGTAAATAATAATAATAAAAAATAAATAAATAAATAAGAAAACAAAACAAAAAAAAAAAAAAAAAACAAATATGTAAAGAAATTGATGAATATATATAGATAAACAATTAAACAAACAATAATACATAGATATGTATATATATATATGTATATATGCATTATGTGTATATATGTTGTATATATATACCAATATTGTTATACAGATCTCCACAAAAAAAAAAAAAATAAAAATAAATAAATAAATAAAAATTAATTATAAAAAAAATATTTAAAAAAATCCAGAGTTACTCCCCTTTATCTTATAGTAAATATATCAAGTTAATAAGTTAATTCGTTAATCTAATTTGACGAAACTCACAATTAGTAATTAATAACACTTCTTTAATAGATGATAATCGAAATCGATAAGTAGATAGATCTAGAATATTTAAAATATGAGACTAATTACTTTACTTTATATTAAAATTCTTAAATTACGATAGAAAGATAAACAAAATAAAAATACGAAGATAAAACAAAGTAAATATTCAAATATAAAAATTAAAAAAATTAAAATAAAAAATGATATATATATATTATCAAAACTAACAGTTTATCGAACACCATACACCTAACCAACATTACACAAATATTCTAAACACCAATCATATATTTAACATAATATTAAAATAAAACTTAACTTAATTTATATTCCCTGTGAAACTGCTTTTTTGCCGCGGTCTATATCTGGCAGCCATTTTGTTTTGTATTATTCTCTACACAGTCGGAGAAGAATAAAATATTATTATTCTTCTGGTCTAATTATTTTTGAAAAAGGGATGTCTTTTCCCGAAATATCAAATAGTGATTTTTAATCACCCGGACATCACACGAACAGCTAAAACACTCTTGCTGTTATGTAAGAAAAAAAAAAAAAAAAGGAAAAAAAAGGAAAAATAAATAGTAAGTCTTATATCGTATTTGATTTATTGTTATTGTTTTTGTTCCTTTCCTTTCAACTTGCATCTTACCCGGAATTGCATTGCCCACAGCCTTTCAAAAACTTACTACTACTATACCCAGCAATGCTTCAAGCAAACTACCATTCTCTACTAACACTTCGTCTAGGCCAGACACAGTTTGCATACGCCAGAGAATTATTCCGACTCTCGGAGAAACGTGCCAAAGCCAGCTGCCAGATCCGCTTCCTCAAAAGATGTCTCAAGCACAACATAACACCCAACACTATACAAAACATCCACCTACCCGCCTGCCTCCACCTACCCATACTTTACCCAGCCAGAAAATTCATACATAACTATTGTATCAAGAAAATTATCCAATACCTCCATTGTAAACTTCATCAACTCATCAACACCATCACAGAGATCAACTCCTCACTATCCACACCCACAGAACAATCAACACACAACATATCTACGGCTGTCAATGATGCCTATCACCATTGCTTCAACCTCGAGAAAAACCGACTTAAACTGAAATTCACTTGGCTTTCCCAGAAATATTCTCAACCTCACATCACCAAGAACACTAGTACCACCAGAACCTACAACTCCAACAACCACCTCACTAGCCCCCCCATGGTCACTGACCTCACCGGCTCCCTTACTACTGCCGAGACTGAGCTTCTCAGCCTTGGCCCCAAATTCATCACCACCCAAAAGCTAAACGACCACACAAAACTTAAGATCGAGACTCAATTCTGTAGAACATCTTATCACCTCAAATGGCTCACAGCATTTAATCAACCTACTCTAGACATCCCTAATAATACAACCAACACTACTAATTCCTTCCCTGTCTACCAGCTTGACCACCCACTACACCCACCACCTAGTAACCACCTAATTGATCAAACACTTTCTAGATTAAAACAGAGGATCCTTGATATACTCCAACAAGAACAACCCCACATCACCCCTAACATCACCAGATCCCAACGCCTTACCCTAGAAAACCTGAAAAATAAAAACGTAGTTTACTTACCCTCTGATAAAGGTAAGGAATTCTGTATCATCTCTCAAGACTCATACAACATACTCGCTCTCGAACATCTTAACAACAACAACCTATACACCCCCGCCCCCAACATTTCAGCCACATTAGTCCAAAACTCCATTAACAACACCTGGTCCCAAATCTGTCTCACACGTAACCTCCCCCAAAAATACAAAATCAACTTCACCATCAAAAATAGCAGACTTCCCACCTTCTACCACCTCATTAAAACACACAAGACCAACACACACACACAAATTAGACCTATAGTCTCTAGTATTGAAGGACCACTCTATAAAATCTCTTGGCTTCTCTCTCAACTACTCAAACCACTACTCTCCACCTTCCCCGCACATGTCAGCAGCTCCGACCAAGTAATTAGCAGACTACACTCACTCCAACACCAACAACTACAAACTAACAACTATATATTTAGCCTAGACGTAATCTCCCTCTACACCTCAATACCCGCACACCCAGCCATAGACCTCATCACCGACCACATATCTTCCTCTGACAACCTAGAGCTCTTCGGACTAACACCTACTGACATTCACAATCTCTTATACATGATCATCGACAACACATACTTTACCTTTCAGCAGCACACTTTCAAACAAATCTCCGGCCTCCCCATGGGTTCTAGCCTTTCCGGTCTCTTAGCCATCACCTACATGAACCGGTTAGAGCAACGAGCACTTAACTCCTGCCTCTCCTATATATTCTTCTCCAGATATATAGATGACATTCTAATCCTTACATCCTCTCAAGACGAAGCCACACAAATATTCAACACATTCAACAACACCGACCATACATACAATTCACCATAGAACACCCAAACGAGTCCGGCTCACTCTCTCTCCTTGATTTCAATCTTAACATCACCGAAGATGGCTCTATACACACTAACTTCTATAGGAAATCTGCAAGCAAAAACCTTTTCATACACTATAAGTCTGCCCTGCCCACAAAAGCCAAATTAAGTTATGCCCATAATGAAATCACCCGAATACAAAATAAATGCTCTTCTGCTGCTGACAAAATATCACACACTAAAAACTTCCACCAAACCCTCCAAAATAATGGCTACCCCGCCCCCACCATAGCCCACCTAAATAAGCCCAAAACACGTAGACACCGCACCCTCGCTAACACATGCTTCTTAAAACTCCCTTTCTTCAGCGATAAGATCACCACCTCCATCCGCAAGGCAATACATAAGGAAAACCTTAACATACAACTAACACATACTGGCACCTCCTTACGCCAACATCTATCTAATAAACACACTAACCACACACCCGAACCCTGCTCCCTGGCCAATTGCCCTATCTCACACACAGGTCTGTGCCTTCGCACTAACTGTGTTTACAAACTACAGTGTAATAAATGCAAAAAATTTTACATCGGCAACACTACAAGACCGCTACACTTGCGCATAAAGGAGCACTTGAATACCCGTATACTCTCTTTCCACAAACACATAGAGATTTGCTCAAACACTCAGCGCGATATTCACGTCTCCATCTTAGCGTCTGTCAGAAACATTGGTGACCTTAGAATCACAGAATCAATCCTCATCTCCAGATTAAACCCCTCACTCAATCAACGTCACGAGCTCTACTCACCTTTCATTCTATAATATCTACCCCCCATCCACAGACCAACCCCCATATCTAACACTTAACAGGGTCCGTTTCCACCACTTCACTCATTACTCACCTCCTATAATAAACTCACCACACACCCAAACAATCAAACAGGCCCCTCCCCATATGAACTTCCATCCTTACACACTTTCAGCCACAAACCAAAAACCATATTCAACATACCTTTCTAACCCACCAAAATAAGTCACCCCATAACCTAGCATTATTAATTAATAAATCCAAACACATATAGAATGTATACAAATAACATGCAAATATTAAATAAATAATTCATAAAATAAATTAAACAAGTAAATAATAATAATAAAAAATAAATAAATAAATGAATAAAAAACAAAAAAAAACAAAAAAAAACAACAAAAACAAACAAATATGTAAAGAAATTGATGAATATATATAGATAAACAATTAAACAAACAATAATACATAGATATGTATATATATATGTATATATGCATTATGTGTATATATGTTGTATATATATACGAATATTGTTATACAGATCTCCACCAAAAAAAAAAAAAAAATAAAATAAATAAATAAATAAAAATTAATTATAAAAAAAATATTTAAAAAAATCCAGAGTTACTCCCCTTTATCTTATAGTAAATATATCAAGTTAATAAGTTAATTCGTTAATCTAATTTGACGAAACTCACAATTAGTAATTAATAACACTTCTTTAATAGATGATAATCGAAATCGATAAGTAGATAGATCTAGAATATTTAAAATATCAGACTAATTACTTTACTTTATATTAAAATTCTTAAATTACGATAGAAAGATAAACAAAATAAAAATACGAAGATAAAACAAAGTAAATATTCAAATATAAAAATAAAAAAAATAAAAATAAAAAATGATATATATATATTATCAAAACTAACAGTTTATCGAACACCATACACCTAACCAACATTACACAAATATTCTAAACACCAATCATATATTTAACATAATATTAAAATAAAACTTAACTTAATTTATATTCCTCGTTGAAACTTCTTTTTTGCTGCGGTCTATATCTGGCAGCCATTTTGTTTTGTATTATTCTCTACACAGTCGGAGAAGAATAAAATATTATTCTTCTTCTGGTCTAATTACTTTTGAAAAAGGGATGTCTTTTCCCGAAATATCAAATAGTGATTTTTAATCACCCGGACATCACACGAACAGCTAAAACACTCTTGCTGTTATGTAAGAAAAAAAAAAAAGGAAAAAAAAGGAATAATAAATAGTAAGTCTTATATCGTATTCGATTTATTGTTATTGTTTTTGTTCCTTTCCTTTCAACTTGCATCTTACCCGGAATTGCATTGCCCACAGCCTTTCAAAAACTTACTACTACTATACCCAGCAATGCTTCAAGCAAACTACCATTCTCTACTATATATATATATATATATATATATATATACATATATATATATATATATATATACACATATATATATATATATATATATATATATATATATATATATATATATATATATATATATATATATATATATATATAAAGATGTGTACTAAAAGCGAACTTTTAGGAAAGGTAAAAACCTATTGTGAAGAGTATACAGCCTAATATCCAGGATAGAGCAGGTAGAAATGAAGAAGAATGGAAAGGAATTAGAGAAAGCAAAAGCCAAATCTAAATTCAATTCAAAAGTTCAAAGCAAGGTATATTCCGTAAAAATGCAATTTATTCAAGTTAAATTTTTCTTAAGCCAGGCTTTTCAAAGATCAAAATCTTATCATCAGAGGAAGTCGCTGGGATAGATAAGTTAGATAATTAATAAGAGGTAGTTATGCATCGATAGATGTTTACACGAATACATGTTTATGTGGGAGTGGTGATGGAACGGAGAGACGAAGGTATAAGCGGCCACAACTAGCATGCTCTCGCGACAACGAGAGTGGATGATTATATATATTGCTAATAAGTATATTAATATATATATATATCTAACTCTTTCCACACTCAAGATAAACCATAATACTCTACGTAAATTACTAATTTACTGTACCACTGAGGTACCTTTCTACGGCCTCAATGAAACCTTACACATCCAGGTTGTCGGAATTTTAATAAGATCGGATCTGGGCCGATTTGTCTCCGAATTGTACATATCTAACATATAAACTAAAACAGTTTATAGCATTTCGAAACCCTCCATATACGGCAGGTGTGTCGACGACATCCTTATATTAACTGAAATCTTCGATCAATTAACTTTAATGTAAAATACATTTACAAATAATTCCGTATTAAATTTCACGCACGACATAAATCTAACTAATAAAATCCCCTTCCTCGACGTAGAAATAAAATCTGACCCAAATAAGGTCATTACATACATGTACAAACAAATTACAAGCAACGGTTCAAGCTTGCTAAAAATTAAAAGTGAATGCCGTTATAAATATAAAATAGTTAATTAATAATAACTTCCTAAAGCGCATCGTCGATCAGCGAATGAACCACTGATTAGCCGCCATAACACAAACACACTAATAATAATAATAATAATAATAATAATAATAATAATAATAATAATAATAATGATGATGATGATGATTATGATGTAGAATATGCCACGCCCCCAAATAATTTCAGAAACATATTAGTAAAAAAACACTGCAATCCGCGATTGCACCCGAACTTCCTTATAATTGAAGCATTAGTCATTCGAGTAAATACACCTACCATCAACCAAACTCGATATGAGGGTGAAGAATGTATACTAAAATGGTTTTCTAAAAAAATAAATTTTATCGACTTTCTTAATGAATTCACGAATTTTAATTTGCGTTACTCATCACGTGCCTGATTAAGACTCATGGGAACCGAAAACGTTTGCAGTTTTGGCGTGTTCTTGTTCAAACTGGACCAGAACATTAGATTGTTAGTTTACCAACTTAGAAAAGATGGATCGAAAAAGAAACAAACAGAAAGTGTCACTGCTGTTTAATTTAACATGCATCAACGAATAAATGCTTCCTAAATATATATATATATATATATATATATAGTAAATTATTTTTTAGCGTTTTAAGCTTGTTGCTCTCATCAATGCAGGAAAGTAACAATTTTAGACGGTCGAGAGGCGCGAACCCGGTTCACAGAGTAAGGTTAGAATCTGCAAGCGGTCACCATATCCACTCGGCCAACGGAAACTGTCACGTAATTAAGAGAAATTAAGATCTATATGTACCTAGAAGTGGGCACAGATAGAAGATTAGTCGAGAGTGTTCTATGAACTTATTCGGAAATTTGCATTAGAGCTATTTGACAGTCTATTTTAAACACCCCCGAGAGTGCTCAACTTTAATTTCTTAAAGGGGCTTAGTATAATATATATATATATATATATATATATATATATATATATATATATATATATATATATATATATATATATATATTTATTTATTTATTTTTGGACAGAAAAATTAGTTCAACATTCGTACCGTCGGTTTCAAGCACATAAGTACTTAGCCATGCAGCTTTCTATAGCTTTTGTTCTGTTTGAGATGACAAAGGAAGCTAAAGAGAGCCGGATGGCTAAGTCTTTCTGTGCTTGAAACCGACGGTACGAATGTTGTACTAATTTCTCTCTACCAAAATAAATAAATATTACACTCTTAATTTTTAATTTTTACGTTTAATTATCAATTAACAGAGCACTCATCTGGGATGTGTCCTGCTATATTACAAAGAAGTTATATATATATATATATATATATATATATATATATATATATATATATATATATATATATATATATATTCCAACAGGCTTAGCATGTTGTTTAAACACATCATACTGATATATTTCTTTCATTACATTTTTAGTAATGTCAGAGTGCCCTTTCTTAATGTTATTAAAATTGAATCTCGTAATAAAATATATGATATAAACTTTCAACATAAAAACGTGAATTTCATAAAATATATTGAATAAAAAGTGAAATAAGCAATACTTATTTAACGTAACACGATATCCGACATATCAACAACTTATCTGGTACTTAGCCTCCAGGCTTAAATATAATTGACAAGTACGTGATTATATTAACAAGAACAGATCAATTTGAGATGCGTCTATTTTATCTCTGAGTAGGATTAAAAATGCTATTTCAAATTAAAGCGTGACAGTACGATAAAAATGCTTTTTCAAATTTAAATGTGACAGTACAACGAAATGCCACTTCAAATTTAAGTGTAGCATAACAATAGAAAAGCTATTTTAATTTAAATTGTGGCGAATTGACAAAAGTGACAATTACAATTTAATCGTCACAGAACAATATGAATGCTATTTCAAATTTAAGTGTGACAGAACGATGAATATGCTATTTAAAATGTATACCTAACAGAAAGATAAAATGGTATGCCAACTTTTAGCCTGACAGAACGATGAAAATGCCATGTCAAATTTAAATGTGATAGTACTATGAAAATGCTATTTTAAATTTAAGCGTGACAGACCGATAAAAATGCTATGCCAAATTTAACCGTGACATGACGAAAATGTCATTCGAAAATTACGCAAGACAGGACGACAAATATTGTGACAGACCGACAGACGGACTGTCATTTTCTTCCTGTAGAGATACTTGAACTCTTTTAGCGTCCATTCAATCTACGCTTGACAGGTAGACTGACGAAGAAACCAGAAGTATTTTAACGGATCTTACATGACGTGCATCTATTTACTCGCAAAATCAACTGGCGTGATTGTGTTTTTACACTGAAGCGTGACAGATGCACTTGCGTAGAAAGCGACCGACGAACAGAGCCATTTATAGATATGCGTTGACGAATCTAAACGTAATATTTAAACAAATAATATGTCCGAATGTTTGTTAATCAACTCTGGGAGATACCATAAAAACGAGACTCATATCAAATTTATATTTGTCACGAACGAAGTGGATTTCGGCGCTTATGTAAAATCGATTTACTAGAATGAATAGATTCTTGAAAAAATCTAAAATAATTCCCCAATAAAATTATTTATTTTTAATGTGATCTCACAGTTGGTCAATTAATATTTTGTAGTCTCAGTAAACCTCGATTCTTTCAAGTTGCATATGAAGTATTCGAATGCAAAACGCGATAAACGCCATTTTGAATATTACGAATCTATCACTACTAAAACAGTTGCAATGTCGTTTTGATTTAAATAATGAAAAAAACACTTTTACTCAACGTCTGAATTTTATATATTCGTTTTTTTTATTGTGTAAGGTCTCAATTTAAATAAATTGGATTTATCGCGTTTTGCATTCGAACACTTCATATATACAATAATATTTGTTAAATGACACAATAAGTGTTTATAAGACTGTGCTTAATACGAGGTAGATACGCATTGTAATATTTTTTTTAATTATTTATACAAACATTATTGGCAACAATTTTGCATACATGTGTAAGCTGCGATTTTATAAAAAGATGTGAGCTTCTTGTGGCGATTTTGGAAACTGAATCAAAACTGTTAAAGAAAGTTACATTCTAGCATATCGTTTTAATTACAGGGGCGGAGGAAATAGTAGAAAAGTCAATATATATATATGCACAAACCCAGTAACTTATTCATATATTAACATTCATGCGTATATACATAGATATCCACACACGCTTATACTTTCACTCATGGCTTCTCGGTTATAATCATTGCTTTAATCTAACGACTTTTAGTTGGACCTGTGTATGTTATAGAATAATACACTGGGTCTGAGCGCATACATATCTTGCCTCTTCTACTAGTTCACCCTCTCCTCTCCAACAAAAAAACGATATGCGAGAATGTAATTTGATTTTACAGCCTAAATTATGTTTAATAGCCAGAACAAGCTAAAATTTAGATAAAATCGCAGCTGAAACATGTATGCACATATTCAGCTAATACATTTTGTGTGAATAAAAATAAACACTATATATAAATATATATATATATATAAATATATATATATATATATATATATATATATATATATATATATTTATGTCTTGGTTAGTGGGGAAACCCCCACAATAGTGCTCGATTATTAATGAAGTAAAAAATAATAGCGTAACAATTATTTGTATACATAAAATGAGAACAAAATCGGTTCGGTCGGTTTCAAATGCAAAGAACAAAAAAGGTAAAAATAAAGCAGAGGATCAGAAATATCGTAAAAAATCACATAACGCGCGAGACGCCATTTTCACAGGCGTAGACATAATAAATAGAGGCTGAAAATTATCCGGCAAAAATGACCAATTATAAGAGTCCTCTGTTTGGATTTATATCTGACGGTACCGATGTATTACTGACCCTTTGTAACACACACACATATATATATATATATATATATATATATATATATATATATATATTGTGTGTATTTAGTTAGCATTTTACTCATTTGTACAAACCTTGTAAAACAGAACAGAACTCAAAATAAAAAAGATATAATTAAATAGAAGAACTCTGTTACTTTTAACAATGTTTGCATATATATATATATATATATATATATATATATATATATATATATATATATATATATACAAAGTTACAGGAAAATCCTGGTTTTTTGTTATTTCGAGTTTCCTAGTTTCTGATAAATTCTTTTATATCTTAGAAATATGCCTTTTTATCTGGGTTTTCTAATAATTAATTGTTGCTTTTTTGAATCAGAAATTTATTATTAAACAACATGAGATACATATTCTCGTGCGAGTATCGACCGAACAAAAATAACAGCACGTAAACTTTATTATACGAGCGACAACAATAGCGCTTAGGCAGATCATTTATTATCTGCGGAATTTAACATTCGGCACGTGTAATGCCGAAACATTACGAGTTTAATTAATACAGTTCAAAGCACAAGAAGTGTTTACAAATGTAGTAAAGCTTTTCAGGCTGAAATAATTATTGCTAAGTACACCTCAAAATCAAGTCGACGTGTTTCGTTAGAGTTTAGTATCAGCAATGTTGGGTTTCGTCGAATATTTTTAGCTGAAAACTTATATCCTTTATGTGCTATGAAGTTTGGCTAATGGTGTTCGAGATAGAAGATGATTGTTTTACAGCATTTTCATTCTTTAAAACAATGAGAATATGATGTTTTCTAGATAAGATTTGGTGGTCAAGCGAAGCGATCTTCAAAATAAATGCACGATTTATTCACCATAACTGCATGATCTTAACTCATATTACGTGTTACCTTGGAAACAGATCTTAACATGGTTTATGTGACGTTTTGTCTGTGGGAATAACAGTACCGATATTTTTATGGTAATATTAATCGTGACAATTATCTTCATATGTTTTAACCAACATTCTGGATACTGTTGTAAATGACTATGACTTTAAACAAAGATGGCAGGCCACCACACTATGGGTTGACAATTCCAGAATTCTTCAATAGAAAATGTTAAAGACGATACATAGGGAAACTTCGAGCAATTGAGACTTAACTTCATCTCGCTCTTTCTTGTGGGATGTACTGAATGACTTCGTGTACTCCGTAAACTTAACAAAATACATGATTCCTGATTTTAAACAAGTAATCTCTGAGAGATCTTCAGATATAAGTGTTGACATGTGTGAAATCTTTGTAGAAGAATTGTGATTAGAGTTCAACGTTAGATTGAACATGGGGAACTTTTAATTATTCATTTAACATTTTCAAATTGTCCTAAACTAAATCAATTGAAGATGATTTCTGTTTAAATATATAACTCACTCAGTGTATTACACTTATTTCATTTTGTTTCCCTTAAAAAGGAAATAATATTAGTAGTGAGCACTCTAGAGTATATATATATATATATATATATATATATATATATATATATATATATAATGTATTCAACAAATACAACAGATTGTGCATTTTTCTTTGTTTTTACAATATTATTATCTCTTTTCTTTTTCCCGAGGATGAGGCATCCTTCTGTATGCCACACAATCACCCCGCGTTTTACTTTGACTGACTAGAAAATATGATCGTTTATGCCCATAACATAACTAAGATGTATTAGAACGTAAAGGAACGAGAATTATTTTTCTAAAATAGATTTTCAGCATTACATAAAATAAAAATAATGTAAACAAAGAATATCTCTCTGTTGAATGTGTTTCAAATATTCGTTAAACTAAAAAAAATATATATTTATAGGTATCTTTTAAGATATGAAATTATCAACCAATAATAAGTAAATTATCTCATATACTTGAACGAATTTGCCGTTTTACAGCTGAAATTGTTTTTATTGAGATAAAGACTTCTAACTCGTTTATTTGTTGTTTTATTCTTTGCATAATACTTAACTCGCACTGATAACTGAATTAATTTGCAATGTTACCAGTCGACTGTTAATGTTGTCGTTCCCTAGACACTGTTCTCCACCCGAACCCTGTGGGTTCAGGCAGAGGCTGTATATGTTTGCTGTTGGAAGAAAAGGTGGAATGGGGGAAGTAGAGTTCAAGTGATAAGGGTGTAGTTGGTAGGATGCTGGCGAAGATTGGTCATACGTTAAGAAATAGGTCATTGCAACCACGTCTCGTTCAAATAACACTACCACTTTCTTCCCTCATGTTTCACTCTCCCTTCTCTCCAACCCACCCCTAATTTGGGCTCGCTTTTCAACTTAAGGTTTCTTTCTCAGAATCGCTGGAATATTTCACCACTAATGTCATTTATGTTTTTACTATGGCCCAGGAAGTTTTTTAAAATGGCCAGATTTCTCATATCAATTCCATTTAAGTGCGCTCCATCTGCGATTTGAACTCAACATTTCACCATTGGATTTACTTCACTTTGAACACTTTCTCCATACTGCCTCTACGAAACAATTTTTGACGTCTTCTTCAAAATCTCCTTTTCATTGGACACTTTTTCAACGGACAATTACCATCTGGACAAAACACACATGTTTTTTACACGAACTCTTTTCACTCCATTTTCAATAATATTTTTTTCAAATGTTTGAACTTGAATAAATAAATTATATAACATTCCCTAATTAGGCAGGTTTGAGTGATTTAATTCGTAAACATAACTACAGGACCAGGGATCGCCCATGTATATCGAAGCATATATAAATTGCATATTTCTAAGCCAATTTCTTACGTTAACGAATTATAAACCCGTCCAAACTCAATTATCATCGATTGGCTGCTGATATATTTGTCTATAACCTCACGAATAAGTGTTATTAATTTGAATTTCTCCTAATATAAAGAATACTCCCAATTATTGTTCGCCTTTAAAAATAAGTTTTTTTTTAAATATTTGTAGAAAACAAATGGTTGGCTATTAATGTCTTTTTTTCTGAGTAGGTCCCTCCAAATTGACTTTAATTCCTTTCTCTTTTCGTTTTTTATCCAGTCAAATTATGAATATATTCAACACTTTTATTTGTTTGTATACAATGCTGATTGATATCGCATACACTCCATTGATTATCTGTTTTTTATTAATAAATTATAATCTCAAACTTATATGCCGTTTTATCTTGAATATTTTGTCATAATGACTGCTATATCCATACTCTCTGTGATAAAACCTAGATTTTGATCAATACATTTTAATATGCTTAGAATGAGAATTGTTTATGTATAGAACATTTGTATTCACATATAATTTGATTCGCGTAAACGTGGGTACATACATTAGATGTATCAGGAATTTATTTTCGAAATTCGATTTGAATATTTGAAATTTTAATTGATATATTTTTAATATTTTGACTGGTATCATATATATATATATATATATATATATATATATATATATAATGAATCTATTTCTCTATATATATGCATACATATATATATATATATATATATATATATATATATATATATCTATAGATAGATATATGTTTGTGTATGAAGCTTGTAAATGTTACATTTGTTGAGTTATTACTTTACTTATTACTCTTAGCTTAAATTATTATCAATTGATCCAATATGCTATACGTCGCCTTATACATTTCATTGCATATTATTATGTTTAGTTCAATGTACATGAAAAGTGTAAATACCAACTTTGAGATATACAAACTGAGCACAATTCACAAAAAAACGTCCTGTGCCTTAGCTTGCCTTCATTTTTTTTATCTTGTGTTTTTTCATTCCGGATTTCATGAACAGATCACGCGTATTCTTAGAAAAAATCGGGAATTTCTATTCTGTGTCTAATCGGAAAATTAGCTGTTCATTGTCAACTTACTTGCGCATATTTTTGTTAATTTTCATGAAATATCTGACATTCCCACATCATTTATTGCATCTATTTTATTTATTAATTAACCTTTTTATGGACACCACTCTAGACAAGCCATGCATTAAGTTTATTCAAGGAGCTAAAGATAATGCCACTTCAAGGTAAAAAAGAAGCCAACTATAAATGTTAGATCGAAAGATTCCGACCCCAAAAGAGTAATCTGTCCAGCTTTGTCAGAAACATCGTTCATATAATGTGAGGACTAAACGACAATATAAGGGAAGTTAGAATGACGAGGCTGCCGAATGTAAACCGTATTTATTTATACGTGTTCGAAGAATTATTATCTTTATTTATTTTATTTCAGATAAACTATTCCCTACCAAGTTTGATAAAAACACCGTCCTGTAATTACATTTTTTCGAAATTGTTTAAGAATGTTTCAATTATCGTTGCAATTAATAATGATTCTTAAGATTAATTATTAGTTTTCTAATTTAATTTTCAGATCTTAAAAAGGTATAGTTTCCAAACTTTCATGATATTTATTTCAATAAGTTTAAGACGTTGGGTGTATTTATCAGCTAAGATGAAAGTTTTGCCTTTCGGCACTGCCTGATTAAAATTAAATAGAATGAAACAACAGCCCTTAGTATTCCTGATCTTATGATTAAATGGAACCACAACTGAAAGCAATTAATAAATATTTCTTCAATAAATAAAAGATAGTTAATTAATAAAATTATCACTGCATAATTGCCAGTTCGGTGGAATAAATAACCAGCCAAATTATTTTGGCAAATTAAAAATAATGTGATAATACACATACGATATCTTATAAATATAATTACTGACAAATACATACTAAATCGTGATAATTTTTAAATCGAACCGAGGCCCTAATTGTTGTTTTATATAGATCCCACTTTTTTGTAATGGGCAAAGGTTAATTAGAAAGCACTTCTCATGTATTCCGAACCGTCATGTAATTGACAGTTATTATGATAGAAGTTTGCATAATGTTAACACGAAAAAGTCAACATGAACCAAAAACGGCTTATATTATTCAATAACAACTGAATGGCAAGAACAAATAAGTACAAACGCTATTCCTACCTTCATACACTTTTCGTAGTTTCATATTCTAATCGGTTAGTCGGACACAATGGGTCAACTCGAAGACATCTTGTATTTTCTCTCAATTCACAATTATTCTTATGCTCTCATTTCTTAGTTTACCAGCTTTGAAATGCATTGTCTGGAGACATTACTGACACAATTACAAAATAAATCACTTACTATTCAAGATGACGCATAATTGGTCACGTTAGAGTTTTATTGGAGGGGGCACTGATTCGGCACCTTGTTTGCAAGAATAGTCAGTAATTTTAATAGATTTGTACTAATGACTTTGTGTTTATGCCCTTTTTGTGCTTATATTCAAAGGAATGATAGGAACGATTGTCAGACTAAACATCAGGAAACATTATTTAGGACTACGAGTAGTTAATAAATTACATGAGCTCTCCAATGTGTTGTAAATGCAAAATATGCATTACTTATAAAACGAAAACTGTACAAGTACTGCAGGTAATAGAATGTTTGACCCATGCATGCGTCTACTGAGACTATAAAAACCTAGCCATGAAGCGGCAGTTACAGGCTGCGTAGCCTTTTTTCCAAAAATAGAAGTATTGAAGTCTAATGGAAATTCCAGCTAATTTCTAGTATTGGTCAGCAAGATGCTCAGCACAAGCTTAGTTCTAAAAGTTAAGAAAACTTTCAGGCACAACCTAATAAAATTTAGTAGATGATACCAACAGCCATATGACCTTAAAATTCATTGAACATTACATCAAAACCACTTAATAGAAATGTTCGCAATAGAATAAACGATAAAAAATCACAAAACATTAATCCTTAATGAATTATTTATGTTTTTATCAGAGTTGTATGAATGTAGACATTATATACCGTCGCTTTTTATGGAACTTGCTGAGTTCAAATCCGAAAAGATGTATTGTGAACATTTGCGCACAACTATGTTTACAATTAATATTTTCACAAGCCTAAAATAGTTCCTAAGAGATTGATATGGCGTAAACTATACAGGCCAAATCAAGAAATGGATAATTCATTAAAATGTGTTACTTGTTGTTTATGACACGTGAGAATTATACACCTTTTAACTATCAGCAAGTTTTACGCTTCAAATTTGCGGCTTTAAAACTCAGACTATGACAATTTTTGTCATTAATTTTGTTAGGTTGTGTTGTTACATGCCATACGAACCCTTTTCGAGTTACTTAATAACGAACATAATAATTTTGGTAAAAAGTCTATATGGTTCAATTTCTTAACATTCCCTAGTATTTTTTCGTTATTTAGTATGCTAATTGTCTGTCAATTAATATATTTTGTAAGAATACGTTTTGTAAATAAATAGTATGCCACTAGCTAATTCTATTTAATCAGTGTATTGAACTGAAAGGAACTGTTAAAGTAGACATAAATAATTATATGACTTAGGGGTTTCTTCTGTGCCTCCAAATACAGGCTTCATAATCGTTGCCATTTAAGATCATACCAGGAACGAATGTACATAATATGTTTTATATATATATATATATATATATATATATATATATATATATGTGTGTGTGGGGGGTGTATTTGTATGTACATATTCGCATATCTTCCCAAACTAGATAGATTGAAATTTTATTATACACTTAGAGGATATATCTATTCCCCAAGATCTTCTCGTTCGTAGCCACTTTTCGCTTTTTCGCTCTTGAAGAAGGCAAGTAACAGCTGGACGAAACGTCCAGCTTTAGGTCTACCACGTTTCCTTTTTAAAGTATTCGTACATATCGAAATGAGTCTCTCTTCAATGTGTCATGCGTTTGAGAGTTATTTCGATTATTGAAATGTTATACCATTTTTACAGTTGTATTAGATGTTTCATGAGTAAAATGTAATCAAACTTATAGGTGAACACGTGTATTTCAAGAATACGAATGTAACATATATTGTTTGACAGACTTGTAGATAGTATTGTTTAATAGAACGATATCGTATACTTATTCATGGATGAAAAACATTTTTTAAATCAGGTAGTATATATATATAGGGGATTGTCTTACAAACATCTCCATCACCGGAAAACGTAAAATCGAGGTAGATGAGTATTCCCTTTGCGTGCTTCATTTACTTCGCTCACTAACACTTAAACATCCACCTAGTTTTAATAAATATTTGGTTATGTTTTCATATCCCATAGTTCTATATAAATGTACCGCCCCCTGAAAGATTGTTGCAATCGAAGATCACGATCGAGCCGATACATACATCTATCGTGAATTAGAAAATGGAAACATATATCTCTTATAAACATGGATAACATAATTTGACATTTAAAAAACGAGCCTGTAGTTAATTAGATTATATTTTAATTAATGATAGGTGATTGTACAAGAAACATAATTCTCAGCTTTCGTTATTTTAAAAACTAAGGCAACTGGCGATACCGATACAAACACTGACCAGACCTGTTATATTTCACGTTTTCAGTTGTTTCCATTTGTTTTGCTGGGAATGGAATATCCTTTAAGACATTTATCCGTTGTTCTACATAATCTAACTGAGAGATAATTGTATCAGTCTAACCGCCCTTCGAATGCAATTGTTTTAATCTCTCTTGCAATTTGTGATCTGGCTATTCTCTATATGTAGTTTCTAAAGTTATTTTTAATGAAATCAGTAGCTTTAATAATTACTGGAATGATTAAAATGGGATAAAGGTCCCAGTGTCTTTTCATGTCGTACATAATGTCTGGCTGTTTAGGCCGACACTTTCTTTTCATGCCGTACATAAAACCTTAGTATAGAGTTCTCTTGTCAACATTGGCCGACACACTTACTTAAACTAAGGTTGGTACTCTCTGAATTTGCCCAGAAAACCATGTCAGATTTTACAGCTACGTGTTTTAGTATGTAGCTGTAAGGACTGCACTGCTATAGTTTCACTTGGTATGCATCGAACTATGATTAGGTAGGTTGTATCTTACTTATTTTCCCTGCCAGTAAATGAAAACATACCATAAAATACGAGAACGAAATAATTTAAGATTGAGTATTATCGATTGGGACATAAACAAATACAAAGTCTTCATTGACTTGTATATGAGAGGAAAACTGTTCTCTTTATCATATTTTGATGATAAGATTTTGATCTTTGAAAAGCCTAGCTTAAGGAAAATTTAACTTGAATAAATTGCCTTTTTGCGGAATATACCTTGCTCTGAGCAATTGAATTGAATTTTGGGTCTCCTCTCTGTTGTAAGCAACTTTTTGAAAGGTTGGTTTATGCCGAGCTTGTTCATTATCATGAAAGCCTGAGCATTTTAAGTGATGTTCAGTATGACTTTAATGGTTTTCGTTCAACTGCTGAGCTTTAAAATATTTTAACATAGCGGATCTGTCGGTTGATGCCTATTTCAGAGGAGAGTAGAGCCATTGCGCTTGACATTTCGATGTCGTTCGTCAGAGTGTGGCATTTTGGTTGCCTTCACCAACTTCAGCCTTATCTTATTGATGGTGAGGTCTTTTCTTTCTTATCGAAGCTTGGGAGTAACATATGAAGGCGTATCTTCATTCTCTTTTTCTATGAATAATGGTCTTCTCCAAGGCTTTATTCTACGCCCAACAATGTGTCTTCTCTATATAAATGATTTTCCAGAAAATATTATTCAAAGAAATTAACATATATGCTTATGATACTAATCCTTATTCTGGTGTTGCTTCTCGCCCATTTTCCTCGGATCAGTGGAAATATGCAGATGATCTAGAAGTTGACCTGACTTTAATGGTGGATTGTAGTACGAAATGGCTTGTTTCGTTTAATCCTATTAATACTCAGCTTGTGTGTTTCAAGAGTAGACGTGCCACTTTTCTTCATGAAATTATCATGCATTGTATGTTCGCCTGAGAAGAAATCAACTCTAAAACTTCTTGGTATTTTTCTCTCCTCAAATCTGTTATGAAGTTCATACATTAGATCGATTTCTCTTTCTGCTTATCGTGAAATCGGTTCTATATCAGTTCAAACACGTTTGCACACCTTAGGCTAGTCTCTATCGAGACAATTCCACTATCAGACCACGTATACAGTACTGTTGTCATATTTGGGCTGATGAATATCTGTTACATTTGAAGGTTCTTTATAAGGTGCAGTAACGTATCTGTAATTTGTTTGGCTTCCCCTTTTTCTTCCACCCACCCCCTCTCTCTCTCCCAGATGTGGAATTGCTTGTCGTAGTCTTTTTTATAAATACTATTATTAAATATGTTCTTCTGTATCATGTAATCTATTTACTTCTTCTTTATTCCAGCTCATTTGTCTCATTGGTCTAATGGTCTTCATAAATTCGCTTTTTTTTAGTTCCTCATTGTAATACAGCTTCCTATTCTAGTACCATTTTATCAAGAACTGCAAGTTTGTGGTATATTCTTCCTGCTGATCGTTTTCCTCTATAAAGCTTTGTTTTTGTTCAAGACCAATGCGAATAGGAATAGCATGTATTTGCGAGAATCACATTTCGTTCTTGTTAGCTTCTTACATAAAGTGGCTTCATGCTTTGTCTCGAGTGATTTTTATAAGACATTATTAGTGATTCATGCAAGCTGATTATCAGGTGATTTTCTGAGAATATTTCATTTATTTTGTTTTCCCAACTGAAACTGTTTTCGTATATATATATATATATATATATATATATATATATATATATATATATATATATATATATATATATATATATATATATATATATATATAAATACGAAACACAGGTATTCGCCTAAATATGAAGATAATGATTTTATTTTGGGATAGATTTTTCCTGTGGTCATATATATATATATATATATATATATATATATATATATATATATATATATATATATATATATAGGGTAAAATCCAATATATTCGAAATGTAATCGATAGAATATCAAATTAATAAATTCAAATCAATAATTCCAGAAATAAATATCCTAACGCGTCTTCTGCCTTCACCCATTTTTCTAAAGTTCTGAAATAATTCTGAATCAAATTACATTTTTTAATTGTTTGATTAAGAACTATCCTCATTAGCATATTAACATTTTATCAAAGTTACAAAGAAGAACAAAAATGAAGAACAAAAAAACATAGTGGAACTATATTGTTAATTTCCAAAGAAAATAACTGAGAACCATATGGGAGATAATAGAATGCAGGTACCCTCCTGGTTATACTAATGAATCACAGGTAAGTTAAACTGAGACAGAGCAACTAGGAGTGACGGAACATATTTAGATGAACCGAAGGCAGCTGAGTCTACTTGGGTAAATATGTAAGGAAATACTATTACTGATCCCCACCATGAAAGAAAATCGATAAAAACGCAGTTGCATCAGCATTGGTTGATAGAATGGAAAGTGTCCATATGGGTTATGGTACGATAGAATTGTAGGTACTCGACTGAACTCGAATCTCTGGTTCAGTCTGTAAAACATTCACGAGTACCTTTTCCTACCACAACTGCAAATAGCGTTTCTTTTCTTCCTCTGTGTTTCAGACACCAAACGGAACTTCAATGAACATAGTTTGTATTCAAAGACTGTTCTATCTGTGCAACACATTACCTGCTACAATACAGATTGAAACATGTTTGTCTTCGAGTTCAATGTCAATAGTTTTAGTTGAGCTGGGCGTTTAAATGATACAATTCATGCCCATTCCCTTCATAATATTCAATCCTGTCATAATGTTGTTCCCTGTCTAATTGATGATCTGATCAATCCTTATCGCCGGTCAGTTTTGGGCTTTGATAAGTGGTTGTTCATTAGTATAAAAAGAGATTTGCGAAATTGCATAGTTCAGACGACAAATGAAAGTGTACAGAGTATAGAGCAATTGCGAATAAGGCTATAAAGCGTAAAGTTCCAGTAATTTGAAAATACTATCTGTGAGATTAATAATTATAATAATAATAATATTAAAAAAATAATAATTATAATAGTAATAATAATGATAGAAAAAAAAAATAATAATAATAATAATAAATAATAATAATATTAATAATAATAATAATAATAATAATAATAATAATAATAATAATAATAATAATAATAATAATAATAATAATAATAATAATAATAATAATAATGATATTTTATCTTAATTTTGTGTGCATTGCTCTGCTTGGTTACTAGGTCTTCATGTCAAATATGATCTACGCGTAGCGGAAATAATGATATTTTAAAAAGACTGACAAGTGAGAAGAATGCCTGTATTCGGATGTATTTTTGAAGTTTCGGCTGTTTGTCTAAGGCGAATAATGAAACTAACATATTTTCCTTTTCATCCTAGAAATACTAAACTAAAGAATTTATTCAACTTGGCGCGTCAAGCAGAAGATTCCAAATCAACACACAAGCGCATAGAAAAAAGGCTAATTAAAATCGGATTTGAAGGAAATAAGAAAAATATAATTATTTTGTTTTTCCTGCAGATCATTTCTTATTGTTCCAAACGGATCCGTAATTATTCATAGGTTGAAGCTTTGATTTGCTTTTTGGTAATTCACTTTACTTGCCTCTTACCTCAGAAAAGTAAGACCCATGATCAGTTGATGATGAATGATTTATTTTCTTCAAAAAGTGTCTTGCGGCTGATACAACATTTGCCATGATCGGCAAAGCGGCATTCCATGGTGAAAGCGTTTAAAACGATTGGCAATAGAATGACCCCCTTCCAAAGGAAGAGATCATTCCTGGGAGGACGGCCTTAAGAAACCAACCAAAACACGTACAACTTTTAATCCGGCCAGAAAGCCCGAAATCCCCTCTGCCAAGAAACAAGTTACTAAATGTTAGGTTAGTTGGTCGGGTTTTACGGCATGCCAACATTTGTTTAATTATTTTATGCCGAAATCCTATACGATTGATTTGTTAATCAATTTGATTGGTAGCTGTATATTTTGTGAACAAAATGTCCATAAACGATAGTTGTTATGTAACTTATAGGCGACACATAATACAACTCCGGGCCAGAATGTACCTTTTACTAATTGTGAGTAAGGGTCTATCCACAATGCCCAACGTTCCTAAATTAAGATATCACTACTCGATGCAGTTTTGTGTCAACCATATATGATTAATAGGGGATTCAACATCAGATAGTCCTAGATAAAGGCAAACGGAAGAATATGTTGAAATTGCTGAAAAAAATAGATGTCTGTGTCGGTGAGTTGAGTAAGAGCAAACATCTCGCCCTATTAATGTGTGAGGCAGTTAAGTTTCGTGGTAGGCTTAAATTATATGTATCCCATAGATCTAACACTGAAAGTTATTACTACTCCCGGTCCGAGTTGACCTGAAGTAATTGTAACTGAATTTACTCGGCAAAACTTGGGTAGGTGTTCGTAAAAGTCAAGGATACGCGCTTGACAATCAGTCCGACAGTGACTATACCATCTTCTTTGAAAATTGGTAGTTTATGCAAATCATATAAGACGCCCGTACCAGGGAATGCAGATGGAGCTGCTCAGACGTTTGTTGTAATCTAGTGCGCCAATCGTAGTGTGCAGGCTTTTCAACACCTCACCTGACCTTGTGCCTAACATCCTGAATAAGAGGTAAATAAAATATTCCCTACTTGTAGCCTCAATACAGGGTGTGTTTATAGATCATTCCCTGGACCTGTATTTGATGGTAAAATATACTGATATTTATTATATTATAGAAACGGATGTAATTACTGAGACTGCAGTCATGGAAAACATGTTACTATCTGCTATAATAATATGACGGTATATCTTGAATACATTTAACGCATTGTTTTGTAAAATCTTCTCTCTATTTTAATAAAATTATAATAATTATTAGTTATTATAATAACACTTATTATTTTCTATCATTAATCTCTATAATATATATATATATATATATATATATATATATATATATATATATATATATATATATAAATATATATACATATATAGCTTACGCTATTCAAATGCACTGTATACACTCTTTGAATCATGTTATTACCTTTATGAATTTCAGCTGAACCATTTCGGATTTATTGGATATAAGTAAGTTGCTTTTGAAAACAGTTTTCCAGCTTATTTGCGCGGTATGGTAAAACATTGTATTATTCTCCAAAACATCGTTTATATTTAATTTTAGATTCACCACTTCATGCTACTAGTGTATGTTCGCTCTTAGAGAAATGTGATGATGAAAATGCCTCAATGATAAGAAATTCGTGGAAAGTGGTAAAGCATTCATCTTCGTGTAATTATGGAGAAGTTGGATATTTATGTAGAGAGTAAGATCATTTCTAAGAGACCATTATCTATAGAAGAATGATCCAATTGTAAGATTGCCAGGAGTGAGACGGTTAGTTATTTAAGGAATATTAGCCGCAAGTTATCTGGAAACACGCACAAACAGACAAATACATTAATACCGTAGTGGGCATTTTATGTAGAAAAATCAATCTAAATCGATATCGTGGCTTGAGTGCAAACGCTCCAGAAGCCACCTTTTTATGCTCTCTAACAGGAATTTGTGACTTCAATAGTTTTGGAAATATATTTCAATGGACCTGAGTTGTGTTCTATTTACAAAATGTACCCGGCGATTATTTACGAACTTGACGGTTGGGCAATCAATGAAGGTAGTATATACTTGTTTTGCCACGATGGAAAATTAACACATTAAGTCGTGTCTTAATGTGAAGTATACTAAGTTCCCTAAAAGGGGTACTATTGAAAGGGAAAAATAAAAACATAAAACATCAAGTAGGATATCTCCTCCTTCAAGTGGGGACAAAACATATAGTTCATTTTATCTCAACCGACATAATGTTTGCCGTTTAGAATATGAGTCTTACCAACTTTAGGATGGGAAGATCCAGGTAGAGGGTGATGCATTGTGCTATTACCACTGGGCACATACTTCCTGACTTGATTAATTCATTGCTTTAATATTTTACACCTGATTATGGGTACACCATAGAGTAGATCTTTCCGCAATAGTATTATTGTGAAACTCAATTTATAAAACTCGATGTAACTTGAAACCAATATTGCTTGTCTTCCAGTAAGAAATGTAAAGGCAATAAGACATCCTTAAGTTTCATGTTTGCAAGAACAAAGAGAAATAAACTTCTTGTGTTCTACTAGATTCTAACGTCGTCAGAATCTCTTGCGGAATTAATAAAAAAGGTCAGATATTGTAGGATTCTTGTAGGGCAATGTATAAAATCGTGACACTATAAACAGAAATTGATTAAATTATATATTAAATCAATAAACGCATGAATGAAGAGCAAATAACTGTAAAACTTGATCGGGGAAGCAGAAGAATCGAGTCATAAAAGTGATATAAAAACTAAAAACAAACAAGAACCCGAGAAGCAAAAGTGTTTACTGACGAGACAATAAAAAAGCGATAAAAAGCTACAGCGCTTTTGTTATGGTTCCCTGTTGAAAGATAAACCTTTGAAACTGACCTTAGATTCAAGAGGATGAGG
The DNA here is from genome assembly GCA_963556195.1 of Sepiola atlantica. Taxonomy (NCBI): domain Eukaryota; kingdom Metazoa; phylum Mollusca; class Cephalopoda; order Sepiida; family Sepiolidae; genus Sepiola; species Sepiola atlantica. Next base: position 82,074,033 of record OY744520.1, read on the forward strand.
TGAGAGAAATATGACGAAAAGTGAAAGAGGAGGAGTGTGAATGAACTAATAGTCTTCTGGTGGACTTTTCTTTTTCTAATTTGTGCATGTGTTTTTTTTTAATTTGGTTTCTTTTCTACTAAGCTGACATTTGCAAAGCGTTTATATGTCGATTTTTGTGTGATTGGATAGACACTTTTCTATTGGACAGAAGTTTTAAAAATTGAAAGTATAAACATACAATGTTCATACGTGATTTGCTTAAAATAATGGTAACAGCACATGTTAAACGCACACATGTATATATATATATATATATATATCGTGTCGGGCTTCATTATGTAAAACATGTGATATTCTAATGACATCTAAAACATATCAATCTAATGTAACAAAAATAAATTATCCTGTCCTAAATCATTTGGGGAATATTTGTCGTGTAGGTCACACATTTTACTTGTAATTAACAATATGTAGGCGAAACAGTGCTTCCTTTAAATATATGTATGGATTTACATAAAACTAGTACAAAAGGCTGTATCCATGTTATACACCATTTAGAAAAAAAACTGTAGTAAATCGTCTTTTATTCAATGCACATTATTGAAACATTTAAAGCTAATGGATATAATAGTTTTGGCGAGGTTGATAAAACATATACTTAAAATGCGTCAAAAGCAAGAATATGAAATAATCAAAACAATGCAAGTAATTTAGCTATATGGTCTAAATATAAAAGTTTAAAAAATAACTTACAAGACGAATTAGAAGATGTAGGGCGATTATATTCAGACTTGTTTTGCTACGGTACTTGAGATAGACCACATGCAAATAGAAACAATAAAGAATCTGCGATGAATAAAAAAAACAACTGAACATATTATCATAACTAATATATATAGGTCTTTTAATTAGATTAGAACACTTTTTAATCAAACAAAGAAGAAGGAATTGAAGGACATAGCATCTAAAATAGTATTACACCCGGATGCGATATATAGGAAAAAAGAACTTACTCAGTGGTATGAGTATATTATGGATATAATCTATACACAATTATACAAGCCATTTTTTGAAGGTATAACAAATAAACCTCGAAATCTGTTTGTAGTATTGTATGAAAATAAAGGATGTGATTATATAAATCTACTTAAAATATCTAATAATCCAGAAACCACCCAGTCACTACCCAATGAACTTATAATAGAGGGACATAATCCAATAGTAACATATAAACTAGGGCAAACTATACGGAATAAGGTTTTTAACTATAAACTGTAGAGAATTTAAATATAAATGATGATGATGAAATGAATATACCAGAATGTGAATGTTAATCATCCCCTTCATGTAATACTGACATGGAGCATATTATTACTGGTAATCTAGCAATAGTTTAAAATTACAAATTAAGAAAACGCCTCGGTAAAGGCCCAAACTATAGAGAAACTAAATGTTTAAATTATGCGAATAATTACGGAAATAAGCAAAGCGTTAGCTAATATAACTGCATACATGGCAAAAAGCATAAATTATTACAGTTTATATTTGACGCATGGAAGAATAAGGTACTTAGATTCCTAAATAAAAAGGTTGAATGTTTAAAAGAAGTTAAACACACTAAAAAACGAATCGCCTCCTTAGAAATCCACAAATAATTATGGACAAGTATTTTTCTACCGAAGGACTTCCAACTAAAGTGTGCTACTTTTCATATAGTTTTAATAATTGAAAAACTTCCGAGACTATATATATATATATATATATATATATATATATATATATATATATATGTGTGTGTGTGTGTGTGTGTAATAAGTTGTGTTTGACGGCTATGACAATGACAATGTAGCTTAGTAAAAACACACCGTTATCAGAATTAAAATATTGAGTGATTCACATAATTATCGATTACCTATTTATTTAATAACGTTAGGTGTCGAACCAGGATGCAATCGGTGGTTTCATGTTCTTTGTATTTTTTATATAAACTTTATCTTTGGAAATAAAAAGAAAACATATTTATAACCACTGTGTTTTTGTCACAAATCAGGAAATCGTGTGATGTTCGTTGAAATAGACTTACAGAAAATGATTTAGTTAAAGTTGAAATGTAAGCTGATATTTTGTGTTCGATATAACTAAATAGATGCTAGCTTTAAAGTTAACATTGAAGCCCAGTTCTGCAAAGTAGCATATATCCTGGAATGTCTTTCTGCCTTCAACCCAAACTCGCAGAACACAAATAGCATGAACAAAAATGTCATCAGCATTGAAAATACCACCGCATTTGCTACACACGAAATTGACCGTTCCGACAACTATGATCGAGACTAAAAACTCACAAGACTTTGGCAGAACATACTTTCAATCATTCAGCAAGAACAGTCAAGCATCACGTCCATCATCATAATGACAGAACGACTCACTCTGATACCCCTAAAAGATAAAAACCTAGTATGCCTACATTTTGACAAATTAAAGATACGTATGCACTAGAACACATCAGCAACGACATACCTTATACACCCACCACAAATGTTTCCCTAAAAAAATAGAATATCACCTCAACACATCTCATACCATGATACGCAAGAGAAGGAACCTCCCAAACAAATACAAACGAAACCTCACTATAGGAAAGAGCCGACCCCGCACATAGTACCTCATCTTAAAAACACACAAAAACAATCGCATGATACAAATCAGACCCATAGTCTCAAACATAAACAAATAACGTCTACTAGCTACTCTCCCAAATGCTGAAAATATTATTCACCACCTACCGAGGGCACGTTAGCAGCTCAGATGAAGTTATCCACAGACTACACGCACTCCAACTCCAACACTTACAACTAAATAGATACGCGTTCAACCTCTATGTTGTCTATCTTTACACATCCGTACCGGCACATACATATGTAGACCTCCTCATAAATCGTATTCACCCAACGACCTGTAGTGCTTCGGGTTAATTGCTACCGACATACTCCAACTATTATGCATAATAGTCGATAACAGTAACTGCACATATAAACAGAAAACCTACAAACACAGAAAGGCCTACCCATGGAATCCAGCCTCTCAGTACTGTTCGGCATCATATATATATAAACAGGCTACACCAGCGGTGTTACATAACTACCACTCCCTCGCCTTTTTACACGAGATATGTGGACGACATTCCCACCCTCACATCATCTTGCGAAGCTTACGAAGTCCTATTACCTTACAAAACACTGACCCTAACATGCAATTCACTATAAAGCATCCCGACAAATCTGGATCCATATAACTATTAGATTTTACCCTCAGCATCACTGAGCCGTGGCCACCGAGAGTTACTACAGGCCAAGCAACTAACTTCCTGCCCCCCTCTGACGTCACTGACTTCCGTGTCAAAACAAGGACCGTAGTAATAACAATAAGAAGGCATTCCGACTTCTCCATTCACTAAATAATCCATCAAAATTCAGGAAATCAACCAATTTTAATGAAATTTTCAGGATTTATTAATTAATGATCACGGAATATAATAAATCCATTACTTTATTATAAAGCTTGGTGCAAATGTATTATTTCTTGTAAACAAAAAATACCTTTACTAAAGTTATTCAAAATATCAAAACATGTTGAACATACGATATTGTAAATATTTAAAACAAAGCATTAGAAAACTTTAAAAATTGCATGTAAAAAAGAAAAGAAAAGAACACGGTTCGATGCATCTTGAAACTGATCTTTATTCAATATAAATTTAAAGAAAATAATAATTCACGATCAAATACTGCAAAAAACTGAATTATGAATTACCATTATTTAAACTTCTAACCCAATCAACCGTAAGTAATTCAGACTTTGAAATTTGCTTAAAAAGTATACAAAAAAAAAGTTCAGTGTTAACTGTTTGTTTAATAATGGAATCAAAATTCAGGAAATCAACCAATTTTAAAATAATTTCGCGCTTTTAAAAATTTCATTTCATAATTCACAAAGTTAAAATGCCTACTGCATATGTTTGGATTTCCAAAAGAGAAATAATTACTGCAAATATGGATACCCGTAAAAATGTTTACACCGACTAAATATAGTGTAGTAAGTTTGAATTTTTTTTAATTATATAAAAAATCAAGTCTGAATTACTTATTCATTATTTGATAAAAAAAAGTAGTGTTCCATTTTTTTTTTTATTACTTTTTTTCGATGTCTTAAGTGTAGCAGAGTCTATCTTTTCTCTACTTTTGTAGATTAAATAAATGAAATAACATCATATTTAATCAAAATTTTCACAAAAAATATTAATTAAACAATGCTTTATTCAATGATAATATCGTTAATTCTTCGAGTTATACTGATTTTATTAACAAGAGTGTAGGGGCATTTTCCGTAATATATACGAAATAGTTTTTTTTTTTAAATATTTTAAACATATACAGATCTTATTTTCATTTAAAAAAATCATGGATTTTTTTATATATATAAAAATATACGTTTAGTAAAGGTGTATTTTGTTTTAAAAAAAATAATACATTTTCACTAAGATTTTTTAAAAATGTTTCACTATATCTCCTGTGCTTGTTTATTAATAAATATTGAAAATTTCATTAAAATTGGTTGATTTCCTGAATTTTGGTGAATTTTTAAGTGAAGGGAGGGTCAAAATGTTTTTACATTTTGGGGATCGGCCTTTGATTTTGCACGTACCTATCTCTTAATAGCAAGATAGGAGTTGGTGATTCCATTATTAAACAGACAGTTAACATTGAACTTTTTTTTGTATAATTTTTAAACAAATTTCAAAGTCTGAATTACTTACGGTTGATTGGGTTAGAAGTTTAAATAATGGTAATTCATAATTCAGTTTTTTGCAGTATTTGATCGTGAATTATTATTTTCTTTAAATTTATATTGGATAAAGATCAGTTTCAAGATGCATCGAATCGTGTTCTTTTCTTTTCTTTTTTACATGCAATTTTTAAAGTTTTCTAATGCTTTGTTTTAAATATTTACAATATCGTATGTTCAACATGTTTTGATATTTTGAATAACTTTAGTAAAGGTGTTTTTTGTTTACAAGAAATAATACATTTTCACCAAGCTTTATAATAAAGTAATGGATTTATTATATTCCGTGATCATTAATTAATAAATCCTGAAAATTTCATTAAAATTGGTTGATTTCCTGAATTTTGATGGATTATTTAGTGAATAGAGAAGTCGAAATGCCTTCTTATTGTCATTACGACGGTCCTTGTTTTGACACGCAATGCAGTGACGTCATTTTCTAGCCAACCGGCCTGTAGTAACTCTCGGTGGCCACGACTGAGCCCGAACACGTACACATTAACTTTTCTAGAAAAACTCCCTACAAAAATATTTTCCTCAATTATAGATAAGACATCGCTATCGAGCGGTTACAATTATTTTTTTTCTTTTTGAAGATGAGGGTTATGTAAAAGATTCAAAGAGCATAAGAACACCAATATCATCCTGATTACACATTACGTTTGTAAATAAATAGTTAATGAGAAAATTATTTATAATCTTTCAATATTGCCATTTTTTCTGTTTACGTTGTCTCGTATCCAACGATGGTTTTTTTGTAATAGCCCCAAAACACAACTTCTTACACACTATTCACAAGGCTTAAAGCAAACTAAAACATCCTTCTCATATATATATATATATATATATATATATATATATATATATATATATATAATTAATATTTCATATATATATAATTAATATCATATATATATAATTAATATTTTACATATATATAATAAATATTTCATATAGGTATATATATAATTAATATCTCATATATATATAAATAATATTTCATATATATATATAATTAATATTTCATATATATAATTAATATTTCATATATATATACTTAATATGTAATATATATATATATATATATATATATATATATATATATATATATATATATATATATATGTATAATATAAAATTATGTCGTCTACAACATAGTAGCATTCAAATTCAATGCCAACAAATACGTGTCGAAAACCACATTCATAAATAACCAAATGTTGTGCATTCCAGTCATCATCCTCAATAATCTCATACTATTTTAACTCGTCGAATTAACAATCGATTCATCTGATTAACCCTTTACTTAAGTGGTCTTGTTTTCTAAATAAGCGGTGACTCATTAGAAAAATAATAATAGTCTTATTCTAGAGTATAACATTAATAGAAAAATTAATATACGGATACACAGGCGTATGCATTTTATTCACGAGAATAATAATCTAGCTACTCGTATGGGGCGTTTTGGCTAAGATCAAAGTGTAGTATCTGTTCCGATGGATACTGCACCCAATAGACTGTATTGTCTGGCCTTCGGGGCTTGATTTACGCTGGTCTATGGGTCTGTCCTGTGCAGTTCTAGGAATTCCACCCCTCCAGGCATCGCCTCCCATCTTTGGGGAGGAGTAAGTTTATTGCTTACTGCCTGAGGCGCTCTTACCAGGGAATGCCGATGGGGCTGCCCAGGCAATTTTTAATGGCCAGAGTTGTCACCTTCTCGGGCCCTGGCTTTTCAAACCCCACTTTCCCATCCCGACCGTGGGTTACATCTTACTTGTGGGAGTAAGATAAAAACTGGCCTTGTGCCTAACTCCTGGAGAGGAATAAATCAATACTCGTATGGGGTTACATTTAATGATTATTTTTATAATCAAACAGTTATACGCTGGATCGCACCCATTCTTGTCTTAGATTTTAATAACGCTCACGACTTCATTTCTTTTTGCAAATAAATGTTACCCCATTTGCTTGAAATATTTTTTGGCGCTTACCCAGTTGGCTAATCGAATAGATTGTTGCTATGCGATGGCCCGGAAAAATACAATGCGATTTCCTCTGTTAAATGATTTTATTGTTGAGCATACCCATTTGTAGACAGATGTTTTATGTTACATTATACTATGGAAGATTGCAGATTTATATATTTAGCCTTGTAGCATTTGTATTTAGTTATTTTGTGTTGGACTATTTTTTCTTATTATTAAGCTTATTACTATTTAATATTTAATATACAAGCTTTTATATTGTGCATACGATAAATTAATGTTTTATATTAAGTTACGTATGCGTATATGTTTATATATTTGTATTACAGGATAACTCATAAATTAAGTATCTAAATATTATGAATTTTGAAACGCAGCTGCAAGGCTTTAGCGTACGTAATGTGGAATGTATTTTGTTCCATAATTTTACAAGCAAAGAGGGCAATAGAAGGAGTGGAATCTCTTCGTAAAAATAGATACCTACGATTTTTAGTTATAAGCTATTGCACATAATTAAAACATAGTGTCACATAAATATTTTAAGAGTATTTAAAATATGAGCACAGCATATATTTTTTTTTAAATTAACATATTTCAGATTGACGTAAGGTTCCCTGAATTCAAATTACTTCTTTAAACCATTAAGCATATACTCAAAATAATGCTAAAAGTTGGAATAAGGATTCAAGACATGAGGTTTAGGATAATTATATGTTTATTTTATATTCGTAATGGAGCATAGAAGTGATGCTACACTCATCAGTCAGGAACATTGATTTTAGCCGCATTTTAACGGGTATATTTCTAGTATTTATATAAAGTTTGGTATATGTATATATTTGTATGTAAGGATCAAAACATAAAATAATTAAGCGATTAATTTTCACAATACGTATTAGACAACTTTTCAATAAACGCTCGCCGAATTTCAGAGTTTTTGGTAGTATTTTAAAGGGACTTTACAGACATAATATGGTCACTTCTTCTCATTTAATAATTCAAATATTTAATATTACTATTTAAATTGATCAAAACTCATTAGCCACAAATTAAGAAAAAATTTGTGAATTTCAATTTCCTCTTAAGACCTCTTAATCTTAAGACTTGATTTAGACCCTTTTCTAGAATCAAAACCATTTCATGGATTTTTATCAACATTTAAGTAAGGATCATAGACACCATGTTTTGTATGATTATATATCGATTTTAATATTCGTGAATATACTTTATTTTTTATTTTTCTTATCTTTCCGTTTTAAGCTGGAGATGGGGCATCCTACCGGATGCCAGACATTCCCCGGCTATTTTAGACACACCAACCTAGAGATCTTTTTAAGATTCTCATCGTCCCTTTAAATGCAATTGTTTGTATTTCTCTTGCACTCGATTCACCGGGTATACTCGCCAGATAGATTTTGAAATTAGTTTATCATTAGGCATGTTGCTCCTTATAATTACTGATATGATGGAGGTTTTCCGAAGATTCCAGTTTCTTTTCATGTCATACATAAGACCTTGGTATTTCGTAATCTTTTCCAATTCAGTTCTGTTTAATCCTGCATCATTAGGGGCACTGCCTTCAACTAGGGTTGCTACTTTCTATTTTTTGTCCCGTATTACGATGTCAGGTTTAACAACTCCGCTTTCTAGATATGTAGCTGTAGGGATTGCATACTCATAGTGGATGGTATATAAATTATTTCCAACTGTTTTTTTCTGGTATATGCTCCCAGGACTTGCTGCTTCACTGGATATTCAACTGTTTACAAATAGTACAGTGAAGATATTTACACACTCCGTTGTGTTGCATTATATAACACTGGGTGTCAAGTGGCTCAGAACCTGCACTTGCTATTGTTGCTGACACCACGCATCTTTTAAAAAATTATTGGTCATCAAGCCTTGATCTTGAGCAGCCATTATCATTCTCTCCTGGTTATAGTGGAGAGATCCTCTTTTCAGCACGTCTACAGAGCCTTTCTTATCTATATATTCCTGGGATAATTCATCTAAGAAATACTTAGCACGTTGTTGGTTGGTCCATTCTTCCAGTTTTCTGGAATGGAAGGTCTTGGTGTATTTCTGGAGGCGTTTGCGGCCTATTTCTGTGGCAGTCTGTTTCTGCCTCATTTGTAAGACAGCCCTGTCCAAAAATGTTTGGCCAGTTTTGTGATAGAGATTGTTCTGCTTGCTCTATTTTTTTATGTTGGCATACCATCATAAGGTTTGGGTTCTGGAGCTCATCAGATATTGGCCGGTGCTCACAATAGTGGCGCGATGTTGATGGTCAATTTCTGAGAGACCCAAACACTTGTTCCTATTGGCAGATACAGCCTTGGTAGACATTGGTTCCTGTACACTACTTTGTACATTGTTAACATTTTCCTCGTTTTAGTGTCTAATCTATCAATGTCATTTTGTCGCCAATCAATAATTCCAAAGCTGTATGTTATCACTGTCATTGCTAATTGGTTAATGACAGTTACTTTGTTTTTGTTTGTTAGATGTGTTTTGCAAATTCATCCTGGTTGAGAGCTGTTCTGTATAGTGACTTCATTTTACAATTTCGAGGATGTGTTTTCTGCTAGTATATATATATATATATATATATATATATATATATATATATATATATATATATATATACTCTACATATTACAAAGTTTTATCCGTTTTCTTGTCACTTAGAAAAATCCTCATATATGTATCCTCTCAATAAGAAATACGACCTGAAAAGTTCATTTAAGTTCATGTTAAACGTAAACTCTAACACCGAAGTTTGGGATCACGTGATAATAAATGATAAAACAATCACGTAACATAGTAATCAAAGTGAAAAATAATTTGAAGTATTTTCATTGTTGATTTTTGTCTTTTGAAGCAAATATTAAATGGTAATGACTAAAAAATCAATATTTTGATTGTAGCATGTGTTGCCGTCTGTCATTTACTGATACACACAATAATTACCTCCGATTAACTTATCACGTTAACAAAGCTTAACATATTACCGTTCCAATGCTTTAATTGTATTGAATATTGATATTTCGGGGTCTTTATTGACGCTAGACATCCATAAAGGGCAATGAAAAGAGTTGGAACTTTTAAAATTGATTATGTAATAGAAATTAAAAAATAGAATTGATATAATAGTATGGAATCAAATGAAGGGGGTGCACAGCCGTTTTTTTGTTTTTTTAAAAACTTTTTCACGAGCACTACCAGGTACTCCACTTATTGCGCAAGTAATATGCACATTGCATCATAGTTCTTCTAACCTTAAAGGCTGCAGTTATGACATAGTTTGCCTGAGAAAATACTAGCGTTGATTTGAAAAAAAAAGATTCCGTGTGGAATAACGTATTTTCTTAAAGTAATTCAAGCGAATTACATTTTTTTATTTTAATAAGATGATGCAGTATAAATAACTGGGGTTCATGAAGTGTAAAGTAAATAAAAATGTCCACATACGCATATACACATTCCATCATGTAAGAAGTATCCTATTTAAAAAAAATCGAGAATCAGACATTTCTGTATCATCTAGATTTTTCAGTAACTGGTTTCCATCTAATTCATAAGTTACAAAACCTTTGGGGCGACTAAACCCACCCAAGCCAGTATACAAAATGGTTTTACAACTATGGTTTAAAAGGTCTTGTTGAAAAAAATAATGATTTGATGGAATTTATCTTATTTAAATTCTAATGAAGTATAAAATTAACAAATATTTTTTCACATAAAAATCGACAGAATTATCTCATATAAACAACTCATAGTAAAAGCGTATTATGGACGATTAAATCTGGACGAACATCTGATATTTTCAGAGAATTAATGAAAATTATTCTATATGTTTTGCTAATGACTGTAACGTATATGGCAGAGCTTGAACTTGGCTTTCCGATATCACAGTCAGGGTCAATAACCACAACACTATTTGGACGCCCTTCGACAAACGTCAAAACGACGAGTTAATAAATAAGAGAGTAGCCGTTAAGAGAAAGAAAGAAAAACGGAAAAGAGTAAGCGGTGTGCGTGGGGTGGAAATGGGGAAGAAAGAAAAACCTTTTGTTAGAAAGCGTCAATATATTTGATGTGATAGCAATTTATTGCTTTTAGGCGATGTTCACTTGCCGGTTAAGGTCAAGGATTAACTGGGTTTCCATCGATTTGATGCCTTTCTTGCAAATAAGTCATCGGCCTTGCCTTCTCTATAACATAAGCAGAGTTGTTGTTTCTGTTTCAACCCCTTCGCACTGGCCAGTTGTAGCAACATGTACAGTTGAGATATGCAGAATGAGGAAAAAGCAGATGGAAATAAAAGACTGAACAATTCATATAAGGATGGTGGCTTTATTCGCCATAAAATTTATACACTAAGTGAAAGTGTATGCATATAATTATAAGACCATTATAGCTAAGCATTTGCCCGTGGGTCGCGTCTACAAATAAAATATGAAAAAAGTCACATCTTATACATTATCTGGGTTGAATTAAAACAATAAGCGAAACAACTTTCTGCTACTCTAGTTTCATCTATTCATTCCTCAAAGGATATATAACAAAATATATACTAAATTAAAAGAAACTTGAAAAATAAATACTTTTTTTCTTTTTATTGAATGCATAAAATAATTATAATGAGACTATCAACAAATAAAATGTATTTTTTCAAAGCAATACATCTTTTTTCTACTTCATTATAACTGGTATGGACACCAGGAGGGATCCCCTTCTCGTGGGGACAGCATAATATACGCCCGATCCTGGAAACGAAAGTGTTCAAAGTAAAGTCCGGGGTCAATTAGCTTGGTTAGTGCTGTTTTAATTAAAGTAGTTGGTCATATCTTAAAAAAAACTTTTTTTTTCGTAGTAATAGTTAAACAGATTTGAAAACAAAATAATGTTATTTTCTTGAAATTAATATATTAAATTGTGTAACCAAGTATCTACCCAACATCAAGGTTAGGTTTTAAGTTATGACATTGAGTCCTGATCCAGCAACATGTATGTTTACACATAATACCGTTTCAATAAAACTACATAATCTGGTACGAAAGAAAAATGATCAATATAGCCTCGAATCGGCCTTAAAATGTTAACGTTTCTGTAAATAGTATACACTTATTATCTCTTCAGAGTGTCTCAAGTTATTTTTCTTTATGCGCATATATCAGGAATCAAGTGTCTTATCGACTGCGTTAAGGAAATTGTTACTGACAGTAAAATAAACTATAGCATTATATGATTTTTCTTTGTTTACATATTTTACCAGGCTATCGGAAATCCGTGAAATCTATTCTTTACTTCAGATTATTGCTTCACGCTGAGTAGAAATGAGTGTTTTCCTTTTACACAGAGCTCAACCCATAAGTGGTAGAATAATATAGGATAAGGGACAGGGGTCTAACAATATGAAGTGAGAGACGAAGAGAGTGAAAGTTCGACACTTAATAAGAGATGCGTAACTTGTTAAGTTTATTGAAATTGAGACTTATTAGGACACTTAAACTTGACTTATCTGTAATAAATAAGTAAATCCTTAGCATACAAGAATATTAGAAAGCCTTAGGAGAAAGAAACGTTGCTAAAATCAGCGTTAATATTATAATAGACGTATCGTACTAAATGTGAGTTGATCTATATCTGTTTACCTAAAACTTTTTGTCTATATTACACAATAATGGGAAATACATTCTAAAATATACATGAGTTTTGAAATTAAGCTGTTTTAAAAACATCCTCTTTAATGTTTCTACTTAGCACTAATTTATAATAAAGTAAACAAGTCACCCATATCTTTCTTAGCTTACTAGGTATTTCTCTAGCCTCTTTTATGTTTATTCGATCACTATATTATGTAACATAATGTCTTTGTGAGCATTTAAAGAAAGAATGATTCCCTTTGTTTAAGCGTGGTCATCTTATTAACAAATGTGTGTCTGTATATACGAACATACTTATATAAGTAAGATGGCAAAATTATGACTATATATATTAGATATAAGAATAATAACAACATAAGAATAATAACAAAAATAATTCAGTGTATTTTTGTTTTCAGTCGAGTTTCTTTGTTAACAAATATGTTCTTATAGCACTTTCTATTTATTATGTACACACTTGTTATGGTATAATAAGACAATACACACAATTTTACAGAAATTAATCTAGTAACTTTGTTTTAAAAAAATAAAGTGAAGTTTTATCCGTAAATGCTTTCAATCCGGCATTATTCCAATGTCTATTATGTATGAATTATCTCACTTAACCGTAATTATTAAGGCGGTAAGGAACAAGACGCTGGCCTCCCTGCTGTGCAGCACTACAGACGTCACAGCCTGCTGTATACATGGCAATGTAGCGTTTCATTCATTACATACACTCTGGAGCCGACGAACCAAGATCCCGTTGAAGACTAGACCTCGTCTCTATAACGCGTACAGCGTGTCCATCATGCTCTACAATAGCAGCAGCTGGGCAATAACAAATGCCATGCTTGACAAACTGGATGCGTGCCATCGCAGACACCTCCGTTCCATCACAGGTCACTGCCGGTCGAAAAAACTTATCAGTAACAAGGCACTATACGAGCTGTGCAACGAAACCCCCTCTCCACAAAGTTAGATGAACAAAAATGGTCTATGTTAGGCCATGTCCTACGAATGGACCCTGACACTCCCGCGACTAGGACAGCACGGCACAAATCTGCTGGGCACACTACGTGCTGACCTCAACCAGGCGGGACTACGACCACTACGTACAGCGAAACAACTTCATTGCCTACGACAACTTGCGCATGACAAGGCCAGTGGCCTGGGACTAGCATGGAGGACTGTTTGCAGCTATGTGATGTCATATTACTACCGTAGCCGCAGAACACAGTTTTTAATAATAAGGAAGCGTTTCCATTAATTGTTGTGTACTGTCATACTTTATCTTAAAAGGTAAGTACACAACAAAGTGTGTGTGCTATTTTCTTTTTATGTGCAATATTCTATATAAGGGTAAACTCGAGAATTACCAGATACACATTTACATTTATTAATATAAATATGTATATTAACATTTTGGTATTTTTGTTTTTACACATCTATTTATATTATCATGATTATTCGAGCCACTGTTCTCATGTTGAGTATTATTTCGGTCGAAACGTTGTGAGAATAACATGCGAACAGCAGTCCAACTAATCAATCCTTGTCTCAAAAATTGAGAAATTAAAAAAAACAAAATTTATTTAACTTTAATACGATACCGTCAAGTACTCAAAAGAAAGAAGAAAATCAATTAGATTGTGCGATCGTATGTGTGCTTTTTTAACTTGCAATGTTTTTCTATTGAATCTTAATTGTAATGTAGGATTGATAAATAAACATAACGATAGTATTTATTTATTTAAGTATTACTTCCTACTCTCTATTTATATGAATACAATACAATCCAATCCGGATGCAAATATAATATATTTTAAATAAAATTAATTTGAATTCATTTTTTTTTAGTTAAAACATATCAGGTGTTTATAGCTAAACGAAATGGATATGTCTACTAGATTTTGGATCTTATAGATAGTCTACATATCAAAGAGTTGATTCGGTGTATATATGTATATGTCTTTAATAAACTAAGGTCGGGTACTCTTGTCCTAATTCAGACATAACATATACATGACAAAGAACTTTCAAATGATATTCTGTTATGCAATTCTATAGAACATAACCACTCATGCATGTTTCTAGAAAGTATGCATTCATTTCTTGTCTTTCAATATTCATTATTTTTATTCGGAATATCTTACAACACAATTTACAAGGAGAAAGTAGCTTCAGTATTTACTCACTTCTAAATATCTAATTTAACCGCTACACAAAACACAGTATTTATATAGACGGTTATTATGGATGAATTATCTATATATTCCACATTAAGGGAACATCATTCGGTTCTAGGTTATTGAATTACATGTTACGGAACGGATCACCTCAGATATTCTTAATGATCACGTGTGCTTTCACACGTAAGTACATGTTTGATGTTCGAATATTATCGCATGTTTTCATTGTTTTTTTTTCATTTGTTCTCAGGTTTATTGATGATTACTATGAAGTGAATGTCCCCCGAAACAAGCAATTTTACAGTTACACACAAAGTAGGTGTTTCGTGTGTGGAAAATCAGGCTCTTCAAATAAAATAAACATTGCCTCAGTCTACAAAGGTTTATTGTTAGGCGGAACACAACATATTGTTTCGCTATGATTCTTTATTTGATACGTTATTAAAAAAAATCTTTAAATATAAACGACTTAGAAATTATTTTAAAACTCGCCAGAAATAATTTATTCAGTCAAAATAAACATTGCCTTATTCTTCTCATATAGAAAAATTACTTCGAGAATATTCTGTATTGGATAAACAAAATTTACAATATAAACAATTTTTAAAATGTATTTTCGAACAAACACGAAAACATTGATCATAAACACAACAAATGTATTACAAAATAAATTATTTAATAAATATTTTTCAAAATATTTGTGGAAAATCTCGTTCTCCAGAAGAAACATTACCTGATTCTTAAATAATTTCTTCTTAATAGAAACAAAATTGATTATAAAAAAACAATACAGCATATTCGAAATCCCGCTCTTTAGTAAATACTAATTGTATATTTCAAGAATAATTTTTTCTTACCCGAAACTAAAAAATAAAATTGTTCAGGATTATTCTAAATTTGATACATTACTTTTGTTAATGTTTTTTTGAAGGGGGAATTGTGCTTTTTATTAGTATAAAACACGCGCTGAAAATAATTGAGGTTTTAAAAATAAATAAAAGCATTAAAACAAATAAAAATTGAGGAGGAACTTTTTCTTAAGCGGTGAAAATACTTCCATTTTCTTTTTTTCCGGTGGTCAATCATAGGTATGCTGTAGTTATATTTAATTAATACTAAACTAAAACTAACCTTTAGCCGAATGCGAAGATGGTTTTCATCCGAAATTAGGTACAGTTAAAACATTTGTTTAGAATTATTTTTGTAAAACAAAGTTTTCAAAATACCTTGATATTACGTCTCCTTTTAGCGCTATGAAGTAGGTGTACATTTTACGTTTATATTGGTAAGTGATCCCCAGTCAAAAATCTAAAGCAGCTTATTTTGTATTCCTTTTTGATGATATTCTTTTCAGGATGTGTACATGTAATCGCACCAAAAAAAGTAGAATCTGATTTTTACTTGAGTTTGTGTAAACTACTTTGGGTGTGATAAAAAAATGCTGATATCAATCTTTCTTTGTTTGGGGGTGCGTCTACAACATGTTATAGTTCTACAGAGCTTAAATGACCTAAAACTATTCATGGTCAAGTTTTAATGCATTCAGGGATACACCCAGTGCACTACCCGAAGTTGCTAACTACGAGAATGCAATTCTACAGAAAAAATCTATATCTGAAGTTGCAGGTAATTTGTGTCATTGGTTTGCTATCATGTTGACTACATATGCAGTGTATCATCCAAAACGACTTTTGGATGCACACAAAAAAGAATAAATGAAGATTTCCTTCTTTAGGTACGCACTCAACTTCATTTTCAAACGACAAATTCAATATGGATCTGATTCATATCGAACATATGACTTATAAGATAATTTGTAAAACACTGACAAAATTTGGTGTTACATCACCTGATCTATCTAATATAGAATCCGACCATTTCTGCATGAACGCGTTCAATTAGTTATCACCTGCATGAGAAAGCATGCATTTTTCGGGATGGTATCGCACAACTTAATAATGAGCAGATTTATGTGTTTCGTACTGTAGTTAACAGTGTAGTAAATCAGCAAGGTGGTTCATGTTCCTTGATACACCTAGAGGTACTCATCTTCATTGTGCTAGAAAAGCTCACTCGACATTTCAATTGTCATTGTCCTTTACAAAAGATGCAGATGCGATTTGCTAAATAAAAAGAGGATAAGAGTCACCTAAAGTTTTACAAAATTGTTCCTTGATCGTGTGGGATGATTGTAAAAGTGCACATAAAATCATTCGAAGCTCTAGCTCAAACATTGCGTGATCTCAAGAGACGTAATGTTGTGATGGCGGCATCACAGTTTCATTATCAGGTGACTTTCAGCACATACTTTCGATTTTAGATTTTCTGTTTGTACAACAAATATTCGCTTCGCGGTCGAACGAAACCAATTTTCAAAACTTCATTTAAAACTGTTTTGTCTAAATCCAAAACAACAAGTATTCCTTTAATCCTTTTTTCCTGACGCGGGATTGTGTATTTTTATTCGCAGATTTGACACAGTTTTTTTGTTAAAAATCAAGTTTGATTTCAAATATACTCTTTTATAGTTATATTTGACAATTGTCCAGACAATATCAATATCATGTTTTCTAAAATTTCAGTTTTAGTAATGGTTATGTTGTATACGACATAAATCCGAGTTTTCGTTGCCAGTAATGTGTGCAACATCATCCGGGTTATATTTCTGTCCAAATCAGTCCGAAATCTTTGTTGTGAGTATTGTGCGACATACATTCGAATTATTTTGTTCGAAATAAATCCGAGTAGCTTGTATCCCGGTATGTTCGACATAAGTTCGACCTCTCATCGCCAGTGTGGTTATCTTGAAGGGCCGATAATAATTAAGATAACACGGTGGTATATTTACAAGAGTGTATTTACAGAAGTTCGGAATAGTATGTTACGGAAAGTCTGCCGCGATACTGAGTCTATAACTGCTACAAATGACAATTACTGCAAGAATACGTCGTTTCAACTCTATTTATGATCTATCATAGAGTCCATCTACTTACGAAAAAGGGTAGACGAAAATCGCACCATTATAATATTAATCAAACAAGAGGCCATATGTAACCTGCAAAAATTCTATTTAAGAAATGGTATCACATATTGCTGACTAGTGTACACCCTCTGTCAAAATTGACGATAAACAAGTTTCTTCGCCAGTGTTCGCACCGTACTCTACAACAAATTCCTGACTCTTGCGTCACTGATAGCTGGAAGTATCACTCTACAATAATTCTGTAGATAGAACTGACCCTCAGAATTAGAGACTCATCTGTCTACTCGCGCTATTCGCTAAAATCTTTTAATCTCTGGTCGATCTAGCATAGTCTGGCACCTCGTTTATGCTAAACTTCTTTCTGACCATCAGTATTGATTTAGGCAAACACGGTCTACTGCGAATATCCTAACGTCTATCTCTGAACGCATATACCATACACTGGAGAAGGCATGTAAAGCTAGGCTGGTAGCGCTTTACATATCCAAAGCCTTTGACAAAGTATGGCCTAAACACCTCTTCATAAAAATCAATTAATTTAGTATTACTTGACGAATATTTAATATAATTAGTTCCTTTGTAATTAAGAGAAATATCCAGATTGTTCTTGATGACCGTTCATCCAAACAACATGACATACATATAGGTGTACTCCAGCGATAGATCCTTGGACCTTTATTTTCCTGATATTCATAAACGACCTCCCTGTATTAGATTTATATAGTTTCTGACGAAATAACTCTCTAATCTCGCCAGGTGGGAACAACTGACGCACACATATCAGAAGCAATGGCTGAATCCTTAGAAATTGACCTATAGTCTGTATTGGACTGCGGTCATAAATGCGTGGTAACATTTAATGCGGCTTAGACAAAGCTGCTTTCCTTTAACACAAACAGAAAACCTCTTCAACCACCGATTCTTATGACTAATTACAACCTACCTGAGAGTCCAACGTTAAGACTTCTAACCAACATGCACAGGTGACATGTATTGAAACACATACATGAAATACATTACCAAGGCTGCTTCAAAGATGGTGTGCTGCTTCTACCGTGCTAGAAAACCTCTTTACACGTGGGCGCATCCTATATTTGTACAAAGCCACCATCCGTACATGCATAGTGTATTGTTGTCACATCTGGGCTGGTTCACCATCCACCAGTCTTTCCTTCTTAGACCAGGACCAAAAAAGAGCATCTAATCTAATAGGTCCCTCACTATCATCAAAGCTCAATCCTCTGTCTTATGCTTGTTTTACAAGTACTTCAATGGATTCTGCTCCGATGAACTTGATGCCTTAGTAGCCCCTCGATGAAAATACACTAGACCAACCCGACAATCAGCTAGATTGCATCCATTAATTTTGGAGGTTCCTAGATGCCAACCGCGTCAGACTCACTTATCTTTTACTCAAATAACTTATTTCACTGAGCTGCCAGCCTTTGGACTCCTACCCTGTCTTCCTGTTTCCCTACTGTACCGAAATGCTGAAATTTAAAATTAATGTGAACAAGCATTTTGCTGCATAGTTCCCAATTTACGACGACCTCCTACACTTTTACTCTAATTCTCAGTATGCCTGTACGTTTACAGTCGCAACTAGTCTTGTTTGAAGAGAACAAAGTTAAAAATAAATAAAATATCAATATAAAATCATAGAATTACGTTAGAAATTGAATGCTTACATGTATAAATCATAATTATTATTTATGATGAACCGAAAGGAAAAGCCTCACCGATTACATTGTAGTGTCAGTGGAGAGAGTTTTATTTTCACATTTATTTCAGATAAGTGAGTCTGAGGTGGTTGGTAGACACATGCACACATATCCCGCACAGACACACATCTCTGATGTCAAAGAATATTGTGGGGTTTTTAAGCATCATACTTTCTCCTGATTGTAGCCTACTGACAGCGAATTTATCGCTGCGAGTATCTGACAAATATTCACTTTGTTATAAAGGTTTGCAAATGATCAATCCTGTTTTCATAAATATTTTATAAATATTTACTTCGCCAACATCGACCTTGATATGTGAGTTTGGTAACAGGAGACATCATTTATTCATATAGCGCTATTTTCATGAAACCTAGTTTATGTTTATTCTAATATAATTCTGCATACAGAATTATAACATATATATATATATATATATCGTTACAGCTTTTAAACTATAATATCTTACCATCACATTCTTTATTATGCTATAGGTTAAACAGTCTGATTACTACAAAGATAAACACTAAAATATGAGCATCAAATAGGAAATATATATTATTACTCCAAAATCCAGTAGGAATTCATTAACTAAAATCAAACAATAGGCGGATAGTGGACCGGAAGCTGCCTAAAACGAATAAAGAAAATAGCGATCGCTAAGAGCAAAAGGAAGATAAAATAAAGGAACGCACGGAAGTTGAAGTAATGGATGGAGAAAGCGGGTGGGAGCCATTGGTAAGAAGGTAAATGAACACAAGATTTTGGATTCTGCGTTAAGCAGCTGAGAGAGAAAGTGATAACTGGCGACGGGTGGAGTCTGTGACACGGGAGATACTTGAGTGGCAAAACCAAAACGAAACGTGGCCGGCGGCACCTCTGCGATAAGATCAAGTGAAATAGAGTGAAATTAATAGTATTGGCAGATACCATCCTTGAAAAGTAGAAGTCGATATCTATAACTGAATAAAGTCATGTTTCCCCAGGATAAAAGGGGGGATATCAGCATCTTCCTTCACCCAGAGAACTGATAATTCTGAATTTGAAGAGAATAGACGTACACTGAACTGCGCATAGTTACACCCAGTTACTCGCCCTGCGTTTAGCAAACAAAGTGTATCTCAGGTGAAAGCCACTTGATTTGATGAACGCAATGCGTGAAACTGCAAGATTTTATGTGTTGCTGATTCGAGGTGAATATTGGTAAAATAAAATTTACATACGATGCTTGAGATATTCCCTACTAAAAGTAAATCAACTAATATATATTAAAATACATAATCAACGGGAATACAATACATACACTTTAAAATATGTCAGGTGATATATATATATATATATATATATATATATATATATATATATATATATATATATATATATATGTATATAATACTAAACGCGATACATAAATAAGATTTAAGTACTCTCATAGGCACTCCAAACTTAAAATGCATCAAGTAATATATATGGACATATACAATATATAGGTACACATACAATAAGATTCAAGAACGATAATGATAACATTAAATATATCAACTAATACATTTATATATATATATATATATATATATATATATATATATATATATATATATATATATATATAAACCTAGATAATAAATGCGAATACGTTGGATTATATTAAAATAACATTACGAAAACTCTCTACTTCAAATATATTAAAGGATATAGATATGGCATAGATAATAAATGTTAATACATTTAATTGATTTAAGTACGATATTGAGAACTCCTAACTTAAAATATATCAACTAATATATATATATATATATATATATATATATATATACACACTAAACTTAACTATGTTAAATTAGATTTAAGTACGATAATGATCACTCCCATCTTTAAATGTATAAACGAACATATATACAGTTGTTCATGGTAAACGACTGATGATAACTTAAATAATGTTTAGACTAGCGTAACTTCTTTGAAGCTAACTAATATAGTGATTGTAAAAACTAAATTGATTTTAAAGAAAAGTAACTGTCTACCGAAGGACTTGGAACTAAAGTTGTTTCCTTCCATATAGTTTTAATGGTCGGAAAACATATATATATATATATATATATATATATATATATATATATATATATATATATATATATATATATATATATATATACATATATATATATATATATATATATGTGGGGGGGGCATATGTAATACATGGGAATACATTGTAACTCTCCACTTAAAATATACTGATATAAGGAAATACATGATAAATGAGAATACATAAAGGATCAATGCAAACATAGCTCAAATGGAACGCACGGAAATCTACAAAAAAGCATCTATGAATCGATATTTCTCCTGAAATCCTATTAATGCATCTTTTTAGATACATTTTATAAGGATCCGATTAAGTATTTTATATATATATATATATATATATATATATATATATATATATATATCAGTGGGCAGTAGGAGAACTATTAAAATATGAATATGAGTGGGAAAAAGTTTTCCGAGTATGGTGGAAGGTCTATGGGTAAGATCAGTATTTGGGAGATTCGTCACGAAATGTGCCATTGAGTTGGATTCCATAGAAGCAATATGCTTACGACAGTATGATCTAGTTATGTAAGTAAAGGGGCATTATTTGTAGGTGGAAGAGCGGAGTTAGGTGAAGTGGGGTGTAGATAAGTAAGGATACTGTGATTGCAGGTGTGAATAAAAATGACATATAGGAGATAACATGTATAATGTGAGATTGAAATATTTAAGATGGCGTTCGGTGGGAGATTAAAATTATCTTTTAATATATTATTGGAATAGGAGGACAGATGTGAAAAATCCGTTGCTTGATGTGATTTTTAGAGTGTAGAATAATGAAAAATCGATGTGTCGTCTCTTCTGGATGCACAATTATATATAAGTAAATAAAAATAAGAATGAAGCTTGAAGTAGGGGTAATCAAAAAATGTAGACACTTCCCAAATGTTGCCAGCGGTTCAGATAGCAATATAAATTAGCTGTACATAAAAGACACCGCTAATCCAATATATATATATATATATATATATATATATATATATATATATATATATATATATATATATATATATATATATACTCACAATGCAACAACTTCAGACATCATCAAAAATATTTCTAATATATAATACTGCCCAGAAATAGTGTATATACACAGTACAATACCAACCTATATGAACACTTTCTGAATCTTTAATACAATATGTTTTCGCATACACACATCTTAACAAAATGTTTTATAAGAATTAATTAAAACTTAGTTATAGATGCAACGCACATAATTATGAAAACAGTAAAGCCGATATAGTATCTATAATAATAATATTTACGATATTAATAGACTCTGTGAATAAAGTGAATAACCGAATAACCGAATGCAACAATCTAGCCCCAGAAAGTTTTAAAAATGACATGACTATTTCAGGAGAACAGCTCACGCGAAACAAGATTAACATCTGCTTTGTTACATGAAGACAAATAATACAGGCACACACCAGAGCAAGTAGTAGAAACATAAGGAAGTGCAAACATACCAAATAGTAAATTTTGTCTTCCCATCAGTTCGCATGGTGAATATTAAAACCAAAGAAATACATGGAGATCGCCAGTGAGCTGAAGGAGGTATGGAATTGGTAGAAAATTAATGTAAAAACACAGTTAGAAGTTTGGACAGTCAAGCGAATACTGAAAAAAAGACTCGAAAGCATTCACATCAAAAGA
Organism: Sepiola atlantica; assembly: GCA_963556195.1. Taxonomy (NCBI): domain Eukaryota; kingdom Metazoa; phylum Mollusca; class Cephalopoda; order Sepiida; family Sepiolidae; genus Sepiola; species Sepiola atlantica. Next base: position 82,097,142 of record OY744520.1, read on the forward strand.
ATTGACATCATACGATGCACGGTACTGATTCAAACAGCAGAAATATTATGAAACTCTTCGATTGTGTTAACTAACTCGCATAAACACTGAGAAACAACAGATAAATTGAAATAAAAAATGACAAAAAATATAAAAAAACATTACAGGACTTTAAGAAAACTAAAACTGCCTGAATGAAAAACATTCCACAACCTGACCCGATTTTGCCAAAGTGGTGACGCAGTCTTAGACAAAAATGGTTTAGGACGATAGAACGACCGGGGAGAGATAGCACTATTTACACCCTAACTGGAAAGTAATGGAGAGTACTGGATTTCTGAGCAGGTTTTCTTTGATGAAGTAAAAAATATCTTTAATCAGAGGGACAGTTGTCTATTTACATGATGGTAAATTGACGTTAAGTTTAACAAATGCATGGTGAGTCTATGGGAAAGGGTAGTTGTAGTAAAACTAATGTAGCTATGAGCTTTATTATCATTAATTATTATAATAATAATTATTGTTATTATCATTATTATTATTATTATCATTGTTATTATTATTATTATTAATATTATTATTATTATTATTATTATTATTATTATTATTATTATTATTATTAGTAGTAGTAGTAGTAGTAGTAGTAGTAGTAGTAGTAGTAGTATGCTTATTATCATTGTTATTCTAAGAGTGCCATTCTCCCAAAAGTACATTTTCAGTTATGGATAACACTGGTTCTTTCTAATGCTTTTTGGTTTGCGAGATGTGGGGATTCAGATTTTTTTATAGTAAATTATTAATTTCATTTTATTATAATTGTCACTTTTTTGTAAATGTTGACATTCTTGAGGTGCATATGACAGTAGATTTATGTTAAAAAAAACTGAAAATATTGAATTCTGGAACGTATTAAAAGTTCATTTTTTTTAAGTAAACACCCAGTCAACTACAATAAATAACATTACGTATGAACAAGTTACAACATTTTAAAATGTTTAACGAAAATATAATTTATTATGGCCGATATACACATGTACATTGTCCGAGAATTCTGGTGAAACAACTTATCCGCTAAATCATTTTCCCCTATCAGTGACATACGGCTCTTTGCTAACATGTTTTCATTTTTAATTAATCTAGCGATAATCCATCACATCTTAAATGGTACATTCTTTCTGAACAACAATATGGATTATAGCAAGCCGATTCTGCTACGCATATCCTAACTGTCATCTCTGAACGCATATATCATATACTGGATAAAGCAGGTGAATCTAGGGTGGTCGCGCTTGATATATTCAAAGACTTTCACAAGATCTGACATGAAAGTCTTCCTATCAACATTTATTCATACGGAATTACTGGACAACTATTAAGTATATTCAGATCGCTCTTACGCAAAATAAACTTCAAGTTCGTCACTGATCAAACCATGACATTAATGTGGGTGTTCCCAAGCTATCGATCTTTTAACGTGCAGGATTCCTGATTGTCATAAACGACCCTCTTGAAGCAATTGCGTCTGAGATAGTTATATTTGCTGATAACATAACACTCTGTTCTCTACATAGAAGATACACACACTCCCATATTTCCAAGGTAATGCCTTAATCCTTAGAAAATGACGACCCGTCTGTTGAACTGAAGATCAAAATAGATGGCAACACGTCATTACTATGCACGCAATATATTTTCCGTAACTGTTAACGTTTACGAGGTACATATACATATATATATATATATATATATATATATATATATATATATATATATATATATATAATTATAAAAAGAAAAACTATACACACATTAAGGTTGTACACATAATAACTTATTTCGACCCCTTTAATTAGGTCTCCTCAGATGTATAGACAACCACGTCAAAAAAAAAAAAAAAAATATATATATATATATATATATATATATATCCATTTTTTTTTAATGAACCGATAATTATGGATTTTTAAATATATATTCCCGGCAACCTAGTGAGTAGCATCGGTATATTACTTTTTTTGCAACTTTACCATTTCCACCCAACCCCAAAATAGTTTCAGCAAACATCAAACAACTTTTAAAATAAGTAAGATACAAAATTATTAATAGAGAAAAAAATGTTCAACATAAAATGTTGAATTATATAAATATATCATAAAAGGATGGACGCGTGCGCATTAACGTCAATGATATGTACGTGTTTTAAGTAATTTCACACTATTGAACGTATTAATATTATTTATGGAATATGCATTCTAGGAATCAGGGGTTTTAAAGTTGTTATATTATTATATTTTTTGTAAATATTCCAATTATAGGTGTGCCACTGAAACTGTACCATAACCCCAAAGAATGAAAGACATTAGAAATTAAAACGAATGCTATATGTTTTTCTGATGTCCTGGGAGCGTTATACTAGTAGTGTATATATATATATATATATATATATATATATATGTATATATATATATATATATATATATATATATATATATATATATATATATATATATATATGTATATATATATATATATATATATATATATATATATATCATTTCACTAGTGTTTTCTTTTAGTATAGACATCTGATGTTATTTTTCAAGACACTTCCGTGTGTAATGTGATGAAAGTCCCTGATGAAGAGACGCTTTGGAATCTTCAAAAATAATGAAAATTAAATATTTATATATATATATATATATATATATATATATATATATATATATATATATATATATATATATATATATATATATATATATATATATATATATACATATATATATATATATATATATATATATAGAGAGAGAGAGAGAGAGAGAGATAGATAGATAGATAGATAGATAGATAGATAGATAGATAGATAGATGTGTCTCCCAGCGTAAAAGAGAAAAAATTAAAACTGTTTTTATATTGATGAAGACAAGCCAAAAGCTAGGCGAAACACTAAGTTTTTGGTATTCCGTTTTTCAATTTTAACTCATATATATATACTAATAATGAAACTGCTGAGTAATACCAACTGAGAAATAACAGCCTTTTTATGGTTTTTCATAGCAAGAACACACTACTTGAGCAACTTTTGACATATAATTTGAAATGAAACATGTGGTTCATTTCATGAAACATTGTATATGTATATATATATATATATGAGTTAGCGGAATCTACACATGTCTAAGAAATCTCTGAGATAGCTAACCCTAGTTGTATGATTTACAATTTTGCGGATTATCGAATTATCTGTCTTTTTTTTGCTAAAAGATAAAAAAATAACACTGAAAAAATTCAACAGTAAAATAAAATATTAAAAAGATAAAAATAGATTAAAAAATATCCAACACTGAAAATAAATTCACACTTTATTATATAATTTAAACAAAATCTCTTGAATGTTACTTTTGATACGATGCTACTTTTGGTTTTCTTATGTTTTGCGTTTTTCTCAATCTGTCGATTCCGCAATTAATCACTTTCTCCTAGTCCCTCTGTTCTTACACCTTCTTTATGTTTATGTTATACTATCCGTTGTCATCAGCTCCTCACCTGTCTGCAATTATCTCACCTGATTTGCTTTGCATGTTATTCAGTAGATGCTGTATTTCTAAATTCCTAATATTTTTTATTTTCTTCCTTTCATATTCTCGCCTTCTCCATTTTCTTGTGGGTCTCTTTTCCCATTCTTCATCTTTTTGACTACCTTCCCCTCCTACCGAGGTTCTCCTTATGTCACCAACCTCCTCTAATTACTGCTAATTATCTCACCCTATTTTACCCGGCGTCTCACTCAGTAGATGCTTGTAGTTCTAGATTTATCATGTTTATCCCGACATGACATTCTAGCGCACGTTTTGCTTTACTTTCTCTATCTCTTGGCTTTCCTTCTTAATAATGCGTCACTGCCTCGTTTACAGAAGACATGCTGAAAATTGAGAAGCCCTTTCAGACATGTGATTCTAAGTACGCATCCTTTTCCTTACTTTCTTTCTCGTTTTTTTTTTTCATTAATTTTTCCCTTTTATTTTCTACCTTCACTCTTTTAACCCTGTCATCTTATACAGTTACATAATCTACAGAAAAGGCGTCTGGCTTAGTACTATGTTTAGCAAACTAATTCACTTAAGCAATTTGCTAACACAGTAAGTTCATTCTAGCTTTATCTTCATTACACTTTACTATTTATTTAGAAAACTGACATAACCTTCATAACATATATTATAATGTAGCATGTTTTCTGTCTGCTTGTTGATCACATAGAATATGCAGCTTATATTGCGATGCCGGGTGTGTCGTAAGCAGATACTGCTACTACTACTGCTACTACTACTACTACTACTGCATATTAGACACGGTTGTAAACAGCTTTGGACTCAATTGGACGAAGTGTTTGTCTTCATTATCTCTAGATACGTATTTGCCAAGTATTTCTACGGTTTTTCCTGCATACCCGATTGTCCAACCATATCAACTACTCGGACTCTCTGTACCCCAAATATAATGACTGTGTCACAAATCTGCGGAAAAATTCCCGCTCAAACAAAAGACTTGACCCACATTGGTTGGTAGAAATAATAATCCGGTGTAATAAAGCAAACGCATTGAATTGCTTAGTTTACTATTCTAACCACTACTTAGATATAATGCAATCGTAAGCCATACATGCACGTAATTAAAGTGATAATTCCCTCGGAAATGAAACATGGACGTTTCGATGAAACTAACTTGCCATATAATGTTCTACAGTTGTATGTTGAGGTGTACTTATGTGTGTGTGTTAGTGTGTTATCTTTTTGTTTTTGTTCGATCATAGCATTTTGTTATTTATATTAGAAGCAGCCGTCGAAGTTTTGTTTTATGTTCATCTGGTCAAGCACTCTCATTGCATTCTGCAAATATAAAGCCGACTAACCATTGCACATAAATATATCGATGAGAGCAAACATATATAGTAATACTACTATTACAAATCTGAATTATTATTTTATCTTCTATATATACGGACGTGATTACCTAGCGTTTATCTGCCAGCTCACCTACGTATGTTACGTCCTACACATATAATGTAACTGAAACGATTAAGTTCAGAACATCACGAAATTAATAAGTATTTCTAAAGAAATGCAAAAAATATTTCGCAGCAATTTAATATCATTTAAAAGGTTAAATATCTCATTAGTGATGCCCGAATGCAGAGGGGAAGGCATATTTACAAAATATATTTAATATAAAATATGTGATTTCATAATAAAACTCTTTTAGCGTTTGATAAACCGTATTCGAATGTACCTGTAAGATTGTGTATATGCAATTGAAAAGCTGTGATGCATGTCGTGGGCGTAGAGGAAGATTGAAATGCATACAATTTTTTAACTTCACAGATCCTATAGGAGAGGTGCTTTCTAAGTAAGTGTTTTAATGTAGGACTCTTTGGGAAAATATATTTACATTTTTTAGTGGGACTACTTACGAGTTCAGCTCTATATTATCATTTTTTATTATTATTTCATCTCAGTGGTTATTTAAACACTATGTGAGAAAAAAACCAAGATGAGAATAGTAGTCTGAATAATTAAAATGAAAGTTGAAATAATTACGATAATATCTTTACAGTAATGTGTTAGTTAATTGTATACTGATTTTGCAAGTGCATGAAGTTACAAAATATTGTACTATATTCGCATAATACGAGTTTATATATCAGATTTGTTTTATTTATTAGGTCATGTAGAAAGGATTTGAACTTATATATAAGTTGTTGTTTCGAAAATGAATTAAGAATAGCCGTAAAGTGAAAAATATCCTCCACTAGATTCAGAAATCAGTTGTGCACTTAGTCAGGACACCACTTACAATTAGACAGCAGCATTTCATCTCAGTGCATCTGCCTCTTATACATGTATACAATTGCATCATGAGTGAGGTACGTACTTGAGGGGGGAGTGAGTATCCTGCAACCGAGAAAAAAAGGGTATAAACCCTGTGACCATAGAGAGCTATACATTGCTTACTATAATTGAACAGTTTCTATGTTAATCAGAAATTAACCACGTTTCCATCACTGACTCGCTATTTGGTTATTCCATTATTCTGGTAATAATTTAATATTCTAAACGTTGACTCAGTAGCGTCTTATGGAATGTTGCAATATGACGAGAATAGTAAAACTGAAATGAACCAACTTTTTTGCAGGACCTTTGGTTTTTTACCGAAGAAGCTTAAATGCAGCAAAATGGCATCAGATGTTATTTTCAAATATTCTGCATTATGTCTTCTTAAAATCTAACATAATAATTATTAATTTGCATAAAACAAATACTGTTTACATAAAAAATCTTTAAGTTAACATTAAGAATTGAAGATGTCTCTAAATAGAAAAAACATGTACTTTTTAATAAATTTATAAAAGTAAAGTCATACGTTTTTTTCGATAAAATAACTCAAAGTTGCGAATAATGTTTTCTTTTACGATTCAAATCATAATAACCCTATAAATAACACTGCCATTCTCCGCAGTTGCTAAAAATGCTCCCTCCGTTATTGGTAATAATTGCAATATATTACAATGATATACTAATCTCTTCATTATTTTTGGCAGAAATTCGGCCAAAATCTACGATAATTTTTTTCTTAAATTAATCATGTACTGATGATCTAAATAACGAGTTTTCACCTTTAAATGGCGGACAATCTCACTTAAATTGGCAGGAATAGCAATTTCCGGAAAATATCCAAAACCACATTCTGTGAATCTTTTGTAGCAGCAACTAAAAGTCATGATTATATTTGTATTATATTATTCAAGTAGTCTCGATTGCGGGGGTGATTATTTACTTGTTTTTCTATCACTTTAAATAAATTAACTGTTATATTAATTTTAAATAATAATGCGTCTGTCCAAACGTTTTCATCAGAGTTCTATTAATGATAGCGATGTTGTGACTATAGTTAAACTAAATATATTACTTTAAGTAAGCAAGTTCTTAATAACGCCGATTATAATATTTAAGTAAACGTAGATATAATGAAAATTATTATTTAAAGCAATGTTTTTTTTGAGAATTCCTTTCGAATATTTGCTATAGAATAACACATAAAACATATCTATCTTTGAAAATTGAACCAAGTAAAAAAATTCGTCAAACACATATGATAAATTCTACTTTAACTATGTAAAGAACTATCTATCACAAATGCACGTTTGGATTGTTGTAAAAAAGTACAATTGTTGACAAATCTAATGAAATAAATTTTATATATTGCGAAAACTGGAGACATCCCATGATGTATTTCGAAGAGCATATCTCTTTTTTAATTGCTGCTTTAAAACATTATAAAACTGCTCACATGTTATAAAGTTTTCTCATTATTTGATATTATAAAATGGAACAATCAATCATGTTTAATAACTGATTATTATGTATTAAGTAGAGTTTTTTCACCGAAGTTATTATACGTGATTTTTCTCGGGTGATAACACATGGCTTTCCCTGGAGTCGACTGCATAAATCTAGGATGATTTCCAGCATTTTATGCTTCTTTCGATAATCGTTGCAAACCATTTTGCTACCTCCTTTACCATAAATTTCTCGCTGATGACATCCCGGTGGATTTTATTAAAATGTTAGTGGCAATATATCTCTCCAAGATTCCATTAGGTTCCGCACCATTTCTGTAGAGGTTTTAAAAGCTGCTCTCTCTCTTCCTGGTCTTTTTCCTACTGGACTGTCATGACAATTTGTACTTTTTACTGAGACTACCACACTATTCATTATTATTATTATTATTATTATTATTATTATTATTATTATTATTATTATTATTATTATTATTATTATTATTATTATTATTATTATTAGAACCTGATTGCTAGCTCACTTAATGCCACAAAAATTAAGGTTCCAAAACTACCGCGGCAATTACTAACTGATGTAAAACTAAAAACAAAAATGTTTATGCTCAAAAAGTTTTGAACAAAATAATGCAACATCTTGCATTACGTTATATTGACATTACGTTATGTCTATGTTAAATCACCTCTATATGCACTGTTTTTACTACTATTACTTCTATCACAGAACTACAGAAAATAATTATAGAAACGGTAGATAGCATTTAGAATTATCATTAGCTAATTAATACCCTATCCTGTCTTCTTGTAAGAAAAAAATCTGGGAGAAGCTGGAACATTTTAGTTCCAATTTATATGGATTTGTGTTTCCCTTTCCCATTTTCATATTCCAACTTCATCTCTAGAAATATAAATGATTGCTATGTCTATTTTCATTTAATGCAGAATATCAAATATCAGAAACTTATATCATCATATACTGATTAGCAGATTAAATATGTTCTCTTCCTTTTGCTACTAACTGCCGACTTACACACATAATATAATCTGTAAATTATCTCTCTCGCTTTCCACCCCTCTTTCTCCCCCTCTATCTATCTATCTATCTATCTATCTATCTATCTATCTATCTATCTATCTATCTATCTATCTATCTATCTATCTATCTATCTATCTATCTCTTTCTCTCTCTCTCTCTCTCTCTCTATATATATATATATATATATATATATATATATATAGTCATCCACATACAGACTGTTTCGCTGTTTCACAGCTCATCAGTGCGGCTAGAGCAATTAGTGCCTCAAGCCGGGATCGAAACGCAACCGTATATATATATATATATATATATATATATATATATATATATAAGTATACATTTTTATTTATACACACATTATTGGTTTCATATATGCATACATGTTTTGGTTGCACTTTTCCAAGAAAGTCAACCTCACCAGACCAAGAATTTTTACGATATATAAATATATATAGAGAGAGAGAGAGCAGACGGGAGCCACACAAACCGCTCTCGTGAAACAAAATCAATTTTGTAGTCAAAATGAAATAAATTATCATTTAGGGATATATATATATATATATGTATATATATTTTTTTTTCTCAAGATTTTTCCTCAATGTTTTTGTAACCTAATGATGTCTTTACGAAAACGTTAAACTGTTGCATAGCACCCGAATCGGAATAGGCTGTGGCAGTTCTCATTTTGTATACTATCCCGGAACGGGCCGTGGCAGTTCTCGTTTAATCACTCGTATATTTTAACACAATAACTCATATAATTTGCATACCTTTAAATTTCTCGCACCCTTAATCTTTCCTCGCCGCGTGATGGGGGGGGGCGTCGTCTAGTGGTTGCATTCTTTCTTCTTTGTTTCTGCCGTGAACCACGCCGCTGATACACAAAAGCTCCATGACCGACTCAATCGACAAACAATCTTTTAAACTTGTAATTCTTTTAATTACAAGCGTTAGTTATCCATCGGCTTTGAGATATTCACCAACGTCGAGAGAGAGAATGAGCAAATTCCTGCTTTCGTAATTACTTATCAATTAAGTCCTTAACTATTCGTGGAGGAGGAAAAGAGATATTTCGACTGTATTTTCTTAGGAAATCAATTCCCCTAATCTTGTTGCGGACTACATCTTAAAAATCACGTCTGATAGGTTAGCCTCCAAAACCCAGACTGGCAAAACTCTGTTTCCCACGCAAAGGCCCGTGACGTCACAGAGCCTCTATGCGCAGGTGCATTCGTCACAGCCTCACTACTTGGAACCCCTGACCTTGAAGGTCTCATCAAAATGGTGGCCGGTCATGTCTGTCAGCTCAAACTGTGAGAACAGCCCTATTCTGCACCCGACTGCACGGGTCCACCCGCACTAAATCGCGCAAGTCAAACCAACGATTTCCAACAGATACGTCCACCTCAAGATGCGTCCATTCCCACAGGGATATCATCCAAAATGTATTGGTAATACATATAATACATGTATTCATGTTTTTGAGTTTATAATCTTAAAAAATATGACGAAAAAAAGATTATCAAGTAGAGGCATATGTTTGTGTTTTACAACGTTTGCTAAAATATATATTCTAACTCACTTAATTTTACTTCAGTCGAAGTTCTCAGAAACTAAGGGGCTCCTTCCTGTGGCTGACACTTGATACCTATATGAGATACATAGGTAGTTGAATATTGTATGAAGTTTTCACTTACTTCTAAAACGTAGGTGTAGTTCCGAAGTTAAAAATAGTAATATTCTTCTCCCTAATTGACCATTTAACTATGTTATAGTATATCTTTAGTGTAGTCTATTGGTCTTACTGTATTGGAAAACAATACTTCTTCTTGTGTCATGGAGTATCCAGCAATAGCTTGCTTAGAATAAAACTTGCTGTGCGTTCTAATAATCAGAGGCCGGGTAACCAAATGTTTGAATCCCCGCCGACTGTTCTATCACCTTCCATTACAATCACATTTAATTACGCAACACAGTTATATAGATAAACAAAACAATGTATTTAATTAATTCTGATCAAAATTTTTAGTAAGATTATTATCAAGGATAATATTTTAGATACATCTAGTAATCTGAAAAACTTAATCATGAGTGTATATTTGCGAATATATTAGAATCTTTAAAACAAAGTAATTATTTAAATTTGAATTACGCGTTATGTTTGGGTAAGTTTTGGAATGAGCTGATAAATAGATATAAAAAGAGACTGATCCAAACTTATGATATAGTTTCGGTTTCAAGTAGATATAAAAACAGAGTAGTCAACACTAATGATATAGTACCTATTTCAGACAGACAGAGAGACGACTACATTATCTCCCTTATAATTAGATAATAACACTTAGAAAAATCAACGATTTGCATTATTTATTCATATCTACGCGAGATTAAAAATAGATGAAAGTATCACTGCATAAACACACAACGTCTTCATGATTTTATTCATATATATTTCATATCTTTTATTTATTCATTTATTTTATTCTTTTTTTTCATGTATTTATTAATAGATTTTTACATTCATTTTCTTTTATACATTTTAACTCATTCATTTTTCCATTCACTTTTTTCATTCACTTGTTGATACGTTTTTCATTAATTTCTTTAATTCACTAATTCTCATTGATTTTTCTAAGTAACTTATTCAAATTTTTGTATTCAATTTTTCATTGATTTTCATTCCTGTTTAATTTATTTTTGTTCATAAATTTACTTTATTCTTTTTTCATTCATTTTTCACTCATTTTTCTATTAATATGTTTCATTAATGTTTTGTATACCAATCTTTGTACTTTTTATATTCCCTTTACATTTATTTTTATTTCATTTTTCCATATGTTTTTCATCCAATTTTCTATTCATTCTTTTCATTTCTTTTCTTATATTCAGTAATTTTCCTTTTTCATCTATGTTTACATTCATTTCCGTTTAATTTATTTTTATTCATTTTTATTCATTTCATTAATTGTTTTTCAATCATATTTTAAAGAAGTTTTTAATTAAGTTTTTTAATCAGTTAATTTTCATTCATTTTTTATATTCGTTTTTTTCATTAATTCTATCAATGATTTTTCATTCAGTTTGCTCATTCATTAGTTTTATACAGTTTTTTAAAATCTATTTTAAATTAATTGATTTTCATTCATGTTTTAATTCAGTTTTTCATTCATTTTTTCAATCATATTTGTTAAGCTTATGTCCGGTTGATATAACATTGTTATTTCTCTTATTACTTTGATTTTAACACGTTTAGGAATGATGTGAAGCTTTCGTGACTGCATTACAGTAGTATATTTTGTAATTGTCGGGTTACATACATTTTAGTTCTACTCGACGTTGTCCTGGAGCAATAAAATTGTCATTAGCAACATCATCTCTCTTCATACTTTGTTGTTAACTGTACTTTTAGCAGTGCTTTAAATGCGCCTTTACTAACATTACACTATTATATTTGGTAATTGAGGGGATAACATACACTTTTTTTACTCGAAGTTATCCGAGAGCAAGAGCATCGCCATTATAAACATCATTTCTCTTCCCATTTTGATTTATACCATAGTTTTGACACTGCTCTGAAGGCCTCATTAAAAACATAAGAGTATTATATTAAGTAACTGAAGGGATTAACATGAATTTGTGTTCGACTCAGCGTTGTCTAACAATTGTGATTAATAATATTACCGCATGATTTTTTCTTTTTGACTATTCTCATTGTTAACATAATTTCCCTTCACGTTATTGTTAAAGCCGGTGTAAGAAAAGGAATTACTCGACACCAAGCAAGTCATTGTTTTTAGTTCTACTCGGCGCTATCAAGGAGCACATACATGTGAGATTACAGTATTACATTAAAAACAGATATTTGCGGTAAATGGATTATATAATTATTATATTTTTGAACACATGAAAACAAGACAGAGCAATAAGAGAGTTGATAAGAAAGAGAGAGATTTTGGAAGAGGGAGGGAAATGATTCGAAAGAAAGCAACAAAGAAAGATAGACAGACGGCTAGAGAGAGAGAGTGAGAGAGTGGGAGAGAGTGATGAAAGTGTTAATTTACACACACTATTTAATTTATTTTATTTTGTAATTCATGGCCTCGAGCAACGTCATGTAGCCTGGCTTGTTTAATATGAAGCACGATTTTGATGCCTTTCTTGGCCTTTTGGCTAAGATCAAAGTGTAGTATCTGTTCCGATGGATACTGCACGCCTGTCCTGTGCAGTTCTAGGAGGTCCACCCTCCCAGGCTTCGCCTCCCCTCTTTGGGGAGGAGTAAGTTTATTGCTTACTGTCTGAGGCGCCCCTACCGGGGAATGCCGACGGGGCTGCCCAGGCAATTTTTAAATGGCCAGAGTGCTAACCTCTCGAGCGCTGGCTTTTAAACACACTTGCTCGACCCGATCTTGGGTCACATCTTACCTGTGGGAGTAAGATAAAACTGGCCTTGTGCCTAACTCCGGGAGGAGTAAATAAATACCATTTTTAAGCGATTTAATATAATAAAATGGAAACTGTACCAACATTAAAAATATATTTGATAATATATATATCAAAGCATTCAAATACGAACCTCCGCCATAGATATTGATTTCAAATAAACTGTCCGAAGCTCTGATATAAAGTTTGGCATGCTATAGTCAACTGACATGTAATCATAACAATTTATATCACGCCATATTATAAACCCATCAGTACTGCCATAGTTTGCAGTATTAACTATTAATTAATAAAGCTATGATAATTATCCTTAAATATATAAAATGATAAATACCTGGGTATAATGTGAACCTATATGCACTATGATATGCAATTTACATTTTACCAATGTATTAAACATTGGATCTAGTCTTTTGATGTTTGTTTTGTAAAAGATGAAGATTATCATCTTCGGCCATTATGATTAGTGTTAATTCAGTGTACAAACAAAGTCGCTAAGGAAAACCGTTTCTTAGGCAGGATCTGTAAACAAATATTGTGTTCTATTATATAATTGAAATCATTATCAAAATAAAACAGCAGTAAACGGCTTCATAATATTGTTTATACGGTGTTCTTATAATATTATTAAAAACTAATTAAACTATCTAAAAAAACTCATATATATATATATATATATATATATATATATATATATATATATATATATATATATATATATATATATATACTCAACTCTATATTACTACACAATGGCATATGAAATCATTAAAATCATTTTCTGAATTTACTACAAAGTGTAAACACTATAACAACTCGATATGCCATTGTGTAGTAATATAGAGTTGAGTATATATATATATATATATATATATATATATATATATATATATATATATATATATATATATATGCATATATGCGCTCGCCTTATAATCAAGTTGATCAGATCGTTGATAATGAACATGATCGGTTAAGGTTTCATCCCGGCTTCGAGCGACCGCTTGTCTAACCCCACTGGCGGTAGTAAAGACAGCATAACAGCCTTCTGAAGATGACATATATATATATATATATATATATATATATATATATATATATATATATTTATATATATATATATATATATATATATATATATATGTATTTATTATAAACAACGTTTGTAAATAAACGAACGTCCCATAAACAATTTGCAAGAGATCTTAAGGTTCGTCTAGGTATATAACACATTTTCTAAATTACTAAAAACAAATAATAAGGTATTATATATTAACTTATTAATATAACAATATATTATCGTTAGTCTATAAATTATACATAATGTACGATCAGTACGATTTGGCATCTAAATAATTCATTTGTTTTCTATGAGTTCAAATATAGACGAATATTTCCAGCAGTTAACGGATTTCCTAATCATATATAATTAATCCGTGGAAGTTTAAAGTAAAATAACTGATTTATTGTTGTGCGTTTCGTCTGATTGTTACGATTTTAAAACGGCCTCTATGAAGGACCTCTTCATTAAGGATTGTTTGACAAGTGAAGTAGTGTACTCTTTAGTTACCTTTACTCCACAGTTCCATCTGACCCGGAGCCGTAGAACCTTACAGGATACAGTCTATGTGTTTAATACAATATGTCCTTGAAACACCGTTTGGGCAAAGTCTTAGCCCCCCTCACCTAACAACCCTAATATTTACCCTTTCCCAGCCTTTTATATTTTGTTCGGATCACCTTATTTCAAAACCCTATAAACTACCGAAGACTGTCGTCGAAACAACTTCGCTATTACACATAATTGTCATCGAATAGTGAAGTCCCAATTCATGATCTTTGGTGAGCGTGTAGTCATCTATTTATAATAATAGGCACAGGTCTACTGAACCAAAATTGCTGTTAGGACCCCATATAGTACTTAAATAAAAATGACAATGTACAGACTATTCGTTTACAAAATATACCCCTCCAAAATATATTAACCCCAAAACCAATTTATTACAAAATTATATACAGATTTTGCGTTAAACACGGTTGACATGTCATAAAACCAGAACACGAACCGACCAGTTATTTATTGTATTGTTATTTATTTTTGAAACTTTTTTACATTCATAGATTAATTATGACGAAATGACGGATACATTTGTATTCTCTTTCCGGAAAGCGTCAATAAATTATTGAGAACAGAACTACAACCAATGCAGCGGATTTTTCCGTTGTATCGACGCATTCATGTGTGGGTTAGCAGTTAATACTGAAGTAGTTTCAATACGCATTGTAAGGTATGTATTTTTAAAGGGATGTTTCGCTTTCCTTCTAAATACAGCGCCGGATATTCCAATATTGTCACTAATAAGGTACTGGCCAGGCTCAACGTAGATTAACTCCGCTGATCGAACGTGAATCTTTGTTCAACGTGATTTAACCGTATATATATATTTATTTATATTTCTTATGTATGTATTTCTATTTTATAGTTTTCGTTTAATAATATCACACATATTTGAGTGAAATATTTTTGTTGTGTGTGTGTCTTGAAAGAAAGGCCATGTGCACTTATTGATAAGCATAGAAGATTGTTGTTCAATGAAGATATATAATGCGATCTTTAAGAAGATCTCCTTAGTCATATTTGTTACTGTTATAGAAACATTGTACACTCTGCACTTATTACAAGTAACAATCAGACATGCTAGAGAACTTGTATCATCGCAATAAAAGACTGGACATATCGACTTTACAAACTGCCTTTGATAACTGAGAAGAGCCCATCTTTACAAAACAAAGAGAAAAGCAAATGATAGAAATAAAAAGAGAATAAATGGATTGAGTTACGAAATAATTTTAAACCATAGACAACAGTAGGTGTGTGTCTGTTAGATCTCAAAGTATGCCTATTTCATTGCGTTACTATTGCCCCTAGGAATTAGAGAAGGGGGGAGTCCTACCGTTTTCGCCAAGAAGAGAATAGAACATGCAAAATGAATTGGGAAATGTAAACAGATCTAAACCATTCAGCCAATAGTTTTAATCTATTACACAGGTTCTCGGCGGATCCTCGGTCTGACGAATGTGGCTATAATATATTACATAAATACACTAAATTAAAATATAACTCCCGAACACGATTTATTTATTTATATGTGTAAACATGAGTTCATATTTTAAAATGGATTCGGAAAGCGTTATTTATTTGAAACAAAAATAATCAGCAGAATGCACTGAATACAATAGTGTATGGAGTCGACCCTGCCAGTATTAGAACTGCACAAGACGTTCGGAAAACTGACAAAATTAGGAAGTTAAAGTCATTAACACAATCATTTGCGCGCTGTATACATTTTGAGTAGAACTAGAAAGAGTACACTGCCTGCTCTGTTCAGACAATTACTGAGCACTACTTATTTTCCCACTTTTATCATCATGCGTGTTGCTTCGAGTTGTATCTGGAAACGAAATATGAGCACTGTAGATTGTCAGCTTAAAAAGTTATGCTTGTTCAAACAACCATCAAGAAATACGTAATCTTCTGCATATATTAAATGTAAAACGTTTATGAGTGATTCATCTATTAATAATGAAGAAGAGATTGTGTGTAAAGTTCATAAGAATAAAACGAGAATATCCTTTTATTGAACGACTAACCCTGTTTACAACAAACGTTTCTTCAAGGCTGCAAAATGTTCTATGTTGGGTGATGTATATGCGACGTTGTTTCAACATTACTCTGCCCTTGAAATCAATATTTTCTTAAGTTCACCAAGAAAGTCATCAAATAATATCGCAATACATTTTTCTTCATCCAAGGAAATGTATCACCTGATTATTTCAATTAGATGTTCTGTATTTCCGGGTTTTTTTCTGTATCACCTTTATATTATTCGCTCTTTTCGTTACTTTTGTTTTTTTCCTTTTCGATTAATACACCAGCACCCGACAACGAATTTAGAACGTGAAGAGACAACTTTCAATGTACATTGTGGGAGTCTATCAAAGAAATCTTTAAATCAACTTCTTTGCAAAGTATTTATACACTAAAACACATACGTTTCTTGTATTTTCTAACTTTATCGTCAATTCCATGAAATATTCTCAACTATGCTTCAATCTCTGATTCGTCCTTGTTATACATTCAGAGCAAGCACTCAATTTTCTAACACGACTTAAAATAAATTCCCTGGCTCCATCAGTATGTCCATGAACAGAGTTTCTTTCTCTTAGAATTTTTCATTTGTAGAACGCATTACCATAGGACTGCTTTCTCCCAGACGACAACATTGTCGTCTACAAATTCAATGTAAATAAATACTGGGTCATTAATCGTACCTATTGGTAATACAACTTTTATCATTCAATGTACTAATTTCAATCATCTCATAATATTCTTCACCATTAAACCGACAATCTATTCATCTCATTAACTCTCATCATTGAGAAGATTTTGGTCTTCATAAGCAATGACTTATTAGTAAAAGAATACCGTTGGAGCAACACCATTTTTTTGGTAGGTACGCTATTTGGTAACTTAAGTTGTTTTTCAAATCATACTTGCTAACATTCCTATGATACGCTACAAGCATGTGAAATTTCTCTTGGCCAATCCCAGAGTATCATAATATTGAACAGCTATTCATATCCTGGAATTTAATTGCTAACTATTGGTCTAGATCGACTCAAAATTTAGTTTTCCCCAAGTAAAACATTATTAAATAATTATTTTGCTGCCCACTCCTACACTCACGATCCTAACCACACAAATAATGATGGTAAGTTGATTAAATTCACACCCCACATTGTGCTGACGAGTTGTGATGCTCAAATTTCTAGGGAGCTTAAGGAACGTACAGTAACTTCTTAGTCACCGAAGAGATCGTAGAGGCCAAACTCCTCTCTATTTAATAAATTAAATAACATAAAGGTATAATACAAACAAAGTCTAGACGTCTACACATATACATACAACATTAATAATCAGTTAAAACAAATACTAAGTATATTCGAAGAACGTTTATCTGAAAAAGTTTCATCGATAATCCGTAAACGATATATATATATATATATATATATATATATATATATATATATATATATATATATATATATATATAATGAAAATCGCTCCAGACAAAGCATAACTCCACTTGATGTAAAGAGCTAAAAATATTACTTCAAAAGCAAACGATGAGCGTGAAATCGATATATTCCGACCCATAAAATAGCAATTGATGATAAAGTTGTCAGACACATTGCTCATGGAATGGTAGGACTATTGGACAAAATAAGAGAAGCGAGAGTTACAGGGCTGCTGAAAGTCAACCCAAGGTATACTCTCTACTCCCTTATGTCTAAAAACACACAACACAATTATGATGCCATATACACAACATGTAGTGATGTATGGAAAGCCCTAATTACCTAACAACTTGTACATTTCTTCAATTCTTTTAAATACTAGCACAGATCTATAATAATAAACCAGTAATAGTATATTCATATATTTTCACTCATACTTTTTACAGTGTTTCTTAATTAATGACTTATTCTACTGCTGGCTTGTATTTTTCTTCTTCTATCTAACGCATACATGACCACCTGTAGTAATGTAACTATGCGTGTAATATAGAATGCATATTCTACCATGATCATTGTTTGTACGGAACTATTAGAGTTTAACAATGTCAGAAGAGATGAAGAAACGTGTGGGATATTTGGTTAATCCATAAATATAAAATTCATATTTAAAAAATAGTTGTTATGGAAATCGCTCCAGATAAGGCATGACGTCACTTGGTGTAAAGAGCTAAAACATACTACCTCAAGGTCAAAAACTAGCCAACGATAAGTGTTAGACGGATAGACTCCGACTAAGAAAACAGCAATTCTTCCTGCTTTGTCAGAAACGTCGCTCATGAGATTTGAGGACTGAAAGACAACATAAAGGAAGCGAGAGCTACAAAGCTGCCGAAACTAAACCCAATGCCCACTGTCTACTCTCTTTAAATACTTAAACTATTTTTATAAATAAATATCAACGCCTGACAGAAACCATGTAATATGCAACAAGGAATACAGAGTGTAAATACTCAGTGATTAAATGAAATAACTGGATGCCATGCGAGTCGCTTCAACCGTATATGAATGAGAACAAAGTGAAAGGAGAGAGAGAGAAATTGAAAAGATAAAATATGAAATAGTTGCGTCTGGGCGATTCAGAAGTTTCTTATTGAAAACATTAATGACTTGTTTACATTCTAATGGAAAATATGTTAAAGAATAACGAAACATAACGTCAATAAAATATAAGATAGAGTCTCTAGTGTAAACAACGGAAGCAGATAAAAGATGCATGAAGGATGTTATTATCTACTGCTTTACGAAATATCAACCACCTTAGATTGTCCACGATTAGTTGAACGCAAGTCACTAATTTACTTCGGGAAGTTACTAATATCAAAATATATATGATATAAGATAATATAAGTTTGTGGTTTTTCTTAATAGTATTAGTGCGCATTTAAACATATATCCGATTTGATTTTAATGCGGCATCGCAGGTACTCTATTCCTCAATGGTGTCTATTAGGATAATCACGCACTACACGCAGTCAGCATTTGAAGTGAGGAAATTCGAACAGAAAAAGTGAATAGTAAAAGATTGGTTTTGGTTGATAACTTAACAGCCAAGTTAACTCATTCTGTATGTTGATTTTCTGAAACAAAATCCTCATTGTGAACGATTAACATATACGATTAATGTAACATAAGTTTCGATTTCGTATTGTTCTCAACAGTATTAATGTGTAGATAACCACAATAAACCTGATTAGATGTGTACTTGGTATAGATAATTCACCAGTTAGCGATAGCATCTATTAAATAAATACTAAAAAAATGAACAAAAAAAGATCCTGCTTTAATGACGTAATAAAGCAATGTTTCAAAAATTCATCATAGTATTGTGATAACATTAAAAAAAAACGTTTATCTGTGGTGTGCTATTTCTCATAACCCCCTAATTGATCCATTCTGCCAATGTATGTTTTTACCGCCGAGTAAGTTGAAATTAATAAGTTCCTTGTAGCTTAATATTTTTTATAGTGAAAAACATCAATTTCTAGTCGAGAGTACCCCTTATTTTTTTAAATTTAAAAACGCCAATATGAAGAACATTTCTGTGGTTTAAATATTTGCTCATTTTATTACGGGTACTGTAAGAAACGATAAAAAAATTGACAACTCAAAATTTTAATTTTTCGGGAAGTGGGCTCAGCTGTTGGCTTCTCTACTAAAAAATAGCTTCTAAAAATGACCGATGCTGTTCTCTGCCCATGAACCGAAAATGTATTTTTTTATCTCTGAAATTGTGTGTCTTTTTTGTAGGTTCACCCAGACTGGACGATGAAGCCAGATATGCGGAGCAAAACACAAGTGAAATAATGTTATCCTGACTGCAAATCTTTAAGTGAATCCTCAACGTTCTGGTGTCATATTCCCAGTTATTAAATACATTTTTAAGGGACAGTGTAGTATCTGTTCTGTTGCCATAAAAGTATCATCACAGGCATTAACTCGCCCTTTCAGGTCTGGGGGGTAGTGTACGTAAACAGGACATTACTACAATTGGCTGTTCATTGGCAACACACACCTACACTTACATGATTAAGTGTGGACAATTGAATTTTTTTTTCGTCTGTTTAATTGAAACGCAAGTCTTTCACAACATGCATTGTCTATTGACAAAGCCTATTGAAATTGAATTATTAAAATCTATATCATACGCTTCACCGATTGATTCGCTTCATGATTTAGAACGGCACTTCCGCTCAGTGGAAGGAGCGGCTGTTATGTTGTGTCAATACACGTGTGGATTAGTAGGTTAAATTGAAGTACTTGCTAAAGGAATCCCCACAGATGTAGTTATTTGCAAGAAAGTTTAACCGTCCTCAGACAAACAGCGCTTTTATTCCTGAAATATCCCAAATATGGCACTCGCTAGTCTCAGCAACGCTTTAACTGCGGTTATTAGGCCGTACATTATTAGGACTCGGTATATATCATTAATTGATTACTTTTACTTAAGTGAACTGTAGTTTCATACGGTTACGAAAATAGATGCAATATGATTTGCACTCCAGGTAATACGATCACATAGCGCACTAGGCTATATCTGCACCAATATGAGAAAGGAATTCAAACAGAAAAAAAGCAAAAAAGAAAAAGGCAGGAAAATTAAAGAATAAGAATAGAACCGATAGAAAATAGAAAATTTCTTTTTCAATAATTACGAAAGGATAGCAGAGAGTAAGGTGAGAAAGATAACGACTTGTAAAGGTAAAATAAAAGATAAAATGGAGGAAAACAAAACAAAGGAAAACGTACAAAACCAACCAAGAAATACATTTTCTAAAAGCATTTGTGACCAAATATGGAACTAGCAGTTAGAGAATAGAATTAGTCGTCAAATGAAAAATGGTCGGAACACAAACATATAGAACTAAACAAAACGGCAATAAACAAAGAAGCTATCAAATTACGGACGATAGACATCACCTTAAAACCTTAAAGAAAATGTCAGCCTCAGGACGAAGTGAATGCGAATCAGAGAAACAAAAATAAAGACTAAGTTTGGGTAACCAAATTAAAACGGTGAAACAAGAAACCAGTAAAATAGAACACAAATACTCACATGTACGTAAGGGAAAAGAAAGAGGAATCGTTTAGTTATGTTTAGACTGCCCTTGGGTTTCGGAAGCGACTGTCGACTGACTATGTAGCGTACGTTAAAAGGATAAATAAACAAGAAATCGCGGTATTCATACGCTGTTGAAATAGCGCCTGATGACAGAAAGGTGAACTACATTGTACATATGATATTGAGTTTCTATTAGTTATAGCACTAGCTGAAGAATATGTCTACCGCGGGTAAGCGATTATCATTATTATCTTAATATGTTTATCCATTGGAATTATTAATGTAGCATGCGAAGTAACTTGCTGATATTTCGGATTTCTCCATAAACGCTTGTTATAAAAACTTGGCAGTTCAAAACGATTATTTAGAATAAAGCGGCAACAAAGTAAATATTTACATTAATTATTGAGCGTGTATGAAATTGAATTTTAAATAAACCTGTCGGCGAAGTGTATTATTTTATTGCGCCACGTATATCACGAAATCGGCGGCAATCTCTGGATATTTGGAAATGTCAACGGAATACCGTAAGCGATAAAAACACCCTGGTTTCCCCAACTAATTCGTATTACAATTGATTGATGTGGAGAAAAGTGAACGATTTCGAGATGTAGGGCTTCCACACTCTCCTGGGATTATCAATGACACCATCGTGAGTTGGCTTGTCACTACTAACGCCTTTCCATGCAATTATTCGAGGGTACACTACAGGTCTACTCTCAGACTGCTAAACGAGCAATACATCCGATGAAACTCCTTGTGTTTCGTATATATCGACAAGGATTGTTTTTAAATTTGGCAGTTGAAAACGATTATTTAGAATAGGACGATAACCTTATTAACATTTACATAACATTCTCACGTTTACAATATTTTATTTAAATTAAAATCTAATACTCATTGTTTGATATATGCTGAATTATGTGTTTATTGAATAAATATCTCTATTTTGATTATAATATATTTTATAGCTTTCAAATCCAGTATAGAATAATTCCGTTTGTCGGTTGTATTTTCTTAAACATGAGTGATAACACGTCTTTACAACCTTTCATAATACTCGCTCTTGAACCTAATGTTTCCTAAAATGTAGAACGTTATCAGTACAGTTCGAGAAAAACCGAGCTTCCTCATGGTTGTAGTGCATATGAATGTCAGGTAGGTCGCTTTCAAGGAATTACACCGACAGAGGGCCTCTTAATTCTAACAGATCATTTATAGAACAGTAATGTGCGCTTGGTTTGGGCATATCCTGTTAACACCAGCTGTAATATTTTCTGTCACAAGTCGAATGCTAACTTGCTCGACGAAATCGCTTTCACACTAACAGAAGGGTATCGGATCGAGATGTATAAACTTCACATCAGCAGAAGACAGTTTTGTTTGAATTGATGTCGTTTTCCCCATTTTAACTGAATCTTGTGTACATTGCAGAAAACGTGCAGTTAGACTTATACATTGAGTATTTCATTCAGGCGATATAGCATCCATTGATTATTATCATGGTAGAGGTTAGAGAGGGCATAAATGAGCTTCAGTTGACAGAAATTAGCAAATAATAATACTTAGACAATTGATAAGTCTATGTCTGCAAAGACCTGGGCAGAAAATTAATATCGTAAAGGTTTTCATCGTGAAATCGATCGGGAAATATATTGACATTTATTAACGTTTGGAAAAATAATGTTCTTTTTACTTGGTATATGTTTACATTTTAAATGTAATCTTTTTTGTAATTCAGCATTTTGTGTGCAATGTCATTCTGTCACGAATAGTTTCCAGCAAAACTAAATTCTTTCATCAAATTTCCTGTGAAGCACGATTGAGATGCCGATTGTCTCATAGAGATTGACCATGTTTTACTACTACTGCTACTGAAAGAATACACACTCTTGCACTGCTGTTCATGAACTACAATTGGGAGTTCGGATGCCGTATCTGTTTTTACGGCTTAAAAATAAGAAATATCTACTGTTGCCACCACTACTACGACGACAACGACGAAAACGACGACTTGTATTAATAATATCAATAATAATACTACTACTAATAAAACAATCAATGATAATAAACATATCAGTAATAATAAAACCAATAATACAACCAATAATAATAATAATAATAATAATAATAATAATAATAATAATAATAATAATAATAATAATAATAATAATAATAAGGGCCAGCCTTAGGACCTCGATAGGCATGCGTAGCGAATCTCTGAAAAAGAGCGAGTTCAAGTAAGTGGATTTATTTATTTTTTGTTAAATATGGAACCGTCATCGTTTTTTAAAGAGGTTAAATGAAATATGCCATAGAAGTGTTTAAATAAATAACGACTGAAAATGTTATTTAGATTTTTCTAAGCCGACGTTCTAATTCATTAGAGCGATCCTTAGTATTTGATAACCACGCATAGCGAAGCTCTGATAAAGATTTAATTCAAGTAAATGTATTTTGTCTTATTGTGTTTCGTCTGTTGTAAATGTCACTGCTCTATGTTCGTGTGATAGCGCACATCTCTCGGGAAAGCGATAGATAAACACTATCTATGTGACAGCATAGTTTAAAAAGTTAAGGCCTGGCTTGATCACAACCATCAACCTATAAAAATGTCTACACCCAAAACAAAAGACGTGGGACTAAGAGGAAATATCTGAATGTAATTATATGGAGGTTCTCCCTAGTTGACTAACATAGAAAAACCGGTCGGCATCCTGCGAATGTTGACTACTCTAATTTCAAGAACAAGAAGATCACGGGCCAAAATATTTAAGCAATCTCTCTAATTCAAGGTACAACAATATTACAGACAAACACACAAGAAAGAATGAATGAACAAAATAAAGCAAATGGCCATAGAAAGAAATGAACCACAAAAGCGAAACCCCTAGTCATAGAATGCTAATACAAAAACTAACAGGTAGAAAGAAGCGTTCGGGAACAAATAACACACTTATGGTACATGTCTACTGACTACCGTACAACGGTACACACAATAGCAAATCAAGCAAGACAGATCGTCAAGAGAGGTTGGTTCTAAGATCTGGAACTAATGAAAATCAAACACAAAGCAACTGGTGTAACGGATCGAGTAACACCCCTTAGGTAAAACCCACGGGTAGAAGACTGACAAAACATAAACACTGACACTTAGGAGCCAGGAGATAACGAACATTACTCAGTAAGAAGCAAGAGAATTCATGAACAAAGATAAAACAAGTCTCGCATCTTTAAAGAATGAAATTTTGAAAAAATAAAAAAAAGTAGAAACAAAAAAAGGCAAAACGATTCCTCCCATACATCTGAACAGATAATGACACATACCTAAACAACTTGATATATGCAGGAGATAAATCAGTGAATATAAAACTAAATATAGATACAAAGACTGGTCAAAAGCGGGGACCGAAAGGCCTGGATGGGAAGTCAGACTAAACACCCAGAACAAAACACTCCGAAAGGAATATACATCGTAAATAGGGTGAACTAGAACAGGAGACGATGAAAGAGGAAAAATCTGACTCACAAGAAAATAATAAATAACAAGCACGAAATAACTAAGACAAAATCGAACGAGTTCAAACAAAATTGGACCTTTGAAAACAAAGAAAAAAAGTGTTATTTAAGCTTAAACGGAGAAAGAACAAGAACAACAGGACCTAACAAACAATCTTCATCTAGAGCAAGAAAATCCGAATTCCCAAATACATATATTTGGGAATTTTAATGTTAACAGCAGAGATTGACTTGACTTCTTCAGATATGTTGACACAGGTGGTAACATCGCTCAGAGTTTTTTAATTACACATTCCCTTTCTCAGCCTGTTAGGGTCAGGAAGCCTTACTTCCCGACCTATTCTTTACAACACTGTCTAGGGCTTGTGTGATGAATGCTCATATCTAACTTGGGAATTCTGATCACACTGTGATGATGGTTAATATCACCCTAAACCTATGACCTAATCCTATGAGCCGCTTCTGAAAACAACTCGATATTATCGACGGGTATATTGGGGATAAATCAGAAACAACATCAGAGACGCTCCATAGAGTACCATTTTTCTCCCTGTCATAACAGTGGGCGAATGAGACAACTGAGTGGGTCAAGGTAAGCATTGAAGCACATGCCCCCGCACATAAATTATTTAGCAAGCCACACTCAACACAATGGTTAACTTCAACCTGGACAGCTGCTATGACGCATAGGCAGAAACATTCCGCCAATATAGACCTCATAAGTCTGATACAAATAGGCAACTAATTATAGAAGCTCAAAATCAATTCAAAAGTTGAATAGCCGCAGCTAAGAGAAGATATACTGTGATGACCAGTAAACGAATTGAGTCACAGAAATCAGAGACTCGTGATTTCTTGAAAATATAGAATAGAGTGGTCAATAATAGGCAATCAACAATTCCCCCGATATTAAACGCCCATGGAGTAGCCTGCACGGCATCTGATAAGGGTGAACTGTTTGATCAGCGGTTTCACTTAAACTCTACATTGGACTCCACACATCACACTCTCCAAAATGTCTACTGCTAATTGAAGCCTCACTGGATGATCAAGTCATCCCCGCCTCCTGATTTTGAGATATCATGAAAAGCCTTGCCAACTCGAAAGCGTGTGGGCTTGATCTTACCTTTGTTATAGTCTTTAAAAAATGTTCCGCTGAACTATCCCCTGTCCTCTCAAAACTCTACAAATGATTTGCCGAATATTGCTTCTGTAACAGTTGGAAAATTGCCTCTGTAGTACTAGTGTTCAAGAATTCTAGAAAAACAACTAACCCGCATAATTATCGCCCCATAAGTCTCCTCCCGCCTAAAGTCTTTGAATCACTATTAAATCTAGCGATAGTCCACTGCTTCGTTTAAGCTAAACTTCTTTCTGACCAACAGTATTGATTTCAGCGATACCGATCTTCTGTTGACATAACTAATTTAAAGTCACCTGGCTACAATGGAATAATGCATACAAAACTCCCGAACGTACAGAAAAAGGCTGATCCTCAAACTGATACGTTGTGGCCAGATAACAGACGTATCAGTATAGATCACCAAAGGAAGAACTACATCAATACAGAAATACACAGAAAAGAAAACGATACATACCAATAACCGCTTTCCAAACCGTGTGGAAAAAAACCATAACAGTACAAATGAGAGAAAATATCTACCAATTCCTTAGTAAAGTAAATTCGTATTAATCAACATGGTACTACTTTGTTGATCGGCTTGATTCTGGCTGCCAATTTTCATAAGTGAAAGTTACTTTTATGGAACCGACTTTATTCGAACTAGGCACACCCACGTCGTCAGTCGACATCGTTATCAACTAAACCACCGTCACCTTATATAACAACAGTGCACTTCTTCCTGAGGAAAAAAGAATGCCTAATAGAGAAAAGAGAGAGACGCATGACCTACTATACATACACGAAGATATCCTATAGGAGGTAAAAAAACAGGAAAAAATATAGCCATTCCATTGATTGAATATAAGAAATAATCCCTAAAACATTGCCAATTGGATGCTTTGCAATGTAGAAGATATCCAACGAGATTATGGATAAAATTAAGACAGCAATATGAACATGGGGAGTGGAACTGAAAGCTGGAGATAAACACCTGCCTGAGATAAGTATACAAGAAAACTGCCTATCACTACTACTATTTATCATAGCCATGGGGCTACATAACTGAATACTTAGGAAAGCGATGGCGTATACAATATTAAATACACAGAAGAAAGAATACATTCCATTATGTATATTGACGACATTAATCTATTTACAAAAGCAAAAAAAGTGCAGGAAAAGCTGGTAAGCAAAACCAGAATCTTCAGCTAGGTCATCTAATTGACTTCAGTATTGAAAAGTGTGCATTGCATGTGGAGGCATCGGAGGGCATAGACCGCCAACAGGAGATGATGGCGGTTGGCGAACATGATAGTTATATACATGTTTGAGATTTATGGAAGTAGACACGATAAAATATACAAAGATGAATAAGTAAATGATTAAATAATTCTGGGACAGAACAAGAAGACTTTCAGAAACGGGATTATATAGAAACCATATTGTAAAAGAAATATAAACCTGCTCTGTATCACTAATACAACACTCTGGACCTTTTATAGGCTTGAAAAAAAGAACTAAGGCAACTTGAACCAAAAACTAGGAACATAATCACAATGCACACTGAACTACACTCTACGTGAATGATGGAGGAAAAAGACCAGGAAGCAATACAACCAGAACTAAACTATCAGAAAAATAAAAATGTGAAGAGTAACAGTTACGTGAACAATTCATAAGAATGATATACGAAGAGACCCACAACAATGCATGGCCATTGCTAAGAAAAAGAGCACATGAAAAGAGACACACATTGCTACTGACAGCTTTACAGAACAAGGCGATTAAAATTAATTGCATGAACCCAAGGGAACTGTAACTGAAATTAATCTTATAACTGCGCCCGCTCCATCCTAAATTATACATCAGCCTCGCTTAATACCATATAACACAACCGTGAAGGGTCAAGGAGGATGGAAATATCTAGGCAATATAACACTAAGCAGATCTCTGAAAGAATGCGGAGAGTACTGGGACCGCGGGGAGGTTATTGTCACAGTGGGTTCTAGTAAGAAATCAAGGGTAAGGTTATCGAACAAAATGGAGAGTCCTTGAAATCTGAGGGCAATTGTTTTCAGTCATACTCCAGTGAACATCACCTGTTGCTGTCGCTGAAAAATCGTTGAAACATGACTTGTGTGATAACTCCTAACGAGTACAAATAATAATGATAATACAAATAATAATAATAATAATAATAATAATAATAATAATACAAATAATAATACAAATAATAATAATAATAATAATACAAATAATAATAATAATACGAATAATAATACAAATAATAATAATAATAATAACAATAATAATAATAATAATAATGATAATATAAATAATAATAATAATAATAATAATAATAATACAAATAATAATAATACAAATAATAATAATAACAATAATAATAATAACAATAATGATAATAAAAATAATAATACAAATAATAATAATACAGATAATAATAATACAAATAATAATAATACAAATAATAATACAAATAATACTAATACTAATACTACTACTACTACTACTACTACTACTAATAATAATAAAGTATTTAAGGGAATTGAGCCACATTTAGCATGAAGACTCCTTCGGATGTCGGATATAATAGAATACCACTTATGATGTTCAACGCCGCCAAAACTATCTACAGGAAATAAGCAAATTAAGACTACATGGATGTCTTGATTAAATGTTAGATTGTCGGTTGGATTCTTTTAGGACAATACTGTTTTAATGGAATTTCGTGAAAGAGAATAGTATGATCTTGAAATAAAACAACAATACAATACTTTGAATGTGTTTATTTGGTCACATTAGTAATACATATATTGTATATCTATGTATTAAGTTGTCATTTCTGTCTAATTGTTTGCATGATTCAGCATTTTATCGAGTGTTCACGAACATAGGGTTTCAAATAGACACCCAACACACATATATATATATATATATATATATATATATATATATATATATATATATATATATTGTTAAACTACATTATCCTTGTTATATTTATATGTATATTTTATTTGAATCGAAACGAGTAAGAAAAACAATGTTTTAGTGTATTTTATTTTATTAATAACATTAATGTGATAGAAATTAAACATTAGTTGTATATAGTCCACTGCCTAGGGTAGGGGTACACAACGTTCATCATTGATTCATTAACGCTTTTCTCAAAGCCAATCAATGTTGGGAACATCCGTCAGTCACACACAAAAAAGTTGAATATTATAAAATGTACAAAATAAAAATAAAATGATAATATAATATTATGACTTACCAGCAAAAAGAACATAAATACTGTTTATTAAAACCTGGACGATAGCGGTTTTTGCTTGTTTTCAAATAATATCAAATTTAAATAATACACATACATTACACATGGTATGCGGGGTGGTTTTAAAATTGTTAATAATGTATTGCAAATCTATCAGATTTAACAGTTTTATTTTTAGCTTTAAATGTTCTGTTATCTTGTACGATGGTTATTACTAATTGTAAACGTCCGTTTATAAAAGGTAAAAAAGATACATCGTAAAATGCACAGCTGTTCCGATTCATTTTGTCTTTTCTCAAGTGGAGACTTTGACAGCGATAAGAAGCACATATCTTCGCTGCGTGATATAAGTGGATTGAAAGATGGTGATAGTACAACTGCAATATATATGAAATAGCATAGAGAAATATGGAATGAAGTCTCTTTTTAAATGCACTTAATGTCATAAGGGGTAAACCAGGTTGCTCCTGCTATTATTGCTGTTATTACTACCACTGCTACTACTACTTCAACTACTACTAATGGTAACACTAATTAAAAAAAAGAAAACAGGATCGGCAGCAAAGTCATTTGCAAATAGTTATCTAAAGAAAAGAAGTGTACTGCATATGTGAGCAGACTTGTTCTAACCAAGATTTTAGGTAACATCAACGGTTATTATCCGTGAGGAATCGCTGATGATGGGCTGTGTGAGAACTCATAGTGAGTACAATGATAATAATAATAATAATAATAATAATATTATTATTATCATTATTATTATTACAATAATAATAATAATAATAATAATAATAATAATAATAATAATAATAATAATAATAATAATAATAATAATAGAAACAATCCCTCAAAACAACTAGATAAAAAATAACTAGGAGAAATTGGAATGAAGGGGATTATCGAAACCATACAAAGGACGGCAATTATCAAAACAGATGCAATCTTAAGGAACATCCTTGACTGCGGAACACAATCCGCATAAGCTACAAAAGGTAACCAGTCACAAGAATTTAAACCATGGAGAAAACAAAACTACATGAAGAACACCACAGCAAGAACCAAGGGACAGAAACTGCAAGAAACATCACTTCATAATCTCCCCACTCAATAAATTACACCGGCCTCAAACTAACACCACACAAAAAGAAACCAAGGAACACAAATTACATAAAACACCGTAAGCGCTCCCCCTCCCCTCCCACAAAAACAATAAATAAAAATATTAAAAAATGGTTCCGGCATAGACTAACACCAGACTAAATATTTATAGAGGATCGAGGAAGATGAGAAGACCGAGGAGGGACAGCAACAACAAGACCTCCACTGGAAAAGTACGGAGAATGCTGGAACCTTACGAAAGCTTATTGCCACCCAAATCCCAGAGAAGGGCAATGGTCTTTATAAGCGAGAAATCAATGGTTAGAGGCTGTTGCGATACTGCAATGTTATTTGCGGTTGTTATCGAAAAGAGGTGAATAATACTGGAAGTCTGGGGATGCGTGTTTTCACTCAGACTCCAGGAAATACCACTAGTTGTTGTCGCTGAGTAATCACTGACTATGATATGTGTGAGAACTCTTAGTGAGTACAAATACTACTACTACTACTACTACTACTACTACTACTACTACTACTACTACTAATAATAATAATAATAAATTACAATAATCCAATGAAAACGAAAACACGGATTCAGAGGAAATACCGTGGCAAGAGTAAGAGAGCCATCCATACTACGACTGGATGGCCACATAAAGTTAAGGAATCACTAGAAGCTTATTAACCCTCAACATCTAAAGAAAACTAACAACCTTTACTAACGATAACTCAATAGCTAACGGCTTTTCTCATACCACAGCACGATTTGTAACGGTGCTCAACAGAAGCGAACATTACTGGACATACCAGTGTAAGATTACGAAACAATAATCAATTCTTAACCTAGAAAACTGTATTCACAGTTGAATTAATTGAGTATGGTTAAAGTGGATATTGTTGCCGTCGCATTTGTCGTGTATGAGCGTGGTCACACTACTAGACCGACTGATCAACAGTACAGATTTAATGTCGACCGACGTAAAAAAGGGAATAATAAAAATAGTCTACGCTGGGAGGGCATCCAACAATAGACAAACAATTAAATTAAGAGTGTTTACTAAAAAAAACGGATCTAATGTCCAGGATAAGTATCTTGCCCTCTTCCACACCGAATGATATGCATATGAGGGTATGGAACAATCCGGTAACCGGCTGGTAATTGTTTATAATATTAATAAATCAATGAATTAATATTTTATATAGTTAATAAACTCTAGACACCATTATCTCTTCATCTTAAGGGAGTCCACGGTGAATAATATAATCCAAGATACGGTATGTAGATGTAAACACTAAGTCTATCACGGAAGGAACAACTCAGAAAGGATTAACGTCATCATGTAGAGATCATGCTAATAGAGATATATATGGGGTACTGTTTAGTTGAATATGAGCAGTAATGGAGTTCTAACTCGTATATCAACTCATTATCAAAGTAGTAATCAATATTATTTCATAGCTCAGTGAATTTCAGTGTCAGAAGACATCGTAACATGCAATCGATGTCTTATATGAATTGGTTGATGTCGACTTTCACAAAACACAAAAACAAAACAATTTGAGGACGGTACTGTGTTAAATATATGAAAAAGATTAATACTGTTTTACTTTTACTTCCAAGTATCGAAAGCGTTTTTTTATTCCTGCGTTGTAATTAATCCTTTTACATTTCATGAACTGCATATATATCTCCAATTTTTGTCTCTTTTAGTTCTACAATATTGTATCTATTAACACAAATAATACCAGTAATATTCCCTTTTTCGTTATACTCATATTTTGTACTACACCCAATTTCGTTATACTTTTTATTCGTCTATATTCTTTATCTTCACAAACTAATTAGGTTTGCCATTAAAATCGCAAAAGAAAACCGACATTCTACATGCTCTTTAAAACAGAAAAGAGGAAAGGGCATGAGAATAAAGGTGAGGATGTCATTATTTTAAGTTTTCCATTTCCAATGTAATGTGCGAACTGTGAAAGCTGCTAGTGACAGAAGAATAATTGGACGCTAAATACACCACGTGTGTGTGGCAGGAACCAATACAAGTTTGTGTTATTTATCAAAAGAGGTGTTCTTGTTGATGCTTTCTTCACTCCCCCGAAGTGTGATCAGCTATGAACGGTTTATCTCGCGTTATAATACAAATAGGTCGTGGTGTTTGTAAGATTTTCAAACACTTAGCTGCCATCTCCGCCTCTCACATTGAAAAGGAATCAGAAATAACTGGAGGAGGTTACTGTACATACATAAGTGCTGCATAACTTGAATGCATGCTAACGCAAGGAAAGCGATGTTTGACACGAACAAAATGTTAAATAATGAAGTGAAGCGAACATTGTTATCGTAAGCGTTAGTTACATTGTACGAGACCCCTGTGAATTTGACTGACAGGATTTCAAAATAATCCATCTAGGAAAAAGGTCGCCCCACCGTTGAACAAAACAATCGCTTGTTATCACAACAGTATATGACTTTTATTTTTTTCCTCGTATCCATCAGATTAAATGTCATTTTCATGAACAGAGTTTCTCTAAAAATAAATCCTATTTGTGAATGACGTTGCCACAGGTTTTGCTTTCGAGGGCTACTACATAGTAATCTTAAAATCTAGTGTTAATAAAAAATTCTCATGAAAAATTAAGGTTTAATCATTCGATTCATTATATTTAATCCTCTCATAATATTCATCATCATCAAACAATGTATGAATCTCATATACAGTTATGTCCAATTATATGTTACACTTTATATGAAGCTATTCTTTAATTAAATATGCGCATACTTTCGCCCTGTTTTAAAAACCTGAGCCTGTTTTAAAAACAAATATTTTATTTTAATGCAATTCTAATACAAACTAATTCTTACAGTTTGAAATTTTTTAAACTTCTTTTTTTTTAAATATTTGCGTTAGGAATAAAAGACTATTAAAATATTGAATTTTTTACAGTAAACAAATTAAAATAATAACATGTTAATTACATTTATTTCAAAATATTTACCTGACGAATAGAAGGAAGAAGAAGGATACTATTTATTGTTTTAAAATATTTTAATTGATAAATGTGTTGATGAATAAATGAAGAATAAACGTAGTCGTTTTAATTTAGTTTAAGAAAAGCTGAAAATAAGTTATTTTATAAGACAAACGAAACTTACTTTTTTATATATTTAAACCGCTATACACTTATTATGTCAACGGAAATATTATAATTAACAGTAAGGCATACAGGTACGTAAAGAAAGCACCCTTAATGATGTGAACTTATCTAAATGAATTACTACGAAAGAATGTTTCATTTGTACTTCCTATATTACTATCAAAACGGGTTATTGGTATTTAAATCAATAATACAAAATAACAACTTGATATTCTGTATATATAATGCAAATAAACGATTAAGAGGTTTATTTTGACTGCTTAATTAGCATAGCTATTTTTAAAGCGTTCAAATGAATACTTTTTGGAATTACTAATTGGAAATTAAGTTGGTTTATGTTTGCTATCTAAATACAATTCTTTCGTCTATATTAACAGTTATTACTTAAAGTCTTTTTATGAATAATCGGAAAAATAACTAAAACACCTAACGTTTAAACTACCAGCGCTCGCTACGACCTTATCGAAGGTGGTGCGACGCTACGAACGATGCATAAGCGTGAGGAGAAAATTAGCCCCTCGCCATAGAAAAAAATGATTCTACCGTTTTTAGGCGATCACGTTTGAAAACCCTTAAAAATTTGACAGAATTTTTTTTTAAAAACCCAATTATTTAAGAATTTCATGTGAGGATACATTTTCGTATATAACTTCAATAGAAAATTGAAACAATTTTCCAGGACAATTTTAGGACAGTTAACTAAATTATTTTTGGCTATGGGAGTTAAATCCGCTGTTTTTATTTGAAAAATGCTCTTTTTTAGGCAATCACGTGTGGTGTTATTACCTTGTCAGTGGGACCAAGGGTTAGTTGTAAATACTTTTTTGTGAAGTACCCTAAAATATTGAATGGCCCGGAAATTAGACCCCATTTTACGTTAAATATATATGCAACTTATCCTCCACTCAAAATTCGAAATTATTTGTTTTTCTTTCTTACCGTTTACCAGTGTTAACACGTAATCGCTTAAAAAGCAGAATTCAATTATTTTTTATGGGGGGAGGGGGTACTAACGAAGGATGTTAATCTGTAAATGTACATATATATTTCCTATAGTTTTGAAACTGTACGTCAATTTTTAAATTTAATTTTAAGTAATTGACTTTAGTTCTGTTTACTTTTCCTATGAAAATTCAACAAATAACTTTAAAAATATGTAACGAATTAAATACCTTATTGAATAAACATATTAAAAGTTTGATATTATTATAGATTAACACTTACCCTCGATAACATTAGTTTCTACTTTTTAGGCGATTCCAAAAACATTGTCGAAATGAGAAACAGCATTAACATTATTTTATAATTTTGAGTGGGGGACCAGTTTCGCATATACATTAATTTATTGAATCTAACATGTTAGTATATGAAATATCTGATTCGTCGCACCTATTAATTATTCGGCTTATATTAACTGCATTTTTAAAGCATATTCTGGAGATGCAATGATACATATTTTTAGTAAAAGTAAATATAGATTAGTCCTACAAATAGGGACTTGTGATTTATATACTTAATTAGCTTAAACATTATTATATATATATATATATATATATATATATATATATATATACATTGTGAAAATGTTAAGTTAAAAATCCGTTATATTCGTAAAGCAATACGTGATGAGAATCAATACATTCAACTCACCCAAACAGACCCCACCTGACGACAAAACATGTATAAAAGATGCACAATCACACTCAAGAAACTTGCTCCCTGACCATTCTCCTATTTCCAACACAGGTTCCTGTCTCCGTATTCATACAGTTTACAATCTACAATGTGCTAAGTGTAATAGCTCTATATAAGAAGCAATGTAAGATCTTTGATCCTGATCATTAAATAACACATCATCACGTGTAATAACACATATTATCCATGTCCGAATTCTAACGTTGGTCAGAAACATTGGGGACTTTAGAATTTCTAAAGGCACT
This sequence comes from Sepiola atlantica, assembly GCA_963556195.1. Classification (NCBI taxonomy): domain Eukaryota; kingdom Metazoa; phylum Mollusca; class Cephalopoda; order Sepiida; family Sepiolidae; genus Sepiola; species Sepiola atlantica. The sequence goes on from OY744520.1 coordinate 82,132,789, forward strand.
AATCATCTGTAAACACACACCTTCGATTAATAACAAATTCGAACTGAATCCCCTCTTTTTTATATAGAACCTCTCCCGCATCACAACTATTCTTGCCAGATCACACTTGAATACATATTGGACTAAATTAAACATTCATTTCTAATCACTATTATGTTTATTTATGTCTATTATGTCTTTATTACTATACGACTACTTTTACCAGATCTTATTTGAACTTATCTAGGCCTAGATTACACCCCCATATTTATGCCTATTTTTGCTACGTGCACATTACTTTGTCACGTATAACCGCTGTTATCACACCAGTATAGAGTGATGGCCGAATATTTAAGTATCTGAATTAATATATTCTGCTAAATTCTTTAAGGTTTCCTACATTTGATAGGCTATGGGATACTACTTTAATACAATGACTTATGAAGATTAGTTTGCTGTGAGTGTGCATGTGTACATGAACTTATAGCTGTGTATGTCTATTATCATTACCTTACTCTACGAAAGTATTATCGCATGTGCATACGCAGGTACTTTTGGTTAATATATCCCCCATCAATCCACATGCTTCCATTTGAAAAATGTGTATTACCTATATATATATATATAAAACTCAATGTCTATGTGTGTTTTCTGTAGTAAAAAGTTAGAGAATCTAGATAAAATCAACAAGTGTACTATTATGTAAAATTAATCCAAATAGAAGTAATCCCGCATTTCTAAATGCACGCCTAAGGCGGCTATGAGGCGGATTGTGTTAGGAGATGGCGAATGTCAATGTAATTATGTAATGATTTTAAAAAGCTAAGTCATTTCTTTCCGGAAATAACGTTTTATTTAATTTAACATTTCTTAAACTCATTTCTAGTCGTGGGAGCTTAGAAACTTGCCACTACCCGTCATAAGATCAAGGCCCGCTACTACTTGCCACTGACTGCCACGGCTTAACCGAAAAATATACTTGAACTATTCAGGAATCTCTAAATGCACCTCTTGGGGGCTATGTGGCAGATTTCGTCAGGAGAGGTGGAATTTCAATGGAATTATGTAATAATTTTAAAAGCTGAGTCATTGTTTCTGGAAATAATTTTCATTTTATTTAACATTATTTAGCCAATACCAGCCATAGCACCACACTTCATGCAACTACCGGTACTCTGAAGTGCACACGTCACATTTCAGCTAAAAGTTTATTCTTATGTAAAATTCAACTCGCCACTTTCCGCCACAAAATGCCACTACTTGCCACTCTATACGCCATGGTCACATTTTATCTAAAAGTGTGTTTTATGTTAAATAAACCAACGAAGATAATAGGCTCTGAATCTCTAAATGTACTCTAAGGGTGCTATGTGGACAATTTCAGTAGGGGGTGAATTTCAATGTAATTATGCAATAATTTTAAAATGCTGAGTTATTATTCTACGAAATAACTTTTTATTTTATTTAACGTTATTTAACGTCAATTCTTCGAACACTGATGGGGTTAAAAAACGCACTTGCCCTTCAATATGCTATGGCCTGACACTTCCCGCAACTTCCCCATACTACCCACCACTTTATACGGTTAGGCCCCATTTTATTTACAAGTGGATTCTGATATAAAATTAACCGGAGATGGTGTAAGAAGTATTGCTCCATCTCGAAATTCACCCCTAAGAGGGCTATGGGGAAGATTTGTTCAATGGGGATCAGATTTCAATGTAATTATGTCATTATTTGAAAATGTTGAATAATTAATTCCGAAAATAACTTGCTTATTTTAGTTAACGTTTCAACGTAATTTCTAGTCAACTGCCAAGGGTAAGACACTAGCCACTGTCTATCATTACGCCAAGTTTCCCAACTATCTACCACTATCCGCCACCGTTCGTAACCACACTGCTTGCCACTATACGCCACTGCACTCCCGGGTCTGCCACTGCTCGCTTCTACCCACCACTGCTCGCACTGGCCGCCACTGTACGCAACTACACCAAGGGCTCGCACTCTGTACGCTCAGGTCCGCCACTACATGCAACTTTGTCCGCAGCTACCCGCCACTCTTTCCATCACGGTCGCCATTACACGCCACTGCATTTAGTAGTGTGTTCTGAAAGTATACTTAATTTTATCTAGCTGGTTTCATTAGTTCTTTGGGGGAATCCTAAACACAGGAGCAATGAATTTAAATGTCATATAGTAATCCTAAATTGCTAAACACCCTAGATAGAGCAGGTGTGTTCAAACGCAGCGTTTCCTGTGAGACACAACTTTTCTGTATTTTTAGTTGGTGTTGCTCGGGAGCAATAATAAGAATAATTCAGTTTTCTATTTGTTAAGTAGTATACATTTTAATGTGGTATATACTTGATAGAGAAGGGGAAAACAACAAAAACTCGGTGTTGCTCCTGGATACACTAATGTTCATATAGGTTTCATCATATTTTCAAGGGGGAGGGAAAGATACGAAACTCTGCGTTGCCAGAGAATATATTAAAACAATATAGATTTCATTATATTTTTAGGAAGTAAGTGGGGGAAAACCCAGTGTTGCTTGGTAGCAATAACTTTGAAACTAAAAGCTCAGGTGAATAGCTTACATTATTATTCCATTATTATCATGTTTAATATATGAGGACAATAGTGAAAAATAAAGATAACACATCCGAGGTTTATAGTGTAGTGTATCAATTCCTAACCAAGAAGACTGCATCCATAATTGAATTAATATAGTACAGTTAAAGATGAAATAGTCTACGCTGAGAGGGCATCAAACAATAGGAAAACAATTTAATAAAGAAGTTTACGAAGAAACACAGCGCATGTAAAAAAACTGGTTGGGAGTGAGATGTGAATTAATGGAGCTGGGGGAAATAGGGAAAGATAGAGAGACGAATTGGGATAGGTAGAGAGGTAGGTGTATTTCTATACAGATGTTACACGCAATTTAAACTCTTCTATTTTGTTTGATATGACCCGGGACAACGCCGGGTAGCTCGGCTAGTATATAACATACAATGAATATCATGAAATGATACATAACGAAATACATAACATAAAGTATACATACATAGATGAATACATAACACATATGACAAAATAAAGAATTAAGAACTTCAATTGAAACATACAATAATAAAACAAAAACAATAAAAGTAAAAACATAAAATGTTAATTATTAAAGTAACGATCAATGACTATGTAATACCTTCATAGACTGGATAACAGCATCAAACCCTAGATTTAAACAATAAATAAATACATACATGAATAAATAAATAAAAAACAAGAGAAAAGATTATAAACTTTAATCAACATGTAAGTACAAGATTCCAATCTTAAATACAATTTAGTTAATTTTATTAACCACCTCTCTATCTAGGTCTTTGACGATTAAAAAGAAGATTACCCACGGATAATATTCTCACGCTGATCACCCACGACCCTTATTGTCTTATTACAAACTAATTATAAATCTGGTAATTAAAGGTGTATGCGCACATATGGAAATATATCTGATATTTACAAGATAACGGTCTAATGTGTATTACTTAATTTAAATAAGAACATATATGGTAACAATTATGTGAATGTTTTCTGCCTTCATAATCTAAACAAATGAAATTAAATTATAATAAATAAATAAATATTAAATATTGCATAATAATAATCAAATTGAAACATATATTAATAAGATAATAGCATATCTATTGCTAGTGTTTGTTTTCCACTTACTATATTCCTGTTATCTGTCTGCTTGCATTTTGTATTCCTTGATAATTAATTGATTTATTTAGAAGTAAGTCACATAGTAAAAATTGTTTCTGAGAACACCTAAACAAAATAGTGTCTTCGATCGTTTTTCTTTGTTCATACTTTCTTTAACCACTCCGGTTTTCTGCATTGTTATCAGCCTTCCTAATTACCTAATTATCTCTCTCCTTTTCTCTCTCTCTCTCTCCTTCTCTCTCTCCCTCTCTCTCTCTCTCTATATATATATATATATATATATATATATAGAGAGAGAGAGAGATAGAAAGAGAGGGAGAGAGATAGTGGTAGAGAGAAGGAGAGAGAGAGAGAGAAAACACATAAATAAGCCTCCTATAGAATAATCATTGTATAATCGATTTTGATCCATATTTAAATAATAATTGTAGACAGAATGTTCTGTAGCCTAATACCTTGATCTTAATCTTTAGGAACGGTTATAAATGTTTGGGGAATAACTGTCATTTCTGACATTCGAATTTCTAGCGATGCTATCCTTTTTGTCCTTTTTGCAGATAATTGACACTAAAATAGTGTAATGCAATTCAGTTTTTTCCGAAAGAAATATCATTACAATGGAGACATTTTTTTGGAAAAATACCTTAGTAAAGGATATATTTTCAGGTATTTAAACTTTGCGTTGAGAATATGAACGAATACTGTCACATTTTGAGCTTTTCTATCGCTTTGCGAGTTACGTTTATCTGTTTGGTTTTACAATTAGAAAAAATGACGTTAGTTATTGTTGGGCTACGTTGTCTAGTTACAGCTCGCATATATATATATATATATATATATATATATATATATATATATATATATATATATATATATATATATATACATATATATATATATATACATATATATATACATATATATATATACATATATATACATATATATATATACATATATATACATATATATATATACATATATATATATACATATATATATACATATATATACATATATATATATTTATATATATATATATATATATATATATATATATATATATATATATATATATATATATATATACGGAATAACACGGGAAGTGAATACGGAACAAGTAACGCAAGCTAATTATCATCTTTTTAGAAAAGGCATATACAAATCAGCGGAAAATAAATTACCAGGCTTAGATGAAAAAGGAAAATAGATCAGACAATCAAAATAACGATTATTAAAATATGTATGGTATATATTTAATTTGTGATTTAAGACAAACATCTAAGTTGATAGGGAATGACTAAATAAAAACACACACTGAAAAACGTACGTTGATGTCGCGATTTGAACCTACGAGAGTAAACTGCCCCATTTGTCAAAAAAGAGTACGGATTGTAATTTAGGTTTTTCCTGTCTGGAGTTTTACCTTTATTTTTACGAGCACTGAGAATAGACACCTCAAGAAATGTATGCTTTAGATACTTAAAAAGCATTATATATATATTGATGGTAGACAGAAACAAGTGTATGCTGGTAATAAAATAATTGTTGTTAAATGGTGTGAATATGCCCTTCCGTGCATTTGATGAGGTTTAACTAACATTTAAATATTTGCAACCATAGTGATAGCTTTGCACTATTAGCTATGATGATAGCTTCATGTTATAAAAGTTATATTTTAAATATGAATTATATATATATATATATATATATATATATTTACACACACATATATATATATATATATATATATATATATATATTATAGATATTTTTAAATTAGTGCCTTAGGATTAACCAAACGCTTGAAAATTAACACTGATGTATATTAACCTGCATCAGTTAAAGCCGAATTATGCCATTAATATTTGTGTGTTGCAAGAAATATAATGTGGTTTACAAATTTGTGTATCTGGGTAAAACTATGAGCTCATCATTTCAGCTTCATGCAGAAACCGATTTCCGTTTTGGAAAGGCAAGGACATCGTTTGGTGGGGTAGAGCGTCGACTGTGAAAAATAGAGGGATATCTTTTGAAACAAAAGTCAATCTTTATAATGCTTGTATTTTGTCGGCTTTGCTGTATGCATGTTAAACTTAGGTGAAAGGTTTAAGTCGTTTAATAAGCAATGTATTCTTATAATCATAGGCGTTAAATATCAAATGCATACTAGTAGTTTGGAGGTTCTTAAGCGTAGTAGTTGTTTCGGCATTGAAGTAACGCTACACAAGAATGGCTTAAGGTGGTGTGGACATGTGTATAGAATGAGCGAGGATCGTCTGCCAAATCGGTTTTTAGGAGAACTTTGTGAAGTAAAAAGGCCCCATCATAAACGGAAACTCTCTAAGTAAAAGTCGCTCTACAGATCTTTCCCGAAATATATGGTATCCTAACCAATACTTAGGAACAGATTGCGGTAAATATAGTAACATCGATATTGGTTTGCATAAATATGAAACAAAAAGGCATTTAGTATTAAAAACACAAAAAAGCTTAAACTAATTCTTTATTTATGTTTTCTTGATATCTTGCTACAATACTTTATGTTGTTGTAATACTAAAGGTGTATTAGAGCAGCTATTACTTGATGGGATTTCGTTTCCTATTCCGCTTTATAACAACCGAATTAATCTATTGTCCAGGTGATAAAAACAAATCCCTGGTAGTTGTAGATGTGTATCGGAGTTTTTCTTCTTCATGAATTAGCTTTACGATTACGTGTATGAAAACCACGCCTCTAGTCCATTATTCCCAAACACATGTAATTAGGCAAATAGATTAACGGGTTGACCTGCCGTGAGGTTGACATATTAAACCAAACATATTCCCCAGATCTATATCAACGTAACCTCTCTCCACTGAACTTGAACCGCGATCTACAATTTCACAGCCGGGATCAATAGACATTCATTTTTCGCTTCCTGTTCAACGTACATAAGTTAGAGATCATCCGATGTATCGATTACCCAAGTGACTAATCAATAAACAAACATATGAGACGAGTCGTTGTTACTCCTCCTTCACCGGGATTAAATTTCGACCTCAGCCAACATCGAACGTCATATGTAAGCAACGCGCTTTTACTCTAATAATTGCCTTCAAAACTTAATCAATATATCTTTTTAATCGAGCATTCATGTATACTATCATAAAATGAGTTTTCTCAAAGTATTATAATAAATATACCATATAAGTGATTAGTGTTGCGGAGTTACAATGGTTGTGCCATCGACAAAAACTCCCGCCTCAAAAGTTAGATATTAGTAACTGAATGCTAAACGTATCAGACTTGGTTTTCGTTGTGTTTTATAAAACTCAGTTGGATCAATGTTTGCCGAAATACGATGCATGTTGCCAATAATTAATTGTTGCCCTCTTTGGCAGTTCGGGAGTCAACAAGTCAATCCATTTCGAGGGTAATTGAAGGAATCACTTTAATACACCATGCAACAAAAAATATCCGCCCAATGAAAGGAAGACGTCTCAATAAAAAGAAAGATGTAGTCAAATAAATAAATAATCACTTTAATACAACATGCAACAAAAAATATCCGCCCAATAAAAGGAAGAAGTCTCAATCAAATGAAAGTGTTAGCCAAATAAATAAATAATCACTTTAATACAACATGCAACAAAAAATGTCCGCCCAATGAAAGGAAGAAGTCTCAATCAAATGAAAGTTTTAGCCAGATAAATAAATAATCACTTTAATACAACATGCAACAAAAAATATCTGCCTAATGAAAGAAAGAAGTCTCAATCAAAAGAAAGATGTAGTCAAATAAATAAATTATCACTTTAATACAACATGCAACAAAAAATGTCCGCCCAATGAAAGGAAGAAGTCTCAATCAAATGAAAGTTTTAGCCAGATAAATAAATAATCACTTTAATAGAACAATATGCAACAAATAATATCCGCCCAATGAAAGGAAGTTATTTCAATATAAATAAAGATTTACCCAAATAAATAAATAATCACCTTAATACAACAAGAAATTCAGAAATATAACCATTATTTTTGTACACACCTGCAACATGAAACAAGTCACTACTTTTCACTTGCTTAACATGTCAAGGACGAGCGTATACACTATAAACTGTGCTAAGTACCCCCTATACTATACACATCGGAAACAGGAGATGTACTCGGAAATTATATTTTAAACCGCAGGAAATCAATTTGGCTAAAGATTATTTTTTAAATAGATACTTGGAGTATTGCGGAAGAAGGAAATTGCATGGTTATGTGTGGGTAGATCAGTGCATATAAGAGAAAGCAAAGTTTACAGAGGGCAGTTTGCAAAACGTCAATAGAGAAAGGTCGCATAACTCAACCATTATTACAAGAGGTCAGCTGTACCTGCACTCTTCACGTATCGAATTTCAATATAAATGTTCGATTTAGAGGTAAACATGTTTGTAGTTGTTTTCATGCGTACGCATTGTATCTGAAACTATTACATGTATATAAGATTAACATTGATGATACATATCTAACGATAAGTCTTGCAAACGAACGGCAACACATGATATCTCTATTCCAAAAATGAGTATTGATAAAAAATTACAGATACACTAACATCTCTGATCATAATTCTTAATTCAACGTAAAAAAAGAAATTAATGCTGAAATATCGGAAAAAAAGATATATAGCAGCATGTTAATCCATTAATTTAAAATGCCCTCTGAATTAGTAAAGCTTTAAAAAATATGATAACAAGAACATATTCATCCGACAGCATATATCCGCCTGACAACGTAAGGATGGGCTAAATATTTATCTGGGTGTTACTCATTAATATTGTATAAAGTTTTTCATGAAATTATGTAATGAAAATATTAATAACTTAAACATTATTTATCTGATCATTCTGAAATCTGGCATGGTTGTTACTGGTATTAATGAGCATCAGATGTATACATCTAAGTAAAAACTGGAAGTTCAAATTGCGTTAGAATTTCGAGCTTGATCAACTTTCTAAGTGGCACTATCATCTGATTAATTAAATGCAGTATCCAATGAACTAATTTATTGGCTAAACTATGGGATAAGTAGAATGTATCTACGATAAGCATAATAAAGAATATCGTCAAAAGGACGACTTTCGCATTTTATGTGACCTTGATGCTGACCGTTAAGCTAGATTTCCAAAAGGTACATCACTTCTAAATTCGACTATGGATGATAATTTGACAAAGTTTTGTTACGATTGATCAAGTGACATGGACGCTAGGCTGTACTCAAACAAACAAACAAACAAACACACAAACAAACAAACTTGACTGAAAACATAACCTTCACATGGCAGAGTTTATTATTCTACTCTACAACATTCTATGAATAATTATGATACACATATGCATATATATACATATATGTTAGGATATATTTCCTTCAATGCATATGTATATATATATATATATATATATATATATATATATATATACATATTATAATGTTTTATTTATGTTTCTATATTTCTATATTTTATGTACAAACTTCACTCCTAAACTACGTAACCGATAATGAAGAATTTTGTAACAAAGAGGATAGGCGTAAATTTGTCCAAATGTGGTAATATTTAAGAAAAGCGGTAAAACGATGGTTACACCCTTTTTTTAAGTTAAGATACGCCCGATGTTTGTGGCATATCACTAATAAGTAATCACTATCAATTAATAAATATTTCATGAATTTCAGTTTCTTTTGAGTATTTTAGCGGGTCATTTAGGAGTATACAAAGTGTACAACATCCCATTTGAACATTAAAATATATCAGATTGCATTAGATGTTAGACACGAATTACACATGCTTTCCGGAATTTCAATTTTGTATTAAGATCTATTTAAGCTTTAACGTTAAATTTTACAGATGTTTATAGAATAAAAATAATGTAATGAATTTTGATCAAAATAACAACACATATTTTAGACATACGTGTTTATACCTTAATGTTATAAGGAGACTTACAAAAGTGCAACACGGCTTTGTTTGGGGAATTAATTTTACCCGTTCTGAGACTAGTATGTCTAGTATATTTATAAATATATCTACGTTAATATGTCATATATATAATAGTACAATGTAGACTCTTAAACAAACAAACAAGGTATAATGATTTGTGGAATACAACTGCTAGGGGTACGGTGCCATAATATAGACTATATTTTGTTTTAAATATATTTATGCAAACGAAATCAAAAGAGTGTGGAAGCCTTTTGTGAAAATTCAGATACCTTCGATCTTTGGAAAATTTGAACAGCATGTATAAGTTGCTGATACGCGGCCATTTTTAATCTGTTGAAAAACTCTTACATTTTTCTGACACCTGTTGCATCTTTGCCAAACACTTGCTGAATCTTTAGAATCACCAAGCCTTTGACAAAAGTATATGCAGTAACTTTGCCCCACACGTTCAGTCATCTTGGGAGAATCGGTAATCCAATGATCATGTTGTGTAGCACATCACTCAGTGACCGACAGGTAGCGACTAACGCGTAGAAAGGCGGTGATAAAATTCACACATGTTCATGGAGGTGTCTACCACAACTGTATTGAGTTGCACCGCTTTATCGTCTATAATTCGCACATAAAAAATAAAGGGTTGTATACTTTTTAGGCAGGCCTCGTATATATAACTATTGGTAGGATTGTCCCAATTTTATAAGAGCTCAAACTCTTTGAGAACTTTTAAAATTATATTGGTTTTGTGTTTATTACGTAAATATAGTTGACGTTATATATTTATACACAGGCTGTGCAAATTGCAATTCACGATATCAGAAAGAATAATTAATCCATAACGCTCGAGTGGCAAGTTTAGCGAGCTTTTTTATCCTGACTTCGGATGGTAATAAACCGTTTAATGCTGATACCATGAGGTAAAGTAGACATTTAAATATTACAATTAACATAGTTTATAAGCAATAAGTAAATAAAAGTCCTGTTTGAGAGGCGTGTGCTGTATTTCCTCAAAGTTTAGAACTGTTTATGAGAGGGTTGCCATAGAAATGGGATTTTCCGTTTGTTTCTTGGCAAATTATTACCAATTTAAAAATAAACTCAACCATTAAATTAGAAATATGCATAACATTAAAACAAAAAAAAAAACTTTCTTATGCTTATCTATCAGAAGAATAAAATACCTACATTTGTTCGTGTTAATGGAAAATAAAAGGTTGTTAAGCAATTGATATTTCTCCTCGTGTTAATCTTGTTATTTCTTCTATATTAGATGGTTATGCACTGTAACCGTTCTTTTTACATTTTTTAAAATACTATCCACGCGTTTTATTATTTATTGCTTCTTCTTTTTTATTTGAGTTACTTTTTATCATATCTATTCCAATCATTTTCCATTCCTTAAGTTTTATTTTTTCTAGTTCAAATCTTGCATTTTATCTAATATCTAATATTTAATAATCATGATAATTTTAATAGTAATAAAAAGTAATAATATTTATACACTATAAATTGTTCATATCTTTTTAATTCCTTAATAATTTATTTGTATTTTTTAAAATGTTATGAAGAGATACACTGTCAAGTATTTTCGTCATTAGATTACTGAGTAACGAAGAAGAATACATATATTCCTAAATCAACGGACCGTATATGCGATTTATTCTGAAAGCGCGGGTATCAGTTGCTAATCGAATTTTAAGTGTATACTGTCGTTCACTTTCTCTCTCTCTCTCTTTCTCTCTCTCTCTCTCTCTCTATATATATATATATATATATATACACACATATATATATATACATATATATATATATATATATATATATTTATAAATATGTGATTACAAAAATTGAAACTAATTGAAAGTCATCAATTACGTTCTTATATTTTGAGTTCGATTATCTTGTTAGTGATATAATTGTTTTGCCATAATTTTACGTCTAGATGATTACAGTTAAAAGATGTTCAACTATTCTGCTTTTTAAGTAAATATTATATTCCCAGGAAGACATTTTTAGTGATAGTCCGAACGTTATTGATCGTATAAGATTATTTGGAAAAATGGAACTGAACATTAAAGATGACATTAGTGCTCTCCCGCCCTTCATCCGTTTTGAAATTAATACGATGTCAGATGATCTATTCCGTAGCACTTTGGTCAACCATAAAATAATATCAAAAGTTCTATGGATCTCGATCCTTGCACTGGCCATTCATTGCACTGCGAGATGCATTAATATCATATACAGAAAGAATAAGCGAAAAAGATTGAGCATAGAGATTACAGCGATATATAAAAAAGACGAGAAAGAGAGAAATGGGAAGAGAGAAAAGGGGGAATTGAGTCAGGAGTATTCGTATGGAAACAGAAAAAAGTAGTGAAGAATCGATGGGGCAGTTAGAGAAATAGGGAAATACAAACAAAGTAGAATATATATATATATATATATATATATATATATATATATATATATATACAGATATATATATATATATATATATATATATATATATATATATATATATATATATATCCCCACTTGACAATAACAATAACATTAGATTCATTATTTTCTATAGAAAAATTTAATACCCAAACTCTAGTAGTAAAAACAATTAATTCCCAACTCAAATAACACTAGTAAAAAATCAATGTTGTTTATAAGTTTTAATGCCCTTTAAGATAATGTAATTCCTATGATAAAAATAAAGCAAACACATAAGTTTTACAAGCATTACACAATCCCGCCCCGTAACTACATAACTGATTTAAGACAATTTCTAGTTAATAAAACTAACATTATACATTCCGAAAATAATTTTTTAAATATAAAAATACTCCAAGCTATCTACATAGAAATACAACCCCCTAAAATTAACAACATCACATATGAAACCAGTGATAACATTTTAAAATGCTTAACCTAATGCGATTTTGTTCGGTGATACCATCCAGCGTTGATGCATTTCAATCGTCAACGACTTTGTGGAATAATGAGGAAGACGTTCAATGCGCGTTTCTCTACCGTCTTTTTAAAATTCTCTTGCTTCAGCTTTTTTTGTTCATTTGCTTTTGACAGTTGAGGATTATTCGATGAAGAATCGAAAACGTTCGTGAAACCTGTGAAACCTATCAAACATTTATTATGTTTTTTTAAATTTTTATAAAAAAACGACCTTCAGTAAAAACAAAACAAAAAAAGGTATAATTAAACGAACGAATTCTGCTATTATCAATGTTTACATATATATATATATATATATATATATATATATATATATATATATATATATATATATATATATATATACTAGCAATTACCGCGCAATGATGGGTATAAGTTATAAATATAGAATTAGTATACCATGTTAGTATTTATCTTTCTTCATGGCGTATGGTATTGTTTTGGTGGGGCTCCCATATCTTAAAGTTTCCAAAAAATAAAAAATGTTCCCACGTTGCTCAACCTTTTCCCCTAGAATACATACTCCATAATGAACAATGATAATTTTAATAATTAATAATTTTACCAAGCATATACGAATTATTGGCTTTCACGTCATCCGTTTATCCTTTTAAGTATGTATAACTTCATATGACTTAAACTTTCATGTAGATTAATTATCTGATCTATTAAATATAGTGTATTACACCTTTATTTAAATTGGGTGGTGGTGCGAGTGAAAAAACAATATTTTCTACTCTTTAACACTTTTGCCTATTTCAGTTTTTTACCACGAATAAGCCGTTATCTCTATATAATCTTACATCTTCTATATTAATGTATTTTGTGAAGTTGTATAATATGTTGAGACAACTAGGTCGGTTACTTCTGGATATCCAAACGACCCATGGACACATCAAAAGATCCCGATCTATTCCTTAGATAATTCTTAGATATATGTAAAGATTAAGTTTGAAGGCGAAAATAAAATGAAACATTACACGAGTAAACTTAAGTAAAACAAAAAACATATAAACCTTATAATAAATATAATGCTTATCTAATGTATGGCTATCCACTTTCAAACCATCGAAACACTATAATTAAACACACTCCCAAATCAATTAAATAAGGAATTAACCACACCCCTTATAATGAGGCAATCTGTAATGCATATAAGGCCTTTTACAAAAAAGCACCAACAGAAAAAGGATACAAAAAGACCCAAATTAAATATATTAAACCTACAACACCCAACAATATACATAAAAAAGGAACAGAATTGAATATTATTTTGTTTACACCCCAATGTTATCACATATTTGAAACTAAACTTGGTAAAAGTTTCCTAGATTTAATTGACCTACATTTATCTCCTAATAACATACAGCATAACATGTTTAATAACAAAACACCCTACCATGTAGCTACGGCTGCTGTGAAAACTTAGAAAAAGTTATAAAAAACATAGCAATAAAATGTTAAACGGAAACAAAAACTGAAATAAATGATAAAAAACAACAAAAAATAAGACTTGTAAATACATAAACAAAATCGAATACTCACTGCAGCAAAATTGCCAAACAACCCAAATAGCCTACAAAGCCACAATTTCAACCAAAAAAATATAAACCTAGAAAAATACTATATGGGCATGGCTGGTAATGCTTTCAAATAAAGTTATACCGGTCATAAATGCTCATTCAATAATTGTAACCAGCTAAAAATAACTTCACTTCCATTTACAACTTGGAACCGACCAATAATAATGAATCATCAACAATAAATTTGGACACTATTAAAAAAATCAGTACATGTAGTTCCCTAAATGATCCCAGTTACCCATGTCTAAGTGAACAACTTTAGATAGTAATATTTAGTTATAGAGGTAAACTTCTTTACAAAATGAAGAAATAGACATACCTTTTAAGTAATTTATATATAGCCAATGATACTATTAAAAAATGGTATAAAAACTAAAAATGTAAAATATTTTAACTCTTACCAAATCTATCATTCTATAGTATTAACTAAATCCCCTAGAATCAATTACTCCTTCACTGCAATACTGGCCCCCTAAAACATGGCAACACTAAGGCCAATATTAGGGGAAAAAACACACATCCATGCTCAAACAAAAAATATAACATAGTTATTTATTTATATATATCATATATAATATAATCCTCGGTATGATTATTATATTAAATTATAATTATAATTTAAATTACAATTGATTATCTATGTGGTTATTAATACTATTAATATTATTACAATTAATATTATAAGCAATTATGAATAATTATTATTTGTATTATTATTGTTACCATTTTTATAATGATTAGTATTATAACCACCATCATCATTACCATTATTATTATTATTATTTTATAATAACAATTAGCAATTATATTATTATTATTATTATTATTATTATTATTATTATTATTATTATTATTATTATTATTATTATTATTATTATTATTATTATTATTATTATTACTACTACTATCACTCACTAGGAGTAATAACACAGGTCATCATTAGTGATTGCTTGCCGACAACAATCGCCCTATATTTCTAGTACTATCTACCTCTTTTCAATAACCACCGCAAATAACCTTAGGGTGTCGCAACAGCCGCTTACTAGTGATTTATCGCTGGTAATGCCAATTTCGTCTTCTATGGGATTTAGGTAGCAGTAAGCCCCCCTAATGTCCCAGTATTCTCCACACTCTTCAATTGAGAGTCTAGATTGTGCTGCCCCTCCTTGGTCCTCACATCCTCCTTGAACCTCTGCAAATATGTTATGTAGTGTCAGCCTCGACCGAGCCCATTTTACTGTTTTTTATGCGGGGAGGCGGGAACTTATAATGTGTCTTACAGTTTCTGTTCAAGTGGTGGTGATTTTCTTGTGATTTTGTTTTTTCTTTGTACTTCGTGCGATCGGTAACCATTCGTAGCTTAAGTGGGTTTGTTTCCGCATTCGATGAGTTTCCTTAAGACTGCCGCTGTTTCACAATTGACGTCCTTTGTATCGCTTCACTGATCACTTTGATACCAATTTCTCTCCAATCAAAAGACTGGGAGAAATTGGTATCACAGTTTTGTTGGGACTGTGCCTAGTGCTCCTACGATTATTGGTATTATACTGACTTTCTACATGCTCCATATTCCTTTCAGTTCTCAGGGTAGTTCGGTGTATTTTTTTCGTTTTTCCGTCTTTCTTATCTTCACTCTGTTGTCTGCTGGAACGGCGAAGTCTACGATTATGCAAGCTTTTTTTAATTCTTGGCGATTGCTTGTATAAGTCTATATCCCAGAAGATGTTGTGTTTTTTGTTTTCTAGTACTGTTTCTGGCTTAGTAGTGTACTATTTGTCTGCGTATTTGAAATTAAATGGTTTGTACAGTTATCAGTGTATTAATGTCCACACGCAATCATGTATATTATTTTTATTATTTTTGATGCATTCACTTATTATATTGTTAATTGCATCATCTCTTTGTGCATTTACAGTTTTCCTCGGTTTTATCTATTTTAGCTTTAATTTAGTTTGTCCTAATTGTATTGTTTTGTGCAGCGATCAGTAAAGATTCCGTTTTTCTGTTCAAGAATCTTTTTCATAGCTAGACCCGGCTATTTTCGTGGATTTCATTTTGTGTTAGTCTTCTGAAGCGCCCATTTAATTGTGTTTTCCCCTTTTTTCTTTTCGATTTGTTTCTGGTTTTGTTGCCTCCTGAATTGTTCGTATAAACATTGTCTCTTGCTGCATTAATCAGCTTTTCTGTGTTCTAAGTTATGTGTTTCTACAACTCTTTTTTGTGTCTTACACAAAAACTTATATACTTACCAGTCGTCTTCCCCCTTCGTTGTTTTTAATATAGTGTATGTCCGAATCGTCTTTCGGGTGTCGTGTGTTGTGCATGGTCATTAATTTTCTAGTCCTCAGGTCAAGGTGCATGAGTTCGTTTTAGTCCAGCCTATGAATGGTCCAGAGTATCTTATTATTATTATTATTATTATTATTATTATTATTATTATTATTATTATTATTATTATTATTATTATTATTATTATTATTTATTTATTTTGTTACATTCACATTTGAATACTTATTATTTCTATTACTATGACTTTATCCTTATTCTGTCTATTCAATTCGTTTATTCCCCAGCCTTTATCATGAGTATAAATACTATTGTTATTACTATATTACTATTATTACAATTATAATAATAATAAAATAATAACAATAATAAGAAGAATTATATTTATTTTTTATTATAATTACTGCTATTATTGTTATTATTATTATTAATATTATAACTATTTCTACTATCATCAATTGCCGCTATTACCATCCTCATATCATGTTAGTAAACTTTAGTAAATGTTTAGTTAAATTATTTCACAATTCTGAGCTGTCCACGGCTGAAATATATTCATAACACTAATATGAAATCAACAATAAACTTTTGAATTAAGAAAACAGTAAATAACAAAAACAAATAAAAGATGTAAATGATTTTTTTAACTATCAATATGAGATCTAAATGATTTACCAACGCCACCACCACAATCCACATAAATTTTAGCCAGACTGGAGATTGTGTCTCCTTCTCCATCGACACATCCAACATGATAGTGATACAATGATGCAACTACTAACACGTTTCTAGACATAGACCTCGATATGTTGTACTCTGTTTTTCTTTTCCCTCCCCTCTCACCACCTTATCTATTTCTCTCATCATCAACGATTTGATTTCATATTGTATTTGGTTTTCAATCTGACCACATGCCATCGCCAATTTATAAATGTTCTTTTTTTCTTTTTTTCGCTTCTTTCTCATTTCATTCTTTAAAAATATGATCTGAAGTATGGATCGGATCGGATCTGATCGTTAACACCGACATGCCAGTATCGCATATTTTTTACATGTCTGTATAAATAAATATATATATATATATGTCTGTATATATATATATATATATATATATATATATATGCATATATATAATTATATATATATATATATATATATATATATATATATAATAAAGTATGTGTATCTATGTACATATAAAGTTATTTATGTGCATATGTTTATAAACGGATCACTATCCATGTTGAAATATATGTTATATGTAACACGGTTTCTTGTTTCCTGTATTTTTTATAAAACTCATTATTTAGGAGATTAATGTATATTGAGTTGTGTTGGATATATATATATATATATATATATATATATACGTATACGTACATAGATAATAAACAACAACAAATATTTTATATTTGTCGCTCCTCGTAAAATAAGTAGAGCACTCTTAATGGTAGTACAAACACAGCATGACGTCACTTGCTTTATATGCATCATTCCTTCTTTAATAGAAGTAGAATGCCTCGACATCAAGCCGCTTTTATATGTGTTAAATTATCATTGTTTATCGGCTATTCAAATATTGGGCGCGCGGT
Organism: Sepiola atlantica; assembly: GCA_963556195.1. NCBI lineage: Eukaryota > Metazoa > Mollusca > Cephalopoda > Sepiida > Sepiolidae > Sepiola > Sepiola atlantica. The sequence continues at coordinate 82,150,892 of OY744520.1, forward strand.
TAACGACGTTGGATGCAAGTTGAAAAATACTTGTAATCCAGGGTTTCGAATCGTACGACCGGTAGTGAATAGTCATATCTCTATGCTGATGAGTCCTGATTGAAAAGGGACGAAACGTATACGTACATAGATAATAAACAACAACAAATATTTTGTATATATATCGTTATACATGATAAATTATTAAACTAGTGAACCGATCATTAAGATTTTTAAACACGGGTTATTGTTTATATTTTTTTTTTATAAATCTCATTATTAAAGGATAAATGTATATAGTTTTAGAGTATATATATATAAATATCTATACATATATATATATATATATATCGTTATACATAAGAAATTATTATACTAGTGAACCGATCATTGAGAATTTGAAACCAAAGTTACAAGGCGTGAGTCGAGGTAATATTGGCTACATTTATTTTAGTTTAGTTATGTTTCATACAAAGGGGGCAAGAATCGGGGTTAAAACCCTTTCTTGAGAATTAAGATATCTCCGTTTCGTAGAAAATATTTACAATGAGTATTAAACATCAATTAATAAATAAAACCCGAATTTTAGTTTCATTTGAAAAAATTATTTCCAGATTGGCATTAACTTTGATGTATATTAAATTAAGCAAGCCTACCTAGATTCTCATTCCTCAGATCTCTCTTTGGACTTTAATTTTAGATATATTCTAGAATAACACTCATGCAATTAATGTTAATCAAAAGGGTAATAAGGATTGAAGACATAAATAAGTATAATTTTATATTCCTTTTTATTTTGAAAATAATACATAAAGTAGCGCAAAACTGTTCGGTTAGAAAAATGGGTTTACCTGTCTATGGACATGTATTATTTAGTATATATATATATATATATATATATATATATATATATATATATATATATAAATACATATATACATACGTACGTCCAGCTTAATATCCTAAACTACTGAACAGATTATTATCAATTTAACAATATAGATTCCAGACAACCCGGTATTAATAATGCCACAATATAAGGTCGGTAGCATGGGCTATATTTATTATGATTTACTTTTATTAAAAGACACGAAAATGGGTAGTAGTCCATGGTAAAAATTCGGATACATCAGATTTGTGTGAGATATTAACACTAGGTATTAGAGATCAAGTAATACATGTTCCTTAAAGTTCAGTTTCTTAGCGTATTTTGAAGGGTTTCAGATGTCATAATATAGGCACAACCTATAATGTGAAAATTTGCATTGAAGTTGATCCATATTAATTAGACAACTATTAAGAAGGGTCCATAATCTGCAATTTCTTATTACAATGCTTTAAGATTCAGCCTCAGATTTTCTCAAATAAAAATAATGTAATGTATTTGGATCAAAATTGGAATAATGATTCTAGACATTAGGTTTAGTATCATTATATATTTTAAGGGTATCTTTTAATATAGGAATATGTATAATATATGTATCTTTGTAGAAACACAGGGTGTTTTCCCAGTATTAAATTACTCCTCATATATTATGGCAAGAAAAGAGAATATGTTATGTATTAATGTGTTATTTAGTATCGTTGAGATAAAATTTAAAAAAACTTTTACACTGCTTTTTTTAACACTAAAACATTTCTCTTTTTACAATAGAATATAGAGGCGATGCTCGTAATTTTAAGTTGAAATAAAAATAATATTCATACTCATGAAATTTATCTCATAATCGCTTCTGAGATAACAGCTTTATTTTAATTCTAATTTACTCAGCCATTTTGATATTATTTTAAACCGAAGTCACATTAGATAGATTTGTTGGAACATGACAATAGTGTAATTAATTTATTTGAAAAGTGTTATGGCTGTAAAAGTACATTTCGATCTTCTAAATGTTAACACACTGATTTCCATAACAACCGAACACACAAATATACACTATACATAACAAAGCAACAAATTAACGTTTTTATGTGAATAATATTCATTATATATATATATATATATATATATATATATATATATATATATATACTAATTAATTAGATTAAAATATAAACACAATGAAATAAAAACAATACTTTTCAAAAGTGCTCAATATATATTAGAGCTTTTTATATAAAATAAACATAGGTTGAGTATCCGACAATTGTTTCAGAAACAATTCGGCTCCTTCTCAGCAGTATTCAGTATATTCCTGAGGAAGAGCCAAAGAGGATCTGAAACAATTGTCGGATACTCAAACTATATTTATTTAAATATATATATATATATATATATATATATATATATATATATATATATATATATATATATATATATATACATATATGTATATGTATATATATATATATATATATATATATATATATATATATATATATATATATATATATATATGAGTAGGGCTATCCAACGCTGTTAATTGCCATAGATAGAAGAGCTAAAACGGGGTGTATACCATCTTCATATAAACATCCTATCAGTCTACTTATATATATATATATATATATATATATATATATATATATATATATATATATATATATATATATATATATATATATATATATATATATATACATGTGGAGGGCGCTAATTAGCGTGTCTGTATGTTAATATCTAAGTTAATGTGCATGTATATGTAATATGTGCAATGCTACATGAATTAGTCCACTTCTCTTTGTGCAACACGTGGGTTTTTATTGGGGGTTGAAATATAAACGAGCCTTTAATCGTCATAATCTCTCCTGTGTATACTGTTTTTACATTGTAGAACGATTTCCTCAAAAAGGGAAGTGTGAAGACAGAGATAAAGGAACACAAATAAGATAAAAACAACACGAAGCAAGGAGCGGTCTTGTTTGCACCGAGATCAAAACGGCATGCCTTTCTCACGATGACGCCGTTGTCAGCGTTCGATGGCGGAAACGAACTAAAATGGCTGTACTTAATGCGAGGAGACGTCCGTGCAATAGCGAGAACAGCCGCTTGTCATTTGCGCGTCTAAGTTGGCCGAATCCTCTTGATGAATAGTCTTCGCACACAAATGTCAATATCCGTTGTCAGGGACCTCGTAAGGGCTTATATGGAATTCATGCAGCAGATCTCTCGCCGGCTTTTCTTCTGTTATTTAGCTATCTTTCATTTTTTACGTAAATCTCTATCTATCTATCTATCTATCTATCTATCTATCTATCTATCTATCTTTCTAGCTAGCTAACTATCTAGATAGCTTGTTAAGTATTTCTCTTTATATATATATATATATAAATATATAAATAAATATATATATATATAAACATATATATATGTATATATATATATATATATATATATATATATATATATATATATATATATATATATATATTCACCTACGCTGCTATCATTTTTGCATATTGATTTATCATTCTATATTTTCATATAAATATCCCGTTCGCTGGATTCTATATCAATATTGATGTATATCCTTTAATTTTCATACATATCTCTCTATCCGTATATATATTTATATATCTAAAGATCTTATGTTTCTCATATATATATATATATACTAGCAGTGCTACCCGGCGTTGCCCGGGGCGATAAAAAAAACAAAGTAGTATAAATTAAAGAGTGTGTGTAACATCTTTATATAAAAACTTCTATTTAATCGTATCTAACGATATAGGGTCCCATCTAAGATATAACACAACGACGACAACGGCAACAACAACAACAATAACACAAAAACAGCAGCAAAACTACAACAACGAGCTGTGTCGTTTATTTCGGTAATTTTTAATTGATAACCAATAGTATAAGGCTTGTTTCTCGCACGTGACTTTCAAACTAGATTCAACCAGAAATAAGTATCGTTTTGTTTTAATACAGCAACAGCAAACACAACGAGCAGTGCTGCTTTTTTCGTGAATTTTTTAAATTATTACCGACAGGCGAAAAGCGTTTTTTTCTCCCGTGCTTTTCTAACAGAATTCAATCAGAAATAATTATCGTCGTTATTTTAAATGATGACAACAACTATAATGATGAGTGTTATTAGTTTCGTGAATTGAAAAATTATAACCGATGTAGTAAGATATTTCCTTAACACATTATATATATATATATATATATATATATATATATATATATATATATATATATATATATATATATATATAGTTTTTGTAATTGTTTATTCATTGCCGATAAAAACAATGCGGTTTTTATAGGATTTCGCACTGTCTAAGTTGTTAAGAATATTGCATTAAGTCAATTTTTTTTATTAGAATGTGTTATTATTATTTATATATACATCAATAAATATATATATATATATATATATATAAATGAATTTTGACATATATCTAAAACATATACAAACACACACATATGTATATGTATATATATATATATATATATATATATATATATATATATATACCTAAAAATAAATACATATATATATATAGAGAGAGATAGATAGATATTGATATATAGATATATAGATATAGATATATTATTAGGGGAGCTTATATTGTATTCAGGCGCGATGCTACCCTAATCGGCGAAATGGGCCCGTAAATTCTGTTTGAGCATCTATGTATGAGACGGAAACTCTGATATTAAACCTACGCTTTAAATCGTCTTTCGGTTATATTGCTTCGGCTTGACACTGAATAGAAGCTTTGCAAATGGAGAGCGGGCTCTGCGTGTCGAACAAGCGAACAGCATGGCCATCTAGATGTATAGATATTCATACAATACTCACGTAAAAATAAATTGAGTCTGCTAAACAATGTGCGTGACCACAACCGGACAATGCAAAAATTTGTAGGGATGTAACAACTATCATATATATATTTTATTACTATTTCATATATATATATATATATATATATATATATAGTATTTTAAGATAATCTCTCTATATAAAACTAACTGTTTATGTGTATTTGTGTGATGCATTTGTGTTCCTATAGAAAGAAAGTTTTGTGAATCTACATACATTTTCAGGTGTCTTCCTATGTAACATTTAACGGGGAAAACAATGTCAGTATTGTAAAATCCCTTAGTAAGCCCCTTAGGTGTCATACGGTTATAACTCCTTTAAAGCATCAAATATATAATATGTTGAGAGAAATTAAAATCAATTGTATGAAGTTTTGTGGGGAAGACAATGGAAATAGTTCTCTAAGCACCTTTTTCCCTAAGTTGCCTATGGGCCCTGAATATCTATTACAACTTAAAATATATCACATTATTATAATATTTATTATTTTTAACTAAACTTATAGGAAATCTAAAAATATATTTTCTGTTTTCGAATATAATAAAATATGAGTGAAGAATTTTCAAATATATAGTATGAAACACTTCTCTGCATGTCTGTCTGTCTGTCTGTCTGTCTCTTCGTTCATTGCTCTTTATATCCTTAAATCTATCTATATAAAAAATAAAATAGGGCACCTCTCTGTCTGTGTGTATGTATGTCCCTAAAAACGAGGATATACTAGAAGGGGTACCTTTAATATGAGTGTATTCACATTATAATTTGCATGTGAACATAATAAAAGTTGTTCTGCGTCTCTAGTGCCTCCTTAAAAGAGGTAATGTCAATTAGATCATGAGTATTGAAATATATCTTAATGTACGAGTCTGTAAGATATCTAGCCGATAACATCACGGTGTATGTAAAAGTAAATGCTTTTTAATATTATGTTGCATATGATGCTATCTAAGCACACTCTAACCCGAGCAACGCCAGGTAACCCTGATAGTATAATATATTTTCAGCATTCATTTCAGCAGTGCTCAATACGTAAGTTGAGCTTAGCAAGTTGTACAAAAATAGATTCATGTCAAGTAAGCCACACAGAAACTTTCATGTTTAATTTCCGAGAGAGATCATCAGACATTTACCCTGATGAGTTTTTTCAGTAATAACATAAGAAAGTTTCTCTATACTTTACTTGATATAAGTATATTTTTATACAACTATATACATATATATATATATATATATATATATATATATATATATATATATATATATAGTAAGCCCCACTATTCGCGCGATCACGTTAAAAAAACACCCGCGAATAGCGAAAATCCACGAATAGATTTTGATGCCTCAAAGTCTACTAAGAATTGAATGTGTGTACATTAGCATGGGTTCTTTTTGCATAAAAACAACCCACATAGCGTACATTAGCCCTTTCTGCTTGCAAGTTTGTTGATGCGCTGAAAATATTTTAGTTTTAGTTAAAGTTCTCGAAAATTTGGATTACCAACGCTTGTGTATGAGTTGTATTTATTATGAATACTACGGAATAATTAGCATTTTAATTGCGTTTTCGGTCATGTTGGTCTTTGTTCCAGTCAAATAATTATAATATTTGTAAGTTCTACTTGATTTAAGAAGAAAATTTAAATCAATGCGAATTTCTGAAACCGTGAATGGAAAAAGTCGCAAATAGCGGGCGTCAAATGTTTATATATATATATATATATATATATATATATATATATATATATATATATATATATATATATATATAGAATTATAAAAAGAAAAACTATACACACATTAAGGTTGTACACATAATAACTTATTTCGACCCCTTTAATTAGGTCTCCTCAGATGTATAGACAACCACGGGTTTTTTTGACGTGGTTGTCTATACATCTGAGGAGACCTAATTAAAGGGGTCGAAATAAGTTATTATGTGTACAACCTTAATGTGTGTATAGTTTTTCTTTTTATAATTCTTTTTTGCTCTGTTTAAATTACATTGAGCTCTGTTATTCAGATTCTCTACACAAAATTGAAATCTACACACTATATATATATATATATATATATATATATATATATATATATATATATATATTAATGAATGAACGCAAAAGTTTTTGTTTATTTTTTACTACTCATATATTAGTACAAACACGGCTTACTGTTATTTATATAAATTGTACAACGAATTGTTTTAAATACTCTATATATAGCACAGACGAACAATTCAAAGATAATCATTTAAATGCATACTTAGCATACTTACTTTTTAACTAGTTCATGAAAAATTAATGTTCCGTGTTTTACATTTACAATTTTTGTGCCATTTTATCTATCTATATACAATGCTTTCATCAATATTAACAGTAATTAATTAAATGGTTTCATAAAATGCATACCTTTTTAAAAGCCTTTTCCATTAACGTAGTTTTCTATAATTCTTACTGACAGGCAAAGGCGAGAAGATGGCGATAAAGCGAGTGGCTAGCTGACTGGTTGCATACATGTCTGTCTTACTAGCTTTCTCCCTGTCTTTCCACTGTATTTTAATCTCACGATATCGACGCTGTATTTTTTCTCAACCGTATTGATTAGTTGTTTATTTTCATTCTTAGGAACTTACTTAAAACGTAATTTAATTTTTTATTTACATTACGAAGATGTGAATGCTTATATATTTATACAAAAGAATGCAAATATGTTAGGTTTGTTTTTGCAAAAAGCTTATGAATGAGGTGTTTCTGATTTAAAATATGGCTTTAAGTATTTCAAATAGCAACCGCTGCAAGCGATAGCGAGCGGGCAGAGCAGGCTAGTATATACATATATGCATTCTTTTTTTTGTTATAAGTATGTATACATCAAATACGTAGGGGACCTAGACATGTCAGTTCAATAGTTCAGAATGACATCTTTGTTTTTTTATAATTGTGAAATAATACGCGTTTTCGTATTTTCTAAACTGTGTATAATAATATGCATGGGGCACAACGAGGAAACCGAGGTAGTTAAATATAGACGTGTATATTGGGATCAATGCACTTTAGAAACAGAGAGTTATCTATTTCGTATTAACGTAAGTTACGACAAATGGCTGGACAAACATAACACGAAATGTTTTCTCCATGAAAAGGCAAAACATTCGAAGAAAGTACTCATACCTGCTAAGATCGGTCAGCGTTAGGTCTGACATCAGTGTCAACAAAATTCTGTCGAAGTGCCAGCCAAGTCCATGTGAAAAGAACATAACATTAAACCGAGGCCTGAGAGAGCCAATCAGAGTGTGCATTGGCTTTGGCGTAATAATTTATTGCAGGTGTGGTCGGGTGACCTAGCTTGTGTATAAAAGTGAATGCAGACTGAATAATCAGTTTTCAGAGTTTTTAGTTGACATGGGAGTCAGTTTGAGCTGTGAAACAATTAGCCAAGTTGTGTAGTATCCCCTTTCCCCTTCTCTTAGCATGTGGCAGTCGCTAGATGGAACGAGCATTGCCAAGACGATAACGATTGCTGCAGAAAAAAGAGTCGCGAATTGCCCTAATTGAAGATTTTCATCTAGCATCGAGAACCCTAGACAACATGCTCCATCCAAGCTTCTTGTAAATACGAGAATCTATTTTTACCAGAAATACAAAGAACAAGCCTTGTTGTATGTTATTTACGTTGAATGGACTGTTTACTTTCATGCATGTTATTTATTTGTTTTCTACTTCTAAACTACCTTGCTTCCTGGAAAGCTGCAAGATATACTTCACGACTAAACAATAACAATGAGTCGCGAATTAAACTAATAGAATATTTAAATCTAGAATCGAGAACCCCAGACACAATGTTATACATGGAGTGGGATACTGCTGAATAAGAGGTCGAAGTCATCAATTTCTCTCCCCGTCACAACCAACACAACATCAGCAGCATATTAACCTATGCGAATAGCGGAAACCCGAACGCGTATATGGCAGTATCTGGGTTGACACAGTTTATATCTGAACGCATTGCTTTTCTCAGATAGAGTCAATGTAGAGTTGTGGAAGCTTGATAAGACTATAGTTTAGCACAGGCTTCGCGGATATTCACCGTCTATCGTTTCGGTCTCATCACAAAAGCAGTGTAGCGTGTTTTAACATCTAACAACTCGATAGCCGTCATCTATTTATCTAAATTTACTAAAACAATAGCCGTTCGAAGACAGGTAACACTAATTTCCCGAACAGAACAGTTTTTCATTAGTTTGATACCCTCGTACACAAATTAAAATTACTTAGTTAAATGAGAAAGACAATACTAAGAATACAATTACAAATTACTTAAGACTTCTATTACTGATAAGGCCTTAATAGATACTACACTTCCGGGTCAGAGACATACTTTAAATAGTGTTCCTTTACACTCTAGTAAGCTTTCAAATTAGAGCCCATAACACGTGATTAAGTTTTATCATACTCAGAACTGTTTGGGAAGGAACTTGAATAGTTCACAGGGTTGGAAAATAACATAAGCGGTAAGACTGATTTGAACACCATGCTTAAGGGTGTCCGAGGCAGTTTTTTGTTGTGCTCTTAATTAAGTATATATATAACACATAGATGAGGCTCTGATATGTATTAAAATTATGTGTCAATGTAGAGTAATAGTAGTGTAGTGTTAACATGACATACCAGAATATTTCAAATCAAAGCCTAAGCCAACTCTAACCGATGCACTTTACCCGCATAATTCTGACCATGCAAATAACTAATTGACACATGGACATAATACAAAACCACTGCGTCGTTAAATTACATTTGTTATCATATTTTACTAAATCAAGAATTAATTGTAGTTACCAGTTAATTTGAATAAAATTTCAAGTTTTTGATATTAATATGCACACACACTGAATCTTCATTAGTGTTCTTTATTATTTCCTATTTATCTATATTATGGTTCAATATGTTTTTGAAGTTACTCAGCCCAATTAACTGGTCACGGCACACAATTTGGTCTCAACTACTAGATAGTCATGCATTTATAATTAACTCCGGATCCTATCCTGGATTACGCCCAGTAAACGTAGTCCGATGTGACCAGTAGCGCGTGCGTTTGACTTATTGCACAGATTATACTTGTATATTTTGGTGTTAACGTAGCTTAGTTAGAAACTTAGGCAAGTTACAATTTCTGTCAGCAAAAACAAAAAAAAGTCGTAAATATTTGTTAGAACACAAATGGCTTACCGTTATTATAACGAAACGGTATTTCCTCTCATTTAGAAACATTAAGTTGGCGAATTTGTCTTAGTTATGATATTTTAAATGTGCTTTATCGGTTTGTTACTTGAGGTCAAATTTTGATGGAAATCTTAGTATTTTTGAATTTCTGTTATTGATCGGTTACCGACTTCCGTCCCTTTCTCAGTCCTTCTGTTTGTCTTTTATCGGGCTGTATTCTCCCATTAACTGACTGTCTTCCGCTGAGTTCTCTAAGTTAAATGTTTTGTTGCGAATGTTGGCTTGATACGAGTTCTATGATTCGCTTACAAATCCAAGGATGAGTCTCACTTTCTGGTAAAGCAATAACCGCCTTTTCCTCATCCAAAAAACACGACCGTAATTATATTCCCAAATATAGACTTAGATCATTTCAAAATTACGGCGCATTACTATTTCCGAGATATAAGTATATTTATCATGTGGGAGTTGTTCTTTTGTGATCTTGCAAATCTTAAGTAAATTTTTGTTTTAATGAATCCTAAAAATCACCAACTGACATTTAATATATTCAAAGCGATTTTCCGTAGTAGATAATTCAACATAGGTACGAGAGTTTTATCGTCGTTAGTTTTCAAATTGCAAGTGAAAATAATTATTGTTTCGGAAATTGTACCTATCATATGCCTGTGCTGTTACTCCAATATTACACATATGGCTGTATAAATTGTTCGGGTAATAAAATGTTGCGATATTTGCTAGCGAACCAAAATGTGTTGACCCGTAATTTATTTTGATTAATTCTTCAACAATTAAGTATACTAACCTAATCAATTAATATTTGCACCATAACATTTCTCATCATGTCAAAATATATGTAGGCTTTCCTGGCCCTTGAATTGTTACAAATGTGTAATAGAGACACCTTAATGGGAACCTCAATAGTTGCTGAACACTCGGCTCATACATTCATTAAGATATTCGTGTTGGAAGAATACCTCCAAACTTTTCAAAATAAACCCTGATTTTCAAAAAATTGTTATAGAAACAAAGCCAAGTTGTTTTTAAATATATATTTTCCTAAAAGAAAACATAACCACTATTATATCTATTTACTAACCTGGATAATCAGCATAATTCTGTTGTTTATATTAAGACAAAACATTTCAAAATAAAAATAGCTGACAAATATGATGCCTGCGTCATTTTTCTTATTTTTCATTTTAAAATGTCATAAAAATGGCATTGCACTCTTTGTAAGGCGCAGTTAAAGGAACCGCTTCTATTAATATATGTCCTTATATTCCTAATGCATTTCCCAATAGCCTGATAAAGTCTTTCTGTATGTACATATACACTTTCAAACGCATTCCATGTTGAAAATGATACAGAATCGTTTTCTCTTTCAGTTTGATTACATTAACACTTCCCTCAACGCTCGGATAATAAACACTGTTTAACAAATACTACATATTACATAGGCCATATATTTTACTTAATAAAAAGTCGCCATTCATCTGACTTTAGCAAAAGGAAAAATAAACCTATATAATCAAAGACGGTTCAGATGTCTCTCAGTGCAATTACTTTTAAATCAATTGCGGAGGAAATACGATCTGTTAAAAGACATGAAAGACTTGCCGAAGATTAAAAAGAAACACATGAAATAATATGAAAAGTAAGAATAATAACAACAACATTACCAACAACTTCCATAATAATAATACTACGAATAAGTACCGTTTCAAAGAATTAATATACGTGAAGACGAAGAGAAAATAAGAATAATTTTAAATATGATCTGTTAGACGTACACACATCTAAAAGAATAAATAGAAGAACAAGAAGAAGATGGGGAAGATAAATAAGAAGAAAAAACGAAGATAACGAAAGTAAAAAGATGGAACAGTAGAAGGCAAAGACAAATACATCAACATAGAAAAAAGAAAAGAATACTGAGACATACGATTTATGAGAGACATAAACCGCCGAAAAGAAGGCATAAATAATGATAATAATAATTTTTATGAGACGATGGAAAAAGGGGCAAAGAAAAGGCTCATTTTCAAAGGCATAGAGAGGACTTGAAATCTAAAGAGGCTTATTGTCATTTGAATTCCAGAGAAACCAAATGACATTATCAGCGATATTTAATACTAAACGACTGTTGCAAGAACTAAAAGAAGAAAAAAAACAGACAGCACTCAACATCTCGAGAGACTTTCTGTCAATCATAATTACAGGTGAGATCACTTTTATTGACTCGTCCGATTAAGCTATCGTAATAATTATAAAAATGATACAACTAAACTACTTTTAAAAATAATAATAAAAATGTGCAGGAAGAGGTAGGCAGAGCAGAAGTAAACTAAGTAAACAAATAATAAATAACAGAAAAATCAGAACAATGAAAAGTATTAGAAAATATGGTCTCCAACAGTGGAAAAAAAGCAAAGGAAAATAGACTATAACAGAAAAATGGAATAATAATAATAATAATAATAATAATAATAATAGAGGGTCAAAAAAGACGAGAAGATCGAGAAGGGACAGCACCAACCAGACCAGAAAAAAGGCGATACGTGCGGCAGCAATAGTTAGCCCGTGCCACCCCCCCCCCCCACACACACACCGGGAGAACGCGGAATTGTTTGTCTGCTATAGGCCACGACTTCAGAAGTCCCAATACGTTACCCTTTAACTCGCCTGGTTGCAACCCCATTGATACTTTTTATTTCGGGATAAGTTAGCAATAACCCGAACTGTACCGCCTGCAACACCAACACGGGCTGATTCAAAGCTACAAGTGGTGTTCAGGCGTCTCTGGAAGGAAACGGTGAATACAGCGTGTTCCACTATTAAATGATAAAGCCATAACCAGCTGGTTATAATGATTTATGCTGTCGACGTCATATATATTATACAATTACTAGCTAACAAGAGATGAAAAATGCATGGGAACATCCCAGTTATATCAAGCACATGGTATATTATTAAGGATACATCGAAGTAACATTATTTTCATCCAAATCAGGGTACGGTTGACACGCATTGAAAAATATTGTTTTGAATTTTCTGAGATCAGTTCCGTCCTGACATCTGCAGCGGGCGATAGGAAGGACATGTGTTGATCCCGCTGGTTGGCTTTCATTGTGCATGTAGTGACATGTAACATACTCGAGGTGTTATAATATCCGTACAAAAATAATATAAGTCACACAAACTATTAGAACTCGTAGAGATGCGTCCACGGCAAAATACCGCATACATTGCGACCGACCACTGATATAGAGATAAATGACTGGCAAAAGAAAAACTGCCTCATAGGCTGATCCGACAAGTAAGTTACCAATAAAGTTACTTACTGAGTAAGATAACTAGAAGTTGTCCGAGAACGCTAGAGTTATTTTACCACATAATAGTTGTTACGATAGTAATATATTTACCGTTAATATATCAGATTGATTGGATGTTATTCTGTTTTCATATATGCTGAAAAACCTTGTTTAAAGTTATGCATGTCGCACATTTATCTCCGTCGAGAAGGTATGTTTTCCGTAAAGTATGTTACTATGCGTGTGTATGTACAGCCTAGCGTTTACATCGCTTGACAAATCGTCACAAAACTTGCCTAGAATATCAGAGAATTAGAAGTTGTTTAATTTAGGTTAATTAGATCAAAGATCGAAGGTCGAAGGTTACAGGAAAAGTGTAAGTCACACTTGTAGCAATAACTTCGGTTTTTAGGACTAATATTCGTAGCAATATGTACATACTTTCAGAAATAATTCGTGTCATTACCTTAATAGCGTTACCTAGTCTGTAAGTGAAGTATGACCAACGCCTGCTGGCCGTGATTTTACGTTAAATTTATAGGCAAAACTGATCCTACAATTTAAATCATGAACTCATTGTTATTTGTGTTACTTTCGACAGGGAGGAAGTATAGTTTTTCGATCTTTTGTTTGTTTCGGTACAGCGTAGTGTTAACATCGCTAGATCAATCGTCACCAAACTTGGTCAAAATATCGGTAATGGCGATCTTAAAAATCATTTCATTTTGGAATATCAAGGTTTAAGATAAAAGTCAGTGTTAATTTTTAGCTAGTGCTAACGAAAAGGAGTCAGGTATAAGTATGTGCGTTCTGCCTAAGCATGGCACACGTAGTTTTTGGTCCTATCAGACCCCAGCACTTCAGTCAAGGTTTGCTGCTTGACTAGCCGAGTGAATGAGTCACTTGCCCTAGTAATAGAAATCCTCCAACATGCTCACTCCCGACTTTCAATTTATTGTCCTCAACCTCTCCCAAATTACATTTATCTTAGAAGGAAACCACGTTTTCTTCTTTCTCCGACTTAGATCTCACTAAAATCTAGAGATTCCTCTGCTTGTTTTGGGTTCTGAACACACCTGAAATAAATAAGCGGTCTATTATTTAGAAATAGTTGGGAGGGTCTTTCTAACCGATTGTTTTTTGTTTTTTGTTCTTTCCCCATATCCAATTATACCCCATCGAATTTCTTCATATAAAACCATATTAATGAAAAATAAAAATTTCTAACCCATGTGGTATATTTTAAGTAAGGTGGCTCTTATCGTAAATATAGTATTGTTTTGACTGCTATGATGCAAGTGAAGTTTAAAATAGACACTTGCAATCATTTTTGACCAACGATCCCCCTATTTTACAGACACGTTTGATGCTCTTGTGCCTTATTTCTTCCAAACCTAAATGTGTATATTGTGTGCGAATAAATATTTAAAAGTTAGGGTTACAGAAAAGGGTGAATCTCACACTTCTGTTCAGTTCATCGTAAAGACTCGCTACTTAGTCCAACTCGTAGACAATGAAGTCCCGTATGTTACGAATAAAGTTTGCTGTCTCACTATCCAAAATAAACACACAACTTTATCTCCTTTCACAAATATTTTTCATATATGTCCTTAAAAACTGATTTTCACGGTTCATCTATATGCGAAACTGACTCCACAATCTAAATAATAAAATCATTGTTTTGCTACCTCTGCCAATGCAAAAATCATATTTTCAGCCAAGTGTGTTTCTTTGTTCGCTATGGCTTAGCCTCCGCATAGCTTAACCAATCGTTACCAAACTTAGTCAAAATATCGGTCATGAAAGCCTTAAGAGTAATATTCTCTGATAAATTTTAAAAACCGACACTGTATTTTTCTACGTATAATTTGTAATAGGGAGTTGAATAACTTACTTTAATAGTATATCTGCATTTACAGTCATTTCAGGCAGGTCCTAATTCACTATTTTTTTAATGATATTGTTTATATTATTTAACTCATGAATAGGCAGAAGTATCTTATCCAGAGCTTTTCACAGTATGATCAGTTATGCACTCCTACTCAACCTATTTGATAACCATTAAAATCTGGTCACATCTGCTTACAATAATTTGTAAATTGCTTCATCCGGATCACACGCAAAGTATGAGCTTTTGTTCATTGGGGCATGCTCCAACGCGAGACAGATTGCCTCAAAATCGGTGCATGACATTTTCCGTAATGGACAAATACACCAAGTAAAAAATAATAACCCCTCTTTCTTATTAGCGGTTACATATACAGTGGGTAATGATTAATCGGATGGGTCGAAATATGTAGATGAAAAGGAAATGCGGTGTACTTATCAGAGTGTGGTTGCTGGCGACTTAGGGTGTTTCGCCATACGAAAGGCGGAAGCCGATTTTGTCATGGATTTATTACAACAGAAGACAGCATTCAATAGTTATAAACACTTTCCCCGCTATTTGAAAGCTTGCCAAGTTTTCAGTTCATTACTTGCTTGACAGTTAACAATTACTAGACCTAAGTAAGATCGCGAATAAGTGTGTTCTCTTTTTTCGGCTAACTCTACGCTTGATCCCCTTCGGATTATCTGAGTCTTCGACGAATAAAAACACAGTCATAATAAATTGTGCAACCCGATCGATAATCCTGCTTTCCAAATTTGCCTCTTTAATATTAAGCAATAATCCCAATGAGTGATTACACATTTTGCTTAGTTTTGATCTCGTGAATAAAGATTTAAAATACCTTTTGGTATTATTTGGATTATTTGGATTAGTTTTCCAATTATGCATGCGATTCTTACAAGGTTTCGGCCGATTTAACCTCATACATTCTCCAGGTTCTTAGTGATCTCGAATCTGTACGAAATTTCAAATGGAACTCGTTATTTAAACCACGGGGGTATTTTTTCTCACATTCCGTAAGGATACTTCGACCCCAACCGTATTAAGAATGATATCCGAGATGAAAACAAATAGATCAAATAAGTAATCCTCATATCAAAATAAACATTTCAACACATATTTGTTCATTTTTATTTTAATTAACTTTTCATTCACGTGTGTTTTTCTCTACTCAAAGTCAAATAAAAATGTCAACTTTACAGTGTTGCAAAGATTGTGGATAGTGAAAAAAACATCAGTAACGTCTCCAATTTATCTCCGTTCGTGGTCACGAGACATCCGCTCGGGAATTTACTACGCAGTATTTTCGATTATTTTCTGATTAAGAGTTCCCTTCCCATCGCTCTAATATGATCACCGAGGTCGGGCCGACGATACCTCTCCACCATATTCTTTGAATTGACTGTAGCTGGTTTCATTTGATGTGGAAGCAGGTAGAAGCGTAACAATATTACCGCTGGAGAGTTATAAAAAACTCATATGATGCTTATAATTATAACGACGAGAAGGACCCTGTGGAAATTCCACGGTTGACAACTTTCTCTATTTGTATTATTTAATGTAATATAATAATAATATTTCTCTTGAAATTATAAATGTACATTAGATTTATAATAAAGAGTGTGCTTTTATAAAAAAAAATATTGCCAGCTAAATATTTTTAAATAAATAAAACTATTATTTAAACATTTACAATTATTTCTTGTAACAATGTAAATATCTTTCTTTTCACCATAAAAGTAGTTGTCTAGTAAATTAATAAAATAAATGTAGCTTTCCAAATTGATTAATTGTAAGTTGTGACAAATAACATGTTTGTTACAATCATGTTAAAAAATAAGAATGCAAATAACAGGCTTTTAAAACTGGTTATGCCGTCAACCGGACGACAGAATCCGGTTTTGTAAACCATTTATTTAAAAATGGGTAATCGATCTTAAAATACGATATCGATCTTTCGACATATTTTTCCTGATTTCTTTTCTGCTGGATAATTATCCTAGAAAATTTAAAATATGATTGAAAACTTTGATTGTCTGGACAATTTGAGAAGCGCATGAATCTCTTAGCTGTAAATTAAAAATATCGTAGTGACAATCTGCTTCTATTATTGTCTACTGATACATAGCTTTGAATACTTACTTAGCACAAGCTGAGTTGGTGTGGTCCTACCAGTCAGAGATAAGTCCTCAACATTAGTATGACAGTGACTTTGTTGCTAACAGGCTGAGGTATCGTTGTGTTCAGTCACAAGAGGTCAACCCTCTCAGGCTTTACCTTCTCTTTTTAAAGAGGTTAGTATATTGCTAATCGCCTGAAGTACTCCTACAGTTGAATTCTGACGGGGCTGCTTAGGTATTTTTGTAAGCCAGAGCGCGCTAATTCTAGTTCGCTCATTTTCCACAGCTGGTCTTGTGTTTAGCCTGCTGGAGAAGAGGTAAATACAAATACGTTGACCATGTGTTCAACCTCTTCTAACGGAGGTAAATAAAATACATATCCTCGAACACAAATAAATATATATTGAGCTTAGCTACAATATATATATATATATATATATATATATATATATATATATATATATATATATATATATATATATATGCTAATGGAAATTCCGTTTAGTTTTAGGTACACAGAAAGAGTAAGGGAAATTATTGAAAATGGTGTAGGAAGAAGTGTTTTTGCTGTGAATGTGTTACAAATTGGGTGAGGAACCATAGATTTGAGCTCATTCAAGCACCTACCATAATAATAACGATAAACAAAATAAAGCCTAGAAACATCTCTTCTGTAAGACAGTTACTGTAAAGAAAATAATAAGACACCCCCTATTATATTTCGAAATCAGTTGTGTACTCTGTCAAAGCAGAAATGGATGTTCTAAGTAGCAACAGTTCTTTACCTTAGGACGTATTTGACACTTGTACAGCTAAAGTATTGCATCAGACGTCAGATACTTTTTAGAGCGCTGAAATGATCCTACCATTTTTCAGAGATATTATCAACTACTCTTATGCTAACCTTGCATTTCCAGTTAGAAGTTCAAGCCAACCTCCGCATCAAAGCAATGGCTTTCTCAAGGAAGGAACAATTGATTTCACTTGGGACAAAGTGAGGATCGGAGCTTTGGTGGTGAAGGGAAAGAATGTTGATTTTATACGCACTAAAAGTACCCAACACTTTTTCCCCATTGCACTATGTGCTCTAAGTCGGAAGAGACGCAATAAGAAAAGTCTCTATGATTACTGCTATTAGATGTGTTCCCATACCTGAGTGTTACATCTGCCTACATGCTGACAAATAATCTTAGAATGTGGTTTAGGAGATCATTGATGAAAATCAGGAAAAGAGTTGGGCTCATAATTGATCCGTAAAGGCACGCCGCTGGTGATAATATGTGCTTCAGACTTCTGTCCATCAACTACTGCTTGTATAAACCTATCAGAGTGAAATAATTTCCTGATTAAGAGGACACTTCCAGATATTCCATAGCAAGAAAGCTTGTAAAGGAGACCTTTATGTCAAACCCTATCAAAGTCCTTTGATATGCCAAGAGCATTTGCCATAGAAGCGAACCCTCCGTCTATAGATTCACTGATCCTGTGTGATATTACAATCATCACATCAATTGTTGATATTTCAGGACGAAATCCATAGTGCTTGTCACTGAGTCGGCGGTTTCTGATGAGGTGATTAGAAACTTCCTGATTTATCATAGATTCAAGCAACTTACTCATAATGCACAGGACACTGATTGGACTCACAGAGGACTGCTTTTCAGCATTTTTAAATACTGGGTAAATTGATGCTTTTCCAAGGTGATGATGATAATTGTTCCTTTTAGCAACGATTAGACAACTTAGCAAGAAAATGAACTAGTTACGGTTGAAGTTTGCTAAGTACTATGTTTGAAATGTTGTCAGGACCAGTTTCATTGCTGTCATCAAGGTTTTTGATAAGTTTGTCAACATCCCGTATTGATATATTGATGTCGCTCAGAGTGTTTAAGTTATAGGGAGATATGCAACTGCTAGTTGCCCTCTAGCACAATGGATGGAATTTGATGCAAAGTTCTTTGACACATATTTGTCCCATTCAAATTCTAAAGGACATCACCTGTGGTCCATTGATGATGGTTGGAATTAGATTACGCATCTGTTCAGAGCTTTGTTTGGCATACGACAAACTGAATTGATCATCACCTGTGGTCTATTGATGATGGTTGTACTTAAGTGACGCATCTGTTCAGAGCTTTGTTTGTCATACGACAAACTAAATTGATCATCACCTGTGGTCCATTGATGATGGTTGGAATTAGGTGACGCATCTGTTCAGAGCTTTGTTTGTCATACGACAAACTGAATTGATCATCACCTGTGGTCCATTGATGATGGTTGGAATTAGGTGACGCATCTGTTCAGAGCTTTGTTTGTCATACGCCAAACTGAATTGATCATCACCTGTGGTCCATTGATGATGGTTGTAATTAAGTGACGCATCTGTTCAGAGCTTTGTTTGTCATACGCCAAACTGAATTGATCATCACCTGTTGTCCATTGATGATTGTTGGAATTAGGTGACGCATTTCTTCAGAGCTTTGTTTGTCATACGCCAAACTGAATTGATCATCAAGATTAAACGGATAGGGCATATGCCTCTTTTGCATTTGCTAAAACCTCTTGTCAGTGTTGTCTGGCAGTCATAAAGGTAGCTATGGTATTAGAACATCTATTTCGTTGAAAGCAACTGAAAAGATGGTTTCTGTGAGCAATGAGAGCAGCACATTCTTGGGCGTACCAACGACTTAGAAATCACTTAAGTCGGATACGACACAGGAAACATTCCTTTCGAACATGGAATGCAGATACATTTCTAATATGTAAGATCGGAGGCTGTCACAGTCAACTATCGAGTATCGATACACTGTGCGATAGAAATGACTTAAGAGGTAGTGTTGCACTTTGTTTTGCTCTTAATTAAGACAGCCTAGGACAAGTTGTCAGGAACACAATCAAGAAGACTTGCAAAATGCCCGTCAGAATAGTGTACGCGATTAGGTTTGTCTACAATTTGTCTAAAGTAATAAGCAAGGGAAAAATTATGCCAACACCTTCCTTTCTTGTTAGTCTTTTTTGAGTCGACTAGTTATTAACCATTTTGATTAGCATAGCCATGAATGTTAACAGAACGGCGAGAAGTCATTAATTTTGTCAGATATGTATTCAATGATACTAACTTCATCAGTGAGGCGCCCATATAAAGAAAATATAAAAGCGGTACTGTACGTAAGTGTAACACATACTCCCATATAGGGCAGATTAGGGTCTTTATGGGAGGTGCCCCTACAACATGGATACCTGTTCCTTATATAGGCGCAAATTCCATGACCGTGGCGTTTCCGGGATCGTGTTCATCAATCGTATTTTAGTATTCTGAGATTATTCACTCATTAGTAAAAACAGCAGATCGGATTTGGTCTCCTTTAAATAGAGTTAAACCTCTGGTAGGTTGGAACGTAGACCACTAATGTAGGAAAAATAGATCTGATTGTATTAATGTTTGTTTGTGGTTGAGATTCTGGGTTTACGCTTATATTGTCTGTGTGACGTACCATGTTATAATTGAGGAGATTTGCAGAAGAGTCTAGTTCAATTCGTAGACAGAATGAGTGAAATAGATTTCTTCGTAAACCATTTAACAAATGAACTACTGAATTCTCCTCGTTCCATTGACAGAATGGAGTTACAGCAGCACCGGTATTATACACGAGTTGATAGGGCAGCGTCATTTGGAGTAACTCAAAAGGTATGGTCGTTGGACTAGTAGTAGGCCTCGGTCGGTCAGTGTCTCCCATGGGTGATGTATCTTAGCCAAGTTGTCTCAGTTGCCTTCTCCGCTGAAGCAGAACTGTTTGTGGCTGAGGAGACCAATGCGGCCGGCAGTCTCTTTTGCAAATGTCATAAACATGCGTCGTCTCTAGACTGTTGGCATTGATTCTCTTATTTCTCTGTAAACGCTTTACTGCAGCACCGTTCATCAGCTTCTCCTCCCATTACTTTATATGTTGCTTCAGGCTTTCATTCCACCTTCAGTGGTCATATGCAATGTACTTACATGTCGATTCCGACTGTCTTCATGTCTCACTTCACAACATTCTTGTATCGGAGTTGGAGACGGTCAATATACCTCCTCCAAGACGCCAGCTCTCACTACAAGATGCCCTTTGGAATCAGACAGTCGTCCTTACGGTCGCCATTGCTCTACCAGCGATGTCTGCGTTTCCAGAAGCGAGTGAACATGTTTGCGTGGATCGTGCGGGATATGAACTTTGTGTTGGACATCTTATCCGTCCCATATCGGCCATGGACGTAGTGCCATTTTTACAAGTAGAAGGTGTAAAGTCGCCGCTTCTGTTCGGCGTAAATGGTCCACGACTCACTGCCGCAAAATAGTGAATTGAAAATGCACGCGTTTTAAACTGCCATCATAGTCTTCACTGTAAGCTTGGGGTTCGTCTACGCTATGGATGTGAGACAAGCAAGCGCTGTAACTGATTTCCCGATCTCTTTGTACATTTCAGTGTCAATTAATTGTTTGTCGGTTATGGCCGAGCTAAGGAATATGGACTGGTGAACCACACCGACTCCATAATCATCAATAGTTACAGCAGGTAGTATCTCGGTGTCTTGTGAAAAGACCTTAGACTTATTCAGGCTGATGGTAAGCTCAAAATCCTTGCAGTCCGATTAGAAGCGGTCAAACAGTGCCTGCAGATCCTGCTAGATATGCGTCGCAACTGCTGCTTTGTTTTCAAACAGCTTTTCTCTAATTACAACTTCACGTGCCTTTGTTCTGGTCCTGAGGCGGGCAAGGAGTAGCCTGCTGTCTGATCACTACGTAGATAGATTACCTCGGTTTCCGAGCCAAGGGGCCGCTTCAGGAAGACGGCAATAGATTTCGCGAATAATGTTGGATAAAAGCACACCACTCCGCTACAGATACTTAAGGGGTTGGAGGAGCCCCGGTACAACTTGACTATCCCCTTCATGTAAGTGTGAAATGAATCTATTACGCACTGCAGTATCAGTGAACAGCCCATATTCAGGAGGATCTCTCCATCCTTTAGGCGTGGTCTGTGATTACCTCGCCAGTGGACGATTTGAATAAATCCGGTCTTTTGCCTTCCTTCTGCGATCATATAGCCGTTCTGATGTTGCCTCTATAAGCGGCTTTTTAGATTTCTTCTATGGGCTTAATCTAGTACGTGTTGGCGCAGCGCCAAGCAGTGTGCTGAGACATGTTCCTGGCAGTCTTTAGAATCTTCAAGATTCTCTTTCTGGGTTACTGCTTATATTTAGCAAGTGCGGCGCGCTTGACGTCTATGAAGGGGTCATCTCGGTGGACTTGGCCTCAAACAAGTCGTGAGTCTTGAAGTCGTCTTCCCAAACGTGGTCAGGGCAGTGAGGTATATGGTGTCCCGACGCGTTCTATATTTCTCTGTGACAGAAAGTTCAAGGTTGAAAGACCGCATCTCACTCTCAAGGGTTTCTCCAACATTTTCAACAAGTTCTAGTTGAGACATCTTGCTGACATATGTGCGGAGTTTACCCTGTTTCCATAAGCGGTGGAACCTCTTTAGTTATATTCTGATCTGGCATCAGACCAAGAAGTGATATGTGTCACCGTTTACGCTGTAGTAGAACCGTCTGTGGAAAACGTTTTTGATAGAAGCGCATCTTAGCAAGATATGGTCAAGCTGATGCAAGTTTTAGCATGGATGTTGAGAATAGATTTTGTATTGAGGCGTAATCTTGAAGTAGAAGTTGGCGATGCATTGTCGTTGGCCGTTCTCATTCATTCTGCCCATCAAAAACTGCCCCAGGTCTAGGGTCACAAATCATTATCTGCGCCTACTCTGGCATTGAAGTCACTACTGGAGAACCAGTCGTTAGTTGCTGGGGATGCTGTTTATGGCGGAGGCGATGTTTTCATAAAACTCGTTCTTTGTGTGTGTTGTGGAGGATAGTGTTTGAGCATACACACTGACAAGTGTGACTGAGCCTTCGGTTGTGTTGAGGCGAATAGTGAGGTGCCCTTCCCATGCAAATAGAAAGTCTAGTCATTCAACTTCAGTGTGTCAGTCTGCGATGCGCGTGTCCTGAAGGGTGATTATATGCATATTCAGTCTTGAGTTCGTCGTTTATGACAGCTGACTTCCAAAATCGCTAATGCCCTGACGATTTTCGGGAAAAGTTGGTCATCATTGTCCGGACGTTCCAACATACGAGTTCCAGACGTGATTTCTTATGCTGTTGTATTTTGTTGCCTGATGCGACGTGTACAGTCTGCGTGTTGGATTTCCGCCAATCCCCATGTACCCAATGCTAAAAAG
>OY744520.1:82176961-82329461 GCA_963556195.1 Sepiola atlantica
CGTATAACGAGGAAACACGTATATGTGGATAATTATAAACGCCCATTTTAAAGCTGTAATTCCTAGCCTGAAAAAAAAACCAGTAATGGAAAATAGATGTAAAGACATCAGTCCTTACCTCTGATGACAATTTTATGAATTTAATAAAAAATATCAGCGAATAGAAAGGAAACATGGAATAAGAAACTCACGGAATTTATATAGACAAATTTGACCGAAATACTGCATAGACTATAAGGAAAATTAAAAAAACATACGAACAGCTTCATAAACAAAAAAACAACATTCATGACATTTGTCTAAATACATTAATTAATTAATATATAGATGTTACTTTATCGATGATAATCAAGCGATTTAAAATGTATTTTCGACCTGTTACCTCTTGCTGCTATTTTTATAATATAACGAGCACCTTCTCTCTCTGTCTGTCTGTCTGTCTGTCTGTCCTGGAGAATCTTTGTAAGCAGAAGAGAGAGGGGAGGGGGTGGCTCGAGTAATTAACATTTAATTAATTAATCTTTTCAAGTCAGCGTTCATAATATTTGTATACCTTTAGAATTAAAATAATTTACATTAGATAACATTAAATAACATTAGATTACATATAAACAAAGAAGAACGAAATTTCAAGACGAGGCTGCGATTAGAACGGAAAACATGTCAATAATCTTACATACACTAATAGTTTTTCAAGTTACTTATATACTGCTAATAAAAGTCGTCTAGACACAAGACGGGTTGTGGAATTTACATAAGTCATTCCTTTTAACCTTCACTTAAATTCATATTTCTCTCTCTCTCTCTCTCGCTATCTCCTCCTCTCACGTGTAACTATTAACGTCATTCGACTCAATCCACTATTTTATAAATTGCCTTCTATTTAAGTTATTCACGCTTTGTGACGTAGTTTACTGTGCACGCTACCCTTAGTGATGTTACCTCTTGCGCACGGTGACAGGCAATGAAACAAACTATACAACAAGATCGATATAATTTGATAAGTGTACGGCTTTCGTTATTTATGGATAGCACCATCACTTTGTAACCCCATACACTACCCAGAGTTATCCGATATATCTTCTGAACAGATGGGTCACAAAATAATTACGCTAGTAAACAAAATAGCTAAACTAAAAGCAGTATATATATATATATATATATATATATATATATATATATATATATATATATATATATATATATACATATATATATATATATATATATATATATATATATATATATATATGCGCGTGTGTGTGTTTGTTTGTTATTCTTCAAGTTATGATTTACGTTAGAGATCTAACATTAGATCTGATTCAATCGGTATGCGTTGCTTCCATCGTTGTTCAGTTATGAAAGATACTGACAAAAGTCGCATATATTTATTATTATATTACTAAGAATGAGGGGAATCATTTGAGGAGTGGTATCATTATCATAGAAAAGATAATATACTACCACCGCGAAATTGAGCATTAAAAAGTTAGTATAATAGTATATTGATAGAAGTAATAATGTAATGTCAGCTTCGGACAGACACATAGAAACTCTTCATAAGTAATAACAGTGCAATAATACATTATATAGAGTAATAATATAGATTCTGCTACCGACATACAGATATCTACTGTATAACAGATAGCACAATGATACTTTAATTGAAGTAATAGTATAGTTTTGTCTTCAGACTGATGGATACAACTCATCTATTAGTAATGTGTACATCTATATAATACTAAAAGTCTATTGATCTTGTATGTTTGCAATCAGCTTTCAGCTTTCCGGTTTTCAACATCCGGTTGCGCATGCGTAAATAGCATCGTCTTCAATCTGTTATTACAATTCCGTTATTCTCTATTATGATTAACGAACGCATGAAATGTTTCATTCTGGAAATTTTTATATCGCTTTTAATATAAACAATTTCATTTAATTTCATCAAATAGTTTTTTTGTTTTCTTCACGGCTAAAAACATTCAACGGGAGGACTTCGTAAAGTCTGTCGCAGTTTCAAAAAAACTCCTCCCTTTTAAAAAACAAAAACAAACAAACAAAAAAACAACACTCATTATTAATATTAGCCATACTAGCGGTCGGTGAACGAAACCACCTTCCACTTTCCCTCTCATAGATTTCACCACTCCTACTCCCTCTGTTTTCGTTACGTACGCGAAAAAGCCTGCTGTACCCCTTTCCTTTCTCAAATCGCCCTTATAATTCAGTAACTGTAATTTAAGAAAAAAAACAATTATGATAAACAGAACGACTCATAGAAATCTATCTATATTCTTTTTTCATTTTAATATACTTTCATAGAAATGCTTCTGTTATGTAAAAAAAAACTATTTTCTTTATGCCACAAGTGTCACGCTCATACATGAATTCCATAGCTAATATAACAAACTGACCCAACGGGTAACGGGTGGTCTAGTATTTATATATATATATATATATATATGTATATATATATATATATATATATATATATATATATATGCGTGTATATATGAATGCATATGCATATACAGTGTTATTCCGATTTATGTTAGCCTATGAATATATAATTAAATAAATATATATATGTATATATATATATGTGTGTGTGTACGTATGTCTGTGTTTGTGTAAGTATGTGTTACTGTACACAATTATTACTTCGCAAACTAATGCATTCATGTAGACATCCTTATTGATGTATAAATTAGCGCCATGGCCTTTGTATAGAGAAAACTTCGTTGCTCGGATGTTGGGTGGAGTGTCAGTGTGGGGGGTAGCTTACAAGTGTCAATGAATCACAGACTCTTTTTGCCTCTTGCTTGCGGCAAGGCGACATAGAAAGACGATCTTGAAAAGTCTGGAATTATCCGATGCCTTGCAGGAATCTGACAAAAGTACAAGCTGAATAAGAAAGAAGATAGGACTAAGAGAAACGACAGAGAACTAAAAAGAAATATTGTGAATCTATTATATATTTCTTCTTATTCGCCAAACTTGATATATAAAGTTATATACTTGTTTGGCGTCAATTTGAAAAGTATGTAACATACATATATCAAATCCATATACAAACATCGCTATCTATTCATATATATGTATATATATATATATATATATATATATATATATATATATATATATATATATATATATATATATATATATATATATATATATATGTTCTCTATATATACATGTTCTATACACTGTAGTAAAGACTAATGTGCATTTATTTGTATCTAAATAAAAAATATCTGCTTACATGTCGTCACGCAAATTATGCGAGTAAAACACGTGCCTTTTTCTAACTACGGGCGAAACCATTACAAATGGTGCGCGGAAGCAAGGGAACAGATAGCAAGTCAGACAACTACCAAAAATTACTCCGTCGCCATAAATAACATTGAAACGACGTCTTCTAATCCATAATTGAAATCAATGGTTGGCGTTGATTCGTTAGCTTATCATGTGATGACAGTTTATATATAAACAAATAACATTACTGACGTAATTATTGGATTTGATATGTATAGTGTAGTAATATACATAGATGAAAAGAGAGTGCATATTTTCCCCTTAAAGTTTTATAACTCTTTTTCAGGGAATTGGCCACCATGCACCACTGAAGAATTCAAGATCATACAGGCAATAAATAACCTTTCCATAATCTCTATGAACATCAAAACTGATCGCTTCATATAATGTCCCCACAGAAAGAAAACTTCTAGTAGTCAAATGAACTTACGACGAAAATACATAAATCACTGACAATCCTTTCCATACATAAATCTAAAGAACTACACATCATGTGTAAAATATAAGGCGTATTACCTCCGCTCTACACAAAGACATTTCTAATTATTATCAAATTAATTATTTTATACTATATAAGTCTCCCTCCCTAAGATATACTATATTATACAGGGTGTTTCAAAAGTCTTGGGAACATAACGATTTTTAATAACTCAAAAACTATTAGGAGTTGAAAAATGAAATTGGTACCGTTGGAAAGGTTAAAGTTTCAAGTTTTGTGGGGAATCTTCAAAGTTGCTCAATATGAGCACCATTCGTCACACGGCAGACATCTACTCGATAGTCCATTTCCTGCCAAACGCGTTCCAGCATCTTGACGTCAATGGTTCCCACAACTGCCGTTACTCGAGCCTTTAGTTCGTCAATATCTCTTGGAAGGGGCGGCACATAGACTTGTTGCTTGACAAAACCCCAAAGGAAAAAGTCACACGGGGTAAGATCTGGAGACCTAGGAGGCCAGGGCATGAGAACGTCATCAGCTCGCCCAGATCTCCCAATCCATCTACCAGGCAGCCTTGTGTTAAGAAACTGCCTTACTCTAAGACTCCAGTGTGGTGGTGCACTATCTTGTTGAAAAATGAAGTCATCAGATTCTGCTTGTTCCAACTGAGCATTAACCAGTCTTCCAGCATGTTGAGATAGGATTCACCAGTGATAGTTGCCTCTTCAAAGAGGAACGGTCCATAGACACCTTTCTTGGAAATTCCACAAAACACGTTCACTTTTGGTGAATCTCGCTCGTGCTCAAGAAGTTCATGAGGATTCTCAGTACCCCATATGCGAGTGTTATACTTGTTAACTTTGCCATTCAGATGGAAGGTCGCCTCATCGCTAAAAACAAGCCGGTCATCAAAGCCGTTATCTTCCAACTTCTCTTGCATTGCAATGCAAAAGTCACGGCGAAGTGGCTTATCAGTGTCCTTCAACTTTTGGACCAACTTGAGCTTGTAAGGTACCATTTGCAGTCGTTTCCTTAAGACACGCCAGACAGTTGCTGGAGCAAGCTGAAGTTCCCTACTAGCTCTTCTCACTGATTTACGGGGGCTCCGCTGAAAGGCTGTCCGAACTTGCTCAACTGCATCTTCTGAAGTTGAAGGGCGACCTGTTCGCTTACTTGGGCACAAACACCCATCTTTCACAAATTTAGCATGCCATCTGACAATGGATTTCCTTTCAGGGGCTTCTTTTTTAAATTTCCTGCGAAATGCACGCTGAACACATGTCCACGATTCAGTCTTTGCAAATTGGAGGACGCAAAATGCCTTGTCTTGTTTAGAGAACGCCATTACTGCACCTGGAAAGATAACACGAAAATCATTAGTATGACCAAAAACTTGATTAAGCAAGCTTTAAAATGGCACCAGTTTCATTTTTCTACCTAGAATAGATCATGAGATATACGCATTTGTAATGTTCCCAAGACTTTTGAAACACACTGTACTATCACATCCACATCTCTATTCCCAACCTAAATAAAACCTACATTTGCATCCTCGTAATCTCTACCTACTACAACTAACATACATTATTAGATAATACATCATATCCAAACATGTTTTAAACATTTAAATATATTAAATATACTAAGTCTCACTAGTTAAATGCCTAGAAATATGTTCATCGAATACACTTAAATAAAAAAAGGATGATCAAGTACAAAAATTTACTGATTAATAAAACCAACAGTCTGCTCATATACATTATTAGATATAAACCCACAGAGTTAATTCCACACAAGTATCCAATACGAATCAATACAGACACCACACATGCTGTTAGCAAGCTTATATTGACCAATCCACTCATTTAAATATTTCTTAGACATTTTTGTCTTACTGATAAACATATCCTCTCCATTAACACCACACAATAACAAACCTAATAAGCTAGAACTTAACAATAGTCTTGCACTCAAAATAATCACTATACCAACATTATAAACGTAATATATACATATACATATATATATATATATATATATATATATATATAAATATACACATATATATATATATATATATATATATATATATATATATATATATATATATAGCACTTACACCTTTTAATAACAGGAATACAACCCCACCCAAATTGTAACCCATTTTCTGATAAATAAACCAAAACACACATTATCATCCCGAGATATGAATGCATCATTGAAACAGAGAAACATACACCATTCATCATCAACAATGACATAATTCATAAATAATACTTAAACGACCCATATAAACATACAGTCGGCTCCTATTGACTTGTACTTAAAAAAAAAAAAAAAGAACTAACCGGAAAACGTTACGATGACCTTTGAACTCCATTCATCGATTTGTTTTATTTCCTGCCTTTAGCTCTAGCGACCATTTTAACAAAAAATAAATGGTTTGCTATCTCAATGAAACCATGGTACGTCTTTAAATTATATAACGTATAGTTTTAAATAAATAATGTGAATATTATCTTTCACATTTTTTGCGATCAACCACTTTAATTCTTTCTTTTTAACATACACCGAGTCAACTATATATATATATATATATATATATATATATATATATATATGTGTGTGTGTGTATATATATATGTATATACATACATACATATATATATATATATATATATATATATATATATATATATATATATATATATATTAGTATTTTATGTATCCACATAATATTTTATAAGGAGATATAATGTTTTATGTATAAATTGTCAGTATTTACTTCAACAGTGCTCGATACGTTAGTAGAGCCTCTGTGTAGCTTAATTGCCACATATATATATATATATATATATATATATATATATATATATATATATATATATATATATATATATATATATATAGTAGGTAATGAAAAGTATATTCATGGCAATTAAGCTAGACAAAGGCTGCCGCGTTTTATCCCCGTAGGGAATTGTCAGACTAAATCTCACTAGTTAAATACCTAGAATATGTTCATTGAATACCATTAAATAAAAGGAAAACTATGTGACCAAGATCTAAACGGTATCGATTCATTCAGACCCTCCAATAGGCTCATAGACGTAATTTGATATAAGTTAACAGAGTTAACTAAACATATTTTAGCCTGCCAATTCCCTACGGGGATGAAACACGTAATCCTCTGTGTAGATTAATTGTCAGGAATATATTATCATAACTTACTACCTAGCTCTGCTCACATATACAGCATTGTTTAAGTATGTACTTAAAATTGACACATAAAAGAGTATATATCTTTATAAGATTGGATGTGGATACATGAAATATTTTATATTAATTTATATATATATATATATATATATATATATATATATATATATATATATATATATATATATATATACCGTATTTATACCAACATTAAGATATGTGCGGTGTATTTTGACTGTATGACCGTTCGCATCTTTCAGGTTGACGGGTATAAAAGTGGGCAACGTGGCTAGTTCAGTATAGGTGTTGTTTAGCGAATTAACGCTCATAAATTCCTTAATCTGTAGCTTTACTGGCAAGACAATATCAAAGAGTAAAGGAAGGGCTATTATTAACGAATATAAAATTAACATTTCATTACAAAAGAATAATGATACTTGGATAAGAAAAGGGAAACACCCATCTATTTTTGTCTAACAATGTATAATAGAGGTGACAAAATGCGAGTACAAAGCTATTAAAAATCAGATGATATTAGTATTTTAGAAAAAATAAGCTTCAGATTGAAACTCTTTAACATTTTTTTCTTTTCTTATATTTGGTTGAAGTCGGACATAAATAAAGTGTGTGTTTATGTGTAAGAGATTTATTCGTTGTTTGATAATGTGTGTACCCTGGGAATTATGACATATTATGTTAGTAGGCGAATACTTTTATTTATAAGAAACCGAGGTACACGTCATTAACTTGCGATGCAAATTGTCTTCATGTTTTATTATTGGAGTTCGAATAAAAGTAAAAATGTGATTGATATCCAACATATTGTGGACTACCTTTTAATGACTATTTGTTTGTTTAGGTCCAATGTTCTCCTATCTTATATTATGTATAATTCATTGTTTCACTAGTTTAGTTTTTGTCACATTATTTGCACTGAATTAAATTAATCCTAACATCAGTTGTTTGTGCAGAGTTCTTACATTTTCATTTATGGTAATGTTTATTTTATATAATTTTAGCATTCTATACAGATTATTGAGAATATTTCAGTTCCGAGGAAGGTTAAATTGGTTTATATTATTCGTCAAGTTGTTGGCAAGTGAATATTATTCATGCACATTACAATAAAGCAATTATGATACTAGTTTTTAATTTGCTTAAACAACTACGCTCACAAAATTAACCTAACATAGAACTATCTATCAATCATTTCAGGAATATTAATAGAACATGTACGTAACATATATCAGATATATTTGAAAACAATTTAATATGAATTGTCAATTATAACTGAGGTCTTAACACTTCATTTCGAAATACAAATGAAATACAAATGTAAATATCAAACAAGTTTTACAGCAAGTAATAAAGGAGGTAGCTAGCTAACAGGTCTATAGAAAATATAGAGAAAAGAATTTGGAGAAAACAAATTGAAAATAATACTTGCTATTAGAAGCCTAGTTATGTCCTTTGTCTCTTTCGCTAATCTATTTAAATGTTTATATATCGACTCATTTTATATGCAACCGTAAGTATAACTCTTTCGGCTTGAACAATCAATATTTACAGTTTTGCCTGAAATCTATCGTACGAAACCTATTGTATTGAGGTCCTCTCAGAACATTATTTGAATTATATTATTTTTAAATCATCTAGTATAACATTTGACCATTTTTATAGAGTTCAAAAACAGATGTTCTTATGTTAATAATAACTATCAGTATATAATATAGACATATGTATATAAAGGTAGATATCGATCAGATTTATAGAATCAAAATTCAATATTAGTTCGATAAAAATTCAAAATTAGCATTTTAGATTTGTATAATCTAGTAGAATCTAATAAGACTATTTAATTTATTTTCAGATTAAATTAAGGATATTCCAGAAGGCTTCAATAATCAGAATAAACATTGCTCACTACTTTATTCAGCGTTATATAATATTTATAAAAATATCCTTCATTTCAATTTTATTCTGTACAACTTAAATCCATAAATCATTTTTTAAAATGTTATTTCATTTATTACCTCTGCCCAATAGCTTATGTATTCGGTATAATTTGAAACTGCTGTTGTTTGTTATGCTTGTGGACAGCCTTGTGACAACATCGCCTGATCAATCGTCACCTAAATTGGTTAACATATCGGCATGGTCTTGCTTTTAAATTATTTAATTTTTATATATGAAGGTGAAGTGATTAAAAAGGTCAAAGTGTTTGGTAATAATGTCGATTGTGTAAATCATAGAGACTCGCTACTAGGCCCATATTGTAATCAATGTAGCCCCGCATTTCATATAACATTGATCCTTATCTTTGATATGTGTACGGTCAAGTTTGACATTTTTACAATCTCACGAAGGCCTTACGTTATTCTGTGTGTATCTAATTGTAACATAAGAAATAGGATGGCCCCAATTTTTTCTTATTAGTACATTTTGTCATCTTCAGAGGCGGTGAACAGGTTTAGCCATTCATTGTAAGGTAAATAGCAAATGAGACGTCGGATCTGTGGATAACTATATATATATATATATACAGGGTGGGCCAAAATAAGGGTCCTATCTTTAAATTTGAATAACTTGAATTTGAATAACTTTCACAAAATAAAAGTTAAACTCACCAAACTGTATGTGTGTGTAGACTGACCCTTCCGAGATTTTTTGAAATAAACAAAACAAATTTTAGCCGAAAAACACTTCTTAAAACTTACAAACACTAAAGTATTGTTTTTTACACTGTTTTGAGTTTTTTAAGCAAAAATAATGTTTTCTAAATGAGGGTACGTTTCTTAGGGCTAATACGGCTCATGCTTGCTTCGGAAGGGGTCCTTTACTTATTCTAAAAAAAAAAATTAAAAAAATCAATAAATAAAAAAGTTATGAATTTTTAAAAATAGGACCCTTATTTTTGCCCACCCTGTATATATATATATATGTATATATATATATATATATATATATATATATATATATATATATATATATATATATATATACTAATGATAATAGAATCACCGATAAGTGAAGTATCGTAAAGTGATCTATCTCGATAAAGTAAAGCTCAATATGTTGAGTAGAGCAATCAATTTTAAAGAAAGAAGGATGAAGATGAAAAAATTACATACAGTTACATAACATTAATACAAATTTTTATCTTTTAAAAACTATAGTTTAAGGATTAATATAACTATAAGTAAGACAGCTTGCCAGGCTGCTGTTTCCGACTGGCAGGACATGAGCGCAACTCTTGGGTAGCGCTAAGAACGGCTGCCTCATCACCAGTTGCATACTATCGAGGGTAGTTTTTGTGCCATGTAGCGCATGGCAAGGGATCATGCGGTTATCTCCGGTGGGCTTTCCCGGGGTTAAAACCCCCATGGACCATGTCAAGACAAGTGGACTGGTTGTGTGAGCTTATTGCCACCTAACAAAACAAACATGTAATTACATAAAATAAAATAAAATCTAAAACAGACACCAAACAAAAAACAGTTTCGCCTCCGCCCTTGAAGCTCGTATTCACAAATATCCGGGGATTAGACCAACATCAACGACGTAGAAAACTTTCCCCTGACAAACTATATCCTAGCACTAAGTGAGACCAACCTTCAATCATCAATCTCCTCTCACCACTTTGACAGGACTGACTACTTCTCACTCTACTGTAATAACTCTGACAATCATATGTACAAGCTAAACAAAAACACCCTCCTCCTGACTAAGGAACATAGGTTAAAATCTGATGTCCAAGACTACATGTGTTTGAAGTTGACTTTAAATCAAAACGTTAGTTACTTATATGTCTTATACCGTTCCCCTTTCGCCCAGGATTGAAAGCATAGATAGAGCACTCTCACTTGACTCGAATGCCCTTACTGACGCAGACGGCAACTCTACGTATAATTTCTTTTTAGCTTACTCCCTCTCTCAGACTGTCGATTTCTCAGACCCGCATCCCCGATCGAGTAGACCAGCAAGCCTTACTTCTAAACATTTTTGACCTCAATGCCCGAGGCTTGAGTGACGAAAGCCCATAGCTTACTCGGGAATGCTGATCACATTGTGCTAACGATTCAAATCACCCTAAAAAGTCGTCCAAAAGCTGATGAGACGTAGCTCAAAATAACGAGATACTACGAGCACTGATTTTTTAGTCAATCAGAGATCACATCAGCGACTCACCACGGAGAGAAACCTTCTCAGTCCATGCTTTCCAGTGTACGAATAAGTTAAGGGAATGAGTAAAATCAGGCATTGAAGCGTATGTACTCATGAGAGAATTATTTAGCAATCGTTCCCTTTGGAATGTGCCGAGAGCCAGCCAGCATTCTGTAAATTCGGCAGCCATATGTCAGTCATAAGTCAGCTAGCATTCTGTAAATTCGGCAGCCATAAGTCATCAACTAATAGACATAACTTTATAGAGTAAATAAATAATTATAAAGCCGTGATAGATGAACCAAAAAGAAGGTATACTGAGTTTACAAAAAACGAATTCAGTCACTATAACTAGATACTCGCGATCTCTGGAAAATCTACAATAGTATGGTGAACAATAGTCAATCAACGATTTTCCCACTACTAAACCATAATTATGTCGTTTGCATAACAACTGGAAAGGCTAGACTTTGCCTAGCGTTTCGCCTCTTACTCCACTTTTGACTTAGAACACCACCCCTCCCTAAATTCCCATTGTAGACTGAAGACACCCTTGATAACCTAGGCATGACCGTGTCCCAGGTTAGAGACACCATAAAAAACATTGACACCTCCAAAGCTTTTGGTCTTGATCATATACCTGTAATAGTAATAAAGAAATATCTGCTGAACTGTTCCCCTGCCCTCTCTTAACTCTCAATAAATGCCTTGCTGAATATTGGTTTCCAGATAGCTGGATAATCGCCATTTGTGGTACCGGTCTACAAGAATACTGGGAATAGAACCGATCCTCAGAACTACCGCCCAATCAGTCTACTCCCGATCTTTGCTAAAATCTTTGAATCCTTAATAAATCTCGCGATAGTCCGGCACTTAGTTAATGCTAAACTTCTTTCTGACCACCAGTATATATTTAGACAACGACGATGTACTGCAGACCTCCTAACAATCGTCTCTGAACGCATGTATCATACACCTGACAAGGCAGGTGAAGCTATGGCAGTAGCACTTGATATATCAAGGGCCTTTGACAAGGTATGGCATAAACGGATTCTTCTGAAAATAAGCTCAATTACTTAATATAATTAGATCCTTCCAAACCAAAAGAAAGATCCAGGTTGTCCTCGATGGCCGTTCATCTAAGCAACATGACATAAATGCTGGTGTACCCCCTTGGATCATTATTGTTCCTGATCTTTATGAATGATCTCCCTGATGACATTGAGTCTAAGATTGGCTCATTTGCTGATGACACCACGCTTTACTCTCGTCATGTTGGCAAAACGGACGCGATCATATCGGAGGCAATGAGTGAATCCTTAGAAAATGACCTCCAGGCTGTAGTGGATTGGGGTCATAAATGATTGGTAACTTTTAATGCGACAAAGACTACACTTCTTTTATTTTAATAACTACAAGAACCTCTCCAACCACAGATTTTATGGCAGATAACACCCTACCTGAGAGTTCATCATTCAAACTCTTCGTTCTAACCTTCACAAGTAACATGGATTAGAACAAATACATTGAATAGATTGCCAAAGGTGCAGAAAAATAGCTTGACTCCTTCTACTGTGCTAATAACTCCCTACAACTACCATTATTCTGTATCTCAGCAAAGCCACCATCCGCCCATGCATGGAGAATTGTTGCCTGATCTGGGCTGGTGCATTATCTACTAGTCTCTCCCTCCTTTACAAGATCCAAAAAAAGAGTCGCAAACTGAATAGGTCCCTCACTGTCAAACAAGCTCCAGACCCTGTCCCATCGCTGGTTTTACAAATACTTTAATGGATTATGCTTTGATGAACTGCCTACTCTAGTGCCCCCTCGCCGTAAATACACTAGACTTACTCGACAATCAGAAAAATCCCATCCATTCACTGGTGAAGTCCCCATATTCCGGAAAGCTTTCTACTCCAATAATTTCGTTCTTCGTGCTGCTGGTCTGATGAACTCGCTCCCTGCCCCTGTTTCCCCGACAGAAGCGACATGCAGAGGTTTAAAACTAATGTAAACAGACCTCTCCATGCACAGCTCCCAACTTAGAAGGACACCCTAAACCTACTCTCTAATTCTCAGTATCCCCTTGCGTCTACAGTGGCGTTTTGCTTTGTTTGGGATGAAATATCATTTTCAAAAAACATCGACACTATCTAAGTAGAAAAAAGAACCAAGTTTGAGGCTTAGCATGAAGCAAGTGTCTGTCTAGCGATTTACTGGCGATACGTGTCTTATGCGCTATTTATGTAGTTATATATGACGCTTTTAAGGCATATCAAATTAATCAAAGTAGATTGATTGAGAAAATCCAAAACTATCTAAGATCTTCAGTAGACAATGTATAAACGTAGATATATAACACATGTAGTATATATAAAAACATACATATATATATATATATATATATATATATATATATATATATACATTTAAATATTTAAAATATGAAACAAAATATAAATGATAATATGAATACATAAAACTAGAAATAACCAAAAACGTGGTACCACGGAGTCGTCTGAACGCTATAAAATACAGCAACACTTTCTAAATAACGAATACAATGGCTCAGACACAGATGAGGTAAAGACGACATATTTTGATGACTTAACAAGTTAGCAAAAGATTGCTCTAGAACAAAGCATAGATCTAATATACGTTTTTGTTCTTCTTTCTTAAGAGGAGTGGGGTCTGATTAACTCTGCTGGGAGACCATGCTATGAATACTGTTTAGTGTTTAAATACCCTAAACAGTGTTTCATGGTAAACACATGATGACTCCTTAAATAATGTTAAGACTAGCGTAAATTATTGAAAGCAAATAAATGTAGTGGCTGTAAAAAGCTAATTGACTTTCAGACAAAGTAGTTTTCCAACGAAGGACTTGGGACTAACAGTGTTTTATTTTCTCTTCATATAGTTTTAATGGTTTAAAAACTACCAGGACTATATATATATATATATATATATATATATATATATATATATACATATATATATATATATATATATATATACATATATATATATATATATATATATATATATATATATATATACATATATATATATATATATATATATATATATATATATATATATATATTCTTCACATTTTCTTCAACATTCATTTTTATTCTCCAACAAGTACGGACATCCACCCAGTAGTGGCCATTATTTTATTTTATTTTTCCTCTCAATATGTCTACCCTACATGCATTTGTACTTGCATGACATTTTGTCTCTATTTTATCATCCTGATGAAGTCTTATAAATAAAGACGAAACGTTGATGTACACATGAAAAACATCCATTTTTTTGTTTTCCTTTTTCATTTTCCCATATATATATATATATAGAGAGAGAGAGAGAGAAAACAACATTTAAGAAACATATAATCAAGGACATTTACTGGCGAAATGTCTAGAATAAAATTATTTCACTCTTTCGATTAGTACAAGTAATATACAACTACATTTACATAAAGATAAAAACATAAAAATTGTTATCAATAAAAAAGAGATTTATTTTAGAATAATTTCAGAAAAAAGTCACTAAAACAGTTTTGGTGAAACAATTTTATGGCTAAAATGTACGCCATGTGATTATCAGATTTAAGTGTTACTTGATTCTTTTACACGCCTGTTACCAAAAGAAGCCTCGATTAAATGAACTTGTGTAGGATGGCATATACCATCGAAAAAGAAGTTCGCCCTACGGGTTATTACGCCATTACTGACAGTATCGCGTGTTTTACCTCTTCGCCAATCTCATTATCAGCTGCGTCTTAACTGTTTCCAGAAACATAATTATATCTGACGGAATCTTCAAATCTATTTACATAACATCAAAAACAACCTCAGTAAATCATATTTATGTGCTGCTAATGTCTCTTTTGCTCCTTAAACACATTAAGACAGTTATAAAAATAATGTATTAGCAGGTATCAGATATGATTTTCCTGCTTGTAAACCTTTCCTTCTTAAGATTATTTCATGTTCACATTTTTACGAAACTGAGAAGCATATCTGATTATTATCTTCTGGATAATTTATTTATATAAACATGTATTTAATTTCATTGGTTTTTTTTAAGTATATAATTATAAAATATCTTCTTGGGTTTCTGTTTATGTCATAAAATAAAATAACATATCAGAATTGGCAGTGACGGAGTGTATACCGCTGATGTAAATATATATATATATATATATATATATATATATATATATATATATATATATATATACATATAAACTGTGTTTCTCGCTTTATTGCAGATTATAATATTGTTAATACCTTAAATAATATAAATCGAACAAGTTTGAAACATTGCACACTGAAACCGTGCTTCTAAGTATGTAAGATACCAAAATATTTTTAAAATCTATACTATATTTCTAAAGTTATAGACATTTATGTATCTGTTTGCCATTTTTACTGTTTCTTGCTTTATTGCAGGTTTGTAAAAATACAGTCCATAGGTGATGAAAACCTGACTTAGCAGGGTTATTTATTTTAATCATATAAATCATCAGTAACAATATGAATAAAATGTAAGGAAGAAATCACCAGATATGCACCACAAAATTAAATCATTTATCAACAAATCTGCCATTTCTTGAAATTACCCTCTGTAGTCTCCCATCAACAGATGAAGTCAATTTGTTTATTTGGGAAGGTGTTATGCTACTAGCAACATCAACAATTGTATTCCAGAGGGCATCTTCTTATGTAAATTGTTGTCCTCCTTCATGAATCTTCTTCTTTAAAATTGACCAGAGCTGCTCAATCGGGTTTAAGTCAGGAGAACAAGGGGGCAAAGTTATGAGACTCTCTCCCTTGATGCCCAGATATGCGAGGAAGGTAGTCGTAGCCTTTGCTGCATGAGATGGAGCATGGTCGTGCATAAAAAAAACAGTTGACGTAGACGATGTAAAGCCAAGGTGACAAATGCTCATCTAAGAACAATATGTATGCTTGGCTTGTGAGTTTCACACCCTCTGGCACACGGAAAGGTAAAATTAATTTATCACCTATGATACCCGCCAAAAAGATAACTCCCCTGCCACCTTGTTGGCCACGAATGCGATGTGAGATAGCAGCTCCGGTAGGACTCCAAACTTTAGCCAATCCATCCGGACCGTCAAGTGTGGCTCTAGCTTCATCTGTGGATAGAACCTGTTGGAAGTCCGTTTCTATGTATTTTTCTGCCCACGCAATGCGTTTTCCCTTATGGGTTTTGTTAAAGAGAGGCCTGGAAATAGGCTTCAGGTTCCTGACTATCTCATTCCAAACACTGCATCTGGTCTTCCTGGAAATCGGAACAACGTCAGTTTTACCAAAAATTGAGGCGCTAGTGGCATTTGGTTTCCTAATGATCTGTCTGCGTATTTTTCACATATCGCGAGGGGAAATGCTCCTTCCTGTACCCTTATCTTTCCTTGGTTCAGTGTTGGGCTTCTCCACAAAAGAAATCAAGGTTCTGTTATCATTTCCTAATTTCTTGGCTAAATCCAGAAGTGCCAGTCCTTCTGCAAGGCCAGCTACAAGCCTTTGCCTTTCAGTAGCAGTCAATTGTCGATTTTTGAGCAATTTTACAAACCTGCAATAAAGATAGAAACAGTGAAAGTGGCTAACAAAGGCATAAATGTCTATAACTTTAGAAATATGGGATAGATTTGCAAAATATTTTGGTATCGTACCTACTTAGGTGCACTCTTTCAGTGTGCAAAATTTCAAATTGTGCGATTTATATTACTGAAGTTATTAACAATATTATGATCTGCAATAAAGCGAGAAACACAGTTTATATAGTCATCCACATACATACTGTTTCGCTGTATCACAGCTCTTCTGTGCGGAAACACCCCCCCACACACATATATATATATATATATATATATATATATATATATATATAAACATATTTCCCCCCAAATAAGGCAGGCCGCCACTGTAGATGTAGTGGGTTACTGAGAATTAGGGTGTGGGGTTTGGATGTAACCTCAAGTTGGGAACAGTGTAGCCAGATGTCTATTTACATTAGTTTTAAACCTTTACATATTTATACGTATATCTATCTCAGTCTGTTGATATATATCTATTTATAATTTAAATGTTTTTGGACCAAAACATTCTATAATGTACCTCTTTCTACTTTAAAAATGTATCGTCCGATTGAACATACTTTTCTTTCTTTTACAGCCTGAAGGTTTTTACGAAGGTCGGTCGATGCCAACTAAAGCCAG
The DNA here is from genome assembly GCA_963556195.1 of Sepiola atlantica. Lineage (NCBI taxonomy): Eukaryota > Metazoa > Mollusca > Cephalopoda > Sepiida > Sepiolidae > Sepiola > Sepiola atlantica. The sequence goes on from OY744520.1 coordinate 82,194,355, forward strand.
TTTCTTGAGTGACAATTGTTCTTGAAAGCCGCTTACAGTCCGAATGTTCACCCGCTGAATCATATCCAGAAATACGGCGTCATACCTGGGAGCAGCAGAAATGCTTGGCTGGTCGAAAACCTCGTTGATTTCCTCCTGCAGATTCTTGAATAGAAGCCAAATAACATTTCCGCAAAAACATTACAAATTAAAGGTGATAAGGAAATCTTAAAAATAGTGACAGTGTAGTTCTTAAGGTATAATAACAATTTTTAAGTGTTTAGCTGTATCTATAATCTTTCTATACAAGTATTCTTTCACATCTATGTGTCTATCTATTTATGAAGTTAAATTAATTTACAATTATTCACATATGTTTATCTATCTTGTTTTGGTCAGTATGTTTCAGAATTTTAGATGAAGGCCGCATGGTTCCACTATTATCATTGTGAATGCTATTCTCACAACGTTTCGACAAATGTGACCGTTGACATTTTTCATCTTTTTTGTTAGCCTTGGTCGAGTAAAAGTCATAAGTGATTCGGCATTTCATTCTCAGTATCTGCCGTACTGATGACTCAACCTCCAGAAAACTGCCACTTAAAGCGTTTATCCATTGCGCCATTTATATTAAAAAATATATAATTATAAAAGAAATTTCGTGTTTGTATATACGTTCTCATTTTTCATGTACACATTTTTTTAATTAGATCGTCTGATCAGTTAAGTAATTATAGATTAATCTGAAGTCGCTAAGATAAAGAAATATGTCATCCAATTGACTACAATTGTACAATTTTAATTAACTATATTGAAACAGTGACATTCGTAATCTGGATTTGAAGAATCCTCAGCTGACAATAATGTTATTATAAGAACACTGAAGATACGTATTGTTTTTAAAATAATTGAATTGCTACAATTTTAAATATATAAAAGAAGACATATTGATTTAATTGTATCAACTACTACTCTGATGACAATTACTTTCATGAGAGAAGAACATGTTTCTTAATAGTATTGACCTTGACATATATGTATTATTTTTAAAGGAATTGTATTATAAACTAACACGCATACACATTGATGTAGAGAGCCCCTTTAAATTACAAGGGAGTCCGATCATATTAATAAATAACGTTGCTGATATGCATTGTTCTTACGTAATATATAATTTGATGTGTATGATAAAAGAATCGAAAATAATTAATGAATAGCTCAATTTTATAAGATATATTTCAATACGGATATATGGACATATGCATCGATACGAATAGAAAAACACCTCACATCATTACGACAACCTGTTAACATGAAATATGATAGTGGAAAATATCCAATAAGAATATAAGTTGATGCCACGTTTAGCAGCCTGATTGGTTTAGTATATTTCATGCTAAACAAAATAATTATAATATTGGCAGGTGTCCGTTCGCTCATTCATTACATAAAAAATTACAACGCGAAGCTTTACTTTAATTTATATAACACATATCATGTTGATATTATATATATATATATATATATATTATATATATATATATATATATATATATATATATATATATAAACTTTAATAAGGAGCCACAGAACACAATGTTACTCACAGATTCTCAGGAACCGCTATGTGTCACCCGAGACGGTTAAATATCATTCTTTAGCCGAAATATATTTGAACACATGTCACCGGATTTACACCGAAACCGTGCTGGGCATATCATTCGGTTAACCCCGAACTTATAGAGTATAAAAGGTACATTTTAAGAATAACAATCTAAATGCCTTAGCAATGTCTTAGGCAGTGAAAATAGTCTATTTATACAAATATATATATATATATATATATATATATATATATATATATATATATATATATGATGGACTCTCCCGTCGATTACAACGTATGAGGATCCAACAGCTTTCATTTGTGTCAAGATCGTTCATGACACCTGAGTCCGGCAATAGACCTGCAAGGAGAGCCGCAGACAGTGCAAGAGTGTGAGTAATCGGATGCCAGGTGTGGAGCACTCTCTCGAGCTTTTCGCCTCACTCTGGCAGTTCTCATATTATCCACACAGGTTTCGTTGAATCTTTTCAGTCCAATGCAACAAGCTGCTCGCCATGTCTTCCTGTCTTTTGTACAGTCTTCAAAGTTTTTGTGAGGTACTCCAATTGCCGTCAGCGCATTTTTCAATTCATCTTTGTACCTCAGGAAGGGCCGAGCAACATTTCTGTTACTACAAGCTAACTGACTGTACATCAGTGTTTTAGGTATTCTCCCTTCGTCCATTCTTGCTACATGACCAGCCCATCGCAATGTAGACTGCAACAGGAAACTTTCAATTCCACCAATATTGCATCTGTTGTAAAGATCGGTGTTTGCGACTTTGTCCTTCAAACTAAGTCCGCATATGGTCCTAAGGCAGCTCTTGTGGAACACATCCAATTGGCGAATGTGATGCCGGTAAGGCGTCCACGCCTCACCTCCATAGAGAAGACTTGTTAATATTACAGGCCTATACACATTGATTTTTGTCTCCAACTTAATGCCTCTGCTACTCCAAAGACGATGTTTCAGCTTGCCGAAGGCATTTGCCGCTTTTGCAATTCGGTTTACGATTTCATCATCAAGTGAAGCAGCAGAATTAAGGTTGCTACCTAGGTAGGTAAAGTTTTTGACATAGTTCAGTGGTCTGCCATCAACTTTGAGTTTTTCTAATGGAAATTCATGGACAGGCTGATTTTGTTCCTTGAACTTGTTTAGGGGTAGGGCATAGTTGATGGACCACCTCAGTTTTCTTTATACTCATTGTTAAACCAAAAACCCTACATGCACCTGAAAATTTTGTCAAAAGATTCTGAGCTTCTTCAAAAGGAGTGGCGACCAGGGCAGCATCATCTGCAAAGAGAAGGTTCCGAATGATGGCCTCTCGAACCAAGGTTTTGGCTTTAAAACGCTGTTGGTTAAAGAGCCCACCTGTGGTTCGGAATATAAACTTAACACCTGTGCTTTCATCAGAGAATGCGTGCCGAAGCATCACCGAGAAGAACAATGCAAACAGCACAGGTGCCATCACACAACCCTGCTTCGTACCGTTGGTCACTTCAAAAGGCTCTGTGCTTTCATCCCTTCATGAAAGGAGATTATGACATCAAGCATGTTGTTGGGGATTCCAAGCTTATGAAGAACTTTCCAAAGTGCTACGCGGCTGACCGTATCGAATGCTTTTGTCAAACCAATAAAAACCATGTACAGTTCCCGATTTTTTTCACGGACGTTTTCAGCAACTTGACGAAGGGCAAATACCATGTCGATTGTACCTCGACTAGAGCAGAAACCACACTGGGACTCTTGGTAAATCTCACTAATAAGATGTCTGATGATTCTGTTCAGAATCAACCTTGCAAGAATTTTACCTGCAACAGAACGCAGAGATATCCCGCGATGATTATCGCAAGAATTCCTGCTTCCTTTGCTCTTATAAAGATACTTGACATTACTATCCTTACAGTCTTGTGGGACTCCGCCACCTCTCCATATCTCCACAAACAAGATGGCCAGTTTTTCCTCGAGTGCTCTTCCGCCATGTTTGTACACCTCAATAGGGATGCAATCTCTGCCCGGTGCCCCTGACGATAGCTGTTTTTTAGCTTGAGATACTTCCTGAACTGTAGGTGGAAAAGACAGTTCCGGAATTTCGGGATGCTGCGGAATAGAGGAAATAATTTTTTCGTCAGTCACCGATGCAGAGTTAAGGACAGTTTCAAAGTGCTGCTTCCAGCGCTAAAGGATAGCAGATTTGTCAGTTAGCAGTGTTTCTCCGTCCTCAGCAAAAACTGGGGCCGAACCATCTATTTGAGGACCAAACACCTCTTTCAGGCCAGAGTAAAATGACTTAGAATCCTTCCTGTCGGCTGCATCCTGAAGTTCCGCAGCCTTGGATGACAACCAAGCCTCTTTCAATGCCCTAAGTGCCTTCTGAACTTGTGCTTTGTGAGCTCTATATGCCTTCTTTTTCACTGTGGAATGTTTGTCCTCAAGACATGTTTTGTGGCAAACATGCATTTGGTCGATGAGCTTCTTCACTTCAGTGTTGTTTTCATCAAACCAGTCTTGATGTTTCCGGAATCCCAAAACCTCAGCAGACGAGTCATAAACAGCATTGCGCAATGAATCCCAAGAGCCTAAAACGTCATTATTTACTTCTACAGAAGCTATAGCGGTCGTAACTTTTTCCTTCAGCTCATTCTGTGTATCTGCCTGTTTTAGAGGCAGAACATTTAGGCGTTTTGGAACAGACGACTTTTTGACTCTCCTCTTGTCTAAATGGAAGATGGTCTTGCCGACTATGAGCGCATGATCTGATAAACAACAGCTACTATGGAAAGAGCGTGTTATCATAAAATATTTGAGGTCGCGCTTTCTGGTAATTATGTCAATGAGATGCCGATGTCTTTCGACAATGCTTTTGTTGGAAGTACGTGTTGGTCACACTGAAGTTAAATTCTTTGCATAACGTAAAGAGTCGTAATCCATTTGAATTCGTTTTTCCAACATCATGGTGACTCAGAACACCAGCCCATGTTTGGAAGTCGAGCCCCACTCGAGCATTGAAGTCTCCCATCAAAGCAACCTTATCATTATGCTGAATTTTAGAGATTAAACTACGCAAATCATTGTAAAGATCAGCTTTGCATTGATCTGAACTATTCATAGTAGGGGCATAACAGCTGATAAGTGTTGCGAATGTGTTGTTTTTTACTGGAAGCCTTAGTGTCATAATGCGATCTGAATGACTTACTGGGAGTGTTTGAAGTGATTTAGCAATTTCGGTCTTCACTGCGAACTCTACACCAGATTGACGTGGTTCGTTTTCTGCTTTACCAGCCCAGAAAAAACGTGTATCCACCTTTTACCTCACACAGCTGTGAGTGACCAGGCAGACGAGTCTCACTAAGGGCAGCAATATCTACATCATGTTTCCTTAATTCCATTGATACGAGGGCCTTTTTCCTTTCTAGTGACGCATCACTATCCTGCAATGTGCGCATATTCCAAGATCCAATGTTAGCTTCATAAATTTCTTTGTTTTCTGACTGCTGTATTGGATAACTAGACAGCTGCAGTAGGCTGAGAAGTCAAAGAAGGGCATGCAATGTTTAGGGCTCCTTTTATCGCCCCCTTTCCTGAAATAGTGAAAGAAGTGCTGATCCTAGATAGGCCTGCTTTGTCACTGGTGGAGTACACGAACGGCACAATTACCCAAAGGTTTGTGCCAAACGGCCATCACCCACCAGCCGCCACTGTGTAGAGCGCCAGCTAGAGTCTTCCAGCAATATCCTTTGCCTGTCCCCATCGCTTTTACTCTCTCGCCAGCGGACTCAGAAATACTCATGTCGATTTTAGAAAAGCTGCTAGAAAACCCACACGAATTATTTGATTTGAGTGGTGAAGGCTTGTGTAGGACCATCCACACTTTTTTGAATTGTTGATTACACAAGATCGGTGCAATGAGTGCCACAGAAAAAGTTAGCAACAACCCTCAGGTTATACATCAGAGTTTTCCATCTCCTAGACACCTGCCTTAACAAAGGCTTAGGGAGCATCTCTCCTAGTGGGTTAAACGCGCTCCCAGATACCAAACTGGCGATTTCCCTGATCCGGCGCCATATACATATATACACACATACAGGCATATACATACAGAGAGAGAGAGAGAGAGAGAGAGAGAGAGACAGACAGACAGACAGACAGACAGACAAAGACAGGTTGAGACAGACCACTACCCAGTGGCAGGAGAAAGATTGAGTGCCGGGACGTATCTGCATGCCAGCAGGCCCTGCACACGGCACCTCTGGGGTTCTAACCTACTCCGAGATCTCTAGTCTATTGTACCACGAGGATGTCAGACTAGAGTCTTGTCTAGGGATAGGCTATATACCAACAGGGGAGACTTACTCACTCGGCTCCCTTTTCGTACAACTAGTAGGCTATCGGGCGGCTAAGCGAATAGCAAGAGTAGGAAGTCAATGCAACTACAAGTACGCTCCGCTGTAGAACTAGACACATCACACAGACCTGTGGATAACTACTCCACCACACCACCGACATATATATATATATATATATATATATATATATATATATATATATATATATATATATATATATATATATATACATATATATTCTGATGTCATACAATTATTTGAATCGAAACTTAATATTTTACAATTACATTAGCCAAATAAATTACGGATGAGCCAGAGTACATTTATAAAATTTCATTTCTTCATTTCAGTTTAATCTTTGATTAGATACTATTTATTTTGATTTCTATAAGTTCCTATCGGTTTTCCTCAAAGATGCATTGTTTGATATCTTGTCATGCGATTCCTTACCGAAGTAAGGAGTTATCATGTTTAAAAGTAGTCCCGAACTTGTTACCAGTAAGGACTGTCAAGTGTTGGCATATACATACGCAGAAATGCAGCAACTAACATTTAATTTTAACAGTTTGTAAGGCACACACATATTATGATACGTTCTACTATATAATAATATGGTGTAATAAATAGTTCCTTATCATATAATTCTTTAGAAAAGTATGAACTAACCGTAATCATGTTAAGTAATGTTAAGTGATGCAAATTATACACATTGACTCCAGAAAGACTTTAATTTACGGTCGTTTTTGCTAATCTCCTTACGTACAAGGGTAGTGCACAATATTTGCTGGCGGGAAGTTGAAAATGTGTTTACTTCGGAGACGATTGCGTCAGCACTTCGACTTTTTCTAGGGACATAAGTTTTATTTTTATTTGCGTGTCAGTCTGTGATATCCTCGGTACTTTTCTCAAGCAAAAATAGTAAATGTAATTGAAGAGAAATCAAAACACATGAATACATTTGTATTTTTCCTTTTTTAAAACGTTGTTTTCACAGCAGTTGGAAATGTATCAATCTCTTAATAGAATGAGAAAGATTTGGGGTTTATTTTAAAGCAGGTTTAAAATCAAGGTTTTTTACGTTTACTGTGGTGAGGAAACGCGTCCCAATCATATATATATATATATATAGTCATCCGCATACAGACTGTTTCGCTGTAACCCAACTCTTCAGTGCGGCTAGACCAATGTGTGCCTCAAGCCGGGATTGAAACTCAACCGTCGAGCTGACAGTCGGCGCCCTTAACCCTGCGCTATCATACGACACAAACTGAATGTAAGTGATATATCAATGTAAACATTGTCAAGTGCCGGGAGATTCTTATTTTGTTTAAATTTCATGAACGCCGGATAATCTTTTTCAATTTTTAAATTTAATGATATAAATACATGCTTGTTAAAACATTGCTCTTTTCGTCTTAAGAGAGGACTGGTTTCTATAGAACTTGTTTTTATTTTGTTTGTTTTGTTTTGTTTTATTTCTATTCATATTCAATTTCTATTTTAATTTTCTGTCACCCTTATATATAATACTTATATAATACTATTTCAAGACATGAAGACCGGAAGCTCCTAAAAACTGCTCTCGTGGAACAAAATCAATTTTGTAGTCAAAATTAAATACATTATCATTTATATATATATATATATATATATATATATATATATATATATATATATATATATATATATATATATATATATATATATATGACGATTACTACGTCTGGACAGAAGTTTCCCATTTCTCGAATTCGGTGATGTGAGGCCTTGCGCATGTAGGTAGATTTGTACCCCAGATCCATATGTAACACAAGGCCCTTCGTTCTAGTAAAGTTTTTTCACGTTAGCTTCTTTATGAATCTTTGAATGTATTGTCAGGTCACTTTCATATTGCAAACTTTACAAATATGATAACGTTGCACTGTAGATTGTGCTGGTATAGCTTCTTTATAAAATATGGTTGTGCGATTTATAATTGTTTACACGTCCAACTATTGGCAGGAGAAACCTATCACATACAGTGCACTTCAGTTCTTTTATATGATCTCTGACACTATATTTTCGTCTTGGTATCTCGAAACATACTTCAAAAGCATGCTATATATGTCGCTTTTAAAAATTGTTACATCTTTCACTGATGTGGTTTCTTCCATAGTTGTTTATCTCTTAATTGTGCTTACAAGTTATGTACATCCATCTCAAATAGTGTTAGTTAGTTTTTTTACCGTCTTTAAACATGTTCGTAGTTTATGTTGTGGTCACTTTACTCTATCTAACTCACCATAAAACAGCCGTCAATGTGTCTAGTTTAGCTCTTCTGATTGTAAATAATTTTAACTTGATACTGGTGCTAGTTGATTGTTCAAATACTACAGTCTCATGTGTGAAAGTAGTTTAGTTTATGTTAATATTAACTGAATACAACTTTGATGCATTTCTTCTAGTAGTCTGAGTAGTCTTCCATATGCTTCAAAGTTTCCGACATTTATAGCAGTGTGGGCATAACGCATACTTCACAGGCTTAACTACTTGTCCAGCGTTTCGCTTTGAAGTCAACTTTGGTCTCCGCAAACCACTCCCACCTTAATTTGCCACTGCGAACAACAGCGACACTCGAAGACCAAGTACTCTATCCATCTCATGTCGTGGACACCATAAACCTCTTTACATCTCCAAAGTATGTGGGCCTGATGTTATACAAGTAATAGTTATAAATAAATGCCTTTCTGAACTGGGCGCTGGCCTCTCAAAACTCTATAATAAATGCTTTGCTGAATCCTGCATACCCGATAGCTGGAAAATTGTCTCTGTGCTACAAATATTCAAGAATTCATGAATTCAAGAACATACTCACAGAATTATCGCACTATCATTCTACTTCCGTTCTTCGCTAAAATATTCCCAACCATTACTCTATCTAGCAATAGTCCGGAACCGTGTTAATGCTAAACCTCTGACCATCAGTACGGATGTAGGCAAGCAAATTCTACTGTGGATATCCTAACGGTCATCTCTGAACCCATATACTATACACTGGACAAAACAGGTGAAGCTAGGACGGAAACGCCTGATATATCCAAAGACTTTGACATGATCTGCTATAAAAGTTTTCTCATAAAAATGCATTTATATTGTATTACTGTACGAATATTTAATATAATTAGATCCTTCCTACATAATAGAAATATCCAAGTTGTCCTCGATGGCCGTTCATCCAAACAATATAACATAAATTCAGGTGTATCCCAGGGATCGAGTCTTGAACTTTTATTGTTCATGATTTTCATAAACTACATCGCTGATGACATTGTGTCTGAGATGGGTATATTTGCTGACGACACTGCGCTCTATTATTCTCATGTTGGGTAAAACGGATGTACACATATCTAATGGATGCCTCCTTAGAAAGTGACATCAACACCGTAGTGGAATAAATAGATAGTAACATTAAATTCTGCTAAGACAAAGCTCATTTTGTTCAACAACTACAAAACACGTTTTCAACACCCGATTGTCATGGTAGATAACACCCCCTGGCAGTCCAACGTTTAAACTTATCAGTCTAACATTCACAGGTTACATAAATTTGAAAGAAATAGATATAAAACATTTGCATGGCTGCTGCGAAGACAATATACTTTATGTTTAAAAAGTCTCCATCCGTCCATGCATGTAGTGTTGGTGTCATATCTGGGCTGGTGCATAGTCAACTTGTTTTTCCTTCATAGACAAGGTCCAAAAAGACTCTCTAATCTGATAGGTCCCTCACAATCACCAAAGCTTCAGCCCCTGTCGCATTGCCGCAATGTTGCATCTTTGTGCTTCTTTTACAAGTACTTCAATGGAATGTGCTCTGATTAACTTGCTACTCTAGTGCCCCTTCGTACGTAAATACACTCGCCCAACCCGACAAGTAGCCTTCTGCTCTAATAGCTTCTGATCCCGAATTGGGGGCGTTTGTAAAGCCTTCCATGCTCCCTGTTTCCCCGACTGTAACGACATGCAGAAATGTAAAACTTATGTAAACAAAGATCTATCTGTACAGCTCAGAATTTTGTATGATCTCCTAAACTTTCACCATAATTGTCAGTAGCTCCTTACTTCTACAGTAGCAACTTGCCTAGTTTGAGAAACAAAAACACAAATCTATGTCTTTGATCTAAATCCCCGATCTGAATATACATGTTTCTCTAGTTTGCTAAAAAAAATAAATAGCTAATTTATTTCGGCATCAAGTGTGCGGTCCCTTAACAGTGTACTACCAACATAAATAAAGCTTCCCGTAACCTTTAATCTCTTTCCATCAACTAAGATTTTTGGTTCAATATATGACACGCCAATACCGGGGAGAGTTTAAATAACCTTTTAGAGATGATCCTCGAGTGTCTTCGGTTTCTCTGTACAAGTGGTGATCAAGAAAACATGACATGAGGATACTACCCCCTACAAGTAATCACTGACGAAATATTCAAAATAATATAGTATTCGAAGGCCAAATAAGATCTCTTTGACACGGCTATACACTGGCCCATACGATGAATGGTACACCTCAACGTAATGTTACCGCAAGTATCAGAACTTAGCCAGATATTTCACCAGACTAGATGAATACTTGCCCTGGAATCCGGTAAGACAAAGAGACCGCAAGAATATATACTTTAACATAATAACTGATCAAATTACGAAAGGGGAATTAATGTTCATAACGTATTTACTAACTTAACGTTTAACAGTTAAAAAGGAATTTTAATTGAATCTTCGAATATTAATGTATCTCATATAAAGATTAACAGGTAGCCTCAGGAAAGGGCCCCTTGATTTCTGAGTACTTCGACAGAAGTAAAATGAAAAAAGGAGGACTTGAATACAGGAGATAACTTGAATGCATACTAGACACTCTTATTGAGTGCCTAATTTCTCTCTCTACAAGGCTTTGTCAGGACAACCTAACATGAGGATACTTCTCCCTACAAGTAAACCCTTACTAAATATTAAAAATAACATAGTGTTCGAAGCTCAAATAAGACTCCCTCAGCATGGCTAACCAACACTGGCTTATACAAGGAATGGTGAACCTTCTTCAAGTGATGTTTTCTTCTAATCACCGCAAAAAGCTGAAAACCTCTACCAGACTAGATAAATTCTTGTTCTGGACTTCGGTAAGACTAAATGAGCGCAAGAAATATATACTTTTTACTGGCTTGGCGTCTTAGACGAAGAGGAGAACTTTTATAGAACACTCGAATATCAATGTATCTCATTTGGAGATCAAGTGTGAATCCCAAAAAGGTGCCCCTTTATTTCTGAGATATACGACTGTAGTAAAATAAAGCAAAAAAGAGAGAATACATGACATATGTTTTCCTAAGACTGAATGTGAGTCATAAAGCTTTACATACACTGAATAACTTGTCCATAATAAGTTACATTTTTTCCTCTGTATGTGAAACAAGATATGCATTATCTGTATATAGAAGTTTAAGAACAAGTTTCTGAAAGGTGTTCACCTTTTTGTCGCGACGTCTAAAGTTAAAACCGTTTGCCTGATATACGAAACCGAATGTTCACACAAGTATTGGAGTCCTCAAAAGCATGTACCGGCATAAGAGCAAAATATATGGCAAATAATTTAGGAGATAATATATCATCCTTGGTTCACAACGTTCTCAACTTATATTGTATCAGACAGTGAGTCATTGAAGTTCACTCGGTATTTCATGTAATGTTGTAACTGCTTATGTATTATCAGAAAACTTGCAAGGCAACCAAGTTGCTCAACGGTCTTCAAAACTAGACTGTAATTAATGGTAGCTCAGGTCTTAGATAAATACGCTGATCGCTACATTTAAAATTAGGTGGCGAAAAGAGAATATTTCCATTTAGACAAGGCTAGATTGAAAACCGTATTGACTCCCTGATATGGTAGAGGGACACATCCATATCATCAAAAGAATCAACAGAATCTTTGATAGAACCTAGCTAACTGGTTTAAGCAAGCTAATGCCTCTTTAGTCACCGCACACAAATTTTGAACTATTTCCCTAATGAAACGAAATCATTGTTGCATCAATCCAGACTTTAAAAGAACATAATTAACATGCCAAACAGCAAAGATGAGTGCATGAATCAGGTTGGCAACGTTTTCCCCTACAAATAACAATAATTCGACAGCTATGAAATCTAGTCTTGGTATGAATTACTTTTAGTATGTATTTTGTCTCATCAAGACTGGAATCAATAATCATCTCTTCGACAATATCCTTTTGAGGGAGACTGTCAATAATGAGTTCATCTATTTGAAGTGGATAATCGAATGAGTCGCTAAATTAATATGCCCACCTCTGTAATGCTTTCAGCATAGTTTAAAATAGTAGAACCATTTGTAAATGTTAAGAGTACCATTGATGGAGGCTATGGACCAAACACTGCATCTTTATAAAGATGAGCTGTCTGGATTCCTGCTGCCAATTTGGCCCACCACCTGTTCCTTATTTCACGTGGCTCACGCTGAAGTTACTATTCGGATTATTTGAAAGATCATTCGGCTGTTCTTTAACCGGTGCATATGGATACATAAAGTTCTTATGAGCCTTGTTTTTTCTTTCCAAAAATTAGTGATTGTAGAGTCATTTTCATCAAACTCATCTCTATGTTTCGTCTTCCTACTCCTTTTGTGGACTTGAACTGCTCCCATGTTCTGTCAAAGGCGATATTGTCAAATAAGGTTATTTTGTAATTTGAAGCATCAGTCGTTTAATAAACATTTACTTTATTGGCACCGAACTTTTTCATAATTCTGTTAAAGGTTTGCGCGAACAAGTTGGTGATCAGTTTCACAGTCTGCACCCTGCATGACTCTTACAGTACACATATCCTGATGATCACACTAATGCGTGATGACACAATTTAGAATATGCCCGTGTTGTTTTATACAGGATGTATCCATGTTACCATGTGATTGGGTTTTGGTGGCAAAAGTATGGCATACTCCAAGTTGGTATTCGGCGCATAACTGAAGAAAAAGTGTACCATTACAATTTGCCTTACCAAGGTCGTATTTGTGTAAGACACCTTATGGGGTTGTGTTTACTCCGATCCCCTAACATTAATATCTCCAAGAAACAAAATCTTATCCATATTTAGTATTATATTGATACAATTCCTTTCATCTTGATAAAAAACCACATTTTGATATCCTGGCTACTATCCAAAGTAATATTCAGAAACAACCGCAAAGTAAAGGTATCCCCATTTACATGATTCAATCACTAATTCCACAAGATTGCTCTAACTGGGATATGACAATTGGCCCCATAGCAAAACAACCTCCTTCATCTATTTTCACTCCTTCTGGTTTGCGTTTCCAAAATAAACTCTACCCGTCACCTTTTCAATAAGTTGATGTTCAGATCTCTAACTCATAGACTAGAAATATACACGTTGTATCTAGCAAGTTCTCTGGCAACAACAGCCGTTTTCCATATTTGATTAACTGACTCTATCTGATCAAGAAGTATCGTTATGTTTTAAGTTATAATATTAAATTGCACTTTCTTCAAAAAGTGCATTGCCTTTTCCTTTGTTTCCCTAGTAGAAAAAAACAACCGTCAGACGCGGGTTGAGCCGCATGTATTCACATGTGTTACTGTATACTGCTAATTTGTTATGCATGTACACGTCGCATCCTGTATTGCTATAGGACTAATGACGAGATATCTGTACAAAACGGTCGCAGTAATAAATGCTTGTATCAGGCATAAATCACATTGTGTAGAAACAATGAATTCCCATCCATCAGCTCCACAGGTTGCGGACAAAGGAAACATCCTTTAGATATAAAGATTAGCTGTGAATATCACATAAGCAGTGCCGGACAAAACCATGGTTCCCCTTTTGGCAAGGCATGGTACCCAGAAGCGAACCTGCCGAGGATACTGCGAAGTCTGCGTTTTAAAATCCATGATGCTTCATTTCAATATAGAGCAGCTAATTGTAACCTGAGCTATTTCTAAAGCTCAGTTACCAGTCATCTTGCACCTGCTTGACATTGGATCCTGACAGGAGATGATCAGAAAGTGATATATAAAGCTACACATATACATACATAGTGCAACATTTTTTTGTCTAACTCGAGTTAGTTATAATAATTACGATTCGTTACGAAATTCGGCGCCTCATAGTGTTTATGATGTTAGATGCCGAGTGTGTGTTCATACAGTTTGTGTGCACAGTCTACATGATTTGTCTATTTTGATTAAAGCACACTTACTACATCCACAGTTAGGGGCGCACCTAAACTCGCCTTATAGTTGATATCATTGCACTCCGAGCAACATTTTCCCAAACATCGTATTACTCTATTGAAGTAAACTGCAATCATTTATGTGTTTGCTTGCCCGATTTTAAGACCTGTTACAAATCGTGAAGCTACAATTCAGAAATTAGGATGTGTTTAGATTGAAAATAACGAAAATTGAGCACCAATGAACAATCGTTGGGTATATGTTAATTTTCCTTGTACCACCGATAAAAAACAATCAAAGAATACATAGCGAGCAGATACAAAAATATGCGCCTGTTTAAGATTAGATCGATACATCTAGTATATGTATATGTACACGCAAACACACACCCACACACACACACACACACACACATATATATATATGTATATATAAATATACACATATATATATATACATATAAATATATATATATAACTGTATATAAATATAAATATACATATATAGTTATATATATAAATATTAATATACATATATATATATATAAATGTAACTATACATGTATATATATATATATATATATATATATATATATATGCAAACATAGTTATAAATATCAGTATTCGTCTGGTTAATTACCCTTTTTTGTAAATTTTTATAACGGTCTTTTGGTATCAAAATAAAAAAAATATTTCATAGATTTCACGAACGTTTCCAATCTTTTGATTTTCATACAGGTCTTTCTGAAAAATTAAAAAAATAAGTATAATTAAATAGACAAATTTAGTTATTGTTAAAAATATTTGCATAAATAAGAAAATGCTACCTAAATACGCAGCAATATATATATATATATATATATATATATATATATATATATATATATATACATACAATATATATATAAATATATATATATATGTGTGTGTGTGCGTGTGATTGTAAATGTCGAATACCGGCGGTAGAAAGTGTGTCCTACTGATTCTCGAATTTACACAATTGTATCTACTGTTATACAACACTTTTAGGATAACGCCCTACTCTATCTTGCAAAGTGAATCCGTGTCATGACTATAATGAATGACATAATTAATTATTAATTAACTACCATTAAAAAGAAAATGAATATATTGTTATTAACGTACGTATTTATAAATGTGTTCAATTAAGTCTTCTATTTTGAAAGAAGTGTAACACCTTGCCATTATGAACAGCTGTTTTACTAATATTTATATCGGATTTCATTTTCTGTTCAAACAGAATATATTTATAGTCATCTTTGTCTACCTATTAATTACCATTTGATGATAGCACCTAACATTAAACCATAATAAATGCGACAATAATCCGGTCAAATCAAAATATATATGGAGTTAAGAAATATTTAATAGAAACCCTGGAATGTATATATATATATATATATATATATATATATATATATATATATAAGGTGAGTCAATGAAAAATAGTTAGACCTGTAAATGGAAACAGATCAATATCTTCAGTTGTTCAGAACAAGGAGCAATTTGTAAATAAAAATATTTATTCTTCTTCTCTTTCAATTGCATTCCTTAAGCACGGCTTTTCAAAAATCAAAATCTTATCATCAGAGGAAGTAGTGATTGATAAGTTGACAGATAAGAACAGTCAATATTCAAAATTTGGAAAAAGTTTTTTTAAAAAAAGTTCTTTTTAAAAAGGTTTTAAAAGTTCAAACGGGTGTGTAAATGAAAGTCACCAAACACTGAGATCCAAGTTGTATAGGGTTCAAATGTAATTTGTAAATCCAGAAAAATCTGCAAGAAATTCCAACGATGAAGATTCCACCCAAGTCCTTAGTCCTTAGAGGGGGGATCAGACAAAATTAGCCATATTAAGAAAACGCATTTCTTCCTGTTTTCAAGTAAACAGATCCAAAGGCAAAAAGCAGCGAACCAAACCTCAATGAAAATTGGAAATCCGAATTGTTGTAAAGTGTGAAACTTACTTGGAATTGTGGGATATGTAGGGGAGGGTAAGAGTGAGTAAAAAGTGGAAATAGACAAAGGAGGTAAGGGGTTAGGAGCCGAAAAGACAGAAGAAAAAAATTAGAAAAGACAAAAAACAAAAACAAAAAGGTAAAGAAAAAACAGAAGAAAAGGAGAGAAAAAAAGAAAGAAGAAAAGAGTTAGGAAAAAAGCAAGAGAAAATGAGGAGGGGGGCGCCAATCCTATGAGTGGGAAAAGGGGTTAATGATGTTTAGGCTAAAGAAGGAAGAAACAAATAAAATCTAGGGTGGTCAAAATTAGCTATTTTATAGCTTTTGGTCTGTGCTTGAATTGAAT
The DNA here is from genome assembly GCA_963556195.1 of Sepiola atlantica. Taxonomy (NCBI): domain Eukaryota; kingdom Metazoa; phylum Mollusca; class Cephalopoda; order Sepiida; family Sepiolidae; genus Sepiola; species Sepiola atlantica. Next base: position 82,210,853 of record OY744520.1, read on the forward strand.
TCCCGTAGAGTTTAAAGTTTAGATTAAATGCAGATAAGCTTCAGAGGTTATACCTCGAGATGGATTTTGCTAAGATAAATAGACTTATTGGCGGGGCACAGAGAAAAAATGTCTGTGAAGATGATTAGATAGAAAAATAAAAAAAACTTAGGTGCGGGGATGGGGTCAGGAAGGTTATGGGGTTCTGAGAGGTGAGAAACGGAGCTGTTTCTCCCCATAATGGCTTTTAAAAGTCCTAAGAATTCAATAGATATCTGTGTAGAATAAAATAGGTATCTATGTATAATAAAATTGTTCTGAAGGATTTTGAACTAATTGTCATTCTATAAAATAAATTGACAATGTAGGTTGTTAAAATATGGAAAAGAGAGTAAGGATGTTTTGGCAGATACAGAGTATATTAATAACATTAAATAGTGAATAAGAAATAAAAAGTGAGAAATAGAAAAATAAAATAAAGGATAGAGAAATAGGATGAGGAAAATATAAAATATAATTTTAAAATGGGTATAAATAGGTATATAGATGTGTAGTTGCACTGCTTCCCTCAACCGCTCAGGGCAGTACCTCACTACTCCCCATGTCAATGAGCATCCCATACAATCGGGCATGAAATGTACATATTCACATGCGCGCAGCCACGTAAGCATAATCACATATACATACAAATGCACATGTAAAATCCACACATGTACACATACATACCCGTATATACTTATACACACACATATAAATATATATATATATATATGCACACGCATCCACAAAACCAGAAGCATCTCAGTATCCTCGCACATATTCACATCAGGCACACACGTCTACAGAAATCCGTAGCACTAATATATACATTCGTGATGTCAGGCGACTATATACATATACAAACATGCATATCCGCAGCACGAATACATGTACTCAAGACATTAGGCAAGGTCACAATATTATAAGGGATGGCAAACCAGCACCTAGATCAAAGACAACCGCAAGGTAGTCGTCAGACAGCAATGCAGTTCAGCAATAGATTAACGGATAGGTTAAATGTTCAAAACTAGAGAAATTGGAATTAGTAAAGGGGCTACCCATGATAAATAAATAGTATATAAGAGAATTAGGAGTTATGGGGGAGGGAAAGTACGGTTAATTATTGCTAGGTGGAGGTGGCAAAAAGTTGGAGTATTTGAAATTGCGTTTGTGTCTGCAATGGGAGATAAACTCGTTTTTAGAATTAATAGTGTTTAAGGATTTATTAGCCGTGGCTATTGTGTAAGTTTCCATAGTGCAGAGGCTGCAATGTGGAGAGCCTGAGGTGTATGGTCTAGATATTTTCAAGTTGGACCAATGCAATGAGTAGGGTGTATTACTGATTTTTAGGTTTCTGACTAATTAAGAGAGTGAGGTGCTAGAGTTATCGTTATTTACTTTAAATGATTGCATATGGTTTGAGATTCTTATCTTAATTGGGAAGGCGCTCAAACCTATGTAAGTGCGAATTATGTGCGGGGCGGAATTTACATTTGAGTGATTAAGGATATTGGTAGCTGCTTGTAAGGATGAATCTACAACTGTATTAAGTTGCGGTGTTGTTTGGGACGATTTCAGAATTACTTGTTGGGCGTGAGGGGAAAGACTTAAGGTGGTTATTGTTAGTACTATGTGTTGGCTGATCATTGGGGCAAGAAGCAGCACGCAGTGGTTGCAGGTCTGTCACGACGGGGTTCGTCACAACGGGGTTCGTCACGGCGGGGTTCGATGTAGAGCCAGAGCTAAATATTTTTATTTACTAAATGCTCCTTGTTCTGAAGCCATTGATCTGTTTCCATTTACAGGTCTAACTATTTTTCATTGACTCACCTTATTTTTGCTCTATCCCGTATATTGAGCTTTCCTCATCTTACAATAGGTCTAATTCTTCAAAAGTTATCTTTTAGTTATAAACCTATATATATATATATATATATATATATATATATATATATATATATATATATATATATATATATATATAGATATATTATTTAGTTACACGGGGAAACTCTTTTGAGACATTCTGTTATATCACAATTCCGTCGATGTAATGAATGATTTATGATAATGTACTCCTTTAAAACACACACACATACACACAAACTCATATATATATATATATATAAGTATGTGTGTATACATACATAAATAAATATTTTGATTTGTTATACATATAAACGCCACTTGATGTACTCAGTATTGATTGGATGCAAACTGATCTCAGTAGAGAAAATACTTTGAAATCATTTTTAATTAATGTATCGTCTACAAGCTACTCGTTTTTTATAGAATTAATAAGAATTCCTGTGTACTCCTGGTTCAAACAATTGAACTGCTTTTTAACATTTCTACTTTTACTTTTTTCAAATTGGTATAAGTACACCTTAAGTTGATCATAATCAGCACTTATATTGGTGGTTATTTGGAAATACCAAGCGCTGTATGTAAAAGCCGGTTGACATGTGTCTTGTACCACGATGGTCGACTCCAAATCTGCAACTACAGAATACAAGCGTCGACCGTTCGTTTTAATCAAAAGACTGGTTGAACGTGTCAGATCAATTAGCTGATGGTTTGGTTACGAAGAGCAACAAAACGTCGTATTCAACGGCTGTGAAATTCTCTACGTAATGTGCTGCTTATTTAGATGATGCCGCACGCTAAAATCGACTTGGCGTCGGAACTTTCCGGATGTTTACAAAAAGGCCCGAAATCACAGACGACAAGTCGTTTGACCTACCTGTGTCTAAAAAATCAAAAACTAGTTTCGATTTGCAAACATTTAACAACATTTAAAGCAAAACATATAAAGAAAAATAGTAAAATAATACATTTAGTGAAATTCTGTGAAATAGATATTTATTTATTAACGAAAAAAAAAAATAAACAGATGATAAGTTCTTTTTAAAAGTGTTTGTTTTTTACTGAAAATTATTTTTGGTTCGTAATCAAAAAAATGGCGTCTTTAAGATAGGATTTAGGGTTAGTGTTTTTATATTACTGAAATTATTTTTGGTTTTGTTAGGGTGAAGGTTTTGTGTTTAGTGTTATGGTCAGGGATAGGGGTTAAAGTTTTTTTAATTTATTTGTTAGGCTAAAAAAAATTTGCCATCAGTTTTTTTCTTACTGACAGAAGTTAATCAGTATTTCGGGAAACTCAACAACCAGTGATGGCTCGTAAAAATTATTTGCAGTATTTTCGCGTTCTAACTAGTTGCAATCGCGTTTCAATTAATTTAAATGTTGACATATCTTCTGCTTATTTGTTTCAATTAGTTTAAATGTTGACATGTCGTCTGCTGATTTTATGGAATTTCAGCGTGGGTCCTAATCTAAATTAAGTACTCATAATGTAATTGTACAATATATATGTTAGTATCTACAAACATCATAGAAGTTTGTGAACAAATTAAACAGACAACTGCATAAGAGACAGGATCTACAACTTTGCATATATATATATATATATATATATATATATATATATATATAAATAGCATAAAGTTTACGAGTAATATGGTTCTGTCAGTATCTTAGCAGCTGTTCAAACAACTTCCAGTGATACCATGGTAACTATGGGGAACGTGCGTAGGTACGCAATGACACGGTTCAGTATATGGCTTGAACTATTCAAAATATACATCCCGTTATATTATTACCATTAATATAATTTTTTTCGATAATATATAAATAATAAACAATGTTCTTCGTTATTTTTTTACAAAACGCGTAACTTCTTAAAACACTACGTAGAAAAGTTATTATATGAAAAAGCAACCCCATAAAATAATACTTTTTGCTTATATTTATAAAGAACGCAATAAAGACATTGCCAATCATCATATTCTATGTTACCAAACTCCCTAGTTAGTGATCTGCTTTTATCGATTGATGAATATGACCAATATTAAATATTTAACATATTCATTTACTACTGCAATCACATACATTTTCAGAACATTTACTGATTATTTTCACTTTCCATTTTCATGATCAAATAGAATTACCCAGAAACACACCTATACCTGCATATCGTTGTATCAACTGATTACATCCAAAATAGGCTTTCTGAAAACTCATTTAGTCGTGTTTACTCAATTACATCCTCTCATCCTTCAAGAAAAAATACCTTTACAGTTAAATCTGCATAAAAAAGTTAATTTGCGACACGAATCTATAACTTTAGAAATATTATACAATTATATTTATAAGAACTTATGTTTGATATGAACTAATATTTGTAGCTTAATCTACCTATTTGGGGAATAAATGAACTCACACAGACACAATAAATAGAAACGACTTAGTATCGTGGCAGTTATTGGTCGCAATTATGGTTCAGAATAAGACGCGTACTTTCTATAACATAATGTTGTTTATACACTTTTGTTTATTAAAACACTGTATGTGTCTTGATAATAAGGGGCCCATCAAGGCAACAGCATAAATAATGGCTACATAATTGTCACACTTTTTATAGAGAGTGAAGTATACCTTACAGATACAAAACCCCGGTTGATAGAAAATTACATGTAAAGTTTGAGATAGTAGTTTTAATGTGGTATGTTATTTTAAGGCAGTCGAAACAACAGATCAAATAGACAGGTTATCATATAAACACACTTCCTTTTTATAACGAAGATATGAAACTGATAATGTAAGTCATACACTCGTAATACTTATAAATCAGTTGTGTAAAACTATTGTTCATTGTTGTTGGCTTTAGTTTTCCTCGATACAATTTTGAATAAGTAACTCAGTAACGGAATCATATAAAGGTTGCCAGTAGCCATGCATTAATCTTAGCTATGGAACCATTATTATTGTTGATCCTCTCATAACTTGTAGGATCATTCAACTGACAATCAATCCATGTCATTAACCTTCATTTTAAATTGACTTTTGTTTGATAAGTTGTGCCTAAGTAGTATAAAGTATTGCCAGTTCGTGCAGATATATATCCCATTATATATATATCCCATTATTCTCGAACGTAATTAAGCAACCGGTGATTTTTATGAAGTTGATTTTACAAAATATCATAGACATCCTTGGGAGGCACTAAATTATCTCAAGATTTCCGTACACAGAAAAAACGGAAACAGCAATATGGCGGCCAGCGTCGCTGTCTACAAATCGGATGGAGCTAACCACGCTGTTTACACATTTTGTTTTCATATGAATGAACATGATCATAACGATGGGAACATACGGAAATCCCTAACCCCACCCTACTATTTTACAGGGAAAAATTATTATTCAGAAAGTATTGTTCTGCGTTGCCTTTTTATTTTTTACAAAGAATCGGGAATCCTGCCCGCGATCCGTTTTTAAAGTTTTGAGGTCAGCAACTTTACCCAGAGTAGTCCATGAAAACGTGACAAGTGCATATGACTCGAGCGATGATTATTGTACAGGGAGAAAATGTGGTTTGTATTTTAAAATTGAATAAAAAAGTAAAACCGGTGTCTTCATGGACGCGCAGGTTATTACCAATAAGTAATGTAAGTATATCAAATATCTAAACACATTTTATCTTGGTGACTTATTATTCATTTTTAGTTACTTTTGACCAAGAACAAAACGGACAAATTCTTTATATGTGTCCATTCAATTATTCTATTTAGACCTAGGACATGCTATTTAAAACGTACGTTCTATACATTGAGAGATCGACAGATGCATCTATACACTTTAAAGTTATGTTTCAAACGTAAGTATGACAAACCGTCAAGCATTCTGTTTCAAAGTCAAGTGTTAAAAACTGATGAAAATGATGTCACACACTTAAGCCTGACAGACCAACGTACACGCTGTTTGAAACATAAGTTTGACAAACCGACGAAAATGCTGTGTAAAACGTAAGCGTGACAAAAACACAAAAATGCTCAATACATACCTAAGCTTGGAAGCCCGAAAAGCAAGCTGCTTCAAATCTAAGCCTGATAAACCGAGGAAAATGTTATTCCACACATAGTTGTCACAAACCTACGAAAATTCTGTTCATTACATAACCGTTAAAACCCAACCAAAATGTTGTTTATAACCCAAGCCTTACCCACCGACGAAAATAATCTTTCAAACAGAAGCGTCACATACTTACCTAAATGGTGGTTCAGACGTAAGCCTTTACAAAAAATCTGTAATAAAATTCATCCTGACAAACCAAGAAATTGCTGTTTTAAACTTAGGCATGACAACTCGGGACACATGATCATTCAAACCTAAGCGTAGTTGACCGTTAAAAATGTTGTTTTAACCCCACACAGTAAAAAATGTTGTCATAAAACTAAGCGTGATGAACCGAGGACAAAATTGTTTTAAACAAAGGTATGACTAATCAAAAAATGATTGGTCACATCTAAGCTTCACAAACCTAGTCAAATGCCGTTTAAAACCTAAGCGCGACAAATCGATGGAATACTCTTTTAAACCTAAACATAATTAATCGATACCATGATGTTTCAAACATAAACGTGTAAAACCGACGCACCTAACCTTTCAAACCTTTGCATGACCCACTGGGTAAATGTTGTTACCAATCTAAGCCTGTCAATATGATAAATAATTATGTTTCAAACCTAAGCATGATACAATGTTTTGTTCAACGTACGACTTCAAAGCGATGAAAATGTTGTTTAAAACCTAAACGATGCAAGCCGACACACATGATCGTTAAAACCCTTGAATGATAAACCAACTCAAACGCTATTTTCAACCTAAGCCTGTCTAAGCGAGGAACATTATGTTTCAAGCATAATCGTGGAAAACCGACGATAACATTCTTTCAAATCTAATTGTAACAAACCGAAATAAATTATGTTTTAAACTGAAGCGTGGAAAACCGACGGTGATATTTTTTCAAACGTAATTGTTACACACCGAAATAAATGATGTTGTAAACTAAAACGTGGCAAACTGACGATGATATTCTTTCAAACCGAATTGTGACAAACCGAAATAAATGATGTTTTAAACTGAAACGTGGCAAACTGACGATGATATTCTTTCAAACCCAATCGTGACAGTCCGAAATAAATGATGTTTTCAATTGAAACGGGGCAAACGGACGATGATATTCTTTCAAACCCAATTGTGACAAACCGAAATAAATGATGTTTCAAACTGAAACGTGGCAAACCGACGGTGATATTTTTTCAAACGTAATTGTGACACACCGAAATAAATGATGTTGTAAACTGAAACGTGGCAAACTGACGATGATATTCTTTCAAACCGAATTGTGACAAACCGAAATAAATGATGTTTTAAACTGAAACGTGGCAAACTGACGATGATATTCTTTCAAACCCAATCGTGACACTCCGAAATAAATGATGTTTTAAACTGAAACGTGTCAAACTGACGATGATATTCTTTCAAACCCAATTGTGACAAACCGAAATAAATGATGTTTCAAACTGAAGCGTGGCAAACCGACGATTATATTTTTTCAAACGTAATTGTGACAAACCGAAATAAATGATGTTTCAAACTGAAGCGTGGCAAACCGACGATGATATTTTTTCAAACCCAATTGTGACAAACCGAAATAAATGATGCTTCAAACTGAAGCGTGGCAAACCGACGATGATATTTTTTCAAACCCAATTGTGACACACCGAAATAAATGATGTTTTAAACTGAAACGTGTCAAACTGAAGATGATATTTTTTCAAACCCAATTGTGACACACCGAAATAAATGATGTTTTAAACTGAAACGTGGCAAACCGACGATGATATTTTTTCAAACGTAATTGTGACACACCGAAATAAATGATGTTTCAAACTGAAACGTGGCAAACCGACGATGATATTTTTTCAAACCCAATTGTGACAAACCGAAATAAATGATGTTTCAAACTGAAACGTGGCAAACCGACGATGATATTTTTTCAAACCCAATTGTGACACACCGAAATAAATGATGTTTTAAACTGAAACGTGGCAAACTGACGATGATATTTTTTCAACACCAATTGTGACAAACCGAAATAAATGATGTTTCAAACTGAAGCGTGGCAAACCGACGATGATATTTTTTCAAACCCAATTGTGACACACCGAAATAAATGATGTTTCAAACTGAAACGTGGCAAACCGACGATGATATTTTTTCAAACCCAATTGTGACAAACCGAAATAAATGATGTTTCAAACTGAAGCGTGGCTAACCGACGATGATATTTTTTCAAACCCAATTGTGACACACCGAAATAAATGATGTTTTAAACTCAAACGTGGCAAACTGACGATGATATTCTTTCAACCCCAATTGTGACAAACCGAAATAAATGATGTTTCAAACTGAAGCCTAGTGAACTGACGATAATACTTTGTTTAATCTAAGTACTAAAAACCGACGAAAATGCTGTTTGAAATTTAAGCCTGATAAACCGAGGGGAGTGCTGTTTCTAAACTTTGCGTGACATACTTGGAAAAAATTATTTCAAACTTAATCGTGATAGAAATAGGGTCTAACCGATTGATCATCTTAGAGAGATTCGTGAAAAAATTTAAAAACATTATTTACAACTTTAGCGTGACAGACAATGAAAATGCAGTTTCAAATCAAACTGAATGAAAATCCAATTTCGAACATGATTATGAAAAATCAACTGGCCTACTCGTTAACAGCCAGATCCTCTTATAGAGTTTCGTGTGCACATCAAAGCTAAGATCCGTCTATTCAATCTTAGCGTTCACTATCGTAAATGGTATCCACAACATAAGCGTCACAGACAGAACTACTAACCCATCGACGGGCAGTCTCACTGTTGATCAAAGAGTTTCCTAGAGAATTCAAATCAAATTGTCACCTTTCATGGTGATTGCTTTTCTGTGGAAGCCGAGCGGCATTGCGGTGGGAATCAGCGAAATCATAAAATTGCATTTTTTTCTTTTTTACAGTTTTTTTTCTTTTATTTCACCATAAATACGTTCTCTCTTTTTTCATTTAAGTTTTCTTCTTTCTATAATATTCTTCTGCTATTTGTTCTATATTTCTCTCTTTGTTCACATTTTTCAACTATTCTTCTGTTTTTTTTTCTTATCGCTCCCCCGTTCGAATTATTATTTTACTCTTTCTCACTCTTCCACCTATTCCTTTCGTTAAATTTCCCCTGCCCCCTCTTTCTGTATGTTCTCCCTTCTCCCTTTGTTCCTTATTTCTTCTATCCCTTTCCTTTCTTGTCCGTCTTCTTCTTTTTTTCTTCTTCTTCTTCTTCTTCTTCTTCTTCTTCTTCTTCTTCTTTTTCTTCTTCTTTTTTTTCTACTTCTTCTTGTCCTTCGCCGATGCCATCATTTTTATGAACTACTTTTTAATCGTTCATCTTATTTTTTATTATTATGACTGAATAACAACAAGTGTGCCTTCTGAGAAAAATAGGATGGAAATCATGTGGATGATTCCTTATTAGAAGAGTAGAGTGGATTTATCTCAATACGGAAACACTCGTGAATATCGTCATCGATTTCCGATTATCCCCATCTGCCTTGCAACAAACTAAAGTATAAGGGTTTTCATCAAAGAAATACATAACATGAAAATCGTTCATTTAAATAACAGGGAATTTCAATTAAAATCATCAGTCTTGAAGGCACTGTTGATTTTATTATTTTTTAGTTTTAAAATGAATCATGAAAAGTAAAATAAACTGTTTTCATATTTTAAAGTATTACAATAATATTTTTCACGAGGATGTTTGCCGAGATCACACAATGGGCAAGATATTTAACCAAACCCATGAGAAGCAATACATTTACTTAATCAAACGGCTAGCTACCTGAGTGTTACCCCATTTAATCAAGGGAGATAACTACGTTTTATTTACAGAATTTAATGTACTTACACTATCTTTTGAAATTAAAAGAATTTCCTATGACACATTTGTGTTGTATGATACAAGAACTGGGTAGACGAAATCTCTTAAGCACCACGGGATTGTAGTAACGATATTCACTCTCTTTTTCTCGGCAACGCGACAAAAGAAAACTATTTAATTTAGCGGTCATGCAGAACACTCTCTACTGAGATGGGCAGACGATCGAGTAATAAAATGGTTCATAAAATATTTTCTTGAATTGATAAGAGTCGAATTGGAAAATTAAACCGTTATTCATTATGTAATTTTGCTAAACATTTGTTCTATATTTCTCTCTTGTTTCACTCCTTCTCAACTAGTTTTCTGTTTTATTCTTATCGCTCCTCCGTTCGTATTATTGTTTTACTTTTACTCACTCTTCAATCTATTCCTTTTGTAAATCTTCTCCTGGCCCCCTTTCTGTATTTGCTCCCTTCTCTATTTATTTCTTTTTTCCTTGTCTCCCTTTCCTTTTTTACATAGACTAGGCAAGAGCTGTACATAACGATGACATCCTGAAAGCACATGATCGACAAATTAAGTTGACGAACCAGTCGACAAAACAGTATGTCTTACATGTGTTCAGCGAGTATGCCTTCAACTAACTGATCCAAAAGAGTGTTAACGTATTATTCTTGGATATTTTTCCAATTAAAATCATATATTCTTCCTCATGTATAAGTTCATATATTTTCTGAATTATTACTACATATGTCTCTTATTCTAATTCTAACTGCTTTAGAGTTGTTAATACCTTTGACAAATCTTTATTTCTCCTATATGATATGTTTCATTCTGGTTTCAGTATTAAACAATTGTTTCTCGCTAAACAAATATTTAATAGAGTGCAATTAGCATTTATCTTAGTTATATTGTTTCTCATTTTATTGTCTTATTGATATCTTAATTATTAAAATTTCGATCAGAACCATTACAAAAGCAGAGATAAAGAGAATTACAATCTGACCATTTCGAAAAACAATAACGATAACAGCGTTATCTGATTGTTTAAGGTGAATCAAAATTCTTTATGATAAAACTAAGTAAAGCTAAAAGCATCTATAGTCGTAATAATAAAGATTTTAATTGCCCGTATAACGGCATAAAATAAGACAAGGCTACATTTAACAAATAACATAACGTGGTCGCGATGATGATTTTTACGGCTATATCCATTGCACCAACACTTGTATTTTCTGTTTGAACTACTTAAATAGCACAAAACAAATATATGAAAACATTTATGGATGGTTCGATATAAATAACGAGGGAGTATTGTAACTAGGGGAAATAATAAGACTATAATATAGGTTATATGATATAGTTTTTATCGGAAACTGCTTGGCATTAAATAATGACCTAAAGCATATAAATTCATTCATTTGACCGTACCATTTCCTACGATGAGGAAAAAATGTATCGGTGCCAATTTTTGTAAACCCCACAAAAATAGTAAGAACTACTAGATAGTAAGTGAATGAATATAGAATGAGAAGGGGTGAGATACATAGATGACTTGTTAATGTACTTATTAATAAAAAAAATAATTAAAGTAATGTTTTTAAAACATGAAGCAATTCCAGATTAAATTATATTCTAGAATATATTTAGTGTTAGTAAATTATACAGGAACCACTTTAGAATAACAAACGTTGACTAACTCACATTTAGTATAATATATAAATGCAACTAGTCTGTTCACATCATTATCAACAAATTCTATAGAGTATTACACACACATACATGTATATAGTATACATTTTTATTAATACAAACATTATTGGCTTTATATGTGCTTACATGTTTCAGCTGCGATTTAATTCAAAATAATGTGTCTCTGTGCCTTTAAAAGCACCGAACAACGACGAATAATAAAACAAATACATTCTTGTATATCGTTTTGGTTCGGGAAAGGTAGGAAAAGTGTCTGTCTTACAGTGTGTTCCTTAACATTGTCCAGGTTATTAAACATACGAATTTAAAATTTCACAGAAATTATATCTTACGGATGTAAATAATTCTAAGATTGCCATCTATTCATCGTGGTTTCTGAAGGAGCCTAACACCTACACGTAACCTACTTGTACATCCCGTGTTCATGTTACAATGTAATTTTGTATGTTTCTGCATATTTTCTAGTTACAAATTCTAGGCATTGTAATATCCACTTGCTTTAAACAGCATCTGAAGAAGATCAATACGTTAATAAAATTGCAGCAACCTTTATTTGTAAAACAATCCGAGAACTATAAATAATTTAAAATTGTGTACATTATCAAGAATGCAAACAAGACGTGGAAAATAGTCCGGAAAATGTAAATAATTTAAATAAAAATTCCTCAACTCAGCAAAATCGTCAAATATTGTACTATTCGATTTTGACACCAACGCCCTCAAGCGGTTTACATTTTGTTTGGTTAGGCACGCAGGGTTTGATGGACGAGGATTGGGATTGCAAATACCCACTTTATGATGGCTTGGCTTCAGATCAATACCACAATCGATAAAGGTTTCACTATCTTGAATATATTAGTTTAAGAAAGAGAAAATAAATAAAGAAAAAGAAACGTAAGCAGAACATTCTTAAGATGCGGACATTCAATCTGCACATTTAATGATTAATATATTGCAAAGTTAATCAAGACAACCTAACCGACCGACCTACTGACGAACGTACCTAACGATGCTTTTTCAATGTTTAACGTGACAGAACAAAGTGAATTGTTCTTAAACATTAGACTTGACAGACTGACGAAAATGATACTTCCAAAGCATGAACGACTAAAGAAATACTATTTCAAACAGGAGTGAAATACATACGAAATGAAATTTCAAAGTTAACGTAACAGACCAACAAAATGTTATTTCTAATATAAGATGAGATACCAGGAAAACTGCTATTTTCATCAAAACAGTCAAAAACCTACGAAATGCAATTTCTAACTTAAGCCTGACAGACTAAATAACACGTTATTTTCATTAAACTTGAAAGAACAAAAAATGTTATTTACAAATTAAGCGTAACCGAACGACGCAAATGATATTTAAAACTAGAGATTGACAAAGCGGCGGAAATTCAATTATATACCTAAGCGTTGCGAAATACCGATCGCCCAGCGGAAGAAAACTGCTATAGAATTTGTGAACGCATCTAAATCAGATAAATAAAGGAACTTTACAGAAGAGAAGAGCAAGTGAGAGTCACGCAATGAACAGGTAATAAGACGAATTTACGACAAAAGAATCCCCTCATCTTTGATGCGCAAAGTCAGGAAGTCACAAGAAAAGCGCAGTAAACGGAAGGAATAAAAGAGAAGCCTTTACAAGGATTACGTATCTTATTATGGCAAATAGATTCCGTGCATAGGAATGAAAATAAATATATGTCTGCATAGAACTATTTATTTGCGATGCGTCTTTGAGAACTTCCCTTTTAATCTATCTGCTCAATCCTCTCAATGCTACCCTACAAAATAAAACATTGCACAAAACATTTACACTATTATCATAATAAAAATATAGAGATACAAGGCTGTAGAATATTTCGTCAGATATTTCCACATGCAGCCGGTTAATTTCTTTTATTACCATTCTTTCTAAATTCATCCAATACAATATTGAAATATTGTACGCTAATGCTGTTCTTGATTATTTATGGCAACCTGTTTGAGATATATATTATTCTGCTCACTAAAACATTCAATCGGTGAATGTTTTTAAATCTGCTTTAGAATTAATTTGCAAGCTTAAAGGGGAAATGTTTAAACATCTAAGACATATTATAGTTGACAGAACAGAAGAAAAATGTTGACGAAAATTACGTGCCAGACTATTCGTCCCTATGTCTTATTTGTGAGCAACGAAGATAGAAAAATAGGGGTAAACGGTGAAGTGGGTAAAGAACAAGAGTTAGACAGAGGGGCAGTTAAGAAAATGATGGAGAGAGCGGGGCAGATAAATAGAGAAAGAGCAAGAAAAGAGAAAAAGAGTCAGAGAATGGAAGAGATTAGAACAGTGAGAGCGTAACAGTGAAATTTCAAAAAGAACGTGGAAGAAAGAAAGAGAAAGAAGGATAAAGAAAAAGTGCAAAAGGTATATATATATATATATATATAGAGAGAGAGAGAGAGAGAGGGGAGAGGGGGAGAGGGAGGGGGAGAGAGAGAAGGAGAGAGAGAATTAAAGAGAGAGCGAGAGAGAGAAAGAGAGAACGAGGTAGAATGGAAATGATACACGACGGATACGTAGTGAAAGTGAGAAATTCAAAATCGAATTACGTCCTTTGAAGCAAAGTAAGAGTTATCGCCCCTGGCATCAGAACAGTTGTCTGAAAGGAAAAAAGTAAACAGAGCGGTCTCACAATCAAACAGGTATCTCGAGTTTAGCGGTTTTTCTACATCCTATTTTATCAGTGTGTGTGTTAAATAAATGTGTTTTTATTTAATATTCTCTTTTTTATCGCCATTTGATGAACGCTTTAATGTGTGAACTTTTCATTCTATTATATATATATATATATATATATATATATATATATATATATATATATATATATATATCATGTGACAGGACCTCATTTTTAAAAATAGCCATACACATCTATACACAATCGTAGCTTTATAACGTAAGGTTCTCTATATACTATCTAATTTTATATTTGCCATATCATTATATGTTATCTATTCACCGTACTCTTCTTTTAATTGTACTCTTTTCTCGACATCTTATATTAATGCACATTATTATTGTTTATTCATTATACTTTGCGACTTTATTTCCTATTGTATTTCGATTATACGATTTTACTTTACGCATGAGGTAAATTAAAATCCCTAATGAAGAGTGTTTTTTTAGTATATCTGTAAATAAACACAACCCACACACATTGAACTCTCATCTTTTAACCTCACCATACAACCAAATGTGAATTGAGACCGAGTGTTTAACTGTCATCTACCCTGCTGAAGAAGGTCGTCCAACTGAGTTTTAATTGTTTAGGCTCTTATCTTGCTAGCCATTAATCTCAACAGAATATCTTGCAGAGTGACAATGATGATGATAAAAGAGACGAAGAAGAAGCCAATGAAATAAAACAATCGTAAATTGAAGAAGAAGAAAAAGAAAAAGAAAAAGAATATACAAAAGAGGAAGGGAATAAATATCAGAAAATGACATCAAAGCAACATATATAGAAATAAAAACAGAAATATAAGCGATGAAGAAAAATTGATGAACCAGAAAAATAAAAATTGGAAGTAAGGAGAGAAAAATATAACAAAGTACATGTGATATGACAATAACGTAGAAGAAAAACATCGGACTGATGCCAATCATGCTTATCGAGAAGAATAGTAGACGGAAAAAAAGAAAATAAGAACAAGAATGTAGTTTGTAAGAAAGAAAACAAAGAAGGAAAAACTGGTGATGAGGGTAAAGAAGTTTAAAGGACCCAGATTACGGCTTTTGAAAATTCAATTGTCGTCACTTTCACCATCTTATCGCTCCTGTCCCGATGGGAACAACTGACTACTTGTATGGTATTTGGCGTAGACCCTATGCAAATATACTATCCGACGCTTCTCTTGAATGTTAAGGTATCCGTGCATAGCACAGTCGATTCATCTTGCTTACCATTTGGTGACACGTCTTGCTCATTACGATAAGTAAATCAAGAGTAATATAGAAGGAGTCCATGAAGAATTTTATTGTAATGTAAGAATAAAAGATTTTAAATGAATAATTTATAAAACATTAAATTAAAGACTTTTAATAACAGAGAAAAGAAGAAAAAAACATAAAAACTTTTCATGCCTGAAATTGATATAAAGATGAAAAGAGAGAAAATAATGAAGGACTACGACAAATATGATAACAAATTTAATGGGCATGTTCTAAAATGTAAAGTAAAACATTTCTAGAAATAGGGATATAATTGAGAGAAAGAGATTGAGAGAGAGGGGGAGAGAGGGGGGAATAAACCAACATGTAAGTAATGAATAGCATAAATAACAAACGGAAAATTCCACTACATTATTTATTAAATACAACATGGTAAATAACACCTAATGATTAGATCGAAAACAGAAGAATAACAACGATAGTACTAATAAGAGATGAAAGAAAACTCCAAAATAATGAATGAAATCGATTAACAATAAAAGTAGAATGAAACTGAAAGAAGACATAGAAAATAACACTGAAGAAGACATAGAATGAAAATGAAACTGAAGACACAGAATTGAATATTTAAATTAGTCTCTTTTACAACAAATCCATCACGTTGGATTACTTAATGACGAATCTCAAACAAGTCACTGTATACGCTTAATTAAAAACAAGTTGTTATTTTAAATGAATATTAACTCTATTCTCTAACGGTATTTGCGGGTAAATATCTATGATCATTCTAAGACACATTAAAATGTAATTAATATTACTAAAATAAAGATGAACCAAAATTAACCACCTATATCAATCAATTATTATTATGTTTCTGATTCTGCTTCTTCTTTGAGAATAAACTCATATTGCAACAGGAGCTTTAGTCAAAACGGTTAACGCAAAGAAAATTAGTTAGGAGATAGTGAAGTAAAATAAGGCTTAGGTTAGGATCAACAGTAAAGTGAAAGAAGGACGAGGACAAGAGGATGAAAGAAAACATCAAATGAAAGAAATTAGCAAGGGAAAGGAAAGGAAGAAAAAGGGATACTAAATAATAAGAATAATAAAAATAACAACATCAAAAACAACAACGAGGAACGATGAAATATATCTGAGAGTTCGCGAAGACAATTAACCGAACGCATAATTTATTTAGTTAGTCAGTTTAGATAAGAAACGACAAAGACGTAAATATCCTATAGAAAACCTGAGGGTGATTAGCAAGCGATGATAGACACCTATTTGTCCATTAAGAGAGCGGGTGAGACTCGGCTATAACTTTAAAGCGCAAATAAATAATGAACAAGAAACACAATGAAGTAGCAATAGGCTAGTGATTCGCGGTGTAAATTATACACTAGCGATATTTAAAAAAAAAAACCCACAAACATTCGATTAAAAGTATTTATTGAGAAATCAGCAAAATACATGTTCAATATCTGTTTAATAAAATTGCTAGACAACTTATGGGACGACAGACCAGCAGCTGAAAATAACAGCAAGGAAGACACGGGACGTGATAACTTCAGCACATGGAAGAAATAAAGAACCGGTCAACATACTAAGCTTGCAATTTGGTAACTATATCACGTGCCGGTTCGTCGAATCATCAACAAGTGTATGTGCGGCAGAATGAATATATAATCTTGTATATATTTATCACTTTCATTAATACACATTAAACTATTGTTTCTATTCATCGAATATTTATTGAAATCACATATGAATAAGAACAAACGAAATGAATTAATTCCTATTAATCCGGCTCCTAATTCAAAGTAGTCGTTTACGTTGCAGGTTCAATGTGCTTTGTTTGGGGTGTATATGAGTATAACTATTGAACTTACACCGAACAACTTGGTGGGAAAATATTCACCCCCCTCAGTTGTTGCGCAGTTCGAATCTCCTTACCGAGATAAAAGCCTTCGTCATTGCAACGCACACACTCGTCATATATTAAAAAATCTCAGACATACATCATTACATACAACTTATCTATATAGTGGAAACATCGTATAAACAATCAATCGGTTAATTTCAGGTTGCCCACTATTAGATATTGATAAATATACAGACAGTTATAACAGAATAGGCCAATATGTTTACACGAAAATATTCTATTTTTTTGGGGGGGGGGGATGGAGGACGATATAAATAATCCCTTCACTGACATCTTAAACATAGCCATCTTACGTGACTTTCCCTCTGACAGAAAAAAAGTTATAACAATCATCGACATATTTTGATAAAATATATAAACAAAGCGACCAGCCTATTTATATACATAACAATAGCATGCTGATGGGATTCATTACTAATAAATATTAAATATATTCGCAAAATATAAAGAGCTCGAAACAGAAATAACGGCATTTAAGGGCAGGGAAGCCACAACCATCCCTATATTAATCAACACCTAGATTTGTTACTAAAGAAAATACTTAATATACCTTGTATGAAAGACACACAATGTTTACTTAACATTACTGCACACAAGTTAAGTAGAACATATCCAATAAAATATAACACCCCATCTAGCGCGCAACGTGCCTATTTAACACTTTGTCAGCTGAATTTGTAGTAACACTTACATAAGATATAATTTTATAATTAAAAAAATCAATACACAAATAAGGAAGTGACACTAACATCGGTTGCTAACAGTGTAACTGGAAGTAAAATATGTAAGAGAAGAATAATACAGAATTTAAATAACACCATAATATAAATACTGACCTATTGTCATCCAGATGCTAAGAACAGTGATGCCACCAAGTTAGTTACAATGGTAATCTAATGAAGCGTGATGTACTAGAAATGAAAAATGATTGATGTCACTCCGACTCCAGGGAGGTCATATCTTTATATTAGCGATACACTACTAGAACAAACTGATGCAATACTTTAGAGTGTGAGAAATTATAATAATAATAATAATAATAATAATAATAATAATAATACTAATAATAATTATAATAATAATACAACCACCAGCAATAATAATAATAATAATAATAATAATAATAATAATAATAATAATAATGACGACGAGGAAATTGAAATTTTCGAAGTAGATTAAAGAAAATCACACAATTCTCTAACATATACACATCATTTTCTGTGAAAAATGTTGGTAAACATTCTAACCTCTTTATATACATTCGGTACGTCCTGCATGCATTTCTTAGCATGTGGCGTCTAGACTTCACTGCACATTTAGAACCGATTTGAATAAAAGCATAACACCATTATACATACTTATTAAGGTTAGGCGATTTTGTAACCCCGCACTTTGAAAAGTCCTGATAAGTGGCATGTTATATGTTAAGCATTCACACAAGATTTCATTTGAAGAACTAAATGAAAAAATTGAAATGTCTCAATACTTCATGTCATCGTGTGAATAGAACGTATATTTCTATAAGATGTGACTGCTTTGCTTAGAAATGTATCTATAATATGCGAGAAAGCTATATAATTGTAACTGGACTAAAACTAAACATCATTCTGAAGTGAAAAAATGCATATAAAAAATATTATAATGTCCTAAAGTAAATAATCTGACTTGACGTAATATCATCGGAATACGGTATTATCGGTAATGAGTGGTAATTTACTTTGCACAATAGTGTAGAAACGCATATAATTCATAACTCTTACGGTCAAATAGCGGTTATATTATGCTTGTTTTATCATTAAAATAACAAAAGTTTCCAAAACATTTCCGAAAATGATAGAGATTCCTAGAAATCTAAGAATTGGTG
Source organism: Sepiola atlantica (assembly GCA_963556195.1). Lineage (NCBI taxonomy): Eukaryota > Metazoa > Mollusca > Cephalopoda > Sepiida > Sepiolidae > Sepiola > Sepiola atlantica. Next base: position 82,230,164 of record OY744520.1, read on the forward strand.
TCAGCTTTTATGTAATTTATCGTCACAATCAAGAGTTTTCAAAGTTATTTCAGAAAATGCAAAATAAACTTACGCTAGTTGATCTACGATTATTCAATATGAAATAGCTTTAACGCCGCAGATAATTAATAGATATGGTTCGATTATCTGGCTATTTGTTACCGATATATAATGCTCACTAAAAATTAATGATCAGATCTAAAACTCTTAGCAAGTGTCAGGTGTTAGGGTACACTCACACAATTATTAGAATATTGGTGAATGTTATGTATCAGTTGAGATATCAACAAAGTTTTATCGTTCTGGCACTTTCAAAATATTTTTCACGTGGGAGAGTATGCTAATATGGAAGGTGAGGAAAAATGACAGTAATGTTATAACAATAATAATAATAATAATAATAATACTAATAATCATAATTATAATTATTATTATCATTGTTATTATTATTAACTCACTAGGAGTTCTCAAACATGGTCTTCATCAGTCATAGCTCACTGCTAAAAAAACGGTGGTATTCCCTGAAGTCTCAGAGACAAGTCTCCCCAGATCTAAAACTTTGTTCACCCCTTTCAAGAACCATTTCAAATAGCTTCAAGCTATTGCAAATAGGGCTTAGCATTGATACTTCGCTGGCAGCAACCTTTCGTCTTCTGTTGGGTTTGTGTTACAATACTCTTCCCCAAGGTCCCAGTACTCGCCATACGCTTCCAATGAAGGTTTAATTAGCGGTCTTTCCATCCATCTTGACCATTCACAACTATTTTCTTTGGTATCAGCGGAAGCTGATGTTATTTTGGGGGGCAGGGTATATATGATTCTTCTTCTTCTTCTTCTTCTTCTTCTTCTTCTTCTTCTTCTTCTTCTTCTCTGTATTTTTCTTATTATAATTATTAATTATTTTTAGTTTGCAAAACAAATGTTTCCAGTGATTTATACGTGATGAAACCCAACAACTTTCCTTGTGCCGGCAAATGCCCCAGATTCCCAATTCACTTCGTTCTATTCGATTTATGATGTTAATCATTTGCGGCAGCCGTTACCAGCATTTTTCTGATAACAGCTTGTTGTACTATATGAAATATGATCGAAAATTATCCTTTAAAATATTTGTGTGTCCTCTGTTTTTTTTCCTGTAGAGATGTGAATTATTTTATCGTTCACCGTTTTTTTATCCTCAGCGACCAACTTCCCGCGTTGACAACTGATGTAAGTGATGCTGTAATTTAACTGTAGAGGTTGCTCAAGCTGTAATATATCGTCAAACTTTAAATAATTAGGTTCAATTCCATTGGATTCGTTTTCATGTGTAGCCACTTTAGTGGTATTTCTGTATTAGGTTACGGAATGCATAATTGCCCTATAGTATTGTACGTGTCTACAGAACGCCTGAACACTAGCCCAGTTCGATAATAATAAACAAGCAGAGACGATTTCTATGCTGGGCTCATTTACGCTTTTTTCGTAGTATTTTTCGATAAGTTCTATATTTTGAGGCTCTTTCAGGCCACTCTCTATTTCCCCTTCTGTTTTCCATCTAATGCACTTACGAACAAGTGTTTTTGTCGCACTTATTAAGATCTGTATTTCATATTCTAGACATCTATCAACATTGTCACTTATGTTTTAACATTATGGCACTTTGATCGTTATTTAGTCAAAACTGAATATAAAAGTGTCATTTTATGAATACCTGCCCGTATAGAAGAAATACGATCGCGACTAACATAAACATACACATTTGTTAAACAGCATAATTAATTTACTTGTTATTTATGGAAATAAATCTTTCGCATGTTTCAAAAGATTAGACTGCTTGTTGAGATATATATTAAGAAGACAAACCGAGAGAAACATAGCTAGAGTTGATTCACATATGAATAGTAATTTAGAATATTTAAATAGATATATTTTCTCACTTCATCCGTGTGTCTAGCGCCAGGTGAAATCTCAATGAATAGAATTTGTTTCTCTGTGGAATATATAAGTGCAGAACTGCTCCTGGGCATATTACCACACACTCGCCTTCAAATCCAATGAAAACAAATACCTGTCATAAAGTGTCTTCATATGTAATCAAACGTTTTTAATTCAATTTGTCATTATTAACCCTCATTCTCATGTAGTTTTTGCCCTGGACAAGTCGTGATTAATTAGAATAATAAATGTTTCGACATTTGAAATGCACGTTCTTTGATAACGAAAGAAAGAGAGTGAAACACCATAGGTTTACCCTATGGTGTTTCACTCTCTTTCTTTCATTATATGAAAACGCAGAAAGTTCAAATTCAAATGTCATGTTAGCAAGGACAGATAAACCACTGAACTGATCAACACACCTCCCTCGGTTCTATTTTGGGTATAATTAAGAAATACTCCGATGTTTGTTTTTTTCCCCGTGATTAACATGCTGATTTCTTGAAAAAAGTACTAAAGCATCGCACAATAAATCAATATAATCCTCTTCTACCGTACTGATATCGAATCAACAGTCCTTAATCAAAATTAATTTTAATGTCGCTTACGTAGATTTAGTGTAATGTTGACCTTCAACAATGTGTGTTACAGTTCAATAAGAGTGCATACATTCCCTGGTTCCAAAATGTGTTAATATAATAATCTACATGTGTGCAAGAGTAGCTTAAAGACTACTACGGCCGAAACAGATTTCGCCTTTTTCTTTTGTGGAGAATAATCTTTCCTTTTTTGGGTGAGTCGTCAGAATTTGTCCGGCTTCTTTTTCCTTATTTATTTTATTTATTACCTGTATAAAATTATATTTACAACATCCTCTGCAATGGAGCAGGGACTGGATCTTGGTAGACAGTGTATGACATATTGGGTTAGAGACTCTTTTGTGTACCCTCTCAAAGAGAGAGACTAATGTTTGCTGTACTAGCCCAGATGGTGTTACAATACTCTATGCATGCCTGAATTGTAGCTTTCTAGAAATGCAGGATATTTGCAGGTGTGGGAAGTTTACTATCCTGATGACAGAAGCCCGCCTTCTTTGCAGCAGACGTAACATTATATTCGATGTACTTATTTTTATTCGTGTGGACTGTGAATGTTAGAGGGAAGAGTTTTAGCATTAAATCAAACCATACATTTCTGTACACATTCTACGAGTAGGAGAGTTTGAATTACGTATCATACATCATCCTCGAATGTCTCCGATCTCGCTGTAAAAGGGTTTGTCATTAAAACTTTACATGATGATATTTCACCCTACAAGTAAAACTTTACCAAATATTTAAAAAAACATACTATTCACAGCCCAAATAAGATCTCATCAGTTTGGCTACACGAAGAATAATGCACCTTCTCATGATGATGCCATCTCAATTAACAGAACTTAGGTGGATACTATACCAGAAAAGATGAAGTTTTGTTCTGGAATCCGGTAAGACAAAGAGACGAAAATAAATATATACTATAACATAATCAACAGGTAAATTTGGGAGAGAAAATAACCGTTCTTAACTTCTTGATGGAATTAATGCTTGAGAGGTAAATGAGAACTTTAATAGAACATTCGAATATCTATGTATCTAATATAGTTTCAAGTGTTAGCTCCAAGAGGGCCCTCTTGATTGCTGAGAAATTCGACTGAAGTAAAATGACATAAAAGAGAAAAGGAGAGGTATAATATCGGCCCAAGTATCGACCCCTGGAGAACACATGCATTAATTATCATATTTCGAAACTTGTATACCATTTAACGAAGCAAAATGTATTTCTCTCTGAAGTTGGAATTAAGCACTAACAAACACGAATGCATACAAAGAATACTCAGACGTGAATAAATATTGTTGCTTAACGATGAATTTAGATATTTTTTGGCACTTTAGAAAAACAACTTAATATTAAATAAAGTGAGTTTGTTTATTTAAAACATAGAAATGTTTTTAATATAATTTAATCTAAAATTATTATCGGAGTGTGATAGTTCATTTTCGATTATTAATTCATTATGGTCGAATTCTTTTTCAGGATATATTACAATGTTGAGACACTGAAATGTTTTAGAATATAAAATGGACATACTATGCGCACATTATAAGTAAGCGTTTGAGGGAACAACATTTTAACAAAACAGCCATTGTAAATAAGCGTTTAGTACAATTGTAAACAAGAGAGTACCATGATGTAAAAAGTCCAAAATAGGCATTCGCAAACAAATTGTACTATTCTAAAATTAAATTATATTACACGTATTTTCTCATAACCTTTCACTATGTAATTGGTTTACGTTATACATACGGGAAAATCCGAGAACACATAAACTGAATACGACCACTTCTGATCTCCATAACAAATATTTTTACTCGATTATTTAATTAATTATAAACATTAATTTTAATTTTCTTTAAGTATTATATATTTTTTAATTATGATGAATATTAAACCCTTCATATTATACTATAACTACGGCAGAGTATCCATGCAACACGTACTGACGTACAAGAGAGGGCTCTTTATTGGAGCGATTGGTAGTGTAATTATGTCTATACATAAACATTGGAATAAAGGTAATATGTGATATGAGCAACAACCTAACCATTAACCCTTATATTAGGCGGAAATATGTAAGAAAGACGGTAACAGTGCGCGTGTAGAAACTTAAACGAAAATGGTACACAATAACCTTGTCAAAATGACCGGTCTTCTTTATTGCGTGTCTTTGAAGCATGTAGCAATACGGCAGTTTCCCACGTGTTTACGCATTCTTTGTCATTATTGCAGTACTCCGCAATAATTTTCAAGCAGCACCGGTTGAGCAGTACGGCGCCGGCAAGTCAGTATTGTATCGTATGGTCCTTCTCCCAACATTCACATATGGTTGGGTAAGTTTTGTAGCCTCATCTACTTATAGTAGCTTTTTATCACTCCATTCCCGTTCGCACGCGAGTGAGTGTTTTCCACCAAAGCCAGGGTGTCTCTGAAGCTATAGAGAGGGCCTCAGTAGGGGGAATTCTCTGTAATGCGATTCTCTTACCTGTTGGTCCACAGCTGTAGTCTGGTCTCTTCCTGATATATAATTAGAAGTCCGACATGGCTTAGGGACCTTCTCCTTCACTTGAGTCGTTGGACCGTTAGTTCACGTCTATGAAGTAGATAGCGTTAATTACTGTTGACATTTGTGAACTCTACTCGACTGACAACCTCCCGTCTCACATCTGAAGAGGCAATGCAAGTAAGGAGATACAGGTTGTTCAAGTTGGTAGGCTTTAGGCATGCAGTTATTGCTCAGCAGATATTATTCAATGCTGAGTGTAGTTGTTTGGCCTGCGCTCATCACTCCCAAAGAGGACAAGCATACCAAACAGAGGAATAACACAAGCCTGTAGCAGTAACTCTTTCGTTAACTCATTTGGAGTTTATTTGTTTCCTTAGGATGTTGTTTCGGGAATTAGCTTTCATTTTTATCTTCTTTACATGCTCTCTGAATGAAACGGTGCGGTCCTGGGTTACGCCCAGATAGACAGAGTTGGTGCGATTCTCAACTTGTATTCCAGACCACATGATGTTATGGGGTCGGTTTGTCTCTCGGCTAATATTGCACGAGCTAATTTAAGATTATGCAGGGTTTACATGCAGGTGGTTACTCGCGTAGTAGAGGAGTAGGTAATCTAAGGCTGAGTTCAGATTTATTTATACTGATTCAAGCGTACTCTGTTAGGGTATTACGCAAATTCAGCATAGATGTACCGCGCAGTGTTCGTATTCATTAGTTGTCCATTATGTGTGTATTGTACAGTATTGGAGCCAGCATACTTTCTTGGGGTAAGCCATATTTGTCGGTGCCAGCGACTGTTTGTTGTTTAGGGTGATATAAAAGTTCATGTCTTTTACGATGGCTCTGATTATGTATGTAAGTGCCATGCCTTCAGTCAGCTCTAATATGTTTTATCAGGAGTAGGCAGTGGTTTACAGGGCCATACACGACAGACAGATAAACAAAGGGCTCTCGTTACCAGTCTTTCTGAACCCATCATCGATGTTCTGAGTGAAATTCAGGAACTGGCTTATTGTGAATTTTCAAGCTCAAACACCTGATTCTTGGGAGGATGAGTATTGGTTTATTAACTGAGGCAAACTTGTTGAGGATTAGGCAATCGAACAGTTTCAAGAAGTGGCATATCAGGGAGATCGGGCGGAAACTCTTTGCATGTGCTGGGACTTTGCAAGGTTTGAGCAACGATGATTTTAGATATTCTCCTGATCTATGAGATGCTTTTTTCATCAACTCTAGGATCAATGCTCCTGTCCAAGCTCCAATGTGCTTAATCTCTCTTGCGAAAATATAATCAAGGCCGATGGCTTTAAAAGCCTTCAAAGCACTATTTAAGAACGGCACTATCAGTCAGATACTCTGGTTGATCAAAATAGAAGCGTTAACGTCGCGATTCCTGCCAAGCTCTGCTTACTATTACCTGCCGAGTCTACCAAACATCATGACGACTGCCAAATGACCAGCCCAAAAAGGGCAGTTAAAAGTCAATTTCGCCACAGAATATCCTGCTCGGTCCCGTCGAAACTTTTTCACGTATGAAAGCGCCGTAGACAACAGGCAATAGCAGGCGACTATGTTTTAATTTATTTTCCTTTGAAAGGAGGTCGTAATGCCTGGCAAGATTGATTCGAGTTAACCTTGATAATAAACTGTTTAACGAAAAGGCATCCTTGAAGCAGCATTAAGTTTACACTTTTTAATAAGGGCGTTGATTAGAAATAATTGTGCTTATAAAAAACGCATGGCGAAAATAATCTTTGATAGCTATACGCATTTGATTGGAGACGATAACCGTAATTCATCCAAAAATTAAAACATAGTTATACTACAATTTTACGTGATTATTGGAGAACAGACTGTACAAAGTTTGATGCACACATAAATTAGACCGTCGCTTTGTTTCGAAACAAAACCGACTCGCCGCAGAATGCCACTTCTTCACTTAAGAGGTATCCAAGTCCCTGACAATTTTCGACTCTAATAGCTTCTCTACGCAGATCGCTGGCCTTTTTAATTCCCCCTCTGATCAGTGTTGTCCTCACTCTCCTAACATGCTTAAATGTTATTGTAATGTGAACAAACATCTTACTGCACAAAAAAAAACCAGCGTAGGATGCCCCTTATAAATCTGGCCTATACTCATAGTAGCCCTTAATATCTTAGTTAGAATACACTTTATTTTGGCTGCCTAAATATACAATTAAAACAAAATAACTCAAATGAATTTCTGGCAAAGCGTATTAGGAAAATAATGAGCCTTCACTTTTAATATTTAAATTATTTTAAATACTATATTAATTTGAATGAACGTGTTTAATTCACATTTTTCAATTTTAAGTTCAACTCTTTTAGTTCAATATTTATTTTTTAAATTTAAATTTCAACTTTTGTAATTTATAGTCGAACCATTTTTGAAGTTGAAACTTTGTTCTGGTTGTGGTAAGTATGATGAATAGAGCATTTTTTCTAAATTCTTCTGGTGACACAATTACTCAATTAAGTACTGAGAAGAATTACATGACAAACTTAATTAGTATTATACTATATACAGTAGTTTACTTACATCTCAGTCACCATATACTTCCGAAATAGGTTGAATCGTTTCTCTTTCGCTGTCGCCTCTTTTAGCGAAAACATTACGTTTTCCATCGCTTTTTTCAGACAGTTTTATTTCAGAAAACATCTGTAAAGACTTTTAAGATTAGCAAAGAAGAAAACAACATAATTAACAAATATATAAAATTACAGCGATAATTCGGTTTTCTTAAACCTGATTGTATGCTTAATATCCGTTTTTATGGAAACCATTACTGGGTAATTTAATTTGTATCCACATGGAGTTTTACGTCATCAAGCATTAATTTCCTTAGCTCATTAATGGCACAAAAAGTGATTAAATAGAGAAAAGCAAAAGCTGTTTAATAATGCACTTAGTTCACAAAACATAATTATTTTTCTTTAAATTACCCATTTAAAATTCAGAAAAGAGGAAATTAAAATAAAATGCAACTGACAAACTCCGGGTATAATGTACTCCTTACGTTATTTAGCTGCACCACGTAATATGTGCAACATAGCTTTAAATAAGTAAGAGTATACCACGATTATGGGTGACGTTGCTTTGCTAAGAGGTTAACTTTTTTACTCGCCAATATGTGACGTCCCAAACACTCGAATTCTGCACATACTTGGTTTTTGTCTACCGATGGGTCGTTTTAGCATTGTGAGGATTTACTTAAGCAGGTATGATAAAAAAAACAGATTATTAAAAGAGAAATGTGTATTTTTATGGTCGTCAACATCGTACACTTACATGCAATTGTCTCCATCGACCATGCTTACCAATCTCACCGAATGGTGATGAGCAGAACACACATATCCTCTGACCAATCAGTTAGTCGTGTTCATAAATATTTGTTTTTATTTTTCATTTCATTCCTAATAAACACATCCAAAGTTATATTTTATATATCTACTAAATTTTCATATTCAAAACCTGTCAATAAAGCATATACGTTAATACGCAATACGATATAATTTCATTATTTTCATTACATTTTACAATTTTTTTTAGTGTAACCAACTTTTGTAACAAAGTACTATCATCAGTATCGTCATATCAAAAACATTGATCAACAACTAATTTGTTGTCTGCGTTTTTCAGTTGACTTAGGACGAATCAGATGCGCTGAATCAAAACATCACAGTTGTTTTGCTTAACTGGTCAAGGGTTGTAGCTATGGCTACATTTTATACGTTTTTTTTACAAGTACGCATGTGTGAAGCGGGTTAGGGTTAGGGTTAGGGTATAGGTTCGGGTTAATTAAGACTATGTTGTACCTACTTTTGTTCTGCAGGTAAATGAGATGCGTCAGCAAGAACATAGTTCAGCAATAAGCCCGACGTGTTCTGCTACATGTATGGCGAATACACTATTGTTCATAATAGGAATCCAGTAACACGTTTCATGATCCGTGCTTACCATGCTTATTTTGATATTAAACTTGGTGACCAGGATAAACCGTTGGCGCCACACTTGCTGTAAAAAGTAGCACCGAGATTCTGCGACGTTTGGCCAATGGCAAGAGGAGTCTGAACTTTGGAATTCCCATGGGTTGTAGAGAGCTGACAAACCATGCAACACTCTACTTCTGCGTTGTTGAATGGAATGGGATCAAAAGAAAGAACCGGGTCAGCCTCAAGTATCATGCTCCTCAGTCAGGACGTCGCCCCGTAGCTCATGATTGGATTCCAGTGAATATGTCTGTAGAAAGTGTTGATATTAGTGCTCCAGTATTAAAAACAAACATGAAGAAAAAGAACAAGTGGTTCTTTAAGATGATGCTTCACATCCATGTTCCCAAAAGGAGGTGAATGATGTATTTCGCAATCTGATTCTGTCAAATGACTCTGTCGAACTGTTAGCATCCAGATTGACGGAAAAACTCTCCTCTCTGACAGTGCTCGCATCAGCTTCTTTCATAACAGACATCAAGCGTACCTCCGTGTTTTCTCTGAAGGGAAGGACTTAGTGTACGGTGCTGATTTTGTGAAGCTTATGCTCAAATTTGGAATGCTACATTACGAACTCTAAGATTAGAGACTGTTTATTGACAGCAGCAAGCGATGAGTGAAATGTGTTCTGCGACACAGCGGCAACCAGTTTGCCTTAATACCCATCGCTCAGTCGACTACACTGAAGGAGTAGTATTAAGCGGTAAAGTATGTGCTGACGAAAAATGGCTATGATCAGCATAATTGGTGTATTCGTATTGTCCTGAAGATGGTTAACTTTTTGTTGGGACAACAGTCTAGCTTCACCAAGTACTCATGTTTTCTGTGCATATGGTATAGTAGGGACCGTGCTCAGCAACACACGACGAAGGACTAGCCTGTGTGGGAGGAATTGGTGCCTTGCAAAAGAGGAACATCATCAACGACTCGATTGTGGACAGTAACATGATACTATTTCAATCGTTGCACATTAAGCTCGGCTTAATCAAGCAGTTCACCAAGGCTCTGGACAAGGATGGTGACTGCTTTACTTACTGGTACTAGGCTGTTCTAGGAGTTGGCATGGAGAAGTTGAAAGCGTGCATCTTTGATGGTCCGCAGATCCGAAGTGGAACTGGAAGCGTGGAAGGCATTTGTTCTGGTAGTGTAGAACTTTCTCGGCAACAATAAGGTCAGCAACATACTGACTGCTTTAATAAATTTGTATTGCAACATGAGGGTTAATATGCACTACATATTTTTTAGATATGTACCGGTTCTCTGGGGACGTTGGGTTCAATGAGTGACGAGCAGGAGGAGAGATTCAACTAAGGCATGATAGATATGGAAACCATCTATCAGAGTCAAACCCTGAAGTTAGATCTATCGTGGCTGAACATGCTATTGACGTGTGCTTTCCTTTATCAATGCCCAACATTCAGATGACAGTAATCGAGGTTTTTATCAGGTAATCAATATATGCTGTTGGCAAAACATTTTTTTCTTAAACACATATTTAGGATGATATGTGTCGACAACAATCAGCTGATAATGCCACAACAATGTAATGGATTTTGTCGCAGGATGTGATTTTTTCAAATCCACTTAAAACAAAAAACAGAGCTGATGTAAAGAGACTGATGCTATTTCCCGATTCAGTAGTACAAGGATACTGTAAATCAGTTGTAGAAATGTAGATAACGTTCCAAAAGTAAATATTGTTGTTAACACATTAATATCGTTTTCCCGCTACCATTGTTATGATACGTCAGTAGCTTTCACATAATTTTTTTATCAGAGATTGCTCAATGACAATAAAAAGTGCCTTTCAAGGGAGTCTGTATGACACCACTTCGCAAATGATTTCCAGTAATACCCGCCTTTTCCTCAAACCGTTATAAGCCACTTGACGTTATCGGAACAGTAATTTATCATTCATTTTTTGTTGATAATGACTCTTGTTGCCTATGGAACTTGAGTGCAGCAAGGATCCTAAGAGTCTGCATCTTTCGAGTGCACGTCTGGATTGTGTAGTTTTCTAGGTTGTTACTATATTCCAAGATCCTTCACTTACATTTTGAGTAGTACCAGTCCGTGTTCTTAAGATATCCATGATATCATATGTCCAGTAATTAACCTGAATAAGGGGAGTATACACTTTTTATCTTCTGCCCGTTATATATGAAACCTAGGGTATTGATAATTGATAACATTATTGTATAATTTGACATGAGATTAAATTATTTTTGATGACTTGAAATAATATATATATATATATATATATATATATATATATATATATCACGGAATATCAGAAAAACATCGGTATAGTCGGTTCTTAATCCTAAATTAGGTCTTTGATGTCTTATTACTATAGAATAAACAAGCAGAACCGTCGATTAAGTAGTCCTTATATGTTTTAAGAAAACAAAACATGTAGAAGTAATTTATTATTATATTAATTTGTGTATATTGACGTAATTCATATTGGAAAATAAAATTGAAAAAGAAAAAAATATCACTTTCATATTGAGAGCAAAACATTTTGCCGGGGAATGTAACTTAGTGTGTGTGTGCGTGTGTGAGCCTTGGATACGTGTCTGCAATGGCGATTACATCTTGGGCTCGGCACGATCCTTGCTCCCCAAACTAAACGATCGTTACATTACATTAATAAGGAAGTGGTCTATACCAAGTGTGTAGTTCGAAAGAATTTCAGCAGCATGAATATGCGTCATTAGGCTGATCTAATTAATTTTCTCCCTGAGAGTTTATCATCTTCTACCATCGGATTCCGGAAATACAAGCTTTGTAATAAGCGAAAAACACATTACTTTATATATAGAAATGTATATTGTATTCATGCCGAGGAAAACATTTTAAAACTCAACGGGTTTAAAGTGTGGCATTGTCTCATCGCGCTGCTTACACCAAAACTGTTTCAACCCCACTGTCGAATACTAAACGAGAGGGATGAGGTAGAAGAAATGGAGGGAGAGAAAGAGAGAGAGAGAGGGGGGGAGTGAGGATAAGAGACACATAAAATATAGTTGTTGCTGTTTCCAACACTCAACAGATCTTGAATGACAATTCATTCTATCTATGACCCCGGCAGGAGTCTACCTGAAGATTGATATTTAAGCTGACATTTCGAATCGCATCCAGCGACCAACGAAAGTTAAAACAGTCGTCTTACAGCCTTGATATAATAACATGACTGTCTTATGCAAGCTGACAATTTTTCAAGTGCAGAGTTGTTACTAATTGGCTCGTCTCCAACAAGGGGCAGTTGAAGTTTAGTAAACAAGCTGTAAAATATAAGGAGCGCCAGATTTCTTGATCGTTGTGCCATATTACCTTATATAGAAGTTTGTAACACTTTTATTGTTTGTTACATACGGCGTGGAGCAACCAATTAAGTTTGCAAATGAGAAAAATAGCGTGCCTTTCTCTTGCCGTAATGGGTTTTTCGACTTTATCAAGTCTTTATATGCTTTCCGCAGGACAATTTATGTGCTCTCTTTTATATACCTCGCCCATGCTTCTTGCTTTGTTTTTGACTAAGTAGCAGTTCGGGTAAGTTAGGACTTGTTTGTATTTGGTATCGTTTTTGAAAGCTAATATCGGAATTATATAGGAATTTAGTTTAAATATGCGAACTGAATTCTAGTAATAACACGTAATTGTTTTACACATTAAATACATAAATGGTTGCAACTTAGCAAAAAATCGTCCACTTGTCTTCTGATTCTGCATTTTTTTATTTCTGAAATTTTCATATTATTTCATTTTAACAGATTAAATTGAGTGTAAATAAAGCAAAAAAAGAAGGTTATTTCTTTCAAAATCGACATGAGTGTTTTACCAAACGGAAGCCGGTCGAATACTCAATAATCAATTTCTTGATTCATCCTCACATTATCGCACATGTACATTCAGAATAAATAATGTTTCTAATAATTGTGCGTTCTGACGTGTACTCTATCACTTTCATTCTGTCACACAATCTCGCTCTGTATATAGCCATTGTATATTTGACCAAATAACCTCACCATATAAGCATTTATTAACCAGGAATTCTGCCCAACAACAATCGTTTAAATACAGGTATGCAATGACTCGTTTACAATCCGTACCATGCATTAGATAACCCCAAAAATCCCTAAAAAAGTTAGATTAATATTTAATAACTAAAAAGGGTTATTCCTTATTAAATAACACTCAAAACGTTGATTTCCTATTAAATAACGTCCAAAATGTTAATTTCTTATTAAATAACACTGAGATGTTTTTTTTTAATAAAACAGAAAAAAACTGTAACACAACTATATTCAAATTAGAATAGAAATTTGATCGTTAAATCTGTGGAAGTATTTATAATTTAACCATGGGCTATCTATTGAAGTGAGCAAACTTACATTCAGTTATGGTTTCTTCATACGACACCAGGGCCTTGGTGTCGTCCGGACAAATTGAATGAATCAAGAAACGTTTATCTTCCTTCATGAACCTCACATTATTATTGCTTCTAATTATTTATATTTCCATGAATAAATAACTATTTTGCTTTGCTTTAAATGGAGGAGGAATATGTTGCAGAGGAAGAGTAAAATCCCGGATTATCCATGAACTATATTTTAAAAATATAATGGATGGAAACAATGTTGTATGCAACCGGTCGAACTTGGGAACATACAATGATAAAACCATTATTCGAATAAATAAAATAATTGTGGTCTGTTCATTGGTTTATAATAGAATCACGTACTGTCGTTACGTGTATTGTATTTTAGTTAGGCTTTAGGCAGTAGGGTGAGAGATTCATATAAATTGTACGAATGCATTATTTCCATTATGTTCGAGTGAGTGCGTTTGGAACTACTTGCTAATGTAAATCTCCAGTGTTCGTGATACGAACAACAGAACATAAAAATAAGAGCTGAACAATATCCCACTTCTTTTATTCATGATAAAACGCAAATCCAATAGTGATCAGGACTAACTATGAATATGCAAAACCTCGTGAAAAAGTGTTTTTTTTCTTTCTAACAATAGAATATACGCTTTAACCGATAAACGAACATGTTATTTCTTATTAAAAAAAGGGTTATGTCCACGCTGTCAAAATATATTCTTTTTGTTTTACAAGCGACTGTATATAACCTTGTTCCATGCAATATTTTAACAACGGCAATAACCATCTAAAACCGAAGAGACCTCCAGAGCGCTGTGTAAACTATTTTCTCTAGAGAAAATCGTAAAGATCCGCTTCGTGAAAATATGTTGCTGGTGTTAAAACTTACTGTATAAAACTTCTTCTAGAATGATTAAATCACGGCGAACAAGATAATAAAACAGAGGAGTCCTTAGAGCAGCCGAACCCATTCTGTTCTTGAATTTTTTGCTGTTTAAAGTCAATAGTTTTCTTACATTATTTAAAGTACAGTAATACAAAATAAATGTAAGGATACCTTCAGGGCGCTACCGAAAAGAATCATTTTCGAAAAGAAAAGCCTCTGAGAAAAGATATTGTTGCTCATACAAGCGACTTTATATAAAATTGTAACTGCAGGTACAAAAATGAAACTGAGAGGGTCTTCAGAGTGCTACTGAAATAATTATATCCAGGGGAGTACCCTAAACATATCCAGTGAAAAAATTATCTGGCTGATACAATTCACTGTAATTAATTACTACTGACAAAATAGTAAGTACGCTGATAAAAAATAAAACAAAAGAAGATATCATATAGAACTTTGTCGTGAATACATTTAAAGTCTTTTTACAAAGACATTACCGAAGGAGGCTTCCTGAGCGCTGTCGAACGATCCATTCTTCAGAAAGCAATCTTTGGCTAACACATGGGAAATATGTTGGTATTAAAATCTACTGAACCTATTTTAAATCGGCTTTATATAACTGAGTGTTACAATAATGTAAGTACTGTTACAGAAATAAAATGCATATTATTAAAATTGATGCAGTAGCTACGGCAGAACTATAATCGGTCCCACTTCACCCAGCATATGCGTCTATAATGGCAACATTACACTACCTCATGCACAGACACCACTTCATTTTTGGAGACGACAAAAAGCAATAAAAAGTATTAAATTTCAAAAGAAATTCTCGCACCCTAGGAGGCTGGGATGACCGATGGATAATGGATGGGTAACACGCACTTGACCAAGAGAAGCAGGAAAAATGACAAATAAAAAATAAAAATAAAAATCAAAGATACCCACACACCCGCAAACCCACGCATGCGCAAAAACAATAACAAATTCCTCAAATGAAACAACATTTGCTCGAATCGAAAGACATTTCTTCAAATGGATTTTCATATCTGATGAAAGCGGGCCACCGCTTGAAACGCGTTATATATATAAAATCATAAAATGGTAAAACAACAAAATAATAAATAAATGTTGAAAAAAACAACAAAATAATAAATAAATGTTGAAAAAAACATTCTACAAATGTTGGTAGCCTTACTCCTTTACATATATACTTTTCTCTCGTTGGAACTGCACTAATATTGCACTACCCTCTTTTCTATATATATATATATATATATATATATATATATACATAAAGTTCACCAACCGATTGATAATGGTCGTATTTTAAACGATTGAAATATTTCGGCAGAACTACACAACATGAGTTTTTGAGTTTATTTTTGTTAGTTGTTGATTTGGTTATCCTTTATTCTATTTTTATTTTTACATTTTGTCCGAAACATTGTTTCTTTTTTCCATATATATATATATATATATATATATATATATATATATATATATATATATATATATATATATATATATATATATATATATATATATATATTGAAAATAAGTGCAGCGTCTTGAATTTGATAACGAAAGAGCCCAGGAGCTTGGAAGTGAACCTAATGAGGAAAATAAGGACTATACGTTACATATACCAAGTTCATTACGAAACGGCTAATTGAGGGATATTTGAGTTTTACATGTTTTCCTATAAAGATACGCTACACATTTTTTCAGAACCAGATGAGACATTTTCCACCTGTTCTAATAAGTATAGATGTAAGCTTCTCAACCTTCGTCGCTACTATACGAGTACAGCGATTTGCAATTATGTTTTATTTATTATTATTCTACAAGCCGCTGTAAATGACTATGATCTTTTTTACAGATACGGAAGAAGAATGTGTTGGCTTCTTATTCTTTAAATACACTTGTTCATGATGAATGCAAGTAATATTTCAGAAGAACGAATGCCATGATTAAACGTTTTACAAATGTCATGGTGCTTCTCAATTGAAAAAAAATAATGTTACAGTTTAATTGTATGTTTGTCATATTTATTCAGTTATTACCAGTGAAAATAGAATTGAACGTTTCAGAAATGTTGATTATACGTTTAAAGTTATAACAAATATTACATTGAAAACAATCTACGCAAATTTAAAAAAAGGCATTAACGGATATGTTATATATTTTAACTTGCAACCTAAACAATATGTCGAGATATATTAATGCATGGTAAGAAAACCGCATCCTAATATATATATATATATATATATATATATATATATATATATATATATATGTATATGATAATGGTAATAATTCAGGTACAAAATATCCACAGGGTGGTAATCCAGAGACTGATAACCGGGTTTATAAAAAGTGCTCAATATCAAAATAGAGCTTTATATATGATATTTTTATTTACACATACATGTACAAAATCTGCGACACTGGCATGTCGATATTATCGATCAACAGTTACTATAAACTGAGATCTCATCAGGCAGAGTTAGAATCCAATCTTAACCTCAGATCATATTTGGAGAGAACCTCTCTCCAAATATGATCTGAGGTTAAGATTGGATTCTAACTCTGCCTGATGAGATCTCAGTTTATAGTAACTGTTGATCGATAATATCGACATGCCAGTGTCGCAGATTTTGTACATGTCTGTGTAAATATAATTATAATATATACATATATATATATATATATATATATATATGTATATCTGTGTGTGCGTATATACATATATATACATATATGTATATATATATATATATATATATATATATATATATATATTATTTATACTAAAACTGATTTAATATTTTCTTTCTAAGTATTACTTTCCTATATATCTTAAACACATGATAAAATATTCCTTCGAGTTATCTTTACAAAAATAATCTTCATCGTTGTAATTAGCTGTAATTTTCAATTGGATTTCCATCATTCCCACTTCCGTGACTTTCAGTATGTATCTCCTTTTCTCTGCTTATTAACACTTGAACTTTATAAAGTAATTGAAGAATAATAATTTAAATAGCACATTGACATCAAAAGGGAATGACACTACAAGTAAGAGAAAGAGAAAGAGAGAGAGGGGGAGATTAAGTGATTATATATTTCCTCTTTCTTTGTTTTATTTAACTGTTTTTGCAATCTCACTTTTCATGATTCAAACAATCTAACACGACCTGGATGGATTACCTAACATGCCGCATCTTACTTGTACACACACGGACACACACCAAGAAATGGTGTTTGCGTTCAAAGCTTCCAGAGGTTAAAATCCACTTACAGAAGAATATACCGGATCTATTATTTTTGTGTGAAACTAGCATTAGTCCGTCAGCTTCTACCGATGATTTCATGATTAAAGGCTACTCCACCATTACATGAAAACCCAACGCTTATTATTGCCATTTACATGGAATGTGTGTCTACATTTGATACAGTTTTTTATCTGGTAGAGTCATCTCCTACAAATCCCCTAAATTGCCTTATGTGTGTTTATGTTGAGCACTTACTCAGAGCACAGCATTCATATTTGCCCTCTATCGTCGCCATGATGACGGAGATACTGTTTTTGAGAGTACCTGTGAGAAAATTTACTATATCTTGTCTGTTTACTGTTCTGTCAGCATTCATGTCTATGGTGACTTTAATGTTTACATTGTTGAATGGCTGGTCAACTCAAGTATCATCGATGATAAAGGGAGTTTTGTTTTGCACACAGTTTCCTTTGCTTAGGATGCAACGAAGATTTCTGACCAACCTACTCGCGTACCATATGCTGACGGACATTTTACAAGTCTTCTTCCGCTTCCGATCACTCAGTTGTCTCAATTAAGATAAAAACAAAACGGAATAAGACTCCTGATATCACTATGAATCGCAAAGTGTATTGATACTCGATGGCTTACTGGCACTTTGCATCAAATTACACCCTTTTGTGATACGTGCGTGTAGCTCCTGAGTTTTCCCTTATAACTGTAACAATTGAGCAACATCCATATATCTTCTGGGATTTGGCAAAACTTATCAAGAACCTAGATACCAGCAATGTAGCTAGTCATGAAATAATTAAAATCATAGTGCTTAAAAAGCGACAACTAGAAATAGATTTTATTCTTACAAAGATGTCCAATCTTTGCTTAAAAACGAAATGCCTTCCATCACGTTGGGACACGTCATCAGTCAGTACTCTCTCCCATTCGCCATGAGTAAGTTGTTTGATTTTGTGATACACCAATAAGTTATTAACCATCTCAGCAATAACAAATATTTGACAACAAATATGGATTTCGTCCTGCAAGATTTACATCTGATGTGCTGACTGTAATATTACACATGGTCAGTGTATATGTTTATTAGGGCTTGTTATCTAGCCATATCAAATGCATTTGGTAGGATTAAGCACAGAAGTTTACCTCACAAGCTCATTAGCTATTGGATATCTTGTAATCTTCTTAACACTGAAATATTTACTTCATTGCACATTATTTGTTTTACAGTACATTGCAGACACTAATAACATTTAAAATTATAAAACATTTTTGAAAAACTGTCCTATGTAACTTTTAGAACGGTCACGAGGTGTGTTTTGAAAAGTAGTCGTTTATGGGCAAAAGAATAAATCACATAGTATCAATAACGGTGTGCCTCAATGATTAATTTTAAGCCCACACTTTTTTTGATATTCATAACCTGCCACTTCAATTCTCAGATAATTGTTTACATTCATGCAGATAACAAAAAGTATATGGCAAAACTTCTTCGCGCATTAATGATAAGGATCCGTCTGAATCTCTCCCTTCCGACATGAAGCATATCGATTAATGAGTAGAACATGTTACTTTAATACGTCTAATACGTAGCTTCTATCTTTCGCAACTAACGCCTGAGTCCTCACATTGCCCAAGGTGATACGAATAGCTCTCTTATTTAGCTCCAACTACTTTAAATAAATGGTTAACATTGAACCTGAAAACGACCATGTTGTAGTCTTCTTAGAAGCAACCCCTTGGAATCGATTTCCAAAAATAAATAGTTATTGGATATAAACTTTTTTTGTTTAGGTTTGGTACATAGTGGAAACAAGTAAAATTACTTAAGGTACTTTGGCTCGACGAAATTTTGCTGTGAACGTTTAACAAGGGTAACCAGATGATGGAGCCCATTCGGGAATCAACAATGACAATCATGATAGAATAGAGAAAGACTATCATCGTCTCTTCCGTGGGAAAGAAGTTATCACCAACTATATTTCGAAGACGAGTTTGTATTCTATCAAGGCAAGAACAAAAAACTTTCAGCACCACTTCCCGGATGTGGCAACTCTACCCGATCTTACGATTTCGCCAAAGGTGATATACTTTCTGAACAAGCAGTATGATGTAAATATTTTTCCAACAACCTTAGCAAGAGATTTGATGAAGGTCTTACATTTCAGATTTGGAAGTAAAGTTAGCCATATAAGCTTATCAAGGCAGAGAGCTTCTTTTACGAGGGAGTGTAAATGATATAAGTACATGTGGTCATATTTACTTTTCATATAATATACTATTTTATCTTTATTTTGATTTGTACGTTAATTACCCATAATATACAGGTAAATAGTGATCGGAGCAAGGGTTATAGGCATCGTTTAAAATTTGATGTGGGCGTCAAATAACATTCAATGAGATAGAGTGAGAGTGAACACAATTCAATAAGAAATGCGCGACTTTGTGAGTTAGCAGATTTCAGCAAATTTAAATAATAATAATAAAATGTGTTTTCGAACATTACTTAATCCCTTAACCAAACGAAAGTTAGAAAGTATTTTCTGTAATTAAAATATACAGAAAAGGTTATAGTAAAATACATCTTGATGAAGTCAACTTTACTCTAATAATAGATACACGTATAATAGAATACACATTCTTAAATAAAAGGTTACAAGGTTTAACCGACAAAAGGGATACACAAAGCAATTTTTCAACGATTTGTCTCTAACGTACATAAGCCGCTTTGTCACCGGATTGACATTTGGTTAGAATAAATGATTGGGCGTCTGGAGATCTTCTGGAATGCTCGACGGCTTTGTTATATTTAAATGAACAATTACTACAGAAGAGTGTGTTAGGTCGCCAACATTTTTAGCAACAGATGTTGTTTTAATAATTGCCGAACATATTTATAAAATGAGTAATTTACTTGGACATATGTAACTATATGTATTAATCATAAAACAAAAGATATTTCTCTTCTTTAATCTGTATTTCTATTTACTTGGCACACACTGCGACATATTATGTATTAATCTTAGTGTGATTATATCGAGGTATCTCCCGCATATCTATCTATCTATCTATCGATCGATCGATCGATCGATCGATCGATCTATCTATCTATCTATCTATCTATCTATCTATCTATCTATCTATCTATCTATCTATTTAATCAGCTCTTTCTGTACATTGTCTCGGAAGTTTTTTAAACCATTAAAACTATATGAAAAATAACTTTTTGTCCCTAATTCTTCGTTGGTAAATTTCTTTGCTTGGAACTAAATTCATCCTTTGCAATCACTACATTAGTTTGCTTCCAAACAGTTACACTTGTCTTGATACACTTTTAGG
Source organism: Sepiola atlantica (assembly GCA_963556195.1). Classification (NCBI taxonomy): domain Eukaryota; kingdom Metazoa; phylum Mollusca; class Cephalopoda; order Sepiida; family Sepiolidae; genus Sepiola; species Sepiola atlantica. The sequence continues at coordinate 82,251,100 of OY744520.1, forward strand.
GATCATCAGTTGTTTACCATGAAACACATTTTCGGGAACTTAAACACAAAACAGTATTTTATATCATGGCTTCCAGACAGTGTTGATCAGACACCACTTCCCTTCAAAAACAAGAACAAATATCAGATCTATGTTTTTGTTCCAGATTTATTTGTTTCTTGTAATTAAAAATGTTCTCTATACTTGAGTTTTTCGTCTGTGTCCAAAAATGTATAAGTTATTTACAAAGATTGTTGTATTTTATAGAGTTTGGGGGAATCCATTATAATACTTATTTAGATATTTATATGTTATGTATTCATATTATTATTATTACTATTATTATTATTATTATTATTATTATTATTATTATTATTATTATTATTATTGATAATAATATTTAGTTTCATTTACATTTTTTACAATTAAAAACATATATATATATACATGTATTTTTTGTTATTACACTATGTGTTTTATATCTATACGTTTATACATTTTCTACTAAATTAATTTTAGATGTGCTCAATCAATCTATATTGATTAATTTGCTGTTACTTAAAAGCTTCATATGCATGTGGGTGTATTTTATCGATTAAGATAACGTTCACTTAAATTCCAAATAAAGAGCATATTCGTAGGTATTTTTGTTGTTTAAAACTGTTTCAATGGAGTGTTTATATTAAATAATACTATTAGCCATATTTTAAATAACACCTCTATCAACTAAACAATCATTTCGTACCTTTCCTAAAAACAAAATCATCAACATACATTTTGAACAGTTACAAATTACACCAAAACAAAACCAACCATTAAAATAGACGCATTGACACACACTTCGGTTAAAACAATTAACAATACCCATTAATTTCACATTGAAAAGCATATTAAGAAATCAGAATGAAAGATACACATATAATTATGAGATCTGACAAAGTATAACGAAATAAAATATACCAGTGGAGAAATCACAACATATAAGAAAGAAAATTCCATCGATATCCGTCAGTCAACTAATATTTCGTAATAATTAAATAAGTGAAATTTGTCAGAGCGAGCTAAAGACGGTAGATCAAGCAATGTATTTATGATATATTTTGAACCAATACTGATTATGAAATCTAAAGATGAGATAGATAGGTGAAGTACATTAGTGTAGAAGCGGATGGGTATGGAAAAGAGGATTAGATAGAGCTATGGAGATAGATGTTTGATACAAACAACAAAGTTTAGATTATCTTACTATATAAACATAACTAATATTTATTTTCTAGCTGCAAAGCAGGGAAGTTTTCGGTGCATCGAGACAGCATATATATATATATATATATATATATATATATATATATATATATATATAGTTTATTTAAGTTTATATAGAACATTTTTCTTAAATGTATATCTTTTATAATACGATCCATGTCGAGCTTCACTGAAGCAGTATCAATGTATATATATATATATATATATATATATATATATATATACATATATATATATATATATATATATATATATATATATATATATATATATATATGTATATATTCCATGATAAATGCTAGTATACTAAAATCATATGCACTTAATAGGGTTAAGATGAAAATTAATATACACTAAATGAACAAAAGCAAGTAAATTCCCAATTTTTTAAATTTTTATTGTCATTAATTAAGGGTATGACTACATATAAACCAAACCATTTCATTATAACATTACTACAGTATAAATCTCTATGCATGAGTGGATGAAGTGTGTGAGGTGCGCTGAAGAAAAATTCCTACCAGTAAAATACATAGCCCTGTTGTGCTCGCATACGCTTAATGACAATAAAAGTGTTTGGGAATTTCTTTTGTTTTGTACATTTAGTGTATATGGATTTTCATCTTAACCCTATTAAGGGCATATGATTTCAGTATACTGGAATTTGTCATGGAATCTCACTACTTTTGTAAAGGCTAGTTCTCAATACAAAGGTTTTTTGGAATTTCCTGGAAGACTAAGGTATATGGTAAACTGAAATTAAATGCCATCAACTAGACTCTAGAACCTCTATTTCTGCCAAAAATTACCTGAATCCATCAAATATTTGATGAGGTACGTATGTACACACAGATAACAAAATTTCATGATTGAACTTTCTGGATCTTTGGGTTGCCTTGACTAATGAAATTTCCAGCATAAGCCATTTTTAAGGTCTATTAAAGGATAGAGCGCTCTCGCGCCTCCCTTGGTATATATATATATATATATATATATATATATATATATATATATATATATATATATATATATATATATGGCCAATTAACTATGAGCAGATAGTGTTGCCAACTTGTAAGTCCAAGTGTGTCGACTATTCAAAAAAAGAAACAAATTACAGCCACCAACAAACAGTGATCAAAACATTGATGGTTATGGTGATGATCTCTCTCTCTCCCGCTCTCTCTCCCGCTCTCTCACTCTCTCTCTGTATATATATATATATATATATATATATATATATATATATATATATATATATATATATGTATATATATATATATATATATAGAGAGAGAGAGAGAGAGACACAGAGAGAGACAGAGAGAGAGAGATCTATTTCATTTCCACATACAATGTTATAAGGAGATACCATTTTGGACGTATACATTTTACGTATTAACTTTAACAGTGATCGATACGTAGATACAGCTAGGTAGTAAGTTATGAAATACATTCATGGCAATTAATCTACACAGAGGCTCCCGCGTTTCATACCAGGGGGGAATCTTCAGGCTAAAATGCATGGAGTTTGTTTCGCCGGGTTGTTTTATTTACACGGTTTGCTAGTTAACCAATCAGATTCTTTGTTATTCTCTAAGCCAATCATTAGGCTTCTCACGAACTAAGGTCCAGCTAGTTTTACTTCTTTGTTTCCTATTCTATTGTTCTGTTTTCTATAGGGTGGCATATATCCTGTTCTTCGTTGTGTCCATAAAATGAGTGACCTTATTTTAACACGTGGTTCCTTGTATTTCTATTTTAGGTTTTAGTTTTGAAGTTGTTAGGTTTTAGTTTAGCTTTTTTTTACTTATTTGTTCATTTATTTATTTATCTATTGTTACCCTGAGGTTAATTTTATTCTGCGCAGGCAGCTTTTAGCAATCTCACCTTTACAGTTTGATAGATTTTGGATGGCTGTATAGTTTAGTATTTAAAATTTCACATTCAGACGTAATCTACGCGGGTCGTCTACATTTCTACATGTACTGGTCTATCGTATTATTTTCCATTGAATTATTGGTGAGCGCCCATTTTCTTTAAACTTCTAATAGCTAGTGCTATTTTAATTCGACGTTCTCTGTTTTTACGGAGTACTTTTAATTGTTCACCTTTAACAAATAAAAGTGTGTATTCAATTTACATGATAATAATGAGGTAGTCATGTTCACATTTATTTATGAAATTTAATTTCTCACTTATTTTATATTTCAATTTCAATAATACTTTATTCAATTTATATTTATCAAAGTTGAGTTTAGGCAATAATGACAGCCACACATGTGAACTCGTGTCTTAGTGGTATTAATACAGAGATAGAATCGTTTTTTGTAAGTTGCGTTCAATATTACAGCCTTAATGAATAAAAAGCGTGCGTTTTATTTGACATATTAATTAGTAGTTGTTTACAATTCTTAAGTAGGACATTTTTAAATTCGTATTAGTTATCCCTTATTATATTACGGATTTCTATCTATATTTATTTAATAGAAGATTTTAAAAAAATAATTCAACATATACACATAAACTTTACGTCCAGGCAAGGAAGAGACATACGCACACGAATAGTTTTGACGGTTGTATTAATATACGGATTAACCGTTTCTTCACAGCCGCGTTCAACATTACCCCTATGATAAATTAATAAGCGTCCGTTTTTCTTCATGTGATAATAAGAAGCTAGTTATAGTTACAATTCTTTAAATATGATTGTTTTCTTAAATTAGTTTTACTTTTCCTTTAATTTGTATTTCAATAAATATCTGATTAATATAAAATAAAATGAACAATCCACTGTGCATCCATTGATAGCATGTTTCATATAGAAAGACATACACACTAAATCTTATCTAACAGTTGTATTAATATTTAAATTAGTGTCAAGAATAAACATATGTTTGTTCTTCATTTAAATTGAGAAGCTTTGTACTATTTTCCTCGACATTTTGCCACGGAAACCATAATAACTCTCTTTCAAAGGAAAGCCATCATACACTAACCAAGGCATTTCGAGTAAGTCAATTCACTTACAAATTTCTTGGCAGTCAAACTGGACTGAATGAACCAATTGTTATTTACGAGCAAGACAAGGATCGGTCATTATTCATTGGGCATTGGTTTGTCTGGACAAACACATATATAAAATATAAAAAATAAAAATCAGATAAGGTTGCCGCGAACTTTGTCTTGTTCTCTGTTATTATAATTAAATTAATGTTTCCAAAGAAAAGACTGGACCTATTTATTACCTCTCATATTATTAAGATACGTCCTATCAGAGTAATATGAGTATTTGTCCGATTGTAGATCGGGCGTAATTCAAATGGAAATAGAATTTCAAATGTGCAGATTGAAATTTTATTTATTATAGAAAATACTACGAAAAACGATCGAAGACTCTTAACCTGTACTCGCAGGAGCATATGCAGCTTCGTGGCGACGTTATCCTCGCAGATAACATCAGGCGTGGAAACTACGTTGCGTTATGTAACAAGATTCAATCCTGGAGCACAACATCATTAACGGCCATTTAAATATTTCTGAATTTAAATGTACCTATGTGGGAGTGAGAGGTGAAATACTTGGTCAATTCGAGACCCAGTAACATATGCGGAATATGTTGTTTGTCCCCATATAAAGGCAGCATTCTGTGATTCGTAGATCACTGTACAAGTGGATGTATTAACGATGCAAAAATATATGGTGTAAATTAAATAACCTTGAACAAATATCCATATATATATATATATATATATATATATATATATATATATATATATATATATATATATATTAGACTTAAGAAATTACTTTTTTGAGGTATTGCAGTTTGAGAATGTACAATGTATTTTTTTAATAATAATATTAAAAAGGAACAAATAACAACACCTCAAAGCATTAGTGACCAGGTTTATCTTGAGTCACCTAGACTTTGAGTTGGTAGAATTATAAGTAGCAATTGCTGATTGAGTTGATCAAATGGCATCACAATAATCAAAGCATCTAAATTACTAGTGAACTGTCCTTACACATTAAATTACTTAAAAATTGAACATATACATTCTAGTTTAGAATTTAATTTTTCAAGAATGAAGTAATATAAGATAAAAATATGTTGAATATTTGAATTGTAAATGTTACATAGATCCAGACAAACTTGGATTTTAAGATTAAGATTCAGAATAATAAGAGTAAATTTAAATTTTTTGGGGTTCTAGAGAGTTTTAAAAAATTACATCTTTTTTAGAAAAAGATGAAAACTAAGTTTCCAAAATATTAGATAATTATTTCAAAGTAAATTATTAATTTAAGAATAAATTCTATTTTCAGAGTTCCTATCAAATTAAAAAAAAATATTTAAAAATCAGAATAAATTCTATATTTAAACAATTTAAGAATTAATTCTAAAAGTGTAATTTCGATGTACTTGCATGACACTTTTCTTCAAAATATCATCCTGCAGAAGTCTTAAAATAAAGACGAAACGTTGATGAATATATCAAAAATATCTATTTTTTCAGTTTCATTACGTCGAATTGATCTCAGCCATCGTTTCTCACACAATATATATATATATATAGACATGTATAGATATACATATATATACATATATAAATATGTATATATACATATATATATGCATATACATAAATATATATATATATATATATATATATATATGTATATACGAATATATATATACATATATACATATACATAAATATATATATATATATACATATGTATAACAATACATATATATACATATATGTATGCACATTTACATATATATACATACATAAACATATATATTTACATGCATATATAGACATATATATATATATATATAAATAATTTGAATTCCATTAACATGGTGAATTAGTACAAAACCATAATTTTCATTGTCTTCACAAACGTCTTTATTCCAGTACATTGATGAGTTTCGTCCATCTATCATTTTACACACACAAGTAATTTATTCAAATTTAATATTTATTTCTGGCTGTTACGCACGTCCAATGGCAAACATTGAATTTTGTTAATTTCTCTAGTGTTGTCAATAATCAGAGGGTTGCAGTATTTATTGTTAAATAGCGATAATTCATCTGATAAAAAAGACAAGTATTTGAATAAAGAAGTTGCTAAACCCAATGCAAATTATGGTGATGGATTTGTTTCCCACGGTCTATGGAATGCAAATATAAGATGTATATTTCTTCTGAAACATGTAAAAAAGCTTCATTAAGCTTACAATTAGAAACATTCCAGATATTATAAGGACTATCATTTAAAAAAAATATTTTGTAAACAGACATAATATGTATATATATATATATATATATATATATATATATATATATATATATATATATATATATATAAATAAATATATTAGTAAAGAGTTCCACTTCATAGAATTATCTAAAGTTTGTAATTGAAACAGTTTTTAAAATAAAACAGTAAAATGCAGAGGTTTTGGTTAAATAAACATATTTATTCAAATTCAAATGTTCATCAGGATATTAGACCATACTTTTTTCTTCAAGATGTCGCTTGATCTTGTGCTTCATATGTTAACAACGGTTGTTGTGTAATAATGTTCACAAGTAGTGTGTGATTTGGTCGCATGTTATAAGTATTAGTAATTAGTTCCACTGTATATAAGGCATTTAAGTTTTGTAATTGAAACGTTTTAGGGTTTTTTAACCCATAAAATTCAGAGGCTTTTTCTAAATAAATATATAATTTATTTAAATTAAAATTTTCGATTAACACAGGAATCTTCATCAGGATAATCGACAATATTTTTTTGTTTTTTCTTTTTTTAATTACATGGTGTCGCTTGTGTTTGTGCTTCAGATGTTAACGACGCTCGTTGTGTAATAACATCCACAAGTGGTGTGTGCTCTGGTCGCTCGTTTTGAATGTGAGATGATATTTTTTCCACAATCAGACAACACCGCTGCCCACAAACCATGAAGCGGTGTGTAGCGTTCATGGTTTGTATGCAGCGGCGTTGTCTGCTTGTGGAAATAATTATATATATATATATACATATATATATATATATATATAGAGAGAGAGAGAGATGTTTCTAACTGTCTTATTACATGGCCTGTTGACCATTACTTTTTTGCCATTATATTTCACATTTTTACTTTTCAATATATTTAAGTTTCTCTATGATAAATTATCTCTACTCTTAGGTCTGTTACGCTTAAGTTTCAATAACCCTGCCATTAGATTGTCAGGTTTTGAGTTGAACGAAGCATTCTCTTCGCTTATCGTGCAGAACAGAATCAGCACATGTTCTATTAGATACGGCTCTATACACTTTGATATTTTCGTATATCTGTCAAAGGATGTTAATCGCAATCAGCGTAGATTAAATACACGGATCTTATGATGACCAACAATCGGCAATAAGTAACTCTGTTTTTTTTCTGTAGAGCTTCTGTTTGAAATAGCATTTCTGTCACATAAATATTTTAAAGGTAATTTAGATCATGGATGTATTCGGTGACGCATCGTAAGAATATCTATTTATTATGGTTGAGTTCACAAACAAATTGGTTTCAAACTGAATATCTTATGAATTGTATGCACCAAAGCGATCCATATTACAGACATCGCAATCATGTCACTGTTGTCCACGACTGGGGTCGTACTTATAAAGACCAACATTGCTACTTAATTATAATTATACGATTGTTTATTTATTTTTCCTGCTAAGTTTGACACGTAATCCTTTAAAAAATAGAATATTTTAATGTATAATTTTCCAAACAGTTATCAGATATGTTAAACATTTCCCTCCTTTTTACATATATTTTATTGGTTTGTTAATGTAAGTTTATTGATAAGTACTGTGTATAAAATGTTTTAGCGTATCATAAAGAAATAAGACTATTCTTCATCGTCTGTAAAAAAAAGCTTGTGCAACAAACATAACAGATTTTGTTTCTCAGAACATTATTTTGTTCATGAAGTATTTGACTTTGTAAAATGTTGAATTTGCTGTCATATTGTATTATGTCATAATATTTTATGTAGTCAAGCAGTCCATATAAATAAATTGACTCATGATATTTGAAATATGAAATATATTCGTAATTCATGGTGAATAAAGTTAGTTTTAATGAATTTAGTTCTTTAATATTTTATACTTTTTTACATTTGATTTGATGGAAATAAATCAATTACTTTATGCTGATTCCTAATTATATATATAGTTGCTAATTACTTGACATTATAAAGAACATTATCACTAAAACATTTGTCTGTAATCAGTATTTAGTAGTAAGTTTAGTCTTCATATGTCCGCCCCTAGTCGTGGACCCCAGTCGCACGTGCGTCAGGCCTGTATTAAGAAGATCTTCAATATTATTACATCATTCGCTCTATTTTCTATTAGGTATTCAGCCAGTCTTTTTGTGGTTGTCTGGAAATTTAGGTGATTATAAAAACTTATTTATAGGGTTTGTGTGTGTATATATATATATATATATATATATATATATATATATATATATATATATATATATATATATGTATATATATATATATATATACATATAGATGTATATATATATATATATATATATACATATAGATGTATATATATATATATACATATAGATGTATATATATATATATATATATATATGTATATATATATATTGCGTGTGTATTAAGGCAACCTTTTTTATTTAAGTAAATTTTGTTTAAAATAACCTAATTTTTATGTGTAATTATGCTTCTTTTAGTTTTTCTATTTTTCTAATAATCTATTTTATTGACATTTTTTAAAGATAATAGTATTAGTTCCATATGTACCACGGAAGTTTTGAAGTAAACCCATTTTAAAATGCTCAGCTTAGTTCAGTGACACCAACCGGGGTTGCTTAATTTAAGTGGACATCTTATTAAAAATACTCACTGCCTATCTTCCTCATTTTTCTCTTCTACATAATTAATAGACTAGACCAAATTCAATCCGCTACTATTTAAAATAAAAATTTAAAAAATATAAATAAAAAATAAATTAGTAAATTAAGAACTAGTTCATCTGTTACATTTCAAAATGTAGATATTCGTTTTTTACGTGAACGGTTTGCCGGCATATTTCTTAAAACACTTCCATTCTTTCACCCGCTTTTTTATTCATTTTGTGCCATTGAAAAGACCTGATGATAGTTCAGAGAGAATCGAAAACGTTTGTCAAACATACGGATCCTACATTAACTGTTGTTTTAAACAACACATGCATTACTATATATATATATATATATATATATATATATATATATATATATATATATATATATATATATATGTATATATATATATATATAGGCAGCATATTTTCATTGAGGTAAACATTATTAAATAACACGGAGTGGTTTTGTTTGATGCGACTTTTTTTGTATTTTTTTCAATTTTCCGAATTGTCCATTTAATGTGTCGGTCAAATTGATATAAATATGATCCATGGCTTTCTTGTTCCATTCTTTTTTCTTTTTTGCAAGTACTTTCGATTTGAATCGTCAAATCATCTTCAGGCGGTATTAGTTTTAGTGTCTTTAAAAATTATGACTTTACTGTTGTGCTTATTTTGGAATTATAACGGCGAGTAGTTTATATTTGAAAACGCGTCTGTAAAGTTGAAATGTACATGAGAGCGTGGTGGCGTTCTACACATACGAGAGATTTAAAGTGTGACTGTTTAAACCGTTAAGAAATTGATGACGTTAAATAAAGTGCATACAATTCAAACGCATAACTACCTAATGGCTAATAATTTGGTAATGTTAATTATTATGGTAGACACTTTAAAATGGTGCGACTAGTTTCATAATTGACATTATTAATTGTGGGATGTTTAGTTTTTATGTAGAGAGCTTCGAGTATTTTTAATTTTTTGATATTGGTATCATGGTGTATTATTTTGGTATTGTTAACAATGATGTTTCTATATTGGGAGGGGGTGCAATTATGTTTTTTTAGGTGTTGGCATATAGAGCTAGTGTCAGAGAGATGTAGGGTGAGTCTTCGGGATAGTGTTGTGGAAGTGAAACCTATGTAAGAATTAGTTTTTTTTTATTGTTGTCGGAGATACATTCTCCCATAGGGCATTGGAACTGATATATTACATTGGTTCTTTCTAATGTATTTTGGGTTTGGGAAGTGTTATTTTTAACAACATAGTTTGATGTTTTCATTTTTTTTATAATAAATGATAAATCGTATTTTATCATCAGAATTGGTGGGGATATATAATACATCGCTATATAATCATCGCTGGAATCAGGTAATCAATGGATATTAACATTTAATACTGCTAAGACAACACTCTTTTCGTTCAACAACTACAAGTAAACTCTTCAACTACTGATTACCATGGTCAATAACACCCTACATGAGTGTCCAACGTTCAAACATATCGGCCTAGCGGTCACAGGTAACATAAATTTGAACAAATACATAGAAAACTTTGTCAATACTATTGCAAAGAAATTGTGCTCCCTTTACCGCGCTAGAAAACTTCTCACTCCTGACAGTACTCTAGATCTCTACAAAGCCTCCATCCGTCCATGCATGAAGTATTGTTGTCACATCTAGGCTGATGCCCCATCCACTAGTCTCTTCCTCTCAGACAAGGTTAAAAAAGGGTATCTAATCTAATAGGTCGCTCACTATTCACCAAGCCCACCAAGCTCTAGCCGCTGCCATATCGCCGCAATGTTTCATCCTTGCTGCTTTTTTTTAAAAGTACTTCAATGGTATGTGCTCCGATGAACATTTGCTATGGTGACCACTCAACGTAAATACACTTGAGCAACCCGACAATCAGTTAGATCCCACCCCTTTACTGTAGAGATCCCCAGATGCCGGAGACCCTTCTACTCTAATAGTTTCATTCCTCCAGCTACACACTTTGGAACTCCATCTCTGTTCGCTGTTTCCCCGACTGTAGCGAAATGAAGAAATTTGAAACTGATATAAACAAGTATCTCGCTGCACAGCTCCACATTCAGGACGAACCCCCAGACTTTCATTCTAATTTTCAGTAGCGCATTACGTCTACAATGCAAACTTGTCTTATTTGGGGTTTACTATGTTTAAATAAATTCTCACATTTCTATTATATATTTGCATTTCGTATATTTAACAATACATTAATCATGTTTTATAAACAAAGCGGTAAGTTACAGTTTTGCTTGTAGTTACATTGTTTTTGATGTTTTTTCTTAAATGATCTATCTATGTATCCATGTAGATAAGTGCTAATTTGTGCTTTCTTATTGTATTTTTTATGTTATATATATAAATATATAAATATGTATATATATATATATACATATATATATATGTATATATACGTATATATATATATATATATATATATATATATATATATATATATATATAAGATAGATAGTTATTGCTAATGGACGATTTCAAATAGAAAAATATGCGTTACCCACTCTCCCGTTTACAAAATATAATACCCTCATGTTAATAAAGATCTACATAATTATGTATATGTATATACATATGTATATATATATACATATATATATATACATATATACACATATAGATATATATATATATATATATATATATATATATATACATATATATACATATATATCAACACACACATATATATATATATATATATATATATATATATATATATATATATATCATTGGTCATTTGTCACACGGCACATTAACCCCCTGCTGGTACATCATGTAAACAAGAACTCTTCTCATTACTCTTACTTTACCACCGGGTAAAAACATGACGCTCTATCTTGCGTCTCTGTCAGACATGACTCTACAGAGCACTACATGCAGCTTTAAAGTTTACAGCAAAGAATAGTAATATTATAATATTTACCAATGTAGATGTGATTTAAACGCAACTTTAGATATTTCTTTATTTCTATCAGCATAATTTATTAATATATGTTTTCGGGCGCAAACCACCATTATTCTACCGAAGATGATATAGGATTTTATGTAATAAGGAAAATACGTTTTGTAATCGCATTTTCAATGATATTATTTTTCTTTTTCGAAATACGTATTTTTGTTGTGAAAGACTAAAGATACTTATTATTAGAATAAATGAGTTAAAATAAATAAATTGATTTACCATTTAGGAAGTCCAACCCTCCGAATAAATGAGTTCATATGCCGATTGACATGGTAATAGTCGCATATGATTTTCAATAAGTACGCATCTTAATTAGTTGTGCTAAATATTAGTATTTAATTTATTATAATGATGTACATTTTTTAAATACGAAATAGCTTTGTATTTATTTTCAATCGATAGAACAATGTTAAATGACTATTATTATATATATTTCTTTAGCTGTTTGGTCTATTTTCTTTGTCAGTGAAAAACGCCCCCTTCTGACAATTCTTATGTTCGTAATAATTACGCTGGTTTAGAGGAAAAAAGTTTGGTCTGCGATAAGAATGGGGATTTGTGGTTTCTTGCTAATTTTGGTGTGTTGAATTCAAATTTATAAATAGTTCTGCTTTATCATCTCTACTTTTCAAGCTTTTAAATAGTCTCATTTTAACATAAACAGAGAATAAATGTGCCTATTCCAAGGGTTTCAGCAGCTTATAACAGATAGAACAGAGTAGATAAATAACACTGATTGAATAAGTATACTTGGATGACACACTTACACAATTAATAGTACCACATATAGTCAAAAGTGTGTTTTCCTTGCCTCCAGGATTCTACGCAAGAGCACCCAATAGAAGTCTCTCATCATGTCGGGCTTCCATTTGCCTTGATAGTTGCTCTCCATCTTCGTAATGTCTTCGTGGAATCTTTCTCCGTGCAAATCACTCACTGCTCCAAAGTTTGGGGGAAGAAGTTGAGGTGTTAAAGGAGCAAATGAATCATGAGTTACATTCGGCACTCAGTCTCCTCGATAGACTTTATCAACTTGAATCCTTCCATTCTCTCAGTTTCTTTAAGTTTAGCAGCTGCTCAAAATCGGTATCCTTCAGCACTTCTCGTATCTGAGATCTGACAAATATGCGTTCTTTGAGCTTAACAGCACTAAGACCTGGGAGCGCAGTAGACAGATGTTAGAATGCAGCACCATTTTTGTCCAACGCCTTCACGAAATTCTTCATAGAACCAAGCTTGGTGTGAAGAGAAAGACAAACTCATTTTATTTATGCCCACCAGAGGAGTCTGATTTACACTGTGTTCCCCAGGAACAGAAGTGATTGTGCCCCCCAGCATTTCTCCTTGTAATGCTGGAATACAGCTCGACTATCTCATAGACAGAGAAAGCAACAGTACTTTTTGAAGCCAGCTTGCATACCCATCAGAAGACCAGTGACCTTGAGGTCCCCACACATACTCCACTGGTACTCGTTGTACGTAATAGCTTCTAAAAAAGCTCCATATTCTCATAGGACTCCTTTAGATGGAAAAAGTGTGCAATGGGAATGCTGGGATATTTATTCTCGTTGTGCAAAAGCACAGCCTTGAGACTTCGCTTGGAAGATTCTATGAAAGGACGCCAGACTGATGGATTATGTGGTAAACCAAGGGACGTGAACAATCCAGGTATGTTTTTGCAGTAGCAACACCTTTTCCCATGTCGTAAAAGGAAGCAAGGTCTTTGTTCCGATTCTTGAAACTAATGATTGTTATATATTCCTGGACTAGGTTCCACTGCTTGAGCAGAGAAGCCAAAAGCTCTGACTGCTGTTTTGACGGATACAAATCACGAACAAGATCATTCAGATCTTCTTGCGTGATCCATTGTGGCTCTTTGCCACTTGTTCCTGAATATGTAGACGCAACATCTTTCAAAAATATTGGTTCGGCAGAATCCTTCCTTGAAGGCATTTTATCATCCGATGTGGAAAGAAGATCTTTATTTACTGGAGATGTGGGTACAGAAAAATCGTCTGGATAGGGAATGAGTCTCATAGCAGATAGAAGGTTGGGATATTTGATATTTTTCCTAGAAAGTGCATCGACACCAGTTATATTAGTTATACAATAATAACAAACATATGCGTGGCTTTGCGGCTCTCTCCAAACGATCGGGGCTGCAAAGTTAAAAGATGCATTCTTGCCATTAAACCATGCAGTTCGTCCATTGTAGCAGGGTGTACAACGGATGTGTGGAGCACAAGACTTGTCATGATCACCAATTTTAAAGTCAAAATAGTGAAAGTAGGCGGTTATGAGGAAGGGCGTGATGCTTCGACGCTATGCAACTGTTGTGACGTCCCTAGACACGATTGAGACCTGCTGCGTTAACTGCGAAAATCCGTCTTGATATATATATATATATATATATATATATATATATATATATATATATATATATATATATATATATAAATATGTATGTATGTATATATATATATATATATATATATATATATATATATATATATATATATATATATATATGTGTGTGTGTGTGTGTGTGTTTGTGATTCGGAAGGTTTACAAAAACATTACGTTAAAGAAATCATTCATCCCTATAAAAGACTTTTTCTTTTCATAGTTTATTTATTTTTCAGATTTTTCAAAGTTAAATTATTTTTCCCTACATGTGTTTCTCTACTCAAGCAGGTGTTTGCTTTGCAGTTCATCAGGGAATCAAATACCTGTAATAAGAATTCCAAAAACTGACAATACCCAATATGGTGTTGCCCTAATTGAGGCCATTTAAGAAGAAAAAAGAAAACACCTTGTTACCGATTTTGAACTGCATTGGAACTAATTTCTTGTTGGTATGTATAGTAGCAACTATAGTGTGAACATTTATTGAACAATTTTTTTAAGAGGTTTTTTTTAGGGAAAACATTTTCTAACTTTGTAAAATCTGAAAAATAAATAAACTATGAAAGGAAAAAGTCGTTTTGTTGTGATGAATGATTTCTTGAACGAAATGTTTCGGTAAACCTTCAAAAAACACATATAGATGCTCTGTACCATGTAATCAAGTATCATCGAGCTTATTTTTATTAGGATAATCCCGGTCTTTACTGAATATACCATCTTCTAAGTAAAAAATCTAAATCTATCTATATATATATAATGTAATGCTATCACTTACATTTAGTGCATAATAACTACAAAACTACGCCATAAGTCTCACAATATTAGAATTAACCCTTAATGCATATACGCCTTTATGTACCGTATATGCACAAAATGCACACTATGGATATCTAAAAAACTAGAGTTGATGAATAAATACGGATTTCGAATTTTAACCAAGCACCTTAAAATTAGGTAAAAACATGTATTTTTTTGCTTGCCTCAATTTCTTTATAAACCAGTGTTATGCTTGTACAATAAATTAAACATAGTGTGTATTATTATTGTTCAAACATGTTGAAACAAAAACAAATAACATGTGGATAGTAAGAATAAAATATAGATTCGTCAGATTAAGAGCGACCACTTAGAAAATAGAGAAATTGAATTACTTAATTTAATTATATCGGAGTGTATATATGTATATAGGCAAAATTAATACAATATATATATATATATATATATATATATATATATATATATGCATGCGGGTGTGTGATCTTGCCGGTTTGTATAGATACGAATAAGTTACTTAACAAACATTTACGCAACAGTTTTTGTCCATATATTTTACGAACTATAAAATCCACCTTCCTCTAAATGATGTTCACAAGTCAACTTACAAAAGGCACAGATCTAACAACACACAACCCAATGTAGAAACACTCCACTGCCATATATACAAGCTATACATTGTTGACATTAGGAACGTATAAGTCACACGCATGTTAATATAAAATCACGCGTGTAATGATCAAACTATTCACTAGTCAAACATGCACACAATTAAATTAAGACGACGAATTCAAGTTAGACTGATTTCTTATTGAAGATAAAACACATAACAATAATTGCGCTTCTTCAAAATAGCCCCATCGTTGACGAACAAAATATATTAACTGAATTTGAATAAAAATCCATGAGCCAATTGAACATTGCACTTCCTATAACCGTCGCTCATCTACCCCTTAAAACTACGAATTTTGGTAACTGTTACTTTTCTCTTCTTTTCTTTTTCTCTTGCTTCATTCTCCCTTCACCACCCACCTTCACTTTGATACATTATCCATTCTTATCCCCTTTTCCAACTTCTCCGTCTATACGTATGTGGATATTTAATGTAACGCTTTTCAATACATGCGTATTCTATGACTACATTTTGTAATTGTAACGAAATATCGAATCAATAGAACCATGGTCTGGTAGTATTCCTTCCGTTAAATTTAGTCTATGTTTTTGCTTGAATTATTCCGATCTAGATAGGGCATACCGCGTTGACGCGCCGGTTGCCGATAGATCAGCGATGTAAAGTGACATTGAGCTACGTGAACAGTTAGGAATACCAGCTACTGTATGTGAGAGAGTTATATGCTTATGTCGACATTGTGTTCAATCATACTGAGCGTCTGATTACAACAGGAATCAAACAGTGTCGATTTAGGAAACATATTTTGTTGGAATTGCACAACCTTTGCTTCAATATTGAAGTCAGTAGAAAGTACGCGCAAGTACGCGTTTTGAGATAAGACATTGTAGAGGGTCTTTAGTTGAAAGCTTTGTAATATTTGAATTTAATAAAAGTTAGAAGCCAACCAATGCATTGTTTTTATACATATTTATTTATTTTAAAGTCATTTATTTTCCAAGTAAAACGTTTATTCTCAAGAGAGTATTCAGAGAATTTGTTCTCATTTTTTAATTTTTTAGAGACTTGTCCATTGCTGTTAATACGGTGGTACAAAACATATAGAAGACAGTAGGAAAATACATGCGTACACGCGTTTAGAAAAAAATATATCTAGAGGGATCCTAGTTGAAAGGGTTGTAATATTTTAATTTAAAAAGCTGTTATAAGACATACTATTCATGTTAAAAATGAATATTTAATTTATTTAAAAGTAAGTAATCTCCAGGCTCTCATTAGACAGGTGTCCCCTTACCCTTTTAGTAACGTCTTTATCTCTCGTAGAAAGTAGTAGAAATCTTTACGGCGGCAGTTTACATGTCGGAATTAGTTGAAAAAAATGTTTACATACATATTATTATATCCATAGATAAACGCTGATGGTTTTCTGCTATTGACCGGATGTGACTTTCAATACTCATGATAGACGTATAAATAGAGCAGTAGATACAAAAATAAACACTTGTCAAAATTAATGTTAAGCGATAATTAAACAAATATTAAATTACGTCGTATATTTATATTTTTTACACAATAAAGTATGGATGACCTAAGAGGATAGAATGATAGGTTGAAAAATAATCAGTAATAATGTATGGTTTAATCAAATTACATTAAGATTTCTTTATGGTTTTACCGAAAGTAATTAGTCTGAAATTGACGGACAGCCATGTTGTGAATTTACTTTATTTACAAGAAAGGTAAAATGACAAAAAGAAGTAAGAATGAAGAAAAAAGGAGAAAGAAATGACAAAATGGCTTAAATAAGAATAATTGCGGTAGTTATTCTTTGTATGTTCACCTTGAAATATATTTTTATCGATCGAATATGAACACTTTAAACAAGCGAAAAACAGATATAATGAACACAATACCGTATAAACATTTATATACAAAAGAAACACAGTTAAATAAGGTTGCTATTTGAATTTTAAATGAAAAATAAATATGTATACATTTAATGAATGTTAGATGCTTATTAATTCTCCAGCTTGCCTGTAGAATATTATACACCGATGAAGCTTCGTCATGAATATTAGTAACATTGTGTATATAAATAAATATGTTCTTGAAACGGGCAGAAACAATTGTTTGACAAGAAAGTGTGTTTTAAGTAAATATGAAAAGTTACTTTGAATAATAAGGTTTAGATGATGTTACATTAAGAGATCAGGTTGTACACTATTGAGTCAACTTTTAAAAGATTATATAAATATAGGTAGACCCCTAATCTTAGGTGTTTTGGAATAGACGCCCTTAACTATATTTATTCTAAACCTTTATTATAGACATTATTTTAATAAATATATTTTATTTATATCACAAAAAGTACACTTGTATCGTGGCGTCTGATTTTGTATGAAACATATATAAAAAAACAAAACACATTTGTTATTAGGTGAAAATGATAAAAATTAAAGAATAAAAATGGAAAATCAGGTCGAGCTTGGTAGACATTAATTATTCTTAAAAAATGCCAGGCCAGCTTTGAGAAAGTATATCGTTCGTACCTGCTTTTATCATGGCATTATAAAATGTAAAACCTGCGAAGAAAAAGGTAATACAGTTTTATAAACTAGGAAAAGGGGAAATGTGTTTTTCTATTAAATCCTCGACAACTCCACGTCGAAGTCCTGCGTCAATTGTACGACTATTCGATATGCCAATTGTACGATTATTCGATATGTAGTATTTATTACACACGCAATGCCTATTGTAAACGATGGCTTAATCGAATATAACTAGCATTTCTTTTATAATATGTAAACATTTCTAAATATATATTTTTTTATTACAATAAAAGAATTGATAAAATTCGAACTCAGCATAGGCGATTCAATATGCCGCGATCTTATCCCATCGTTTATGGGCAATCTTCTTACGTATTCTCTTACTTAAACACAAGCTAACACCATCGTGAAACGTATGAATACACATTGCGTTGTACAACAAGCTTAAAGGGAAAATAATCAATATAAAACAAACTATGGGATTTTGAAAAGATAGAGATGTCTACAAAAAATGGATTATCTGATAATTTCGTAAAGAAATTATTGAGGTTACCGTCCGTGGGAAAAGGGAATAAAAGCTACCAAGAAATAAAAAAAAAGGTATTTGTTTCTAATGTAGATGGATTTTGGTACGTTTTCGATCTGCAACCAATTGCAATAGAAAATTGCCAATATCCTAAAATCTACAGAGATTGTTTATTCGCTGGGAAACTAGATTGCTTAGTAAATAGACGTATTGTCGAAGACTGCTGAAATCATCCCCTTCTGTATTCATGCGCCTACGAGTTTAGTCATATATACTCAACTCTATAATAATGACCAATGAATATATATATATATATATATATATATATATATATATATATATATATATATATATACATATATATATACATATATATATATATACATATATATATACATATATATATATATATATATATATATATATACATATATATATATATATATACATATATATATATATATATATATATATATATATATATATATAAGTCTGTGTGTTCCTGTATACTTCTTCTCGGTCACGCAAAGGTTTACAGGTGAAATACGTTCCTTTGTCTAGCTCGCGATCGAAACGATTTCACGCCGTCAGCGTTAGTGAAAAAGCAAATAGCAAGACGGACAATAAGCTCAGCTTTCTCCGCCACCTGAAATGAATCCGGAAATGAACCCCCACTCTATATTAAAAGGTCAAGATAATAAGTGTTGTTTTTAGGTTATCAGAAATCATCATAATAATTTAGATATGAACAATATAAAATTACTGCAGATTGTGTGTATATACTTTACTAATATATCGATATAAATAGTAAGTATAAACACTTCTAGACAATAACATTTTTCCATGAAGTCTGACGGAGAGAGTACAGTAGTAACTTTTTAAAACTTAGTTCACCTCGAACAATTCAATATACCACTGTTGACGTTAGGAGCTA
Organism: Sepiola atlantica; assembly: GCA_963556195.1. Taxonomy (NCBI): domain Eukaryota; kingdom Metazoa; phylum Mollusca; class Cephalopoda; order Sepiida; family Sepiolidae; genus Sepiola; species Sepiola atlantica. The sequence goes on from OY744520.1 coordinate 82,271,113, forward strand.
CTGAGAATAAGGGTGAACATTTAACGGGGTTATCCTAAATTAGGAGCTGTGCAGCGGGATACTTGTTCACATAAGTTTTAAGAATCTGCATATCGATACAGTCGGAGAAACGGAGCAGGACGGAGTTCCAAATGTTGTCAACTCGAGTTAAGAAGCTATTGGAATAGAAAGCCTTAGAGGGAGTTCACTTTCTTTGCAGCAGCCTTGGTAATGTATTCTATCTATTTTTTACAATTCATGTCAACTGTGAATGTGAAGCTAAATAATTTAAACGTTGAAGTCTCAAGTAAGTGTAATTTGCCATGACAATCAGTGGTTGAAAAGGTTTCTTTTAGTTGTTAAAGGAAAGGAGTTTTGTCTTAGCAGGATTAAATGTTTCCATACATGTGTGACTTTATTCCACTACAAACTGGAAGTCACTTGCTAAGTTTTCAACCATTGACTCGGGTGTGTGCGGATCCGTTTAACACACACGACGAAGGTATAGCGTGGTGTCGTCAGCAAATCAACCCATCTCGGACACAATGTCATAATTGAGGTTGTTTATGAAAATCAAGAACAATCAATCGCAAAAATCGGGAGTAGACTGATTGGGCGATAATTCTGAGGAGCAGTTCTATCCCGAAAATCCTAAAAAATTGTACCACAGAGGCACATCTCCAGCTATCAGAGAAGCAAGATTCGACAAGGCATTTGTTGTAAAGTTTTTTTGGGGGGCGACAGTTAAGCAGAGAATTTCTTTATTACTATTACTGATATAAGATTAGGTTACCATGCTTTCCATGTGTCAATATATTTATATTATGTCCCCGACATAAGATGGGGTACTGGTCATGTCATCAAGTGTTGCTTCAGTCCGGTATAGGAAATTTGGAAGATAGTAGTTTGCGGAGTCCAAAGTGGAGTTTAAGTTAAGCCTGATCAGTTGTCGGGTAAACGATCTCATTGTGGTTTGATAGCGGAGGGGATCGTTGATTTCCTATCATTCACCACCCTATTGAAGTTTTTTCTCGAAACCGTAAGTACCTACTTTCTGCGACTGAATGCGTTTTCTGGTCATCGTGTATACCTTCTTTTGCTACATCTATTACAGTCTTACGATGATCTATTGACCCTAAAAATTGATGTCTATTTGGAGTTTACTTGCGGCGGTTAAATCGTCGGAATGCTTTCTTCCCCGTAGTTGCGGCACTGTTCGACTATATATATATATATATATATATATATATATATATATATATATATATATATATATATATATATATATATGTATAGTATTAGTAAAATATTCCACTGTATAGAATGCATTTAAATTTTGTAATATAAGCGGTTTTTAAAGCAAGTAAAATTTAGATCATTCTTTTTGAATAAACATATTATTTATTTAAATTTTAATTTTCGATTCACACAGAAATCTTCATCAGGATAAGAGACAATATGTTCTCCTGTGTGAATCGAACATTAAAAATTTAAATGAATAATATGTTTAAAATAAAAAAAAAACAGAAAGTCTCTGCATTTTACTGGTTTCAGAAACCGTTTAAAATTACACAATGTAACTGCATTCTACACAGTGGAGCCATTACTAATACTATTTATAACCTGCTACCAGGACACACCATTCGACACATTATTACACAACGAGCTTCGTCAATAACTGAAGCACAAGATCAAGCGACATCATGTCGTTAAATAAGAAAAAACAGAAGGAAAAAAATATTGTCTATTATACTGATGAGGATTCATGTGTGAATCAAAACTTTTAATATAAATTAATAATAGCTTTATTTAAAAAAAAAGGTCTCTGCATTTTACTGGGTTCAAAAACCGTGCTAATCAACTTTCCGTACATTGTACTTAGTTCCAAATTAGTATTGTAGTTATACAAATCATAATGCGTATTTTTATCCTATAATTATATATAACTTTCGTTTAGGATTATGTTTCAGTATACATACATTTTAAAAAGCCAATTTGAACTCATGATTTAATTTCCCAATATACTAACGTTCTTTTCTGAAAATAAATATAGACATCATGATTTGTATACTAATTTGGAACTAAGAACAATGTACGACAAGTTAATTAACATGACTCATCTAAAATTGTAATGGGCTCACTAGATTCCGCAGGAGCAACGAATTTAGTGGACTTTTTAATTGTATAAAACGCCTTATTACATAAAACACATACGACATACACTGGTATAGAAACGGCGGGTTATTTATAGTTTGAGATACTCCTACTAATCGTGGGAATTTTTGGAAATAGTACATAGTTAAATGAATGAAATAAATAAAATTTTAAATAACCGCAAACTTCATTCAATTTAATTTCATATATGTTATATTTAACCTGGATAATAGACTTCATGAACCATCTATGAACGATAATTATAATCTGTTATATGAATACTCACTCACAAAGCACACACAATCAATAATTAGACGTACATCCAAATGTATAGAAAGTAAATTAAGCAACTACTCATTGAATTAAGACATTTTCAATGAATATGAAATCATTTATAACAACAGAGCAATGCATATAGAAATGCTAATATTAGTTTGCAGAAATCTGTTACTACCGGTATTTAAATACTAAGATAAGTAGAAGAATTATACAGTGTACACTCTACTAAACAAAAATGATTAAACTAAATTAGAGCATACATTTATAAATTTACACTTCCTTTCAGAACAGAAAGCTGTGTAAGATTTTAATAAATATACTGTTAAATTAGTTGTATTATTATTGACTATTTAGAAAATAAGAGAAAAATAATAAGTAAGTTTTTAATGATAATCACGTAAACAATAGTTTAAACACAAGCCTAACCAATCCTTCGGTAGAAATAGTTATAAGTGAGAAAACTCAAACGGCTGTCATCAAATGCAAGTATATACTGGCCTCAGTAGTATACCTAGGAAACAGATCTTAAAGGAAAACCAAGCGGAAATAAATGGTATACGCAACGTACGGCAAACACGTTCATTAATAAATGATATAATCATAAATATTTTTTTTATTTGTTACGATAATACTAATATGTTTCATACTGTTTTAAATGTAAAAGACAACAAAAAAACAATAGTAGAATAGCAAATACAATTAAAAGTACAACTGTGTACATATATAAATATAATGTACTACTAATGTTTTCAGGAAACGATAATAATTTGATTTAAGGAAGAAAAATATCGTTTTATAAAAAAAATAATAAATTGCAGACATAACAACATATTCAATGTACAGTAAAGCAACATCAGTTTCGAGTTGTCAGAACTTACCCACGAAAATAATAATTAAGGCTAACACCCCATAATATAATAATGCCTTTCAAATGAATATATTTATGTGTAGAATCTCACGGATAGAAGTATCTTGAGAAGTGTATACATGCAAGAGATGAAGTGTATTATTGATTCCTGTATAGAGATAAGTAACTGTATTTGTGCAATGTAAATAGAGTTCAACTCTGGGAGTTTTGATGGTTTGTATATATTCCCAATGTGTGTAATATTGGTCTGCCTGTATTATTGTGAGCGGGGCTATGCGTAAGTATATTGCCAACAACTAAAGTCGATGTTAATATAGCGATGAACGCAATAACATACTAGCGTATCAACGCATGTGTTCAATATAGGTTGTAGGTTTACATGATGCAAGAATGCTTTCATAAGTTGAGATATATGTTGTAGAAAAATAGAAAATAGTTGAGCAGTAGATATGTATGTACATCTATTTTGATATATATATATATATATATATATATATATTTATATATAGTCATCCACATACAGACTCTTTCGCTGTATCACAGCTTATCAGTGAGGCTAGACCAGTTACTGCCTCAAGCCGGGATATATATATATATATTATAAATTATGTATATATATATATATATATATATATATATATATATTTATTTATATGTATATATATATATATATATATATATATATATATTTATATTTATAGAGTTATTTTATTTAATCAGATTTGTTTGCTTTTTTGAATGTATAAATATTATTATTGGCCTTCAAATTAAATAGAAATTGTATTTTGTATAATTCGGAAGCATAATTTCCCAATTAAACATATATGTTTAATAATCACATTATATATATATATATATATATATATATATATATATATATATATATATATATATATATATATATATATATATATATATATACTTCTTTTTAATATAGTAGGAAAAATTCCAGTAAAGTTGTCGATTAATTAAGAATTACAGTTGGTACAGAAAAATGAGTACAACATTCGCACCGTCGATTTCAAGCACGGAAGGACTTATTAAACTATCCTTACACTAAATATAAACAAACATATACCCCACTCTAAGCAAATAACGCGTTCAAACGACAGTAACACATGACTTCACATTTCCGAAAGGGATGACAACAGAAGCTGAAGAGAGCCGGATGGCTAAGTCATTCCGTGCTTGAAACCGACGGTACAGATTTTGTACTAATTTTTCTGTACCAATATATATATATATATATATATATATATATATATATATATATATATATATATATATATATATATATATGACTAGTAACTATATACTATAGGAAATCACCAAGCTAAATCACATTCTTTATGAGTCAAATAAGATATATAAGGTAATATTCGCACCGAAACAAATTATAGGAAAAATAGTATGTAAGAATAATTGAATAATACATTTACTAAAAGCAATGAAGGTGTAAGAATAGAATATCATTATAAAATATTCATGAAACATGATCAATAATAGTATTATATACAGTTATAATAGTAAAGAGATGCATAATTAATTATAAAAAATATGTAAAAATCTAGAACAATAACAAAATGATCATAAATAGTAATACAATTAGACTTACAGTCAATTAAATATGAAAAAAAGATAAGAAAATAATAAAACTAGATAAGTGACAGCATTAATTTAACATATATAAGCTCGGGCATAAATTAAACTGTTTAAATACCCCGCAATATTTCAGAAAAACAAGGGAATCTACTCACTACAAAATTATATTGTATCCCCTCTTTTTCTTCTGCTAACAATTCTAATATTAAATATTTAATTAAAAATACTGTTAACGGACTTTTAATAGTAATATTAAAATATTATTTTTAAATGAATCAAACTGGATAACTGAAACTAAATAAATAAATATAACAATAATAAATACATGTGCCAGTTGTTTTCACTTCATAATTTAAAACTTTAAAATCTAGTGGCTTCTAGGTTAGTCTTACATTAGCTACAGTAATGCAATAGAAAGCAATATTACCAGCGTTCACCTCCGCACCAGTTTTAGAAGATTTGAAACACTCACATTTAACGTAGGGTTATTACTTCAAAACATTATCGAACACGGGTACACACATTACATCACTGTGTAGAAGTTGTGATTTACTAAAAAATAACTTCGTTTTTCTTCAATACCGGCATATTTGCACTTTGCATTTTGATAGTCTTCTATGACGTCTCTCTCTCTATATATATGTTTATTGATATTAATATACTGTTTGCACTAAGTAATCGAGATATTTATGTATATCAGGTATTGTATTTGTATGTATTAATATGTTATCTGGGTGGTTGAATATACGTACATGTTTAATGCGTGTGGATTAAGTACATACAGTTTTAACTCACTTTAGTAATCATTTAATGCACGATAATGTAACGGGACAATTAAAAATAAACTTATTTTTATTTATGCCCGTGAAAAAAATTAAAATAATGATTTAACTGTTCTAAACAACCTACAGAACGCTGTATTTATTTTTTTCTTGGTAGCTGTGCAGTTTATAGTTCACACTTAAATAATCACGTTATTACTTACATGAGAATGGGGCGCTTTGTTAACTATTCTTTTTTATTCTGTACTTTAACATAAGAAGTAAATAGAAAAAAAACAGATATCCCAAAATAGCAGGGTACGTGTCCGACAACTTTTGTGTCCTTTATCAGCGAATGAGAAATCCTTCCAGACTGCGGCTATTTTAGTTTTGTCCCAACCGAAGTGCTTCTGTTTGTAAGTTGATGGATTTTGCCCAATTCATATTGTTCGTATATGAATTCGATTTTGTTTTAATTTTTAATACAAATATTTACATTGATAAGTGTGTATAGGTAGGGCATATATATAGATTGGTAAATATATCGAACGATATACATAGCTAGATAGACAGACTTATAAATATAGACAAATATAGCAAGACCGAGGTAAGTAGATATAAATATGTCATATATAGAAATACATAAATATATAGATATATAGATATACGGATAGATGTACAAAATTAGAAATATAGACATATATACAGAGATATAGATAGATAGATAGATATACATTGCTAGATGTACATTCTTAGAAGTGTATGTCGATCTACGGAGACTTGGCTCAATTGACAGACAGCTAGATAGCTAGATAAACAGATGTGTAGGCCTAAAATACACACACACACACACACACGCATATATATCTATATATATATATATATATATATATATATATATATATATATATATATATATATATTTGTTTATTACAACAAATTAATACAACATATAGGCCAATGGTTTCGAGCAGAGAAGGTAACACCTTTGACTCTCATCAGCATATAAACTAATTAGTGAATAAATGATGAAATTATGTAATATAATACTCTCTCGATGGGCTCACGTGTGGGCCGTTAAACGAATATAAAGATGATATGACCAGGTAGCGTTCGAATAAGGCAGTTAAGAATTTAACATTTGAAATTTAAGGTTCAAGAAACCGGGAGAACGTCCCTTTATTTTTGTTTAACGGCACACGCGTGAGCCCATTAAGAGAGTATAATATAATATTATTGTATCATTTCTTCACCAATTACTTTTTATGCTGATGAGAACCAGATGTTGTACCTTCTGTGTTCGAAACCATTGGTCGATATGTTGTATAGAATTTATGTATTATTACACAGATATTAAGCTCTTAATTCTGATTCCCTTAATTAATTGAGCACTCTTCTGTGATTGTCCTACTATTTCACAAATAATTTATATTTCTCAACCATTAAACTATATTAAAAAAAAACAAAAAAACTTATAGTTCCAAGTCTGTCAGTGGAAAAAAACACTCATGTAAGTCAATTTATATTTTACAGTTATTATATTAGTTTGTTTCTAACACTATTTTAAGGGATCATCAGTTGTTTACCATGAAAAACTGTTTCGGGAATTTAAAAATCAACATATATATATATATATATATATATATATATATATATATATATATATATATATATATTGTGTGTGTATTTAGGCAGCATTTTTTCATTAATGCATGTGCTGTTGAAAACAACAGAACTCTTCTGTTTAGTGATTCCTTTTTTATTTTTCCATTCGTCGAATGAGTTTTTTGACGTTGAAACTGAATGAATTAATGTAGGATCCGTGTGTTTGACTAACGTTTTCGATTCTTTCCGGAATCATCTACAGGTCTTTAATGGCAATGCTTTTTATTCATTTTTGCACATACATTAATATATATATGTACATATATATATATATATATATATATATATATATATATATATATATATATGGATAGATTTACAGACGTAGAAATATAGACATATATACATAAACTCAGATAGATAGATAGATAGATAGATAGATAGATAGATAGATAGATAGATAGATTGATAGATATATGACATACTTCGAAATACGTACTCTACGGTAGCTCATTTTTTCAATTTCGTGCCGACAGCTACAGTACAAAATCTTATGTAGCTGTCAGCAATAACTTGAAAATAATGTGTATTGAATGTGATTTGTGGATGTTATAAAGTATGTGAGGTTTTAAATATAAATTAACAGTTGAACAGAAGTAATACGTTTAAGGAATATTACGTATCGTCTTCGAATAGAGGTCGCCATGTTGATTAGGTTTTGCTTGAATGCGAAAGCGTTTGTTCATTGATTATTTAATTGCGCAAATCATTCAAGAGGTGTAATGCCCAAACTTGGTATTCCGTCATTCGTTAATTCTTAATTAGGAAGCGGTTCGTGATTGACTCATGTTTACCATGTTATAAGAAGTACGTACACTGTGTATTTTATGAAATAAATAATAAGCAGTGTGAAATATAATATTGGTCGTGAAATAATTTTACTGATGAAATGGATCGCGTCATACGACTCAAATTCTAGGGGGGATACGTTTATTACCCTGCCAGTCGAATACGTGTTTGGGAGAGTAAGACTTTGGGGTCTCAAAGTAATTGTTAATGCATGATGATTGCATTCAATGGAAGTTTCTATACACATGTTCGAGTGAAGTTTATGAAGGAAGGTGTGCGTTTCTTAGCGTATGGTGTATTAGTTTTTAGTGGCTACTCTAGTAAGTAAATAGACTGGAAACACCAAGTGTACTTTATATAGTAGATGTACAAAGGAATAAATACTACGTTTCAGAATTTTATTACAATATTAAAAACAAATAATGTTGAGTATCTCGTCGGTAAGAAAGGGGTTCCCGTAGTTTACTATGCATGTCTCTATATTAATACAATGATAAGCTTATTTCCTGTATGTTTACTTTTCTGACGTTCTTCGCGCTTAATTATTTTCTTGACAAGAAAGCAACAACGAGACAGAACATTAACACATTTTCTGAAATGAAAATGGTAAACAAAAACAAAATTAACTACACATCAGAAGCGATTTGTTATCGTTAGCAAATTTCAAATCTCGATTGTAACGCAATTCTTGTCTTTACTTTTAAGTATACGTTTATTTAAAAAGCGAGAAGCATGATGATTTTTGATGCCCCATATGTACTAACAACGAAAAATAAAATATGAAATACGCACTGGATTATGTTTAATTTACTACAAATCAAATATATATTGAAATAAAAAGAAAACGAAACCCAAAATATCCGTATTAGAAATAAATAATTGGCTTATGACAGTTCATCCTTGAGAATGCATTTCGTTTACTATGTAACCATATTTCCTGAACAAAAATTATTTTTCTGACCTTATTCAGTTTTTAAATAATGTTATAATTGTTCAAATATTGACTAGACAGTCATAACTGGCTTTATAATTATCAGCAAACCCTCATGTACTTAATGATGTAATGTTTTGGTAGCCATTTTCATCATATAATTTTTACAAATACGAACGAAAATAGCATTAGCTTTACAAAATTAATTAGAGATTTAGTTTTACTTTGATATTGATGATGAATTTATATTGTGGAAAAGAATATTTAGTTGCAAAAAAACTAACAACAAGCGAAAGATAAATGAAAGTAAAACCTGAAACATAAATGGAAGTGTGTGCATGTATATTTGAACATGAGCAGATATGTTTCCGTTTTAGTTTGCTTACAGAGTAATCTCTGTCAGGCCAAAGTGGTAACAATAAACTGCATCAGATTTCAAAAAAAATACATCAGAGAGATTTCATTTAATACCAGGATGCCCTTTGCCGTTTTAAGTATTCTTCTCTTTTAATAGTAATTTCGATCCTTACACACAATTGAGTCGATTGTAAACACATCACTTATTATTCCGTAAATCCCACTTTATTTACACTTACACTCTTTCCTCACAAATAATCTGATGCCATTTACTTATTCAAGCATCAATAATTATATTCGATTAACCTCTATATATTTATTTAAAAACACGTGAGAATAAGTAGTTTATAAATTAATTTAAATAATTATAATTGTTTATCTGCCAGTTTCTATATACACAATTTCATTTAACTCTATCCTACAAGTTTGTAAGAAAAACTTTACTATTACCTCATAAAGTAGTCCCCGAAAAGCGATAGAACACTTTTACCAATGGTTTTAACCAGATATATGCTGTACGGTTGTCTAAATTTCTACATGTATTGGGTTGTAAAAATATTTTCTATTCGAGTATGATTCGCTATGCTGTTTTTATTCGGCGTTTTTGTTATTAAATGTGATTTTGTGATCGTAATATCTGATTTTAAAATTTAGAGAGGTCATACGCACATAGCACTTCTTATATTTGGGGTTTCGTACGCAAATATAGTGTCTTAATAAACCATGCTTTTGGTTAAGCATGTATTTTATAGTGGACAAATTGCACGAGTTCTGCATTTACAGCTTTTCGCTTCATTATTAATTTTCTGATTTTTATACGAGTGATAAGATTGCATATTTTTATTGCATATTTTTATTGCATATTTTGATGCAAAAGATTGGTGGCCACTACTACGGTGGGATTATATATTGTGAATGAATAATTACTAGACGATAAATTTCATAGAACACTTACTGGTAAGTAAGAAATAAGCTGGAGTTAATGACATTTTTTAGGTGATTCTAAACGTTTGAAACATATCAAACTGTGACGTTACCATACGTGCAGTTTAAAAAAGAATATTAAGGTCCTTACATACTTTAACTTAATTCATATATTGATTGACTCTCTTCCGGTACTTTATAAATATAGCCCAGAGAAATAGGGACCTATATAGTATTGTCTTAAAGAGAGCGGGGGTGGGTACGATGAAATGACGACGCATCTTTGCATTACCCGACTTGTTACTAACTGTCTCCGAAGATTTTTTTTGTTTCTTTCTAAAACTCAGCCTACATTCACTTTATGGTTTACGATAGTCTCCAGATTTGTTGTCGACATCAGACCAACATAGCATTGAATATGATACAGCGATATTCGATTCTGACTGGCGTTATCGTCATTATTATCGTTGCCGCATGTTTTTACATTTTAAAACATTCGGTAGCATCAGTTGATTTCATGTTAAGTGAAGCTACGGCGGAAGCGCTTTATATATATAACGCCTTTGAAAACGAATGCCATTTTTGTCTTCGCAAGGAAATATATCCGTACGGTATTACTGGATGAGTATTTAATATAATCATATCCCTCCGAGCTAAAAGATACATCCAGCTCGCGCTTGATGGTCGGATGTCTTAACAATTTCACATTAATGCGGATGCACTTAAGGGTTCGATCCTTGTCTGTCTATTATTTCTGACTTCCATAAACGAACGTTTTGAATCTATTGCGTCCCAAATGGGTATATTTGCTGATTAAACAACGTTCTATTCCCTAGATATAGTCGAATTGAACGCACAAATATACAATGCAGTTGTCAACTCGCTAGGAAATGGTCACCAGTCTTTAGTGGGATGGGATCACAAATGTAGTGTTACATTTAGTTCTACTAAGACAATAGCTATTTTCGTGTAACAATTGTAAGACACCTTACAAACAACTAATTGGCATGCCTAAAATTACTCTTCCTTGGAGTTGTACATGCACATTTCTCGGCTTAACATAAACAGGTAGCATGTATTGGAATACATACGTAGACGATACTACCAAGTCTGCAGCCAAGATGGTTTGGCTCCTCTACATTACTAGAGTACCTGTCACGTCTGCTAGTATACTATATATATATATATATATATATATATATATATATATATATATATATATATATAAAGCCACCATTTGCCCACGCATGCAGTATAGTTTCAGCATCTTGTCTGGTTAAAAAAAAACACTAGTCTCTCTCTCTTAGACTTAGTCCAAAAAGAGTTTCTACACTAATTTGTCCCCTATTTTCTACCATGCTACAACCCCTGACCTATCACCGCAATGTTGCATGTATTTGCTTGTTTTATAAGTATTTCAACCAAATGTGTTCCGATAAACTTTCTGCTCTTGTGTCCATATAAAGTAAATACGCTAGAGAGAAAAAAAGTCAAGCAACAAGATAACGCCCTTTCGCTGTAGATGTGTCGAGATGCTTGTATGCAATTTGAAAGCTTCTTTCCTCGAACGTTTTGCCTTTTATAATTCACTTCCTTCTTCCTTTTTCCTCGACTGTAGCAACATGTATCCATTTAAATGCAATGTGAATAAGCATGTCTTTGCACATAATCTGGCAACTAATTCACATTAGTTATTCACGCATTGGATGCAGTGTGCATTGTTTCGTGTAAATTGAAGTAAAAACAAAATATTTATTTTTGCTTGGAATATTTTTACAATAGAGATATTTTCATGAGATAAACAGCGTGAAACGCTGATTAAATTGTGCAATCACCTTTTTTGAATGTATCTATATATGTCTTACGTCGGGTAAACAATTAAGATTTTTATAAATATCATTATTACTTTTTTTTAAATTAGTGTTTTTTTTAATATTAGGTAATTTATTTCTCCATTAAAACGATAATTATATTGTGCTATTGTACCTTAACTAATCGGAATACTCGAACTATTCCACTCATCATACATACGAGGAGCACCTGCTTCTTAGTGTTGGGTCCATACAAGCCTTGCGGTCGAGGATTCGTTCTCGGCAATTATTCTGACAGAGACTGCCCCATTTCGGTGGGTGTTTATGTGTTGGGCTGAGGTATTAGTCCTGGGAAGTCCTATGATGAAAGTAATGGATAACAAACATTAGCTTGGGAAGACATGGATCCGAATCAAGTGCTTCAAGACACTGGAACAGATGAGATGGGGGAGAGAGAGAAAGGGGGAGAGATAGTTTTCTTCCACCGATAACTAAAATTTGATAGTGGACCTGACAACCAAACAAAAATTTCCTAGGCACATAGCAATAACAAAGATAAGACCCGATCTGAGATTGCATTCTGAAAGACCAAGCAATATATAATCTGGGAACTGTCGAAGCCAAGGAAAGAATCCATCACAATTGCTAACGAGAGGAAATGGCAAATTACCAAGAACTGGTAAAACAATGTAGAGAATAGATGGAAGATCTACTACTACCCTATAGAAGTTGGTTGTAGGAGGTTTTAAGATGAGTTTCTATGCAGTGCACTGCCAAAAATATGCATCGTGTGAGCAGCGATGATACGTGTTTTAAATGAAGTGATTAATAATGTGTTAACTGCATCCAAATTGATTTCGAAAAAAAAATCAAAGCCCTGGAAAAAAATTGATTTGGAAATGTGTCGGATTATGAACACAAATGATATTTTGAATTTATTTTTTGTATCAATCACGCTGACATGTTCTCTTAATTATTTATTATTTATGTATTTTTAGCGGCACGTCGGACTGTGCAGTTAGAGTGCGTGTTTACTTGAACATGCGGATTTGTATTATATTAATGTACTAAACTATTTTAATCGGCAAGAAAGATTAGCGTTAAAATTAACAATCTTTATCGTGTGTCAATTCAATATGGTGATCGCAATACGTTTCGAATATTTTTTATTGTCTGGATCGTGATATATTCATGCAATATGCGAATCTATAACGTTGTTTTTTTTCTAATAAATCTTGATGACATGTTTTTTATCAATTTAGTTATCTTTTAAGCGGCACGTGTATAATTGACAATCGTTAGCGTTTAATATGAGACTTCCATTGTACTAATGTGTTTATTTATTTTAATTCGTGATAAAAAAAATGCAGGTACTCGCACTTGTTAAAGTCTGAGTTCGACACAGCACTTTCTATTTTTGTTTTCTTGTCGCGAAGATCAATTCTAGTTAATAACTTACGAGTTAAATACTTTGGATAATTAGTCCTTATTAAATAATGAGATACGTTAAGCTAACAATCAACTTTAAGATTGTGTCCAATGCCAGATACATATTATATGTAGTAGGTTGTTAAAAGTTTAAGGAAAAAGAAATAAAAGCTTTCGCAAATGCAAACTAATGAGAAAAAACAAACGGAAACAAGGAGGAGAAGGAGATGGCATCATATGGGAGCAAGAGTAGAGTGAAAATACCTATTGGCTATGCCTGACGACGTGTCTATAAAAAGAAAGTTCGAACATTTCCACCAAAAGAAAAAATGGATATATTTTTGTAATGTCGACGTGCGTAGCTAAACGCTTTCAAGAAGTCGACCTGGCGCATCCGGAGTCAGGTCAGGATTGCTGTATTAGCATATATTATGCGAAATCCGAAATCGACAATAAAGACAGGGACTCACTGATGATTACCATTAGTGCATCTAATAATGTATTTTACGATCGACTTATATATTTATTCAGTATCCGCGTGATTTTTGGTGAAGAAAGTACGTGTCCAGGAAAGGCTTAGCAAAATAATATTATATAAATAATAAGAATTTATATTTATAACAATATATAGTAATAGCATTTTTACTAATATTAATAAATCACATAAAATAACAAGCATATTCGGCAATAAGTAGCAAAGTGCAACCAGCCATGTAAATAGAATCGAACGATTTATTTAAATTCACAGTCTGAATGTGTGTCTGAGCCTTTTGTGTAGGTTGTTCTGCGGAGCAGAAACAGTAACATAGAATGTTGCCTTTCTCCTATTGAGCCGAAAACAACCGCGGTACATCTTTCCGCGGATACAACTTAGAAAGACATGAATAACAATTAATAGTAATGCAAATATGTATAGATATAATATTATATCGTTATAAAAATATATCATAATAACACTACTCAGTAATAAAAGAATATTGTAATAACCTTAAAAATAACTAGTATTGCCACGACATTATTTCAATATTGAAAAATTTAGATGGACATAAAATAATAGTAGTAATGTATATTGAAGTAAATGAATTAGTTGAAAATTGTTTTTATAGATTTACTTAAACACGAAATAAGACATAGTATTAATTTAAGCAAAAACATGCAGTCATCTCAAAGTAAATAAAAAATGATGTGTTTAATAGTGCAGTCGACATCAGACGTATTTTTGTGATATTATTTCATTAGATACTAAAGGATGAGCGCGTTGCTCAAACGATATTAAGTATATATATTAGAAGCAAGCATGGAAAAAGTATTATTAAAAAACAGGTTGAAAAGAAAAAAAATATTTGGTGTTAACAAAACGTAAATAGATATCTTCTTGGAAAACAACATGATAAAGCGGTCGCATCTTCTGTCTGCGCAAACGGGTTGTCATAAAATAGAGCGGTACTTTCTCTGATACCTACTTCACAATTCGTAATCAAAGCTAAACAGATGAGAGGACTAAACATGAAGCTCGTTAAAAGCAAATGAAAACGAAATTTGAGATTTTCTAACATGGACACCCCTCGGCAGAAAATGATAGATGAAACTTTTTTTGTCTGTAGCTTATGTTTCATAAAGTATGTGAATTAATCATTGTAAAATTTCACCTTACTTTATATCTAAGTCGTCTTTATCTGGTATTTTTATATTGCTGACGTTATTTTTAAATAATATAATGCATGTTATATTTTTATTTTTTATCAGAAATAAATATATCGTTAAGAAATAAGAATGCATATAGGTCCATTTGAATTACTCTGTTACTAGAAAGATGTGTAGTTTTTATAATTTTCAGTTAGGCATTCTACTGATGACTTAAGGACATGAATGGCTATTCCGGATTCGTAACCCTTCTAGCAGTATAATGTTCGAATAAATACACTAGACCCAATAAAACTTGAAGCCGGTCCAAGAGCTACAGATTGTTATCCCAGGAGGCAAATAAAACGTTATAGATACACTTTCGTCTGAAACCAGTTTAATAGTTTCATTTTTTGACAGCGGTAACCATTACGCTAACTTCAGCTTACTTCACATTGCCTAAAAGAGAAGCCTAATGAAGAAAAAAATAAACCTAAAACAAGTAGGTGGATAAAGGTATATAGATATAAAGAGTGATTGACGGAGAGTCATTCATTCTTTATTAGCAGAGGAAGGAAATATTTGACACGTCTGACATTTGTCAAACTGGGTAATGAACTATTTATCCTGATTCTATGATTATTATTTATTTATATGCTTTTTATTCTTCTTATTTATTTCTTGGAATATATTTTTTTAAACTGGGACTTCAGACTTGAATAGCTAAGTTGAACAACTTGATTTGATCGATTAAGAACTGACACAATTTTCAACGACGTAGGCAACAATCTGGAAGCATAGTGTATATATGCGACTTTGTGAGTTTACTAGATAGAATTGTAAACGACGAGTTAATATTCAATTGTATCTATTAATAAGGTTGTGAAAATTGTATGCATCTGTGAGTTCACCCGTACTCTCGAGACACAAACAAATCATGTTCAATTACTCGTATTCAATGAAACGTATTTCACTTTGGCTTAAAATAAGTATGTATTTATATTACGTTAAATAGACACACCAAATAAATGTAACAATAGTAAACGTGATATTCGGTAGCTTACGTTAAATTAGTTGATCGCAAGGAATTTGTGAGGCGAGCATTAGTCGCGTTTGGAATTTAAGCTGGGTAGTTTTGACAGGTTGTGATCTAGTAAAGTCATTATGTAAATTATCAAAATAAATATTTGTGTTTCTTGTTGTTCATTGGGATTCGATTTTCTATGGTGCATTGTGATTCGGTAACTTTTTCATTTTTCTTAGTGAAGTGATCCTCTCATTTTAAATTACAAAGTTGGTCCTATCCATTGTCTTATTTTGCGTGTCTATTTTACTGTATTATATATCCTGTGTTTTCATAGACATTTATCATTTATGTTATGTTAATAATTAAACAAAATATAATAATATATGCGGACATAGTTAACATTCTTAACTCATCATCATACATATATTGATGTTAAACACACGGTACCGCACATTAAAATTAGGAATTAGCACGCATTAGTTATCTAATACATTTTACACGTATATTCGATTTAATAATTTACTTATTTTTTTTCTTTTTCTGTATTTTTAATTACTTACATCTAATGTATATTTTCAATTCATGAGTACATTATGTACTATGTCACCCAACCGTTTACGATCTGTTAGAGAAAAGTTTACACTTGTTGAAAAGAAAAGAATAAATTGTAATATGTTGATTAATAAGAGAGGTATTCTCAAAATTCATCGTGTATTTCTCAGAAAACAATTTACTGAATATAGCCTACCTGCCCTGAGCATCCAATGTTTATGATCCCAATGCAGATTTTTCGATGTAGTTATTCACATATTTTTATGGCGAGCATTGTAGTGCCCATCAGTCAATAGGATCTGAAATCCAGATATTAGGGTGCTCGGTCTCTCAATCGGCGAATCGCAAAAGCTAAATCGACCATGTGTTTCTAGGCAAGCCATTTTATTAATCCACTTATGATTAACCCTTTGTCTTTTCCAGCATTAATAATTATTTCCTCATAAAATGGAAGTCTGCTATTCTTGAGCCATTAAAGTGAGGCCTTATTGAATATCTACTATTGGTTGAGCTATTTCATGAACTTCCCTGCTCTCTTCTGTTGTTGCCATCTTTTTTTCTTGTTCCTATCTTCTTTGTTGTTTTCTCTCTCTTCTTTCTCACATTGCTGGTTGGTTATTCGACATATACCTCGGCAGTATAATCCAGCATAACTCTATCAAAGTGTTCAGCAAGGTTTGTGATTGAGATTTGTTGAGATATGTATTCCTGATAAACGCTCACCATTTCTATTGTCATATCAGTCCAATGCTAACTATTGCGTCACTATATTCATGGTTGATTTAAGTGAGGCCCAGATGTTTGGATTTTCGTAGCAGAATATGCCGTTTGAAACCTAGCACGGATTGGTACTGTTAACACCATAACTTCAAAATTTCTATCGATTGAAGGAGATAGTTGACAGCTTCGTTTTAGAGATGTCTGCGATTAATTTCTGCTTTGCTTAGGCATAGTTCACTACAGTTCTAATAAACACAATCACAGAGGAGCCTCACAAATGCTATTTTCTTTTGCCATTTGTGAGGCCTTTTTTAAACTTCTATCTCAAGTCTTTAATGAGCAGTGCCCTTTTCCTCATATTCATTAACATCGATATTGATATCGCCGCTTGATCCTGCTCTATTTATTGCACTCTGTTCCCGATTCCTGTTCACGATCTCACATTTGCCCATAGAGGTCTTCAGCATGTACTTCTATCTCAGTCTCCGATTATAACGTGGATCCATTCATTTGCAAAGTTCTTTACAACACACTGCTTTGGCATACAATCTCTGTTCATTATACATACATGTCCATAGCACCTTCAGCGATGTTTTTGTAACATGGTTTCCATGCTGGAAACCCCTCTCCACTGAAGCACCTCTACATCACAGATAAGTATCTGCTATGTGACACATAATATCCGACGAAAACACAGCTGTTGAAATGGTTTTAATACTTGTATGTGTCTCCTATAAACTTCTGAAGTTTCACATGCATGCAAAAATGTCAACAACATACAAGTATAAGGCCGTTAAGTTTTTCAAACAGTCCCTCTGTGTTTCACAGTCGAGGCTCTAATCTACGAAACATATTACTTTCTAAGACGTCCAATAATTTCTGAATCAAGCTAATATAAGATGCGTATTGTACTACTTTGATACGCGTGGGTAATTACATTAAAGTTCTTGCCATATACAAATATAGATATTTACATTTGAGATTTACTTGGTGACAGATGATAAAAGAAACAGTATCTTCAAGCGTATGATTAGTCCTATGGAGCTATATGCCCATTCAAAAGAATGCATAATATGTTCCTTGTCCGCTTGAGAATGCCCAAAATATAACTTTCATCCGTGTAGAAGAATTTTCTAATCAGTGAATTCGAAATTATTGATCTTGTACTAAGTGTTTAATGTCAAATAACTTACCATAAATACGAAACTGTATTCATGGGATTCCTCAACAATTCTTTTCGCTCTTCGGAGAAGACTTGTGTTACATGTACACTAGTTTGAAAATACCCCTCTTTTAGTAGACCGTATAGGTGTTTTGCATTATTCGTATTAGACGCTATTTTAATTCCATTACTCTTTTAATCCCAGCAATAATTTTGCATGGCCGTAGTGTGAGACTGAACATTACTCGTTAACTGAATAATTATATTCGAAAAATGAGGAAAGTGCCTTTCCGTTTTTCATCAAGAAAGGCTTGGGTTTCTGTCATCGTTCCTAACAAATCAGTTTTTGTATTTCGTACAACAAATACCAGTACATAAATGTTGACATCATACAAACACTCTTTCATGACTTCCCATCAATCCTCGTAATATATGTTCTCAATACAACGTGTAAGCCTATCTTTTACTGTTTCATTTTTAAGTCGAAATATATTTAGTTATTTCGGAGGACTCTATCTGTTTCATGCGTAGCTCAATATACATTACATTCAATCTTTCGGGAACACCAGGCGGTTATCCGTCCAATATTAGGTCGCGCGCTTAAAGTGCGGTATGTGAACATTCCTAATATACCTCTTTCACATAAAAAAATATCAATTAAATGCCGTGTCTAAGAGCCAGAATGCATTCATGTAATTTTGTGCAGGAAGTACTCCTATAACGTGCTTGCCTCGCATATTCCAAGTCCCTAATCTCTTCCTTACCAAAGCGAAGACGTCCGGAAGTTAATCTAGACAAAGAACCTTCGATAATACATGTTTTAGAGAATAATAGAACTCAGATTTTCATCTTCTCTAGAATTCAAAGTAGGAGCATACACACTTAGCAATATGAATACTTAGTCCATACAAATAGCTATGTATACTCCATTAGTAAATGACATTTTGGAAATATATATATATATATATATATATATATACACATATACACGCACACACACACACACACACACACACACACACATATATATATATATATATATATATATATATATATGTATATTGGCTTAGTCGTGAATCCTGTACATACACATATATAAGCATAAACACATACCTAATTTTACATAATATATGTAAGATTATTATCATTAAATAATATTGAAAATAATTTGTTATTATAAAAATTGATGACATCAGTAAATGAGCTGTATTTACATATAGTCGAAACGTGTACACTCATCTCTTATTACATATTCCATTCTTATGTATATATATAGGTATTCATATATTGATATATATATATATTCAAGTAAATATATACATATATATATATACAGTTATATATACATATGTATATATATATTAAAATAAATATATACATATATATATATATTAAAATAAATATATACATATATATAAGAAGGAACAGGTAAAACAAATACCTTTATAAGCATTAAGATGCGATATCAATTTTTTTTTTCCCCATAAAAAAAAAAGAAAAACATTAAATCGAAACCGATTTTGTTTTCGTTTTCCTTTTTTTATTATTAAAACTAGCATTTTTTTTTGTTAGTTTAAAGTGATACAGATATTTCGCCAAGACCTGGCATCATCGGTGTGTAAATATATACTGATGTCATCGGATTTGTATTTTTTTTTTATATCTCTTAACGGCTTGTTGTTATACAGCCGAATGGGCAAGATGTCGATTCC
Organism: Sepiola atlantica; assembly: GCA_963556195.1. NCBI lineage: Eukaryota > Metazoa > Mollusca > Cephalopoda > Sepiida > Sepiolidae > Sepiola > Sepiola atlantica. Next base: position 82,291,457 of record OY744520.1, read on the forward strand.
CATCATCAAATATGAAGAACGTGATGCAACACGTGATTTGTATAAGTGTTTAAAGTTCATATACAACAAGCCGTTAAGAGTTATACAAAAATACAAATCCGATGACATCAGGATATATTTACACACCGATGATGCCAGGTCTTGGCGAAATATCTGTATCACTTTAAACTAACAAAAAAAATGCTAGTTTTAATAATAAAAAAAGGAAAACGAAAAAAAAAATCGGTTTCGATTTAATGTTTTTCTTTTCTTTTTTTATGGGGAAAAAAATTGATATCGCATCTTAATGCTTATAAAGGTATTTGTTTTACCTGTTCCTTCTTAAATTTAACAATAGATCCTTTTAAAAAAAAATGAACTTTAAACACTTATACATATATATATATATATATATATATATATATATATATATATTTCGTTTTAATAAAGATTCTTTTTTCCGTTTTTCCCACCACCTTTCATCTGCCTTTCTATTTACACAGTTATTATTTTTATTTCTGCCATGTCTCTTTATCTATTCTATTCTTCTCTATATTCCATTCCTTTTTTTAACTGCCCTCCCGCTCTTAACTATTTACGTTATAGTCTTACTCTAACTACACTAATTAATCTTTTTATAGACTCTTTTTATTTTTTCACTTACGTAAGTCCGACGATATACATAATGCCTATAATAAAAAAAAAATCATAGCGGTCTCGTCAAGTTTTGTTTCGTTTACTTCTGGAGATTTCGAAATCTAATTAATTTCCTGAAGGAATTGTAAATATATTACGCTACGCTGAAGATTTTCATCAGTATATTTACATATGCCGGTACATAAAATCCCACCGGGTAAGGGATTTATTATTGTTATTTTAAACTAGATATTTAAAAACACGCTGCCAACCAACCCTTTTCCACGCACATACTAAGATATACTTTCGGTTTACAGAAAAACCAAAGCGGCAATTTATCAAGCACGTTAAACGCACGTGCGCCTTTAACAGAACATAAAATTGAAACAAAAACATGTAACTAAATAAGCCAATGTAATCGCCTAGTTCAGTAGCATTAGACAGAATGCATTTACAACCGCTTTCTAACATATGCTGTCACATTTTTTGACTCTACATTATACATGTGTCTTTTTTATAATTGATTTACATTACAACAAAGAAGATGACGTATGTTTACCAAATAAGCGAGACAATCTGGCTACATTTGGAATCTCTTTCGGAAAACTGTGTATTTCTGACGATAGAAGTCTTAAAGAATTCTGAACGGTAGTTTAACATACGCAATGGCGGCGTACTATGTATTGTATTTATATTTGCATGTTAATTCTATGACATCCAAATGAAAACGACGTAACCAGTTCGTGCGGACCTTGGTTCACGCAAAACATCCCTTAATATATATATATATATATATATATATATATATATATATATATATATATAAATCATATACATATATATATATATATATATATATATATATATATATATATATATATATATATATATATATAATGTGTGTCAGGTTTTAGTGAAAAGAAATCAATAAAGTGCTCGATAGCAGAGGAGTGAGAGCTAATATAATTTATTTGAAAACTATATGTTAAATATTTCAAAAACGTACCGCGGTTTCATACAAGTAGCCTCACCGTTGACATTTTGTTAGTTCTATGCTCAGTGGAATCGTCAGTGTTCTGAATGAGGCCAAGTCATGATGAGAAATTGCATCATACCGAGAAGAAAACGGTGCATTCCTGGAAAGTCACTCTCGAAGTAAATATCGGTTGGGAATTAATTGTGTTTTATTTTATTTATTATTTATAGGTACTTTGTTTTAAGAAGGTTTTTTATTTACTTCTACTAAGTGTATTATTTATTTAGTCCCTTACAGTTTGATATTCTTTTATCAAAGGTTTTATTTGTAGATGGTAGGAGATTACCGGTGTCATGAAAAGTGAAAATACAAAGGAGGTTGGACGTTTGGATACGTCGTTTAAAGGTTGGAATATTGAAGTCGCTTTTTGATTGTGATACCGGTTTTTTATTTGTGTATCGGATTTATTTTCATTTTATTTTTATTTTTGTGTTTTTAAGGTTTTATTTTGTTTGTTTTTTTATTTACCTGTTTCTTATTTTCAAAAATCGTCTCGAAAAAAAAAACGAAAATAAAGGGATCTGGCGTCTGAATATACTGTTAAAAAATGGGGCGTTCTGTACGTGTCCCTTTTAAAATAAGTACTGGATCAGGGTTGCAATAATATATGGATCTTAATCGTAATTGAGTATTAGTAAATTGATTTAAATATTTATGATGTTGTCTGTTTTACTGTTTCAAAAGTGTGTTTATATTTAGGGATGAAAAAAGAAGATTTTTACGAATCCCATTCAGAGCCTAATCAATAAATTATACCACTCAGTTATCATTATGAACGCTGACGATTCCACTAAGCATAGCATTTTAAAATAATGTAAAAATGAGCCCATATTGATTAAATTGCGGTACGTTTCTAAAATATGTAACATATAGTTTTCAAATGAATTATATATATATATATATATATATATATATATATATATATATATATAGAGAGAGAGAGAGAGAGAGAGAGAGAGAGAGATAGATAGATAGATAGATAGATAGATAGATAGATAGATGTATATATATGTCTGTCTATGTATATATATATATATATATATATATATATATATATATATATATATATATATATATATATTGAAACTATTTATATTTTAATGAATTCATTCAGTATACCAGAATTATAAGCCTTGCAGTAAACATTATGACTACTCTTAGAACACACAACACTACATCTCCACGTGGGTTTAAGCATTTTGAGTACCCGACACACACGGCTGTCTGACTTAAAGTCAATAAAAAATTGACAGCCTGATACGGCCCTTCAAGATTCACGTAATCACCATCACATTCAACGAAGCCACTGCTGCCTAATCATCAGCTTAAATTTCAAAGAACGTTAAATTTCACTTTGTATATTCATTCTACATTTTTATAACTTCACACAATGAACTCATTTATACAAGTCCTGTAACTCCTAGTTTATTTTGCATCAATTCGGTAATCCAAATCGAAATGCAATCGTTTGATTTCGTTCGCGTTTCATAGCTTCTTATAAAAAACAGCACGTGCGAATATACTTGCCCCAGGTGAATTCACATTTACTCACAAATTCAACTACCTACACAGTTATATGTTCTCGTATTTTTCAACAAGACACAATAAATACATGAGCATTCCAACCTCTAATTCATTGATACGCATGCATATATTGTCTTTAGCATGTCAAAGAAAACGCATAATGTGTTTATGTAAAACTAAAGCTATTAATGTGGCTTCCATATATGCCTGCTATATGTTCTTTTACTTTTGTTCACACAAACACTAACTAACAAGGAGAATGCTTCATCATTGCCTAGTCATGAACTCAGTGTCCACCTATAGAGTTCGCCACAAAGAAAGAACACAAAATACATTTTACTTCCTAGATGTGTTGATAACTCGCACTGAAGAAGGTTCGAATCATCAATATATTTGAAGTTTAGCTACACTGGACAATACCCAGACTTCCACTTTCCATTCGACACAAAAGAAAGGACAATCTGTTGCCTAAAAAACGAGACAAAAGTCATATGTCAAAACAATAATGGATATCCAGAAGAGATACAGAACATAGGAAACAACCTAGATATAATGGCATCAGCTCCGGTGTAATTCGAACGAACATGAAACGACATTAAGCGGAAACTCACCAACCACTATTTAAATACTATATGTATACGTTTGTCTGAAAAGATCTTGAGAATATGTAATCCGTGTCCGATTAGAAAACTATTTAGGAGCGATTCAACTCTCTGAAAACATATGGAGAAATAAAAAATCGGGTATGGCTAACGAAATAAGGAAGGAAAACGCTGTTTGTACTTCTACGACCATGTCTACATCACCTCGGACAATAAAAACAAAAACACCATTGCTTTGACAAGTAAGTTATATCTTGGACAGCTAAGCAAAGTTAAAATTAATTTACAGTCTAACATCATAGACTTAAAAGGCCCAACAAATCTATAATTAAATAAATGTAAAAATAAAGTGAAACCAGTGTAAAACGCTTACATATATAAATATTTATATAATCATATTTTTAATTTTGTCTTTTATTTCATGGAAAGCTTCTAGTCACATGACAACTTTGCATGTTTATCCCTGGATTCGTTTGTTTTCTCGGTTTCACTGCTATAATTCGACTGGACAGAACTGTTGTTTAAACAACATTAGTTAAACCATGCCTGTAAAATATGTGGCTGAAATATTTGTATTAATATATTCTACCCTTCCCCTCCCTGTCTCTCTTATATATATATATATATATATATATATATATATATATATATATATATATATATATATATTTATATATATATATATATATATATATTTATTTATAGATAAATATTATTCTCAAAATAAACCCATATACACATGAGTTTACTGCCAAACCTGCAATCGTGAGTAAAAGAGGAGACAATCGCTGTCTGTCACACGGTTCAATCGAAAGTCATGTTTAACTACGTAGCCGAGGTTCGTACAAATGCTCCAACACGCATTGTCTAGAAATGGAAAGTAAATTAATCTCTCAACATCAAACCTGGCGCCTATTCAGCAAGCAGTCGAAATAACTCAATAAGCGTGCCCCAGCGTTATGCATTAGGCAGAATAGCGGCTCGTTGTCAACTTAACTTAAAGTGCACTATATTGCGAGAACTGTGAATAATTATTCATAAATAAATATCATTTTTAAAATTAACACATATACACATGTGTTTTATGCAAAACCTGTGATCGTCATTATGGGATGGGACAATCTTTGTCGGGTACACGGTTGGACCCCCGATACGATAGTTATGTTTGACTCGGCAACCGAGGCGCGTACCGATGGTTAGTACGCATTGTCTAGAAATGTAAATTAACATCCACATAAAAAAGGCGGCTGATATCCAGCAAGCAGTCAGTATGGAAGTGATAACCAAACGATATTGGCTTTTTTTAAAACTTTTTATTTCAGATCTGTTTATTTTTTAATTACATCATGTATGTTTTTTTTTGTCTTTTACACACATTTAAGAAACTATTACTACATCTCTTGCATGCGTGAATTACGAACAGTTATCTTAATATGCTAGGTTTTTGGATTATATGGCCCCAGTTTACGAACCTCAATTTTTTTCTGGAATCCTTACCGGGTTTTTGTAAAAAACGATCTGATCTCATTATTAATTACCTAGATTTCCTACTGACTATACAGCGTTTGTCAAACAAATGTAACTCCGATGTCTAGTTTGGGTATATATTATTTTTTAAAAAATACAATGATATATGTTGACATAAAAATGTAAACACACGCACAGACACCCCCCCCACACACACACACATATATATATATATATATATATATATATATATATATATATATATATATATATATATATATCCATAATACACACTAAAAATATTAATAAAGTGTAAGATATATGCCAAAGGTAATATGTATTTATTAATTGTCAACATTTTTAATAAGAACATATTTTTCAAAATTGAATTTGAGATGATTTTTTAAAATATTTATTAAAGACTACAGATACATACTTAAGCATGTAAGTGTTATTTGTAAAACATTAATAGATAACACATCAATTTGAATAACAGGTTGTTTAGAAGTCGGCCAGTTTTATTAAAATCCAATATTACTTGGTTCTTCATAGACCATTTCAATATTAACTGTCGAGGTAAGTCTACTGTTATTTGCCCACCGGTTAAAAGGTAACGTACACTGTTCCATAAAACGTTTTGCATTCTATGGTGTTGCCTTGTAGATATATATATATATATATATATATATATATATATATATATTGCGCTTACAAAGCCAGGTGATGCGCATCTGTCTAGATACTGGCTAACCTCCTCGGAATACATTAAGAGTACTACTTTCGTTCACATAATTGGAAAAATGCCACCAGGAGAGGCCATCACTTTACCAATTAGGATGCGATCATTCCAACAGCTAAGTGACCCCCAGGTCCATCTTTATATAATTGACTGCCTGAATTTAGTAGATGATCTACCACCCCCTCATATACTGTAACATTGCGTTTACTCATTCACATTGTACCCCTAACTAATATACCGGTATCGTTGCATGGTTTTATTACAATTATTAAAAACAAAAATAATATTTATCCGCAATATTACATTATCTGATAACTTCTTTGAAATTCACTTTACTGCTGTTTTTACGCGATTTAATTTTTGCTTACGTCATTATAATGTTCCATAACTTGTGATTCACAACAACACATCTCTTCATACACTTGTTACATTTCATTTAGTGTCATATTACACGCTGGTCAAGCCAATCCAAATAAATAACTTAGTCTGCTGATTTTATTAAACACTAGCAGGTACATCTGACGTTGCTCGGGATTGAATGATGATTAGTTCTATGCGCTGCCTCCTATACACACGAGACCATCTACCTTTACTTGTTTTTGCAGCACCATCTGTCGCCTTCTAATATAGTGAAAAGAAGCTGAAATATCTGAAAACTATGTGAATTCGTGTCTTACATATATGGTGTAAATCTAATTGAACTAGGATGTTTGTATTTGAAGTTTTAATGAGGCACTGCCCCTTAGAGATAGTGTCAAGTAGATATGCTGCACATAGTGGGTGACGTATATATGCAGGGGCACTTTACCTGTCTTCACCAGCAAATTTTATAAATGTCATTCAAATTTCATGAACAAAATTATATTTGAAGTTTTAAGGGTGTTACGCTCTCATAGTGCTCTTAGGATTACGTTTAGAGAACAGGAATACTTCCATTGTCTTCCCTGATATATTTTACATGGTTATACAGTTTTATCTTTCATGTAGATTAGCTTACCTTTATTTCATAGGTAAATAAAAAAATCATCAAACAGACACAAATTGCTATTTTTTTGTAGATTGGCGGTTTAAATTCTATTTCAGAAGTGTTGTAAGGAATAACTGATTACAGGCAATAAATTGTGTATGAACAGAGATAGCAAAAATATCAAACACGCGAATTACATATCTTCATCGGAAAATCTAGGATATGTTGTAAGAAAGTAACCGACAAGAAGCCAGGATTTAAACTAATAAGGTAAAACACTGAAGTAGTTTCTCTAATTTCGCTATACATAGAATATAATAAAAAAAAGATGTCGTTACTATTCATCGACGTGAAATAATAAGTGAAATTCTTTCAGTCTACAGCATATCAAAGTGACAACCCCGACTTGCCAGAACATATCTACTGAGCGATTAGGTATACCATCGCATAGTGGTATACAACATTTTTAAAGTCAATATCTAAAGCAAAATATTCAGTCCCAAAATGGAATGTTACATATATGTTGCCCAGCCTCGTTCGGCGAATATCCACAGCTTCCATGTATGAGAAAAGAAGTACTTAGGCTCAGTATTACTAAACTCAAACTGATTTCTTTGTATTACGCTCTTAAGGAATATTTTTATTTTCGCGTTCTTGCTAAAGTAAATATAGTGACTGTATTCTATCAGTTTATAAATACATTTATTCGCATATTTGTTCGTGTATTAAATGATTCCATCTTCGAACCATGTAGAAAGTTAGTCTAATTTTATTTTTGTTTTTATTGTATCCGCTTGCGACTAGTGCTTTTATTGATACATATAAGCCATACAGTGATAAATATGAGACATACCCTCTATAAAGTGTAATAATTATTTCTTTATTTGTACTCATACGAATTTAATTTAGTCCGTATATAATTCCATTATTGCAGTCTTACACGTCTCCATGCTAAAGTCGATCATAAATTATTATATGGTAGGTAACTTTATAGGCTGGTATCGCATTTATTGTGAATTACACTGAATTCGTTCTCACATTTATGTTGTTTTTATGTGCCTGCATATCACATGTTTACATATAATGCACTGCACATGTCGAGTGTTGTTCCTTTCTGTTCTGATATTTTCTGATGTATTTCTTCGTCTTAAGCCATCTATTCATATTTTAACTCACCAAAATACAATTTTCAATATATGTAATACATATGCAATTCGCACAAACATATTCCGACAAAAAGATATTCAGAATGTTACATAGGTCACAGATGGCATCACTGATCCGAGAAATCTAGCATGACATACTTAATATAATCACCTTCCTATCTTAACCCTATGTTCTGGCTTCTTTTTTCTATACATCTCACAAAATACAACAAAGCAAAAATAAACACACTAAGTTAATCGATACAAGCCACATTTGTTTTACGGTTTATTAAAAAAAAACTTAAAGAAAACCTTGTAGATTAAGTAACGGGCGCCATCTTGTTATCTGTATTGTCCTCAGTTTTATCGCCCCCCGCTCTCTTTCCGCCCTTTTTACACGTTTTTCGTTTTCTTTTTTTATCGAATTACCTACATCATTTTATTTTGTCTACATTTCTACAATAGCTATAAATATAATCTCAAATATTTATTCTTTGTCACGCGAGCCTCAGAACGATTTCACCAGATGTTATTTCAAAATCATTGATAATAGCATTATGTATACATATTTCAGCAAAGCTGACAGCATCTTTAATTGTCCAGTCTATAAGCGTTGCTGTCTATTCCACTGAAATCAGATACACACACTTAAGAATTATACATAACAACATTCATTTTATAAATCATATATATATATATATATATATATATATATATATATATATATATATATATATATATATATATATATATACTTATGTGTGTGTGTGTGTGGAAATTACAAATAGCAAGAAAAAATTAAATGCACGAATAAATGGTAAAAAACAACAGATTTATCGGTTTCCTTCTGGTTAACGAACCTCTTTAGAAAAAGTTAATCCAAACGAAACCGGTAAATCTCTTAGTTTTGATTATTTATTCCTTATTTGTTTTCTATTTTGTCTTTTTCAAACATCCTGTCTTTACGACATGTGATTTCATGATATATCGTGCATTTAATCCTCATCTTTAATCATATATATATATATGTGTGTGTGTGTGTGTAAGTATATATATATATATATATATATATATATATATATATATATATATATATATATATATAGTAAAAAATGTCGCAATAAACATTTAGCCAACAATAGTGTATCAGATTATACATTTATTTGATTTTTCCTAAAACATAAAATCAAAGAAAACAGTATCATCGAAAACTCAACAATCACAATTTTCGACTTACATTAGGCACTTAAATGAGAAATCTTGTAAAATTCTAAGAAATATGTTTACATGTTATTTTTAAATATCGACACCATCAACAAAAGTATAATACATCTGCAATTGTTTTATATACTATAATTATTAAGGATATACTTATTTTATGTACTATTATTTCAATAATTTATTTTTATTTATTAATTTATTTTTAAATAATTTAAATTTATACCTTTTGCTTTCATTATAATTATATCGTTTCATTATTATCCGTATCATATGAGAGGTGCAACATATTTTACAATGTTGTTTTAGGCTTTCCGTATCGTTCGTCGAAATAATAGTTAACACATACACACACACACACACACACACACACATATATATATATATATATATATATATATATATATATATATATATATATATATATATATATATATATATATAGCTCTAATTATACATATTTGTTTTATCTACATACATATAGGTTTCCTCTTTTCGGGAATCCTCAGTATAGAGAAGAGTATTCATATCGGTCGCCGTCTCGAACACCGGAACACGTTTCATGTTTCAAACTGAAATGTCGACATCTTAGCCAACACAACCGTCAGCAACCATCCGGTAAATCAGCCAGTGATTAACACTATTTAAAAGCAGCCGTCGTAAAACATTTGGACACTTAGAAGGAACATGCATTGGCGCTACGATGACGGCTGTGCTAATACTACTCACTACAAAGCCTAACCTAGATTTTGGGGCGACAGATAATTATAAATATTTGATTTTATCTACATACGTAGACGTCTCATCATTTCAGGATTCGTCATTGTAGGAAGAGTTTTCATACATTACATCTCCCAGTGTACTACGAAAATATTATTAAATAAAACACGGTACAACAATATGCTAACATCTATTAAACAAAAATAAAACTTTTACTTTATTCTATTTGATATAGAACTTAGAAATTATATAAATTAAAAAATAATAATAAATATGATAAAAAAAGTATTCATGACTTGGAGCTGAACAGTAAAGTGGAGACGCCAGTTGTGTTTTTAGTTGTTTATCATTTATACATTTTACGAAATATATTTATTATAAGTTTAATTACAGAAATATATATATATATATATATATATATATATATATATATATATATATATTCTCGGAAGTTTCCTAACCATCAGAACTATAAAAAAAAAGTTTAAAAACATTTTAGTCACAAGTCATTCGGTGAAAGATCACTTTTATAAGTCAATTTACTTTTAGCAGTTACTATATTAGTTTGCTTCCAAGAATGTACGCTCGTCTTAATATTATTTAAGGAATCATCATATATATATAGTCATCCACATACAGATTGTTTCGCTGTAGCACAGGTCTTCAGTGCGGCGAGACCAGATGGTGCCTCAAGCCGGGATTGAAACTCAACCGTCGAGCTTACAGTCGCCGCCCCTACCCCGGCACTATCACATGACACTGACTGAATGTAAGTGATATCTCAATTTGCTGGGAGACACGGAGAGTTTAAATTACTAGACACCACCCTTGGGAGTCTTCAGTCTCTCTGTAAAAGGGTTTGTCAGGACAACCTGATACTTCTTCCTACAAGTAAACCATGAAAAAATATTCCAAATAACATACCTGCAGCACATATAATATCTTTACCGTATGGGTACATACTGGCTTATAAGAGAAAGAGTGAACCTTCTCCTTGTGATTTTACCTGAAGCAAAAAAAACTTACATGGATACTCCAACAGATTAGATAAATTATTGCCATGGAAGCTGGTAAGACCAAGAGACCACAATAAAGCTATACTATAATAGTTAACTGGTCAATTGGGAGAGGGAAATTAATTTTCTTAACTTCGTGTACTAACTCATCGTTTGACACGTTAAGGGGAACTTTAATGGAATATTCGGATATCTATGTATCTCATATAGAGATCAAGTGTTAGCCTCTAGAACGGGCCCCTGTATTTCTGAGTACTTCGACAGAACTTAAATGAAACAAAAGTAAAATACGCACACAACCCCCCCCCCCACATATATATATATATATATATATATATATATATATATATATATATATATATATATATATATATATATATATATATGATTAATACATGTTGGAATTAACAAGATGGTTTGCATACTGTGAGATTTTCCCTATTTACCATACACAAAGTAACATATGCAAATCGGTTATAACATTGATTTAAGCCAATCACAGTTTCTAGTTTTCAGAAACTGTAGATTTGTTTAATCAATTTAGTCTTTCTCGGTATTCTCTCTGGAGATTGCTCTGCATAGAGTTAGTCGGAGGAATTTTAACTGAAACATTCAGGTCCACTACAACTACCTACGTCGGTTAATCTTTTTATGAGACTCATATATTCATAGCACAGTTTTCTTTTATATTTTGATATTGCTAGTTTATGTTATGTTTCCTATACTGTCAATTTTTAACCATGGAGAATTCCTATACATCCCTTTTTCCCGGAAGTGTTTCCAAAAATATTTCTTTGAAATGTTTGCTTACCCGAATAATGGATTAACATATATACATTGATCGAACAGATTGTAACTTGTAGTAATTCTAAACCAGTTATTACTTACCCAAATGTTAACATCGTGGACACCAGTATGTTGCATTTACATTCCTTACCATTCAACATACACATACTTAGCTTATATACAATTCATTATATTATAGCTGACCGTTTCTATTGCATCTCTAAAACTATAATTCTGTTTAGTATATGTTTGACATTGCTATCATTATGTATGTGTTAGTTTAGGTTTTGGATAAGATCTATGGCATAGGTTAGATTATGAGCTCATATTTTCTGCGGCGGAATAACTTTTTTTTCACGATAATTATGTCATTTAGGCCATCGCTATTTTTGTTTGCTATTATTTAAGCATATCCAAAGAGATATAACTTGCTGTATATTTTTGTGTAGGTCTGCTAAAACTGTAACACACATACCCTATTCCATAACAGTGTTTATTATAGATTTTGATACACTACACATAGTGCGTGTGCAGTTTGACCTGGTGCATGACATACCTTGCTATACTATTGTTGAAACAAGCATCTTTTCTTATCAGTCTTTATGAGAAACATTTGTTTTTTGTGGCTACCTCTAAGTTGGTCGACATTCGCTGTTTCCACACCTTTAATGTATTTATTATGTTTTGCATTTTCTTGTTCAAACTAAACTAGGGAGCTTTTCATCAAGAGACATCCCCTGCTAGTGTGATTTCCTCAGCAATTATGTACTTTTAATTACGTCACAAGTTGTGTAGATAATGTTCGTAAACTCATCAGAAGTTGACGATGACTACTCGAGTATCTCATTACTGACACCTACCATCTGAAATATCACAACCTAGTTTTATCAGCCCCGGGTCGCTCTGTATGGTTGTTGGTTTCTAATTTATTTCATTAAAAAAATAGATGTGTATCCAGTAAATATTGGTATATTGATCAACAAGGTTGAGTCATGTTGGATATTTTGTTTATGAATGTAACCTACAGTCAAAAGTATAATTTTTTGAACAAAAAAGTAAAAAAAAAACAATCAAACGATGAATTTGCTCTTAGAATGAAGGAATAGCAGAGGACACTACAACACTTTATTTAGTATTTTATTGGCTCCCTAAGCGGTTAATAATATGCATAGCACTGCATTCAGTTACCCTTCATCGGGCGTGTCATCAATTTAAATATTTCATATGTATTTATTAATTAATTATTCGTGAAAAAGTAATTTTAATTTACGAAAATAAAAAGGCCCAGTCTTCTTTGTTCGGGATGGATTGCCCAACATACTTATGCTTTAAAACTCTTCTGTTGACAAAATGCCGGTTTATATATATATATATATATATATATATATATATATATATATATATATATATATATATATTTATATATCCCGGAATTTGGTCAACTGATGAGTGTGAAAGTATTAGTATTTTGACCGATGCAGCCCGCACACAGAAGTATGCACCTTTTAATGTTCGTGAATTATAATGCTTTTTAAAAATATTATGTCTTCAACAAAGTTCATGAGCAATATGAATTATAAGAAATTATTGTAAGAATAACTGACATCTCTTAAATAGTCACATTACAAAGAATAAGTGTAGCAATAATACTTGTCTACACTAATATTTTGTTGATCCTTATTTATTTTAATTTTCAGTTAAGTGTTTTCCGACATCTTCACGTGTTGTTGAAGAGACATTTCCGAGTCTTGTCATATCTTTTATTCACACACACCTGAATTTATATCTTTGCTAAGAGTATTAGTGCAAGTGATTCATTGACCGACACAGAACTCAAACTCATAATCTCATGCGCACATTCCACGGTAAAACCATAATTTTCGAGATAGCGTAGCAGATCTGAAATATTCTTTATAAAACGAAACCATTAAATATCATATAATTGGCGCATGTAATATTTACTGCATGAAAATATATCCTATCAATGTTTTATAAAAAATAATAATTTACGTTTTCATGTTTTTTATATCCTGTTAAATGAGTAGATATTCAGCATTTAAGTTCCCTTGTACGTATTCTATTGTTTCATAGCCGTCCCGGAATGGGCCGTGACAGTTCTCACTTAAACAACTGGTCATTTTTAACACCAAAAAGGCATATGTTGCATACCTTTTAATTTCTCGTACCGTCTCTCTTTCCTCGTCGCGTGGTGGGGTGTCGTCTAGTGGTTGTCTTCTTTCTTCTCTTCTGTACTGCCGTGAACATCGCCACTACAACAAAACGTTTCATACCACCATTCACGAGACAAACACTATTTTAAACTTTGATTGGTTTCTTTCAGGCTTAAAGTCTACCGTACCCCTTGGAAATGTTTCACTAACGTTGAGGGAGAGACACAAATTACTATCGTTGTTAATTCCTTGCTTAAGTCCTTAGCCATTCGAAGAGGGAAGAAGAAGGAATCTCATGCCTGATGAAAGGAGTATAGTCGCGCTTTAAATGCATTTGCGACGTGAGAGAGAGTGTTCGTTCTTGAGGAGAGTGCAGTCTGAAAGGTTTAGATTGTAGGAGAGAGTGTTCCTGTGTATCACTAGAGCATTAGTGGAAATGACTATACTCCTTTCATCACCATCAAACTTCAACCTAAGGCTCTGTTCTTATACCCTAAGCAGGCACTAAAACAATGCAATATATTGCACCACTGCGACCCTGATTAAATATCTATATACATATATATACATATTAGAAAATGTGTGTATGTGTGTATATATGTATATATATATATATGTTTAGATATATATACATATGTGTATGTATATGTATATATACATATGTGTGCGTGTGTATTTTATATATGTTTGTGATAATAGCAAGCTCTAATTGATAATCAAATCATTTTAATACATCTCTCTCTAACTTATCCTTTATTTTCTATTTTTGAAATCCATATATAGTTTTGTTTTTCTCCTACTCTTTAATTTGTTTTGCCCGTTGGTTTCATTTTTCCCATATTTTGTACACCACGGCTTTTCATTTTCATGAATTGCTCTTTAAAAACCTAATGTGTGACAAATTAGCATACCTGTCTATGATTCTTTCTCATTAATCTTTGGGTTCTAACATTCAGTGTATCAATTTTATCCCCACCCCATTTGTTTACCATAGCCAGCTTCTCTGTCTATTCTTGCCTCTTGTCGCCTTTCCCTCCCCCCACCGATTTCTCTATACTAGCTCATTAAGTGTGATAGTAAAAGAGAGAAAGAAAATAAATAAAAATATAAACATAAGAATAAGAAACATAGAAGGGCGTGTCACCCACTTATCATATTCCAACATCACTTAATGATTTCTCATGTGGACCAATCAGATAATCCTCCCTTCATCCCATGTGTGTCCCTTCAAAATAAAATTATTTCCATATCTTCATTTTCTGAAGACGTTCAAAACATCTCTTGTTTTTGTTTTTCTCCTGCACTTTAACTTGTTTTCCGTTTGTCATTTTTTCACACATTTTGTCCACCATGACATGTCATTTTCATGAATTATCGTGTACCTTACCCCATATATATATATATATATATATATATATATATATATATACAATGTTTTCTCTTGACTCTATACACTAGCTTAGTCTGCCATCAGTACCGTCAGTCTCAGTGAAACACTGGAAGCATATACCACAGTGCCAATTATACCGAATGTAAATGATTTTCTAGTCGATGTTTTTATTGTGTAACACTATGATACTCTCTTTGAGGCATCGGCTACATTCGATATATTTAACACCGGAGGCGTTGTTTTCAGTGTTTCTGTTAAAAATAAGTGATCGATGGAAGACGAAGCTTATTCATAGCGTCAATTGAAATTAAACAATCTAAGTGTAGTATTAACACTGCATGACCTTGCTAGCTATAAATGCATCATTCCGTTCATTAAGTTTAACACTCTTATGACGTCAAACCGCCGAAATAAGTGTTAGAATTATCACTGTTTATTTAGCTAATCAGCGGTGGCTGAATGGTTCTTAGGTGGGGTGTAAGTTGTAAAATACTCGTAGCCCAGGGTGCCGAATCACACGATTAGTAGTGAATAGTTATATCTCTATGCTGATGAGGCTCGATTAAAAGTGACGAAACGTATACGTACATAGATAATAAACAAAAACCAAATATTATATATATATATATATATATATATTCACAACTTATTGAACACACTGATTATGTATCTTATAACATTAAATTACATACACAATATATATACATATATATGTATATATATGTATATATATATATATATATATATATATATATATATATATATTCTGTTCTATTCTTTACTTAAAACTTAAACTCTTACTCATGTTGTTTTAACTATTTTCGAATTGACACACTTGCCCAGAATATTCCCAGAGCTGTCATTGCGTGTGCAAGAGGCCGACCTGTCTGTAGATATCTCCACCATAAAATCTGCCAGAACATGGCAAGCCACCACCAACGATATACTGTGCGAACAATGATTTATTACTCTTAAACATACATTACCAGTGACATTTTAGTTTCACAGGTTTGGTATTCACCTTTTTCCTTCCATCTATATATTTTTTATTATCTCCCTTTTGTTGATTCTCTTTTTCCCTTTCAGTTTACGTACGTTATTTTTTCTTAAGCTCCTTGTTCTTGGTTTATGTGTATTTTCTATTTTCTTTTGGGCTGTTAACAGCTCGTATAAGTTTGGCCTACTGTGTTCGAAATATCTTCTTTATCTCTCTCTGGGGAACTGTTCACGACAGTCTTATTCGTCACTTCACAGGTCGAAAAAATGTGTATTTAAAATAATTTTACTTTCTTCGTTCTCAGCCATGTTGAAGTGTCTGCCTGGTCACACCAAAGTAGAATATAATGGTATTCTGAAAAACAAGCAAAACAATACATTAAAAAAACCCACAAAAAATGTCTGTTTTACATCTTTGATTTACAATCTCTTCTTCACATTTCCTCATTTATCTTTTGAAACAAACTTTGTCGCTCTCTTCCAGCGTCTTCAATTAGAGACACAATTTTTGAGTCTCTCAAGGGCATATTATAAGTGTGAAATGTAATAAGGTAGTCTATGACGTAAAGGAAGTTTATTGTCTGCCATTTTCAACAGAGATTTCCCTCCTGAAACATCTCTATTTATGACTATTTCAAACATATTCTGTTTTGATGTTAATATAATACCTCTATTCCCATTTTGTCATGTTAGGTGAAAGACAGGTGAAAATGAGATATTTTCATACTTGTTACTACTTGTGAATAGGAAGTTCCATGTTTTCCCATTAAATTATTGTTTTCAACAAATAAACAACGTTATTCGAGATACGTGATGTTCATCGGCTACTATTACTCGAGCTATGTAAAGAAATTATCAGAAGATTTGGGTGAAGAAATATCAAGATGACGACAACTAAATAGATAGGGCAACCACCTAAGGGTACATACAAGTATGCTGCTTCTTGGATGTAAGAGACTGAACCAAGACTATCATAAGTTTCAGAATTTTTTCGTCAAGCCCTTTTGCGGATATGTAACTTGTCATCATAGTGTTGGATGATGGCCATGTGAGGCCGACCGTATGTTGAGGTAGGCGTATGTGTTGGACATCGTTTGATTTGGCTTGCGAAATTTAGTGCGGGTGGACATGTACAGTCGAGTTAAAAAATAAACTGGTTCTCACAGTCGGAGCTCACAGGTGTTGACAGGGCCACCACGTAGACGAGACATCAGGTCAATGGCTAAGGTGCAACTGAGCACCGTAAACATGTTTTCCGTTTGTCATTTTTTCACACACACACACCCATCCACACACACACACACACCCACACACACATATATATATATATATATATATATATATATATATATATATATATATATATATATATGCATGTTTTGTTAAACAGTAACGACAGTTTCTGTTTATTTTTTTTTGATACGTTTTGTCAATTTAAGTGGTATTTGATTTGTTTTTTTCGATTGAAGTGGTATTGAAATGTTTTAAAACGTCTTCTTAATAAATTCACTAACTTTTTATTTTGCATACTCATTCATCCGCCTGAAGATGGGAATTTTTACAAAACATGGACAACAATACCAAATCGGTCGTGCGGCGAATCGGAAAAAAACATTAAAAAAATAAATAAACAGAAGATGTCGCTACTGTTTAACCAAACATGCATAAGAGAAGGAATGCTGCATTAGGATATAATAATCCAACGTAATAGAAAATGAAAAAAGTAAACACGAAAATTGTTATAATAATGAACAACATTTTGTCTTTATTTAAAAAACGTTTTCTAGATTTTAAGGAAAACATTAAAGTCAACATTAAAAATACATTGTGTGTATATGACGGGACAATAATGTTTTATTCTTTTTTTTCGAACGAGGCATAAACATTTCTATTAAGATATATAGTATGTTCATGCAGTGGATTAACATTTTTTTTATTTTTATTAATAACGATGTTATGTGCAAAGAATTATGTAGAATGTAGTTTCAAATAGCTAGCATTGATAAAATTCCATGGTCTTTCCATTCGTATAAGTTTGTTACTTAAATTAGATAAATTGTACAAGCCATAACGTTCTTTAATTGTGTCACAGTTTATAATGAGTTCTGATTCAAGAAGTTTTCGGTGAGATTTATATAAGACTATCTGACCTGTGTATCGACGTTGCCCGGTAATATAGATTGACTCAAGAAATTCCATGTTCAACTTTGAACGATGCGACGCGAACACATACACCACAATGTTAAAAAAGTAGATCCTCGGAATGTTCTATCATTTTTGGTCGATGTTATTTATTATTAGTTATAGTATTTTCACAAATACTATGGTTGTTAAGCAGCCGAAACCAGTACCCATATAGATACCCGATCTCGTTCATGTGACTCAGAAGACAGACTTTCAGTTTCCTGAGGCTGCTTATTAATTGCTCTGCTTGTCGAGTCTCCTTTCATAGCCAACTAGCGTAATTATGTTTCGTAGGCGAGTTTCACTTTGCAATTAATCACACAATCATCTATACCTTTCTGTGCCTTTAGTTCGAATATTAAGTCGTTAAAAAACTGAAGTAGTGCCTAAAAAGAAAATCCAGACGTAAGATTGCTATGTACATAACTACTAAGCGTGTATCATTATTTGTGTGATAATCTCCGATGAGAGAAATTAAAATGTATAAAATGAGAGAATAATACAAAACTGAAAATGTAAGATTCCTGTGTATGTACGATGAAAAACGACCTATCCTTACCCCTAGAATCGTTTCGAAATTTGTTTTCGTGTTGTGTTTGTCAAATGATGTAACAGATTTGTAACATGAATCTTTTATCTACTGATTAATGGTTGTAACTCAAACAAGAGAACATTCAATTTACTTGATTGGATTTGTATTGCAGTCTAAATCAAATCTACTTACAATATATCGATGAAGCCCCACCTCCGTAATCTAAAAAGTGTAAGTATTTGCACCGCATAAGAAAAGCAAAACAATTCCCTTTTGCATTTGTAGGGTTTGGTGGTGCATAATGCGTCAGTGAAGCATAATGGGGCAACTCATAGTTGTCTTTTATGTACTCCCAATTCAAAGTCCTTCACATTCACTCTTACCTGGAAAATGCTTGCTGAGGTTTTATCATGATAAAGTAGTCTCATCTCCTACTTGTCTAGAAAATAACTTTGGCTTGGAAAACAACAAACAAAAACTAAGACATTACAAGTATATTTACAAAAACTTATTACTTTATAAGGTGAGGCATAATGAGTCATCTCAGATATTTATTGGTGGCAGCACTGATTCAGCTATTTGTTGTCCAGAATAGCAAGCAATTCGAATAGAGTTGTACTAATGAGCTTGTGTTGATGACATTTGCGTGCTAGATGCGAAGGATATGGTGTAATGAGGATTGCCTGGTCGAAAATGCATGTTGCTTGAGAGAGCTTGTGTTTATAACATTTGCGTTCTATTCTATATTTCATCTCGTTATAAAGTTACTGGGACATTCTGTATTTCCTGCTCAATTATTGTTATACAAGTGGTAGCTATACATAAAAATGTACTTATTGTTTTTATGACGCATGTTGGAACTTCTTATAAACTTTTGTTTTGACAAAATGGGTTGTTCACTAGAAGATAAAAATGGTGACTCATCAGGATGATCTCCCCAAAAACTTTTACAAAATTTGATAACGTTGGTTAGAACCTCATTACCCCAAAATTTACTGATTATACACGTTACGTACATTCACTAAAACACGCCTTTTGATAAGTATTGATTAAAAATCCTTTTCCCTTCAAAATACTAAATAATAAACCCATCATGCCCCACCTCGCACTATTTATTTACATGTTTAAACTATTATTAAAAATTCGAGCAGTGTAAAAACTAAACCTTTCCCCAAAATAGTGTTTACAGTCTTGTTATTCCTGTAAGGTGGACTACGAAATAGTTTCCACGCATTGAGTTATGTTTCCCCCACAAACTCTGATGGGTGTGAAAGTAAAAATTATTAGTTTAAAAAAAAGTTGTTAGAGATTAGAATATATGTTCTATTACGTTTTAATAAAATGAAAACAGTCAATAAAACTTCGTAAGTGACTGTCTGTATTGTATGAGCAACAGTCGTTAAATGTTTGTAAGCGAGTGTCTGTTTGTTTTATTAAAATAAACAGTTGTTAAAAGTTTATAAGCGGTCTTTTTGGGGGTTTTAGTAAAGTAACAGTCCTTATTCCATAAACGTGGTAGGGGATTGTTTGTTTTGTTTTAGTACACACTAAATTAGTAGCTGACCATAACATATCATTACGCATTTAAATTTGATAACCTAATTGTATAATTACATTAAAATACCTGTCTTACTATTAATATTGCCAAACAATATTATGATTCATTTTATACAATTCTCATACACATACGAATGTGGTTCATCTTTTGTATCGAGACTAATCAGTGTGACGGATCATTGCTGTTTGTCACACGATTTGAAACCATCAAACCAATGTAAATATTTTAACATAGTAATCTCATTATATATATATATATATATATATATATATATATATATATATATATATATATATATATATATAAACGAAATATGTTACCAATCAAATGCATTTATAGCCTACATATAATATCTACGTAGGCCTTAGTGAAGCTTACTAAATTTAAATTTTAACAGTAAAACCATAAAGATGCAAGGGAGACAACTTTGACTGAGACTTAATTAGATCTTAGGATATCAAATTTTAAATCTCTACTTTCAAATTTCGTTATTATTTCTTTTATTTTTTCATTTTTTTATTGTTTAAATTTTATTTTGATCTAACATACAATTTTTATCATGTGATACTTCGACAGGAGTCTGTGGTTTAGGGGACAGGTGCTTGGAATCAATTCCATATGTTCAGTCGATAAAAGTGTACGCATTACTGTACCTCACAGAGAAAGCACTTAAAAATAATACATTTTTAAAACTTTTTATTTTAATGGTGTGTTCAATATTAGAATCCATATATATATATATATATATATATATATATATATATATATATATATATATATATATATATATATATATGTGTGTGTGTATATATATATATACCCTTCACATCTAAATACATAAAAATAAAATAAATAAATTAATTAATTAAAAAGTAATTAGATTTAATAATGTATAAATGTGTATATATATACATACATATGTATATATACATATATATATATATATATATATATGTATGTATATATATATATATGTATGTATATATATACACATTTATACATTTATACATTATTAAATCTAATTACTTTTTAATTAATTAATTTATTTATTTTATTTTTATGTATTTAGATGTGAAGGGTAAATTAATTAATTAGTTAGTAAATTCAGGAAATGTAGGAAAAATATAAATTAAATTAAGGATTTCGAAATTTGGGATTGGTTTGTCCTCTTGTGACAGATTGTATAATGGGAGGAATATTTAAATGGCGGACTACTTGACAATGCAGACTTTGTGGACAAAATGACAAAACGGTAAATCAAATAAGTCAATGCAGCAAACTAGTCCAACAATAATACAAGTACAGGCCCGACTATTTGGGGGAAGCAGAACACTAGGAAATATGCAGAAAAATGTGGTTTGAACATGCATGAATATGTTACAGACACATAGGGAATGGAGGCAGACACCGATTAACTCCAAGCAAGCAAACTATATCGCATGAAAGTTTACAATAAGGACAAAGAGCTTAATAGTAGACTTTGCCGTAACAACAAGGTGAAGGTCAATAAGACAAAGAAGCAAAGCAAATGCATGAAACTAGTCAAAGGACTGACTGTTATAGAGAAAATAAAGGCCAATATTAAAGCAATAAACGTAGGGGCACTAGCAAGTGTCCCGATAAAATTGGGAAAAAACTAGGTGTAATTGGAATCAAATAGAAACTCATACTATAAGCGGACGACAATGATGAAAATAGCTGAAATTTTAAGGAAAATCCTCAGATAAATAAACCAACACACATTACCTACGAAAGCTGACATCCACATGCATGCAAAATAAATAAAGAAAAAACTGCAAAATAGTTCAAAATGTACCCCCACCTAAAAAGCACACGTATTATGTAATAGGACCAGCCTCGGTTGATGGAACACGTATTGATAGAAAGGGTCAAAGAGGATAGAAAGACCGAGGGTGGAGAGCACAAACCAGCCTTCCACTGGAATAGGTCAGAGAGTAGTTAGACTATACGGAAGCTTATTACAACCAACATCTCAGTTTACAATAGTTGTTACTAGCGAGACATTAATCGTAAGCGGCAGTTGCGATCACACAAAGTAATTTTCAATGTTTATCGAAAGAGATGGAAAGTACTGAACATTTGGGGAGACTCCAGAGATCACCACCGATCACTGTCACTGAGTAATAACTAATGACCGGAACCCTTCCGGAGTAGCAATAATAATAATAATAATAATAATAATAATAATAATAATAATAATAATAATAATAATAATAATAATAATAATAATAATAATAATAAACTTAGTAATAATGTGACATAATGTTTTTTCTTTTACTAAATAATATTTTAAAATTACTTTTACAACTTTTAGTCTATATAATTGTATAACTCGTAATGCGCAGGCCGGGGGTAAAAGTTTCTCAGCACCACCAAAAATCGAAACAACACGAACCTCACTGCGAAAGTTAGAAACGTCGGCTGGGCCTCTCAGAGGATTTAGCGTTCATTTACATGCAGAATAATTAACATTTTAACAATAGTGCTTAGGCCTTTAAACTGGCTTTAAACTTATAATGACCTTAACATGTTACAAATTGTTTTTACGTTTTAAATCAATATTGTATATTATTACAGATTTCTTCCTCATTGTTGGTCGTGGGTTTGCTTGCACACCCATATCCGTTGCTGGCTCGTGATCGTAGTGACGTATCTGTCTTGTGCGATAAACTCTGTCTTCATGCACGGGAGAAAAAATCTGGCGATGTCACCCGGGCTCTACGTATTGCAGAGCTTGTTAATCGACGTGTGTCCATCTCGCGCCTCCATGGTGAACTGTCTAGAAAACTAATTTCTCACCAAGGATCTGTGACGTCAGAGTCTTTTGACCCTTCAACGAATGTCATAACAGAACTAAATATCGCATCATCGTCATCATCATCATCATCATCATCATCATCATCATCGTCGTCGTCGTCGTCGTCGTCATCATCATCATCATCATCATCATCATCATCATCATCATCATCATCATCATCATCATCATCATCATCATCATCATCATCATCATCAATAAAATGTGATGTTAACCGTGATAGTTGATGTATGTTATCTGAATATATATAAGGCAAAAATCTTTGTGTATGTATATAATGCAAAAACATTCTTCAATACTCAACAAACAACCCCAAATTAGGTATGCGTTTAACCTGAGTAACCCCGGGAAAATTATTTCCAAAAAATAGAAAAAAAAGATTAATAGCCATTTTTTTTGGTTAATGTGATCACGATTTTTAATGTTATCTTGTGCACATGACGTCATATTGATAGGTACATGACGTCATAGTGATAGATTTGGCTATTATTTTCATGACATCGTCACATTATTAAATCGACATTAAGCAACGCGTATCCTTGCAAGTACTAAATGGATGACTATTTAGGAAGACCAGCTACGTCCGTCCGTCAATCCGTCAACGACTTCCGTCCCACTGTCCACCTACGTCCATAGTCAGTCCGTCCGTCAGTCCGTCTGGCTATATCCGTCTGTCCAGCTATGTCCGTCCGTCCGTCAATCCATTCTCCTACGTCCGTCTAGCTACGTCCGTCTGCCCATCTGTTCATCTTAGTCCGTCCGTCTGCCCACCTAAGTCCGCCCAGCTACGCCCGTCTGCCCATCTGCTCACCTACGTCCACCGTCTGTCTAGCTAAATCCGCCCGTCCGTCTTTCTGTCGCGCTACGTCCGTCTATCCGTTCATCGAGCTACGTCCATCTCTCCGTCCAGCTACGTCGTCAATCCGTCTCCTATGTATGCCCACCTACGTTCGTACGTCTGCCTATGTGCGTGACCGTTTGCCCGTCAATCAAGCTTAGTCTGTCCGTCCGTCAACCTACGTATGTCCATCCGTCAATCCGTCCAGCTACGTCCGTTTGTCAATCTCTCCACTTACGTCCGTCCGTCAGTCTAGGTATGCCCGTCCGTCCGTCCAGCTAGGTCAGTCTATTTGGCTACGTCTGCTTACCTAAGTCTGTCCGTTCAGCTATATATCTCTTTCCACCTACGTCTGTCTGTCCATCAATCTAGATACATCCCTCCATCCGTCTGCCCGTCTGTCCAGCTACGTATGTATGTTTGTCAATCCAGCTATGTCCGTCCGTCTGTCAGTCCAGCTACATATGTTTGTCCGTCAAGCTCCGTCCGTCTGTCTAGCTACGTTCGTCTGTCAATTCGTCAACTTACATCTGTCCGTCCATCTGTCCACTTACGTTCGTCCATTCAGCTACGTATGTCTGTCCGTCCAGCTACGCCCGCCCGTTCAGCTACGTAAGTCTGTCTGCCCAGCTACGTCTGTCCGTCCGCCAACGTCCATCCGTCCGTCTATCCCTCCATCTATCCGTCCGTCCGTCAATCAAGCTACGTACGTCCGTCCAACTACGTCTGTCTGTCTGTTTATCTACGTCCGTCTGTCCGTCAATTCAGCTACGCGTGTATGCTCGTCAAGATACGTTCGTCCGTCAATCCGTCGACTTACGCCCGCCTGTCTCGATAAAAGAAGTTACAGCAATAAATAATTATGCTTTATCATTGTTTTCACTAATATTTATATTTAGATAAAATGTCTCAATCAGTGAAGTTGAATAAAAACAAATTATGCTTCCCAATTGCTTGCACTACTATTTATATTTATATAAAATAAATCCCATTCAGTAAATTTAAAGCAATAAATAATTATGCTTCGCCATTGTTTTCACAAATATTTATCTTCATATAAAATAACGTCTCAATCAGAAAAGTTAATAGAATAAATAATTATGCTTCGCCATTGTTTTCATCAACATTTCTTCTTTTTCTTCTGTTTCTTCATGAAACGCCTATCCTCAGTGAAGTTAACACAATGAATACGTATGCTTCGCCATTTTTTTCACCAATATTTATATTCATATAAAATAACGTCTCACTCAGTCAAGTTAATGGAATAAATAAGTATGGTCTGCCATTGTTTTCACTAATATTCATTTTTCATTTTCTTCTGCTCCTTCTAGAAACGCCTGTCCTGGCCAGTACTAGATGGATGACGTTTTAAGAAGACCAGATTCATCTCCCACCATTTATTAATTAATCACCATTTGCATGTCGTATCTGTAACATCAAGTATGGTAGAACATTTACAAATCATGCTGCTATTACTACAAATAATGAATACTCCAAAACTATTTGACACAATTGCACTATATTTGACATTAATCCCCATTAAAATGTCGCATCTTTAACAGAAAATGTGGGAGAACTTTTACGAATTGCGCTGCTACTGTTGCTGTTATTACTACAAATAGTGAATACTTATAGGTTCCACAAATATTTGACGCAATTAAACCATATTTGACAGTAATCACCATTAGCATGTGGGATGTGTAACATTGAGTGTGGTAAAACTTTTACGGAGAGTGCTACTACTGGTGCAGCTATTACTACAAATAATGAACGCTTATAGGCTCCCAAACTATTAGACACAATTGCACTATATATATTTTTTTTTAACTTAAAAAAATATTTGGGTGGGGGAGAGAAAAAAATTGGGCGGGGTAATTTTTTTTCACATTTTCTTTTTAATAAAAAATATTTCTTTGGGTGGGAGAGAGTAAACATTTTTTGGAGAGTATTTTTTTAAGTAAACATATTTCTTCGGGTGAGGGAGAGTAACCCATTTTTGGGGTGGAGTGGGGGACATTTTTTTTAACTAAAACTATTTATTTGGGTGAAAGACAGTACATAATTGGGGGTTGGTGGGTTTATTTATAAAAGTATTTCTTTGGGTGGGGAGATTAAAAGAATGAGTGGGAAACCGTTTTTTTTAACTAAAAATATTTCTTTAGGTGAGTAAACAATTTCTGTCATTTTAAATCAACGTGGCGAATCGAGACACAGTCACATCTGGACGCGTCAGATGATTATCCGTCGAAATGTAGAGGGAATGTAGTTTCTGTTCCATTGCCATGACACCATCCTTCCATGCATTACCACCTCCTCTTTTTAGAGGTGTAGAGTTAGTGTAGTGTATGTTCTGTTATCATGATATAATTATCCTAGGCATTACTTGCTTCTTTTATAGAGGTGTGGAGGTAATGTAGTATATGTCCAGCTTCTAACTAGCAAACATATGCGATCGGGAGCTTGTGCGGGATACCACCCCTATAGAATCCGTTTTTTAAGGAGGCTTGTGCATTATTGCGCCCTTATGCAATACGTTTACTTCTTCATAAACAGGGGCACAAAAGAAACATATGCGTTCTTTGATACAACATGGGCTCATTAATATGAGTTATTTTTTCGGATAGTGACGCTACATAAATGCACTTGATTTTTGTTGTTTGGTACGAAAAGGACGCATTAATATAAGTTCGTTTTTATGATAGTGACACAACATGAACGAACATAATTTTGGTTCTTTGAGACATCAAATATGAGTTACTATGTATGCGCACCCAGAGTGTAGATAGCTACGTATATAGTATGCGAACCATGGAAGGGATAGGTACATATATAGTATGCGTACCGGGGCGGAGATACATATGTAGTATGCGCACCGGGGCGGTAATAGGTACGTATATAGTATGCGAACCGGAGTGGAAGTAGGTACGTATGTAGTATGTGCACTGGGATGAGATACGTACGTATATAGAAGGCGCAGACAAAGTTGCTACTTTTGATAAAAACGGAAGAGGAGTGGTGGGGAAGAGACATCTTTGCCGAAGGCAACAGAGAGAAAGTGGCAACGAGGAGAAGGGGGCGGTGAAATGGGGCGACCAGGAAAGAAAGAGTCCCTGCTAGTTATGTATAAAATAATGAAAAAGAATAAGAAGTTAGCATATTTCCTTCAGTAAGTAACGCTAATATTAAATCATCTTCTAACAGTATAAGCATTCTGGATTATTACTTTTAAATAGTTGCGTTTAAATAATGATCGTAAATACTACATGAGTAAAACCTTACAAGTGATAAAATGAGCATCGTCGAGGTAGTTTATTCGTAATTAAATAATTCATTACATCAAAAAATATGGTCGAAAAATAACTTGGGTAGGGTTTAATGATGTCTTTCAGGCTGTACTTTAACAAGTGTATTGTCTTGCTTATCCACTCTTCCACATACTAATATTATATTTTGTTTGAAATTTTCATTTAATTTTTTTACTCCCTCATTTAATGTTAATGTTACATCCGTGGGAGAACTGATTAGAAGATTTATATATATATATATATATATATATATATATATATATATATATATATATATATATATATATATATATATATATATAAATATATATATATATATATAGTAAGCAATGAAAATATATATGGCAATCAAGCTACACAGAGGCTCCCGTGTTTCATCCCCGGGGGGAATCGTCAGGCTAAATGCATGGAGTTATTTTTGTCAGGTGTTTTTATATACATGGCTTGCTAGTTAACCAATCAGATTATGTGTTGTTCCCTCAGCCAATCGTTGGGCTTCCCGAGAACAAAGGCTTTGTTGGTGACGCTCATATGCCTATCCTATGGTTTGTAAACAATGGGTTTTCCTATATCCTATATTTCCTATATATATATATATATATATATATATATATATATATATATATATATATATATATATATATATATATGTGAAACAGCGAAACAGGCTGTATGTGGATGACTATATATATATATATATATATATAAATACCAGCAGCATAACCCGACGTTGTTCGGGATTAAATGAAGAGCATTACTATGTACTTTTTCACTATGCTAATAACGTCTTATTATTTTTTTCTTTTACTGCCCCCTCCCCTTAATCATCGTTTGCCACCTAATACGGACGAAGCTGATATCTTGGAAAACACTCTGAATAATTTCATTAAAAGTAGATATACCTATTTAAAGTTTAAAGGAGGTTCTATCGTCCTTTGTAACTTAAATGTGGGAACACGTAGATATTAAGTCCACAGATTGTAACATAGAGGTTCGAGATAATATCTATCCAACCGGCATAATGTCATGCACTATGATATAAAGTCCGTTAGAGATAAGGTCGGCAATGATCTCTTAGTTAAAGATGGCACTTACAGATTTGAGATAACTTCCATCATCTGTCAGTGAAAAGTGTATACATGTTATTTAAACTTCATGAACAAATATTGTATATTAAAATTGTGAATAGCCCTCGTAAGGTTCACTAATTAATAAGGGAACACTTCTAATGTCTTACCCGGAAAGTTTTATGAAGGAATATAATTTCAGATTCTATGTAGATTACTAAACTGTACTTTCTATAAAAAACACAGACACATCACACATACATACAGACATTCAGTGATATATATATATATATATATATATATATATATATATATATACATATATATATATGTATGTAAGTATATATATATATATATATATATATATATGTATATATACATATATCTATATCTATACTTATATATATCAATATATATATATATATTTATATATATATATGTATATATGTATATATATATACATGTATGTATATATATACATATATCTATATCTATACTTATATATATCAATATATATATATATTTATATATATATGTATATATATATGTATATATATATATATGTATATATATACATATATATATATATATATCAATATATATATATATATTTTTATATATATATATGTATATATATATATGTATATATATATATATATATATATATGTATTTATATATATATATATATGTATTTATATATATATATATATATATATATATATATATATATATATATATATAAACTTATGTCTAGATATCATTCGGTAGTTCCTTTCAATAGTCCGAATCGGGATGTTAGTTTCGTGTGGAGAAGTGGCTGATTAATTCGCAATGGTGTAGATTTGTGTCCCAAGTACTTGCAGACCCATCCGGGTTCATTTTCGGTGGAATGACGTTAATCAGGTACAGACCATGTGTAGTATTATAGAAGATTATGGCGGGAAGTATGTGATAAGTACGAAACTATAGTTAGAATTATAGACAGTTTAGTATATGGCAAATTCATCAGCCAATTACACTCCGAAACTAAGATTCCGATTCCGACTATTGAAAGTATCTATCAAAGGAAATGTAGACATGCTTTGTCTCTTATATTCAACAATACTTACCTGCAAGAGAGGATGCTGCCTAGATATACATAAATGTATGTATCTATATCTATATCAATATCTGTCGATATCTATCTATCTATCTATATATATATATATATTAATTTTGGTACATAAAAAATAGTTAAACATTCGTGCCGTCGGTTTCAAGCACAGAAGGACTTAGCCATTCGGCTCTGTTCAGACCGCCCGGATAGTGTGTTTATTTAAATTCCTTTGGGATTAATTTAAAGTCCTTTAATCCAGGATATAAACTTGAATTTAATTAATGTTGTTCCTTTTTACCTTTTTAATCGTAAACCCATTTTCTCTCCCTTATTCCTTTAGAAGACACATTATAACAACTCAAACAAGTAACGGCCAAATATAAGATACTCATAATATTGGGCCACGGGACTCATATAGAACAATATTTTCATTTTTTTTATATCCCTTTAAATCTTCTCCAGTTTAAATCTCAACTGTAACTTACACCCCTCTCCTTTTTTTCAAACCTTATTACACTAACTTTAAACAAACATACATTACACTCTATATAAAAAACGCGTCCAAACGAGAGTGATACGTGACTTCATATTTCCGAAAAAGATGACAACAGAAGCTGAAGAGAGCCGGATGGCTACGTCCTTCTGTGCTTGAAACTGACGGTACGAATGTTGTACTAATTATTATGTACTAAAATAAATAAATATCACGATCCTAATTTTTAATTTTTAGCTTTAATTCTCAATTAATCGAGCACACTGCTGGAATTTGTTCTGCTATATTTCAAAGAAGTATATGTATATATATATATATATATATATATATATATATATATATTTGTGTGTGGGTGTGTGTGTGTAGGTTAGTGTGTGCGCGTTTATGGTATCTATACATATATATATATATATATATATATATGTCGGTGTCCCTTCTTATGTGAAATGGTTAGGGCTATTACTCTTTTTTCTGGTGATGTATCTGTGACAACCTGTCTGTACATGTTTCCACAAAAAGACTTTGAGGAAATTGTCGAACTGCCAATAACTCAATTATGTTTCTTGAGCCGCGGAATGTCGTTCATGATTTACGACCGGTTAGCACTGATTAACACCGTCATTTTAGCCTTTAAACATTTTGGTCTGAAAAGAAAACTTTTCAGCTGACAATACCATACATTACTATTTAGAAAACGTTGTATTTTCTCAATTCATTTCAGACGCAATTTTAAGTGTGTGCACTGCACACAAGA
Source organism: Sepiola atlantica (assembly GCA_963556195.1). Taxonomy (NCBI): domain Eukaryota; kingdom Metazoa; phylum Mollusca; class Cephalopoda; order Sepiida; family Sepiolidae; genus Sepiola; species Sepiola atlantica. The sequence goes on from OY744520.1 coordinate 82,322,513, forward strand.
AAGAGTAAACGTGAACTTCATAATATACTTTTTGCACGCATATAATATGCCGCATTGTTTACAAGCAGAATAGCTGGTGCTAACTGGAAGGACTCTTTATCTGATTGTTCTTCCGACACGTGTTAAAATGCTGTAGTTTTCAATATTTCCGACATTTTTCTGTCTTCTGCGAATGCCTGTGTTATGCAGATAAGGCCAGAGGTAAGTATGCTGTATAGAAACATGGGTAGTGTGCCTTGTATACATGATGCATTGTAAATACGCTGGAAGAATCTCTACTGTATACACGCAGACAGGCTGGTGTACATTATACAAGTTTTACCTCTTCCATTTTGTTTTATTTTTTTTCTAGGAATGTAACATTCTACTAGATGTCAGATATCCACCTCCTATTTCAGAGACTCTAACTAGGTGATACTTTAGGATTTAAACAACCACTTGAAGTTCAATTACACCGGCTATATTTGACATGTTTTTAAGTTGTTTTTCATAAGCAAAGTTGCTCCATTGATTAGTGGAATGGTCGTACTCTTTCCAAAGGTTTCCCTTCTTTATATGCGGTTAACTGTGTATTAGCAGAAAAGCTAATGCACTGTGCATACGTATGGCGTGACTGGACATCCTCTGAAAATAGAAAACATTACATATTATACAAGGAAAGGGTAGATGACCTACTCTAGAACAGAGGGTGTTGTGCAAATCTATGTACTATAAAAAACTGTGGTCATCTTACTGGTGATTATGCACACTATACATACTTTATTATAAATAGATGCCGCGACCAAAGACGGATGGTGCACCTAAATGGCTCACTGATAAGAGGAGTAGGAAGAAATGAATAACGTATATAAGTAAAAAAAAAAGAGGAGAAAGAAAAAAATGAGCGAAAAGACAGACAAATAGGATTTAGTATATATATAGGGAGCGGTTAAGAGCGATAGAGAGCAATAACAATTATTATCAAGAACGAAATAACACAAACTTAAATAACATAACTTAAAAATAAATAGCATCACAGTATGCACTTCATTTCTTTAAAGGGAGTTAAATGCTGCTATGATCATTCATGACGGCATATGTTTTAATGTAAATAGTGATTATCAACATTTGTCAAAGTAAAAAAAAACATGAATATTTAATAAATACTTACGCAACGAGTAAAGTGGACCTAATACATTAATTAAAGCCATCCATTTATTGAAATAGTACGTATATATATTGTTTGAGGTCAATTACATATTTAGGGAAAATAAAATAAAATATTTCATATAGTGGCTAATAATTGGCCAATTCTCAAAGGTCAATATGCGCTTCTTAGACAAAATGTTTTGTTAAACATAGTTAACTTAAGAATGCAGGGCTACACCTCCGTCATAACTTCCAATCGAGATTTGCACCTGGAGCACGCTGCCTTCTCGATGTTTTTCGAGAGATGCCTTAACACACATTTGATCTTAGCAATCAGCTGTTACGTCATTATACTTGGTATCTTTCTCAATTGTGTCCTTGCAATTGCATAAGGCGAAATGAAGGACCAGACATTGGAACTTTCACAGAAACCACTACCGGGTTTTAGCGGGTGTGACACGGAATTAGATCCTGTTACAGCACTTATGGCTTTCCAATAACCACTCTCTCCACTCATCGCTGTAAAACAGTAGACAGAAGCATACCTATATGGATTGAGTTTGAGTCCGTTACCGAAGATTATGCGGTTCATGCCGTGAGTTTCGCTAGAACCACATACAAAGAGACAATCACGATTTAAAACTGATATTACATATAACTATTAAATGTAGTATAATAGTGAAATACAATATCAGTTTTGAGTATTCTTTACATGTAAACTAAACGGTTGCGCAAGAATTATTTTAAAATAATCATAAAATAATGAGAACCGTTTTTTCTCTTGGACGTATGGCTGATAGGAAGCACGTGGCGACACGAACATTCTTAACAGTTTTTAATCACGTATTTCTAATAATGATCTTTGAAGATGAGCATAGCAATTCATCTTAAATATTGGTTCAGCATGATCTGTCTATTATACTTTCTTCATTGCTACAAATTAGTAGAAAACATATTTATTTTTTAAAAGTGTATAATAGACATTTCCCACTACATCGGTAAAGTAACATCCACTTAACTCACATCTAGTTATTAGGTGATAATTAGATCACGAGTTTTACTCTGTAGTAAATAAGCTGATGCATAATCGAAAACATACACAAATACTATTTTTAATATATTTGTCTTCCAAAAAATATAATTCTACTTAACAAGCTATATTTATATTTACAAAGCATGCTTAAAATAATATGAGAATGAAAGGGCTAGCAAACCGGTTCGGACCTCGCTTGAGTCAGCTCTGTGGATATATATATATATATATATATATATATATATATATATATATATATATATATATATATATATATATATATATATATATATATATATATTAAAGTGAAATATTTTGAAAAAAAACAATCGTGCAATTTTAAATGAAACATTCTATTTATTTAATTTTTTTTTCGCAAATTTTCGTTTTAATACAACCTTGTCAGGTGAGATAGTCTTATAGTGTATTTTTTTTTTTCTCCTCATATTGATGGTATTAACCCTGAGGGGTAACGAAAATTCGCGAAAAAAATGTTTTCGTTTAAAACTGCACGATTGTTGATTTTCAAAATATTTCACTTAAATACATTCTAATTTGTGCTTCAAAGATGTTGATTTCCTTACTATATATATATATATATACATATATATATATATACATATATATATATATATATATATATATATATATATATATATATAAATTGAACGTTAGTTTATAGAATAGTGAATAAGCAAAGTAACACACTAGTAGAAATCAGGACACAAACACATCGTTAATGCTTAACGAACATGTTTTAACACTTTACTAAAGTTTTACAGTGAATCCGATCATCAGAAATCATTTCTATTCAACCTATCTATGTACTTCGGTATACTATAATATCTAAATAAATTTTCGACGTTAAAACTGTCAACGTCTTATTCGAAAATCAATTGGTATGACGTAACGTTACCGTATTATCTTTATGTCTCGAATTTTCTTTAATATGTGATTAAATGTAACATTGCTGATTAGAAGTTATACTTATATTGTAATGAATTACAGACTATATATTATATTTTATATATAAAGAAATAGACGGAAATAAACAAAATAACTACTATAATATTGATTTCAAAATCGCAACAATAAAGTTCGATGTATAGTAACACGTCACTTGATCCGAGTTATAATAAATGTTATTCAAAATAGGTCACTAATAAGAATTTAATCAAATCAATCTTGGTGTGTAAATAAAACGACTTAGTTAGAAATAAACTCGCTGACATCTGTATCTAAGAGTACGTTAACAGCAACCTTTATACACTTAATTATTTTCCTTAAATTATATTATGAATAGCATTCACGAAAACAATATAAACTTTAAACTTCCGGCTCTTAATTGAAACTGCTCACCCAACAATTACGTTTCCCCCTTTATCCGTATTAGTGTCGATAAAACTAAATTTATAATTCCTGTAAACTTTCGTTTTATTTTTCACTTTGCTCTTAAAATACAAAATATCCATTAACAAACGGATATTCGATAATTAACCGAGGAAACCTCGCATGGATCGCATCCAGCTGTGTTTGTAAACGTCAAATGAATAAAGCACATAATCATACTATTAAAAAAATGTTTAAACATACTTGAATCAAATCAAAATGAGATAAACACATGACTGATTAAAGTATTAAAACACACGCTAGAATGAATTGATAAAGTAGAACACAAACACAAAAAATGGCGTACAACATAATACAACAACGATAAAAGCGATTAAATAATACTGGATAATTATTATGTTTCTAAACCCTAATTTGTGAATAATGCAGCACGATCGATGCACGATCGGTGTTGGTATCGATCTTAATTCTTTCGATGCCTATCGGTTTGATGATTTAATTTGAAAACAAAAACACACTTTAATTCAAAACGTTTTACGAAAAATCAAATGGTTGTATTATTTTTATTAAAGTACACCCATGAACAGCAATTACCAGTTGTTGCTTTATTTCCATTTATGTATGACTTGCACTTATATGGATGGGTACTGGAATATAATTGTCTTGCTTAATTAAATTCCGGATAGTAATATATATATATATATATATATATATATATATATATATATATATATATATATATATATAAAATGCTTAATGACAATATATGTATTAGCATATACTATCAGTGCCTTTTTACTTTGAAGTCTCCTTTAATCCAAGAACATTTAATTCTTTGTGAATTTTTCTGATGAGTTTGTAATGTTGCAGAGACGATATTGACATAAAAATTTTGCTTGGCACAAGACAAATGAAACGGACCGCAACACTATATCTCACAGAAATGTTATGTTTTTGGAATGTGAAAAAATAGAAATAAAAATAATAAAATAAAAACATGGTTATTGGAATATAATATGAACCTGAATAATATGCAAGTACATCCAAATATTGGGTTTACATGATGGGTCCATGGGGAAAAGTAGTAGCCGTGGCTGCTGACAGCGCTGGACCAAGGCCCTGCTGAGAGAAGTCAGTGGCAGAGAGTGAAATGAATGTGGATGGCTGTGAGTGAAACACTTCAGCACCCCTCCCCTCTCTCCCACCCTAAGATACATTCACTAACACTCCCATCCCACCTCACAGCTATCCACATTCATGTCACTCTCTGCAACTGACTTCTCTCAGCCGGGCCTTGGTCCAGCGCTGTCAGCAGCCACGGCTACTACTTTTCCCATCGACCCATCATGCCAACCCATCATGACATTTTTCTTTAAATTATCATCCCGAGGAAGTCTTACAAATAAAGACGAAAGAGGAAAACAAAATATCTCTTGGTTTTCCTTTTTCATTTCCCATATATATATATATATATATATATATATATATATATATATATATATATATATATATATATATACGTGTGTGTGTGAGTGTGCGTGTGTGTGTATAATTGCATGTGATACATACATAACAATAACAACTTCATTGGTAGTGACTGTTACTCACCGTTGTATTTATTAAATTCCTCCGGTATCTTGTAGATTTTTTTAGAAGTATAGTTACTATATTGTTAAAGCATACTTTTTTCTATTTTGACTTGTATTATTTAGGGATTCATATCCCGTTAATCGTTCAAATTCCAAACACTGATAAAAGAAATTTGACCGCTATATAGAAAGACGTTTTAGACTAAATTTGCATTCGTTTAAAAACTCGTCATAACTGTGTTTTTTCTTGTAGAGATTTGTCTAATTCGTGTCAAGTTGTGAAATACATAACCCAGCTCCATATATATTTATTTATAAATTATATAATTGCAGAAAAACACTACTAAAATCAGAAAATATCAGACAGAATTAATAATTATAGTGATTTGTAATAAAGTTTTAAAAAAAACTTTTGTTCATTTTTTTTGCTTTTTCGAAAGCGTGAATAATGCTAAAGTAAGTCAATTCCGAAGTAGATTGTGTACCCTGTCAAGGAGTGTAAGGGTGCGCCGAGCAGAACTTGTCAAGAAATTTAGCTATAAGAGCTAAATTTCTTGACATAGTACAGAATTGCTGAAGCGATGGAATGATCCAATCATTTTTCCAGCGACTTTTGCAAAATATTTGACGTAAGTCTTCCATTTCAAGTCTGGGGTAAGAATCAATCTTAAGAGCTTATAAAGAAAGAAGGCGTCCTGAAACAAACAGCCATTCATTTCAATTGGGAATGAATAAGAGCACTGGTGGTGAAAAAAGAGTAGCTTGGTTTTGGAAGGGTTTAAAGTGGCAATCCACATTTTTACCACTGAACGACGTGTTCTGAATCGGAAAAGAGGAAGTCAGACATATCCTGGTTATTACTGGCCATCGAGGTGCCAAATATAGCTGTGTCATGTGCGAACGTATCAACAAATGATCTCAGGATAAGATTCGGAAAATCATTGATTAAGATCAGGAAGAGTATAGGGCAAAATATAGATCCCTGATGTTAGCCGGTGTTTATATTTTAGGCTTCTGACTTTGCTCGTGAACACCTACTTTAATAGATCTATTTGGGAGAAATATGTAATGGGTCTAAGGACATTTCCAGATATTCCATCGCTACTAAGTTTACGAAGCAAACGTTGTTACTATCCTTATCAAAAGTCTTTAATAAATCAAAGGCTATCGCCCTAGAGACGAATACCCGGTCGATAGATTTACTGATCCTTTGCGATATTACAGTCAGCATGTCAGCTGTAGATATTACGGGACGAAATCCATAGTGCTTGTTGCTAAATAGATAGTGTATGTGTAGGCGCTTGAACAGTTCTTTATTTATTACAGATTCAAGCAATTTACTAATGATACACATGGGACTGATAGCCTTTACAGATATGCAGAGGATCGATCTCTCGTGAATTACATACTGGAGAGACCATGGAAGCCTTCTAAGATGATGGAAAGCATTTTTCCTTTAAGCATCGATTGAACAGTTTTATAAAGACAAGGCGTATTTCTGGTTACAGTTTCTAGGGTACTATGGCTGGAATGTTGGCGGGATCAGTTGCATTGTTGGCACAAAGGTTCTTCATAAGTGTGGTAACATATGGAGTCGCTTAGTTAGCTGGGTGTAGATGGTCCTGATCACAAGGTAAAACACTTGCTGCAAAGTTATTGGCGAATATTTAGGTATCATCAGAAGCTTAGGATATAATGTCAATTACATTTATGATAGCTGATAAAGGTATTACTTCTGTTCAGGACCATGTGTGTTATTCCTCAAAACTCATGAGAGCTAATCCATTTGATTGGTCAACCTAGATTTAACAGATTGGGCATAGGGCTCTTTACTGTTTTTTATTAGTCG
>OY744520.1:82334461-82366961 GCA_963556195.1 Sepiola atlantica
TTCTTACGAATTGTTTTCCATAAATGCCAAACACATTACATTTTGATTCGTCACTGAAATAAACTTTTTCCCAATTTCCTTCTGATTTTTTTGTGAACGCCAATCTAGCTGCTTTGTATTTTTTTTTTTTACTTATTAGCGGGTTTTTTCGACGAGATCTTGCAAAAAGACCTATTTCGTGCAACCTACTGGACACAGTTTGTCGTGAAACATTCGTGACACCTACTGTTTGTTTAGAAACTTTGCCAGCTGTACGGAAACGGTCTTTAAACACTATGCGTTGTTTGGCCGTTGTTTTTCTTGGTCTACCAGGTGTCTTTGTGTTACTTAACCTTCCAGTTTCTTTATAGAGTTTGAGAACTCGGCTTACAACACTTTTAGAACGTTTGACACGTTTTCCGATTTCTTCTATTGTCAACTTTTCTTTTCTTAATTTCACGATTTTTGCTTTGTCGCTTAAATCAGTTTTACTTCTTTTTGACATGATTGATATCGCGTTACTAGCAGCAGTGGTGATAATTAAAGTTTAGCATATTTATTTGCATCCTTTTATACACAAGACATACTGTTTTAAAGGTTAAACAATTATTTTCGTTAATGTTCCTTGAAATATGTAAAATGGTGGGTAACTTAAATAATATTATTTTAATTCATCTGAAAATCTTGGTAAAAGTCCAACTACATAATTTACATATGTAGTTAAATTTTCACAAATATTAAACTATAATTTATTTGAGATTACGATGATTTTATTTTTGTTTCGCAATTTTGGACGGTATTGTATATATACGTGCGTGTAAATATGTAAACTCGCACTTAGTTGTAGTACTAGCAGTTATATTTTAGTCGGATGCATATATATATATATATATATATATATATATATATATATATATATATATATATATATGAAATAATGATGCAGACATGTTGAGTAATAACGCATAAGACGTCACGGGGAGGCTCAGGGCATGACCCCGCAATTATGAAGACAAGCCGAAGATTAGATTGATTGTAAATTAGGCTAAAAGAACAACGGAAATGAATCGGTCACTTTTTAACGCCCCCCCCCCCCGTGTGTGAGGTCGACGAGTTCATTTCGGAGTATGACGTTGCAACAAAAAAAACGACTCGGTAACCTTTAAAAGCGTCAGGTGCACGAGGCCAAAGGAAGAAGACACCCAGAGTGCAAAGTCAGAAATTAAAACAGCGGTTATCAACGAAGGAAGAAGGAGCTCTAACGTAGCAGAGATCTAGTTGGGAGGATATAAAGAAAAAATTGTCGTGGGTCACCCCCGAAAAGAAGTACCCCACCACGGCCAAACTGCCGTAAACAACTGGCGTGGGAACCACAAGCCTTTCCTAGTTTCCGGGAGCAGACTGCTACTGAACTTATTGTTGTGTTTCGCTCTAGGTTGTAAGGTTAATTACTCTGCATGGTTTTCGTGAAACTAACATACGTTTGGTAAAGTCGAAAATCAACCGCCGTCAAGGTAAAAAAGAGCTTTCTTGGTTAGGCAAGGGAAAGAACAATAATACCAAAGGACTATTGCTAACAAAGAAATATTTAATTATATATATGTGTATACCCAATATACATCAGCTGGTGGTGAAGAATGAAAAAAAAACGGAGTTACTCGCGCACGTCATTGTCTCTATCGTTGTGATTTGTGTTTGATGCTACCGGGTCCCCTGAAGGAACGGGTATTGCAGCACACACACAGATATATATATATATATATATATATATATATATATATATATATATATATATATATATATATATATATCTTCTTACTAGCATTCTACATTGTGTGTCCACATTTCTATAACCAACGGTACACATACATATAAGAAAATAATAATACATACGGATACACCAGTGTGTGTGCGTGTTTGTATACACAAAACGTAAGTAAGTTAGGTATTTTGCTTGAGATTGTAAATACATTGACGCAAAGGCAACATCAGAATATCTAGAAACCTTTTACATATATATTTAAAATTCCGTATTCATCTCACTTGCTAAAATGTAGATTAGAATAACGCCTACCTTTTCAATGATGTTCATTTTGTCGGATTACAACCTGCCGGAAGTGTCTGCCTCTTAATTTGTCTCATTCCTGTTGTACAAGATAACATGTATTTTTGTGTAAGATTAATTTAATAGATTCCCGAAAGATTTGACAATGTATCTATTATTGTGTTTTTTGCTTTGTTTTTGTTGAAATTGAAATTGTGTGGATATTTCTATAGTTTATGATCCTGGTACTTACAAACATTTTTTTGACGAAATTCGATGTTTTCAAATATGTATGTTCCATTTCATGACTTAAAATAAAAATTGATTTAGAAACAGTTTCGAACAACTTCAATACCTTTATGCGCATTCATTAATTGAAACCTGATTGAAAATGAGTTATATCGATAGGAATACACACCCACGTATGTGTCTATTTATATAATCATTTTATATAAAAAAAAACTATTGTATATTTGTAACTAGAAGATTCACCTAAAACGCGATTTTTGTTCACGTACAGCAATTCATCATTAGACAAATAACATAACTTAATAAGTCCCAGTCTAAAACTATGAGGTTGTATCAAAAATTAACCTTTATTCATACACATATTGCAACGCTTCTTCTTACAATGCAATGCCTTTTTCGTAGAACGATATGTCTTTAGTCTCAATATATGTCTCAATTCTCAGATATCACTTCTTCATTGAAGCTTCATCTCGATCACTGAAACATTATTTTAGGGTCTCAAAACAGCCAGTAGTCGCTGGGGCCAAATCTTGAGAATCGTATTAGTGCGGAAGCAATTGGAAGTGGAATCTAGGCAGTGTTGCTATCGTTGCGATCGGCTTGTGATACGGTGTATTGTCATCAGTAAAGCTCACTACTTTCATCTTATTTCGTTTGAACGCACAAATAATGAAATATAATATTCAATTTAAATGGTTCTTCTTTCTAAGGTAATCGATGAGCAAAATACCTTGCGCATTCTAAAATATGAAGTTCAACACCTTTCCTGATTATCTGTTCCGCATGTGTTCGCTTAGACGGCTTTCACCTGATGTTGTCCACTAAGCTGACTACTGATTACACTCCGGAATGAAGTTGTGGATCTATGTTTAATACATTGTCACAGAAGTACGGAAAACACATGTTAGCTGCGAGTAAATAGTTATCAACCATGCTCTGATCAACGATCTGTAATTTATGATCGACTGTGAGCAACCACGACCCCTACTGTAAACACAGCTTTCTCATTGACACACGTCCATAAAAATTCGTGAATACACTTATTTATGATATATTTCATGTACCTACTTTCTCACGCAACATCTATTTACGATCGTTCAAAACGATTTCGTATGACTTTTGTATTGTTTTTCAGGACTACAGCTGAATTTAGACAATCTAAGCGTTCAGCATCATTTGGGTCAGTACTAGCATATTAACGACTAAAAGAACACACCTTTAAGTATGTTTCGGACGGAGCAAAGTCGGCGCAAAACTTCAAATTAATCATTGCTTGGTTTGATGAGTTTTTCTTGTCATATAATAATGATTTCAGATGTTTGCATTGTTTTGAAAATTAGAAACAGTAGCTTAACTGAAATGACTATGAAGTGTAAACTTATAATCCGATTGTAGTCACATTTTGACTCGTGTCATTTGAAGGTAACAAAGAAATATGTTTTTATTAATAGCCCTATCTATATCTCAGGTCCAGGAATTATTGAGTTACGTGTTAATATAAATATGCATAATAATTTATTTATTTGACAATGTTAGAGAATTAGACATGGATTTATATATATATATATATATATATATATATATATATATATATATATATATATATATATATATAAAGTTACGTAGATTGTGTTGTTTTTTAACGATAGAAACAAAGCTGTTTTTATTTAGTATTTTCCCACTTATTAGGCGGTAAAGAATATTGCATTCGATCGCCGTTTTAATATAGGACGTGCCATATTATTTATTATTTTATATATACATATATATATATATATATATATATATATATATATATATATATATATTTATTAATTATGTTTTGCGTAGATGAAGTGTATGTACGCAACAATTAATTCATATATATATATATATATATATATATATATATATATATATATATACATATTTAAGGGTGATTTACGTTGTTTCGATCGCTAGAAAAAACAATAACCAAAAAATACGTAACTTTAATTGAGTAAACGTGTTACATAGTACATGTAAATTAAAGTTTCTTACACTTCTAATGATACGAAAACCATACAAACATTTCTGAAAAGTTTTGTAACACTCAATTTTAAGGCACTGTTAAGCCTTTTAATTGTCAGTCCTGTTACACACCACTTATTAAAACATGTTTCGTTAAAACATACTTCTTTTCAAACATTTCAAATTAAGCATGGTGCACTTTTTCTTTCTGTTTTAAGTCTTTCGAAGTTTAACAGAGTAGGACCCAAAAATGTGAAACACATAAAAATTACCTTACATTTTCTCGTCGTCTGGTTGTGATTGCCGTTGGTACCGTCGGTTTCCATTGCGGATCTCTGGCAGGGATCTTTGATCTGTGGATACAATTTTATAGACAGGCAGAAACAAACGCGGAGACAATGTTTCCTCACAGCGAGATTCAAGTGTTTTATTCTGGACTTCGTTGTGGAAGGGTTTTATCCATTCGTTCGCTCGATTCTTATTCTATCCTTCTCGTTGTGAGATGCGACACTGCACGGGGTTCTCTGCTGGATCTCTTCGAGATCCAGCCATTACGACGAGCGACTACATCGTCGACTTGACGCTCTCACTTCCAAATCCTTTCTCTTTCAAAAACCTTAGTTTCTCATGAAGAAGGAGTTGCGTCACAGTTCTTTGTCCTGTCATACAAATCATAACCAGAGCTGGCCTGTCCTTTATTGAACCTCAACTTTTGAAGTCGGGCAGGTTTCACCAGTTATTATGACTTCTTGGGATTACTCATTCTGAGAACAAATCTATTTGCCCCAAAATGGATGTCATTTCGACCTGCACTTAACTCGAACAAAGTTCACAGCTGTCACAATCAAAACTAGTGCCTACATGCTTTTAGGCATACAGGGCCCCTGATAATATAACACACGCATCATATTTTAACGGTAGACCTCGTCGCGAACCGAATTACATATTTATTTAAGCAATTTCTTACTTGAGGTGTATTACTTACAGTTAGCATATAATTTGATCGGATGGAGGTCATATAAGTGACACAACACTCCTGGTGAAACAACAAATATGCCTGATTTGCATGAAATTTAAACCATAGATATTAGATACTGATTGTGAAAGCTTTCTTAAATTGACAATTACAAATGGTACTCCGCTAATGGGTACATATGTTTAATGATTCATTTAATTATGTTCCTAAACAGAATCACAGAGTACTATTGTACATGCAATGGACACCTCCAGGTATAAACAGTATTATTGTGTAAAGTTGTTTATCTGGAAGAAAAACTGTCTAAGATAATAAAAAAAACTATTTCTGTATGCCGGATTTGAGTGACTATTTGTGCTAACGTTCATGGGATCAACAAATTATGTGTATGTAATTGACTGGGTTGGACTATTCTTACAAAATGAGATTCATAAGCCTTGCCCGGCTCTTGAAAAAAACAATATAGAGGTGATGAACTATTAAAATCTATACGTATTTTAAGGTTGATTAGTTATTCATTGCTTAAATAATTAAATTCTATCAGAAGAAAGTAAACCCTATTTATTAAAATATAACGATATATTATTTGTTATAACTATTTATGAACTTGCACAAAGTACCTACTTTAGAAAATGGGTTCAACATTTTATTAGATATATACATTTTACTTTTGTTTCCAATTATTATAGCCTGCCATATGAAAGTTAAAAAGTATTAAAAAAATAAGGATTCTGAATTTTGTGGGTTATTTTTTTTTTGTTATGAGTATGATTTAAGAATTCCATTGTAAAATTTACCTGAAACGAATAGATAAATAGTTTTTGATGAATATAAAATTATAGACAAAAAATACATTTTGAAACATGTGCACACTAAGATTTGTCGATGTTGAATTTTTGTAGCATAATTACAAAATATTGATTCTGTCATGAATTCCGTATTGTACTGAGTGATATATATATAAATATTATTATCCACATGTTTCGTCCTCTTACAACTTATAAGTGTGGCTGAATCTTGCACGATTAAAAATCGGTACCACAGAGACTGGTGTGGGTCACTCTACCAATAAGCCGAAACGCGTCAGTGCAAGAAATGTATCACTTTCTCTGTATCTGTGTCTGTCTATCTGTCTGTCTGTCTGTCTGTCTGTTTGTCTCTCTCTCTTTCTCTCTCTATTTCTCTCTCTCTCTATCCCTCTCTCTCTCTCTCTCTCTCTCTCTATATATATATATATATATATATATATATATACAAGATACTTTTATAGAGAACTCTTATAGAGATCGCACCTTTGTTCATCAAATGGTTTTAACTATTTTTGTTGTGCAATGTTTTTCGATGTTATTTTCTTTTTAACATTTTCTGGATTACAGTTTAGGCTATGATGAGGGTCTAGACTAAGAGTTTAAGGTTAGGGTCTAATATTAGAGTAAGTATTTCTCTAGAAGTGACCGTCGATGACATAACTCAATAAGTTTTTCAGGAGATTCAACGCGCTTACACAGGCCGTAGAAATTCATGGTTTTTACGCGCTGCAGATCGTAGACATTAAATTATTCTAAAAGTTATTGTCTGATTGCTTGCAACCTGATTGCCTAAGACCTGCTGCAACCTGATTGGTTAATAATTTCGTCCACTGTCGGACACATCCGAGACCTACCCAAACGTTGATGACGCGAAGTCACGGAAACGTAGTACGTTCTCTATAAGAATACCATATATATATATATATATATATATATATATATATATATATATATATATATATATAAGAGAGAGAGAGACAGAGACAGAGTGAAAGAGAGAGAAAGAGAGAGAGATTTATATATATACACATATTATATATATATATATATATATATATAGATATACATATATATATATATATATATACAGAGAGAGAGAGATAAAGAGAGAAGGCGAGAAGGAGAGAGAAAAAGAATGAGAGCGAAAGGAGGTTTTGGACTAGTTTTAAGAAAAGTAAGGAAAAGTTGTTATGTCCTTCATAAATAATTATTTGTAGGATACTAGTTTATAAAAACTATTCTGGCCGTTTTGTGGCTAATACCGTTTTTGTTATAATTGTTATACTAGTTTTTACAATTATATTCTTTAATATTTTTCACGTAATGGCTATTTTCTGAAATTAAAAAAAAATACACGATCGAGTTGTTTGTTATGTAAAATAAAATAGTATGTGCAAAATTATGAGGAAAGAGTCTAATACAGGCATGCGCCACTATCAGAGTGAAGATACTAATAATGATTAGTCATTAATACCGTTTATAACTAAACAAGAACGAATATTTTTAAGCTCTTAGCATTCAATTAACAGGTTTACTTGCTATTCTCAGCAAGAGTGGCGACTCGATGAGCGAAATAAACCGATGGATCAACCGGCGAATGTGTACTGCTCACTCATTCACTGTAAGATCCGGCAATAATAATGTAACGTGCAATCTGCGTACGAGACCACAATAATGAAGCCCGTATCAGGGCATTAGCTTCTGTGTTCATTTATGTGGCGCCGTCGACTTTGGTCATATTTTCGCGACGTAAGCGTTGACGAAAACTTTTCGTCTCCCTGAAGAAGTCTCGTGGTGTAGTAACGTCTTGGTTTTATTGGACTTAACTTCTCCCACGTTGTGTTGATTGATCCGAAATAAGTGACCGGTGTTGATCAGATAAATGGATGTCAACCGAGGATGAGAAATACATTTCAAACAAGAGAAGTAGAAATCCGACGAACATAGTTTTAATTATGAAAATAAGAACATCATTTCTTTGAAAATTTGAACTTACAAGAACAAAAGATTTTCGTTAATTGAGGGTTAATAAATTATGTGTTTCAGGACTGCGTTACTGTTTCCGCGGGATTTAAAACATATGTCGTGGTGGCAAAGGAGAATTCTTTGAGAAAACGTCTCTAAAAAAACCCTCGAAATCCTACAAAAACTCTGAAAACTGAATAACATCAAAATTGTCGCGCGTTATATCAATTTGCAAGGTAACTTGGCACTTCTCAGTAAAATCCTACCTCTTCGCTTAGAACCATATCTATTTCAGTCTTTACCGTAGCGGATATACTTCACCACGACTGTTTCGTCTGTCAAGCACTGCCCCTTCGTGTCTCTGCAAACCCGGCCGTAAACTTCCCAGTGATCAAACAGAATCTTGTTCATCACCTTCCACGACTGCATTTTGTTAGCAGGATTCACGGCTGCGTGATCCCACTTGACCTCAGAACAATAAAAACAGGTGATAGAGACTGGCCTTTAGCACATAACGCCTTGTGCACTGTGGATCCAACACGAAACAGAACATAACCATTTTTGTTTTAAAATTGTAAAACAATAGTTTTATTGCTGTAAGAATTACGACTATGATTGTTTTACGTACACAATATATAGTAGTGCCCTAGTTTTTCGAAATTATCCTCTGGATCCAATAGCTTTTCACAAATAGACATATATTTTTTCATGGATGCGTGACGTATTTAAAAATGTTATTTCAAATTTAAACGTGACAGAGCGAACAACTGTAATTTCAAATACACGCATGACTTTTTAATAAATATCAAGTGTAATTTTCTTTATAAATAAATGTGTGTACTTCCATCACGTCGCGCCAAAGTCAGCGAGTAAATAACGTGCCTATGTTTTACCTACGTAATATACAATTTCAAGAGTTGTGGGGAAGCGAGAAGGAGGAAAGTAAGTAAGAAAACAACTGTTAAGACAAACCTCACTGTTAGATATAATTCACAAATTAATACCTTTCCTTACAGAAAAAAACAAATCAATGGTTTTATTTTTATGTTATCAAAACTGATAATGATAATTTATATACAGAAGAATGAATTACTGATGTAACACTATGATTTGAAATGAATACTGAGTAATATATCTTGATAAATAGAAAGTGTGAACACTGGCGAAGCATACATTATTCTGTCTGTTTTACGGATAGTGTACATAAGTACGGTATATATATATTTAATGTAAGCCCTTGCCGATAAAAAGTTTTTTTTTAAATGTAAGCATCACAGACATACGAACATTCTATTCCAGCCATAACCGTGAAAAAACCACCGAAGGACGAACCATCTCATAGATATTGATGGACGTATCTATACCACCCGAGTTTAATAAATAAATAAATGGTTGTACGGTTATTAGACATTTGAGTTATTTATGGCATACAGCCAGTCTAAGAAAACTCACCCTTAATTTGTACAAATATAGAGTTGTTATTCTAATTCTGTGCAAGTCATTTGTGACCATTGAACACTGACAGCAGGGGGCGCCCTCTTATTGTGGGCCGCGCGGGCAATGACATTTTTTGGCAGGCCCATGGTATTATGCTGTTCGTTTCAAACGGGTTATTTGTTTATTCCCGAAGAGACACTATACACAATGTGGCAGCATGGGAAGATATCCAACTATATCTCTTATATGTTTAGTAAAACTTATGCTTATATATATATATATATATATATATATATGAATATATATAGATATATGTGTATATATACATATATATATATATTGTTATATATATACATATATACGTACATATATATATATATATACATATATACATATATATGTGTATATACATATATATACATATATATATATATATATGTATGAAATATACGTCCTATAGAGTTAAGGGCGACTAATAATGCAATTTCCTGTATCTTAATCACTTAGGAAGTGAAACAGTCGATATAGTAGTAAGCAATAAAAAACAACGAACGTTGCAATAAGCAATACCAATAATTACATAAAAATATATTAAATATTTAGATTATAAAAATCGTATATATTTCACAACAGGGCGTTCAATCATTGTCTAAGTAAGCCATGTTGATGACGGCTTTTAGCAAGAAAAATATGTCCATCGATTACTACTATGTACGTATAAAATTAATAAATATATATCTATTAACGGAAAATACGTCCTTTAAAATTAAGGGCGACTAATAATACAATTGTGGGCATTTTAATTTCTTAGAAAGTGAGACAATCGAAATAATAGTAAGAAAAAACAACGAACACTGCATAACAAATAAAACTACATTATATACATATATATATACATATATATATATATATATATATATATACATATATATATACATATATATATATATATATATTTATATATATGTATATATATATATGCTGTCTTTATTGTTATTTATCGATAATTTACTAATGGTATATATTCCTCCCTACCTTGAGCGTATGCAATTGCCTTATACTAGTGTTCTCCCCTGCATATGCCTTATCCACCATCTTTGAGGGGCGGCTATATATATATATATATATATATATATATATATATAGTAATTTTATTTACTGATATTTATATATAGATCAAATAGTTATTCAAGGAAGCGTGTTTCGTCGTTACTGCGCGAACCTTGGTGACTGGTGCTCTAAAGAGAAAATATCGACTTTATCCCAGATTTAACATATTCTTTATAAATAATTTGGATCAAAAAGCAGTTCAAACGAACTTTTTAAATACATTTTTTTTTAAATATATGTTTTCATTTTTATGGATATTTTATCTGAAACTATCTTCAAATTTAACTATTGAGCGATCATATAAGATGTTTGATTCTAAACGATTTTTTTTAATCGACTTTTTAGCAAAAGAATCACAGGTTGGGTCGACAGTTTTCTGAAATACTACCATTCACAAAAGACAATGCATAATTGCCTTACCAAAAGCCTATGAGAAAAATATTATCAATCGGTATTTCATTTTTATGACCTAACTCTATTGTTTTCTTGTAATGAAGTGTTGGTATAAACTAAATCATTCAGCAATTTTGCTCTCGCTTCAATTAATCTATGTTCATTCTACCACTTGTATATCTTAGTGTATGTGAGCATTTTCAGTAAGATTTCCCATCAAACTTACTTACACCTGGCTGTACACACAATAAACACTATGTGAATTAGATATCACAACATAAAACTCATTTGATACTAATAACATACATTGTACATAATAATGATATTAATACTAATAATAATAATAATAATAATAATAATAATAATAATAATAATAATGATAATATCTTCCCCCTTTCGTTTCCCACTTCTCCCCCACACAAAAAAAAACAAATTATAAAACACAAATTGTGCCAGCCTCAGTTGACCCCACACAAAATATTTGTAGAAGGTTAAGGAGGATGAGAAGACCGAGAAAAAACATCATATACCAGAACTCCACTAAAAGAGTGCGGAGAGTACTGAGACCTTTGGGAGGCGTATTGCCACCCAAATCCCCGAGAAGACTAATGGTCCTTACAAGCGATAAATCAATGGTAAGCGGCTGTTGCGATACTGCGTGGTTATTTTCTGTTGTTATTTGAAAGAGGTGGAGAATACTGGAAATCTGGGGAGGCTTGTTGTCACTCGGACTCCAGGGAATACCACCGATTGTTGTCGGTGAGCAATCACTGGCGATTAATTGTGTGAGAACTCCTAGATAGTACAAATGATAATATTGAACAGAGAAATAAAATCCTTACTACTAGCTGTAGAGAACTACATTAAAGCTAAAATAAATGACCCCCAAAAATCAGTAAATGCAGACTGTGTGGACAAGGAGACAAAAGAGTAAATCACATAATGAGTGAATGCAGCACATTAGCTTAAAGGAATACAAAAAAATGCATAACTGTTTGGGGAAAGCAGTGTACCAGGAACTTTACTAACGATTGCATTTCGAACACGCAGACAAATAGTACAAACATAAACTAGATACAGTACTGGAAAACGAGAACCACAATATCTTCTGGTATATGGAAGTACAAAAAGATAAACCCATACAAGCAAGGATATCTAGTGTCATAATAATCGACAAAAAGGAAAAATCACCCCTAATCATATACTTTACTGTTCCAGCAGATCACAGAGTGAAGATCAAGAAGAGGAAACCCGAAGCTAATATACGTAACTGAAATAGATATGGAGCATGAAGAAAGTCAATGTAATACCCATAATTGTAGAAGACCTAGGAACAGTCCAAAAAATACATGGAGAAAAGACTTGGAGAAATTGGAATCAAATGGATCACTGAGACTATACAAATGTCAGCATATATAAAAACAGCTGCAATCTTAAGGAACATCCTCGAATGCGGAACCAACCCGCATAAGTTACGAATGGTAACGCGTCCTATGGTAGTTACAATCGGAACAAAACCAAACCACAGCGGGGAGAACACCACCACACGAACCAAGGAACAGAAACTGACAGAAACACCATAAGCTGCCCCCCCCTGAAGCTGAAATAATAATAAGGATAATGCTTAAGTAAATTGATATTGCTATTTTCGTTATCCAAGTAGAATGTATACACATATATCTTAGGGCTGACGAATATGCGAATAGAATCAACATATAAGACATTTAAGTAATGGAAATCAGCAATTTATATATGAATGCATATTTATGATGTATAAATAATGTTGCAGAAGATCAGGTTAAATCAACATGTTGATTTGACATGCTATTCTGCAATAGTCTAATAAATAAATAGTGTGCTCTTATTATTAAATAATTGAGTACTCTATCTATCTATCTATCTATCTATCTATCTATCTATGTATATATATATATATATATATATATATGTTTATGTCAAAGTTCATTCTATACTTGATCGATGATTTTCATGAATTCAATCTTTCAGAAAACGCAATGCATTACTGCCCGTAGAAAATGTTATTAATCAGCATGTAATTTTTAATAAGTTCATAATCAATTTATATTTAAAAAATAAATTTATTCAATACATTTAAACTGTAGTTAAAAATCGAGTTTAAGAAAGTTATTTAGAATCATACATCTAGTGTGATATCTCGAAATATAAATTTGAGAATACTTTTGGATAAAATATGTATTAAATGAAAATTTATAAAAATATAAAAATACGGTGTCATTAAAGAAGTTCGTTTGAACTGCTTTTTGTAACTATATCATTTTAAAAGAATCTGTTTAAATCTTTAATTCATTCGATACTTTATCTCAACGCATAATTGTTCTTGATTGATAGGTTATGAAATCGACTGATGTAAACTCATTTAAACGTAATTTTACTAATGACACTTTAATTTAGTAAGGTGCGCATATGGAAAATGGCAGGTAATGTGTTGATTCCCGGAGCAAGCTTAAGATACTAACTAAAAAATATTTATTGTCACGAATATATATATATATATATATATATATATATATATATATATATATATATATATATATATATATACGACCATAATTAAAAGCGATTACGTGAAAAACTATTCAATTAATGTTGGAGCATATACATTTGAACAGGCAGTTTTTTTTATCAAAGGATTAGGGAATTATAACACCGTTCTATTCGCTTCGTAGTTTAAATTAACTTAGTCATCCGAAAGAAATTCATACATACCGGTATTACTTAATGGCGTGATTAAATATATAATACTCATCATATTTTGTTGGTTCATACACAAGTATACATGGGAGTTAATATAACAGTTTATTGCAGTTAGACCAGAGATAGAAGTAATATCTTTGTTGTAAATATCACATTGAAACTATTTTCTCTGTGTTATAAGGCTCAATAAAATTATAAAATGTTGTATTGAATCGGTAATTTCGCCGCCAAACTTCCTATGTGTTAATTATCTTGTTAATATGATGTTTATATAATTCAATAATTAAATGAAATGAAATGTAAAGCCTTCTATACTTATTCTTTGAAAGTATATTTTAGTACACTAATTTATCATATATATACATATATGTGATATTTTGTATTGTGAGTAATACCAAGCCGTGTGATATTCTTAATAAGTATAAAAATATCACACGGAACACATTTCTAAATTGTTAAAATTTACCAAACCTTTTCACGTCATGATGAATGCAAGTAGGGGCTTAGACTGAAGTACCTACCCAATTTCCAAACTGTATCAGTCTTGTTGGCATCGACAGGGGCTTCAGGTGCAGCAAACTGCAGCAATTTACTAACTTTATTCTTGAGTCTACCAGCATGTTGGAATTTGTAAGGTATACTTTGCAATTTGTTTTATTCACTATGCTATTACCATTTTAATATTCAAGTTGGGCGTGCACTATGATATTCTTTGAATAATGTGACGAATGTATTTCTTGTTTTGGTTGAACATGTGACCAATATAACAGCTTAAATTAAGATATCTTTGTCAAAATCTGACCGAAATCAGAGTTATTATCGCTTCCTACATATTTAAACTATATCTAGTAAACTACATTTAACCCTAACATCGTTTTAGTTTTAAGTAAACCGGACAGAACATCTTGAAAACTATTATAACACAATAGATAACTATGTCAACTAATTATTACTAGTTGAATTATTTTTAGACCAAAAGTAAGCAATCTGATGCAGAATTAATCATTATTTGTGTTGTTACCCTGTAAAGGGGCGGGAAGGAATACACAAACTCGGAGTTAAGAGAAAACAAGTATATTGAAAAAAGTATTAAAAAACAGAGAACAATAGTGGTTGTACGTCAGTCTCGACTGCCAATATACACTAGTTTTGTTCTAGCACTTAGAACCAGGTGATCTCAGTATGCACGGTGAGTGGAAGAGTAACGTAGTCTGTATAGGTAAGCTACCATAACACCACATCCCAGTACTCAGGAGTCACAGTATTGTTTTCTATCTGGATTGCTGCTAATCTAAGGCTGTTGGGGTAGCTGTATGTCGAAATTGTCGTATCTGGTAGCAATCACATCTTTCTGTGGAGTGTTGTCGGTGTCTTCCGACAGTCGTTCCATACTTGGATTTAGGTGTCTCTTATGGGAGAACTGAAGGTCTCTATTCAATAAGATTTAATATATTCCAGGTTTTAAATTACAGCACTTCTCATATTGGAACACCTCTTTAAACTTTAAATGTCTCCTTTGCTTCGACATTAAACTTCAAGACAATGCACCTCATATGTTATAATCTTTAGCTCTTCTAATACATTTTTGAGTTGCCACATTCGCGATTTCCGCTATGAAACATACCCTGGTTATCCAAAGAAGTTGACGTGATTTCTTTCAGTTTAGTTGCATCGAGTTGCAGCGTTACTTTTGTGTCTTAGGTTCTTCAATTTCTGTCAATATTTTTGTTGAGTCAAGTTCACATCCTTTTTAATGGTTGAAACATATACCTATATTCGATTTTCTTTACTCGGTCGTCAGAGTTTTTATTTTCTGGCCAAACATCTCGGTGGGTAACCACCATTGGTGGAACATCTGAAATACGTCTGTGACTAATGAAATATTGGTATTTTTTAATATGAACATTTTTACTTTTTGGAATTTTTTTTTAAAGTAATGCCAGTAATAATTTCACCCACGAATTTAATGTTTTCACCAGTAACCATTCTGACTACTTGCATGGCTTGCTTTCCAAACCCCTCCATGTGTGCATGCTTATAATCGACACATCAAAACTAAAATCTAATCTAAATTTTACATTTCTATTCAGGATTTGTTAGCTGTACATTTTTTTCTCATAATTCTGCTGACATGTTGGTTTTTGTGTGTTTACTTCAGGTGTTATTTTCACTATTCGTTTTTCAACATGAACTCTTGTGTCTGACTTTATTACAAGTTAGACAGGTTTTGAAACAGTATTTCCAATCCGTTAACCGATGAAGGTATCCACAACGGAAACAGGTACTCGGCGGTAATTTATCCGGTTTTTTATTAGGCTAGCTCGTTTTTGTAAGAGCGTGAAAATAAGCTCTCTTGTTTTGAGTTGTGTGTGAAAGAGAGTTGAAATGTGTTTACTGACCAACCTTCAATATGTGTGCAATGCCTTACTCTTCGATGTATTTCGAATCTTGTTTAACAGTTATAAATATCTGTCAGTCTTCGGATAATTTCTGTAATGCTAAATTTGGGTGACTTTCTTACTTGTTCAGAACCCTGCACTTGATTAATGCGTGTTTTCCTGATACAAGTCCTTGCAAGAAAAGTAACCATTTAAAGATATCAGCCCTACCTTCAGCTTATTTGAAATCGTCACAGTCTTTATTAAAGATTGACGCGAACGTTGCGTAGTCTTCGCCGCCTTCACTGACCTAAATTAAAACACTTCCAGCGTTTGTGGAACAGAGAAGTCTTACGGTTAACTAATTCTGTCAAGTCGCTCGATTTCCGGGTGTAAATGAAGTCCACGAAATTTGTATGTTTGGTGATTCCTAATTTTCGGAGTAGTATGCGAACTGTTTGAGCAAATTTCACAACCAATTTTGTATAGCTCCTTATACATTCTTAAATATTAAGCAACACTTTTACTCTTGTCTGTGGAATTAGTGAAATTGCAAATTACACCCTGAACAGAATTCTAAGAAAAAGCCTATTTGTTCTCAGTATTTGACCCTTATACAATATTCCCTTCAATCTTTTGATCGGTTTATCTTTTTTGTTCATTAGTTTTGTAATTGTTCTAGTAGAAGCTTTCAAAAATGTTTTTCATTTTTTCAATTTCTTTTTTTTTGCCCCATGAGGCTTTAGTCAAATTTTTTGTTGTAGTAGCTTTCGTTGCATTGGATATTTGACGAGTTCTGTTATAGTTGTTTTAACATATTCCCTGTTTAAAATGTGTCCTGATAGAATACGGTTTTTAGAAGTAATTTCTTTTATATTGCGCTGCTAAACGTAATTTTCGTTTTAAAAAGAGAAACAAAATCTAAAACCTTTTTCTCTTCGACTAACAAAATATCATTCTCTTCATATAGGATTTTCCCGTAACTCTAGCATTTAGAGCCAATCATTTTAGTCAAAATAACAATAATACAACATCGGTTTTAATTCCTTGTTTTTTATTCAGCGGCAGACCTTTTCTCTTTTGGAGAGAAAACTATCATGTATCCATTTATAATAAAAATTAAGACATGCCGCAATATAAATAAAATCAATCACTGCCCTTTTTTACTTTGAGAGTAAATGATCTGGTAATCTTGCGTGATTTTTCTTTATGGTTTCTGTTACGTGGTCGAGTGAATTTACCGTTGATTTCTTCACGTTTGACTTTTTGAAGGGTTAAAAAAAACGTTAATATTCTCCGTTGCCAGTTGTGGTGTCAATTTTAAGATTCTCGAGAATCCCTTACTGTACCGCGTCGCCAATTTTGTGACCCTGTAAAGAGGCCAGAAGGAAGACACGAACTCGGAATTTCGAGAAAGCAAGTATATTGAAACAAGTATAATCAAACAGAGAACCAGAGTGGTTGGACGTCAGTCTCGACTGCCAATATAGACTGGTGTGGTCCGTATAGGTAAGGTACCATAACACTTTACGTTATAATATCCATCTTTTATCGTAATCGAAAGTGCGTAGTTAATTCCCGTAAACATAAATAAAAATTTAAAATAGATATAATTTAGGTTGTTTTTGAATCCCATTAATTTGTACATATGCTTCTATTTATTTACATATATTTATATCTATATGTTACTGGTTGTGCCTGTCTTGTATTTAATAGTATATATAAGGATATTGCCTATTTCCATCTATATATCTATCATCTATTTATATATTTCCAAACGTTGGTATAATGATTAACTTTTATGTATAGTTTTCTTTAATGATAATAATTGTAAATTTTCTCTTTGGTATATATATAAATATCTAACTGGTTTCGTATTGACTTATATTTCTGTTCTTGGAATCTGCTCTCTGCAAAACCTCAAAACGGTATATTTTATAGTTACTGACACAACTTGATTCCAAGAACCATTTAAAAATATTGGAATCTGTCTCTATCGCTATTCGCAAACCTTCATTATGCCGGCAGAAGGAATTTGTCAGATCGCTAAATCTCTTGGGGGAACTTTGAACCCCTCCCTTCTTTTTTTCCCTAACGGTAGTTTTAAACGAAATCATTAAATTCACTTCTTTTAATTGCTCCATTGTTAATTTTGGTACATTTAATTCCCCGTTTGCTCTTTCTTTCGACGATATTATTGATTAAAAACTATCGATTTTCTCCTGACGAGATGATAGTCGAATAAGCCTTTGAGAGATTTCCGCGAATCCTATATATATATATATATATATATATATATATATACTTTAAGTTGTCCTATATATTATAATCATATGAAATATATTTTTCAGTTTGGAGATCTAGGTATGTTTGGTCAGGTCTACTTTTGTTGGAATAGTGTATGATTTGAGTTGTTTTTTCTCACATGATTCGCAAGGTTTCCGACCGATTTTGTTTCTATTAAATATTGTTTGCTTCGGTGTTACAAGCTATCTTGCATTACATCCTTGCGGATGAAGTTTCTTTATAACTGGTCGAGTTTTACTTGATTCAAAAAACCAAAGGCGAACCGAATAGCTGTCATAACGCGTCTCGGTTTTGGTATATATATATATACATATATATATATATATATATATATATATATATATATATATATATACACACACAAACAGAGATATATATGTTGACGTGTGTGTATGTCTGCGTGTGCGGATTTATCTTATGTTTCTCGTCTTTCTGCGATGTATCTTTATTTGTTTCCATCTATCTATCGGTTTTACCTAACCGATCCATTTTCTTGCAGCGTGTCGCCAAATGTCATGACATTTCTGAAATAACAACATCGCTCGAAATGTAAAATCTCTTCATTCGGCGTCACTGTCACTCCTATAGGTCAACCAAAATGTCAAAAGATATTTCTTTGTCTCAATCCTCGCTTCAGTGAGTGTTAAGGAGATTCCAAATCATTCGATTGGAAATCGAGGAATATTCCTCGCTTTTTTCGGGTTGAAATCCATTCTCCATCGTCATTGTTACATCTGCATATCACATTAAACTCACTTTAATATTTCAATATTCCCTTTCGTCTTACACGCAATCATAGATATCATTTCATTGGCCGTTTCTTTTTCTAGATTCTCATTTTTTTACTATTATTACGTAGACTATCGAATTATAAAACAATGAATAAAACGTTATAAAAGACTAACATAAAATAACACGCACTTACACTCACATACATATGGAGCTAGAAAGAATACCTGGTGCAAGGGAGGAAAACTCAATAACTCCAACAGCAGAACTAGGCACCGCAATCATGTCTCATTACGAAGATTAAAATCTGGAGAGAATGATGTTAAAGCTTACGTCTAGAATACTTATTATTATCTTGATCCAAATCCATCACATACTTTTTTATTCTAGAAGCTGTTTAAAATATAAGGTTAACGCTTTAAGTGTTCTTAAAAATAAATTAAAATTCAAGGAATCGTTCTTAAGTTTTGTCTATTGCCTATTAGTAACATTTAATAAACATATAAAATATTTTATTTATCAAATTAGAGGGTTTGTATTAAAACGCATTAAAATACGTCCCAAAAAACTTCATTCATTCATTTAGTAATATATATATATATATATATATATATATATATATATGTATATATATATGTGTGTGTGTGTGTGTGCGTATGTATTTGTTTAAGAATAGTTATATAGAGTTGGATACCACCTTTTGTAGTGCCTCAGCACACCAATGAAATTCTATTTTTTACTATGATGCAGGTAATCTTGTTTGATTTAATTTCTCGCTATTACATCAGGCTATAATATATTTGCCGATATTATATTTATACTGCACTGTTTCGAATGTATTCGACCATTTACGTGAGAAAAACCAAGCTATATTAAAACAGGCGTGGGTGTGTATCTGAATACAACACTATCTAATATGTTTATTTGTTTGTTATATCTTCCGTGTAAATATATTTTCCTAAATTGTATTAGTCACATATCTACACTATTATATAAGATTATATTATATGAATTATCCATTAGCTCAGCAAATGTCTGCTTTATTTATTTTCACCATTACTCATGAATTTATCAAATTCTGTCTGCAAATGTTTTCTAAAATATAATCTTCTATTAGCTAAGAACTCACCTGGTAAATAGATCAAAGTTTTGAAATCTACTTAAACAACTACCTTCAGTTTTGTGGAGAAATATAAAAAAATGTCTGCCGTAGTTGGAAATGTTATCAATTATTTTCAAATAATTGTAATATATGACCTCAGAATATTCTTACTCGTTTAATAAATGATCGTAATATTTACGATCTCTCATCGAAATAATTCTCTTTTTTATGAGTGTTGTCACCTGTTGGTGTACATTTATAACATCAGCATACCATTCAAGTTTCCATTCTTAGACAGTGTAGATTCATTCATTCATTTTTCATGAAGCAGATGAGTTTATTGTTGGCATTTGTTTCCCCGATATCTTTCCAGTTAGAATTCTTTCTAAAAGATATTGGATACTCACAGGATGAACCACGTGGAGGTTGCCAAGTGAAAGTGTTTCTGTGGAACAAACTTTATTAGCACTTAGTACACCCAGTCCATATCATTAACTACAATCATTTTGCTTAGTCTGAATTAGATAATATATGTTGTCTTATTATGAATGTGTATATCTTTAAATAAACCTGCATCCCTTATATCATAGTATGGTATTGTTCTGTGAGACAATATACACCATATATAGTAGCATTTATATTTGTCTTTATATATCAAATACTAAATACACTTTTTCATTGATATATTTTTTAGTTTTCTGTAAGTTAATAATTAATGTTATTATTCTTGGATTAATCATATATTTGTCACCACTCTGTTTAAATATTTAATATACTTAATTTAATAACATATTTTGATCCAACTCTATTATTTGATTTGATAATGAGTTTAGAAGGATTAAATGGCACGAACCAATAGTTATATTTATTAACTTATATCATTAAGTAAGGCGTTTATTTATATTAAACACAACGTATGGCCAAGACTGAATCCTGATCAACACGGGCTTCATGATCATTTCAATGTTAATGTTTATATTTTTATCGCTCACCACATAACACTTTTTACTACACGCACTCAGAAATATTTCATTTTATATAGCAAACTATAATATAATACCGTATTGCGAAATTCCAAGTATATAATATTGAAACTTTACATTTTATGTTATTTTTAATTACTTAAAAAAACATTACAGAAAATACATGTTAGAGAAAATTGTCTGCAGTTACTTTTTAAATGTATCGAACATCATATATAACGGTATTACAATTGATATTTTCTTAATAAATAGAATAGTTCATATTTTAGACATTTCTTAACTCTTAAATGTTTTTGTTTTAAATATGACACATTCCAACAACATACGTATTAAATATAATATGCAACAAAAACGTGACGAACTATAACCTGTTTCACATCTTCAGCGACCGTGTTGGTAAGTGTGATTATATATTACTATGATGGTCTATCAGCATATCCTTTATTTTTTATTTATCATATTTCACCCTAATCAAGGCAGGACGCTACTGTAGACGTAAGGGGCTACTGAGAATTAGGGAGTAGGTTTAGGGTGTCATTCTAAGTTGAGAACCGTGAAGCGAGATGTCTGTTTACATTAGTTTTAAACCTCTACATGTCGGTACTGTAAGAAAAACAGGGGACATGGAGGGGGTTCCAGAGGCCAGCAGCACGAGAGAAGAAGCTATTGCAGTAGAAGGCTATCCGGCATCTGGGGACCTCCATAGTGAATGGATGGTATTTAGCTGATTGTCGAGTTGGTCTAGTGAATTTACATCGAGAGGGTACCAGAGTAGCCAGTTCCTCGATGCACAATCCATTAAAGTATTTGAAAAACCAGCACAAGGATGCTGCATTGTGGCGATGGAACAAAGGCTGGAGCTTGGGTGACAGTTAAGGGCCTATTTTTAGACCTTGTCAAGGAGGGAGAGACTAGTAGAATATGCACTAGTCCAGATGTGAGAACAATACTCCATGCATGGGCGGATTGTGGTTTTGTAGTACTACATGATAATGTCAGGTGTGAGGAGTCTACTAATACGGTGGAGGGAGCCAACCTTCTTTGCTGCAGCCTTGCCAATGTCTTCAATGTATTTGTTCCAATTCATGGTACCTGTGAAGGTTAGGCCGATGAGTTTGAATGTTGAACTCTCAGGTAGGGGGGGGGGGTTATTTGTCATGACAATCGGTTGTTGGAGAGGTGTCTTGTGGTTATTGAACGAAAAGAGCTTTGTCTTTGCGGCATTAAAAGTTACCAACCATTTATGATCCGAATCGCCTACAGCCTAGAGGTCATCTTCTTAGGATTCAGACATTGCCTCGGATATGATCGCGTCTGTTTTGCCAACATGACGAGAGTAAAGTGTGGTGTCGTCAGCAAATGAACCAATCTCAGACTCAATGAGATCGTTTATGAAGATCAATAACAATAAAGGTCCAGAGATAGATCCCTGGGGTACACCAGCATGTATATCATGTTGCTTAGATGAACGGCTATGGATCTTTCTTTAGTTTAGGAAGGCTCTAATTATATTAAGTAATTGCCCAGTAATACCGTATGAGCGTATTCTCAGCCCCTTTAATGCCATACCTTGTCAAATCCCTTGGATATATCAAGCACTACTACCCTAGATTCACCTGCCTTGTCGAGTGTATGATACATGCGTTAAGAGATGACCGTTAGTATGCCCGCAGTATATCGTGCTTGTCTAAATCCATACTGGCGGTCAGAAAGAAGGTTAGCATTAACTAAGTGCCTGGCTATCGGTAGATTGATTGAGGATTCAAATATTTCAGCAAAGATCGGGAGTAGACAGATTGGGCGGTCGTTCTAAGGACCGGTGCTATTCCCAGAATTCTTGTACACTGGTACCACAGAGGCACTTTTTCCAGCTATCGGAGAAGCAAGATTCAGCTAGGCATTTATTGTAGAGTTTGGAGAATAAAGGGTCCAGTTCAGCAGAACATTTATTTATTAATATTACAGGTATAAGATCATGCCCACAATCTTTGGAGGTTATCATGTCTCTGACCTAAGATAGGGTGATGAAGAGGTTATCAAGTGGGGCTTCGGTTCGCAATGGAAATTTAGGGTTGGTTTTCTGAGTCCAAAGTTGTGTTAGATGCGAAACGTTGGGCAAGTAGTTCAGCCTTATCCGTTGCCGTGCAAACGACATCATTGTGGATTGATAGTGGGGGAATCGTTTATTGCCCATTGTTCATCACTGTAATCAGTATAGTCGATGTCAAACCAATATAAAAATAAAGGATTTAAGGTTAAACAATTCATTGGCTGATAGCCATTTGTGTGAACGAGCCTCGAGAGATGATATGCATGCCCGGCAAATCTTGCTGGCTATCATTTGAGAAAACGCCATTTATATTGTAATTCCAAGATTTTGATAGAAAACGTTGTATCGTTTGGAGGCAGATAAATAGTGACTTATAAAAATAAATATTTTTTTATATACTGTAGTCATATTTTTTTAAATGTTTAATTATGTATATACAGAGGATAACGTGTATTTATTACGGTGATCACATGAAGGTTCATACACCATCTAAAATGTACTGTTTGCTGTTACGATGCCTTAATAAAATCATAACTATTTAAAAATGATAGGATGCATTTCCTGAGTTCCTATACATTTACTGACATCGCACTTGTATAATAAGAGTTTTATGTATTCAGGTCGTACTTTTGATCATCCATACTATTTATTCTACGATCTCGATAACGACTTTTTCGAAAGATTAAAAGATTGATGAAAACAGCTTTCGACTGTTTTGAATTGTGGCTCCAATTCATGTGTTGTTTTTGGATAGTTTTTATTTCAAATATTTTAATAATTGCTCTCAACTGTATCTAATATTATCAAAAGTAACATTTTGGTATTTGAAGGTTAAATTTATTTCCATTGTTTCATATTAATTATGTTTATTCAAAAGGTGTTGATAGTTTTCCATATCTTATATATAAAATCACGTCAGGATTAACTCTATTTCGTTGATCAGGATATTTTTACTAGGATAGATAAAATCAGTGGAGTTAGTGTATTGGGGATACTTATTGTTCCTTGTATTACACAATCAGTTTCAGTTTTTAATATTTTATCTTGTTCGATATTTATTATATTTAGTCATCCAAACATCAATCGGAGACTCTCACAATCAAATCGACTACTACGGCACCACACGTACACCGGACACACTTTCTTTGAACCGTTATTACATATTTTAATCTGATATTTCCCATTTACATATTATATTATTCAGAAGAAGCCTGGGACGCCTTTCATTATATCAATTTATATTCGTTAAACGCTTTTTGATTGATTATTCCATACTCGCTTAGAGGATTAAAATGAATAACACAATTACGGGTTCCGAACGCGATTTACCTTTAAACAAATACACACATCAGCGTGATACATAACAAACACGAATAACTTTCTTTAGAATAACTCAAATGCTGCAAAGCTAATTTGAAATTAGAACGGATAAAGAAGTACTTAATTGTGTTTCATTGAAACATACTATTTGATATCCACTAGACCGATGGAAAATACAAAAAGAAAACTTCATGAATTTTGATACGGTAAACTAATATAAAAGAGAATTCATATAATAATTAAGTAGCGGTAATCAGTGTGTTACAAAATGTTTCCGAAATTGGCTGATGCCCTGTGTTCGTTGCTGGGATTAAATGTCACCTTGCTCGCAAAACACGACTGCAACTTATGATTATATTCACCTGTCTTCGTTCTTATGTTTTAGAAGATAGCCTACCTTATGTTTTACATATTTAAATATTT
Organism: Sepiola atlantica; assembly: GCA_963556195.1. Classification (NCBI taxonomy): domain Eukaryota; kingdom Metazoa; phylum Mollusca; class Cephalopoda; order Sepiida; family Sepiolidae; genus Sepiola; species Sepiola atlantica. The sequence goes on from OY744520.1 coordinate 82,359,441, forward strand.
AAACATCAAGTATATTTGCAGTCGTAAATACATTTTTAAAAATATTTATTACTATTAGTAAATGCATGTATTCTCTGGAGAAACAAGAGAAAGTGGGAGTAACACGAGACGTATGCAAAACTATTTAAATATTAGTAATATTATCTATGTGCACGGATGATTGGTAAACAGAGGGAGAAGCGTGCTGATGAGAAATTATTACATCTTTTATTATAAATCAGAGAAATTCTACTCTGAGTTATTAGGCGAAATAAGAGAGTACACAGAAATTGGGTCTATTCCTTTCTTGGCATCATCTTTTTAGACCTAAATATTTATCATTGAGAGTACTATGTACATGTATATATATATATATATATATATATATATATATATATATATATATATATATATATATATATATATATATATATATATATATATATAACCTTGGTAAGTTACACATTATTTTAAGAAATTATTTTAAGAAAAAACACAAAATAAAAATATACAATAAAAGTAAAACGCAATGCTGGTAATTGTAGCTGGTATTATTCTAAATCTTCTCAAAGCTGTATCCTTTTATGGCTTGTTACCTCTGAATCAATTTATGTCACAAGAATATTCTCTAATATGTATGTATATATATATATATATATATATATATATATATATATATATATGTGTGTGTGTGTGTGTGTTTTCATTTTGTAACAGAAAATACTTATAATTGCTCAATAGTTTAAAGCTAGAGCTATGCTATATTCAGTACTTTTATTTTTTTCAATATCACATCAATATCACACAGTCCAGACTCACGTCATTCTTTACAACTTATTTCTTTATTTTGCAGACAATTTTTTTCGGCTAACATTAAGATATTTGCAAAATGCTCCTATGCATTTATTTATTTATTGGTGTGGCTATCTTCAGTACAAATTGTAAAAACCAAATTCAAAAAACTTTCAAAACATGTTAAAAACTTGGCGATTATATATATATATATATATATATATATATATATATAGGCAAATTAGAAAAGAAAAGAAGAAAACTCGTAAAAATACAACATCTATTACATCTTAAGTTGTTCAAAACATTGGATAAATGTTTCCTTAAACTATGGCTTTTCAAATAATTAAATACTTGGTATTAGAGGAATACAATGGATAAGATGGTAAAAATATTATCAGGGTCAACTTTTTAAAAGAATATAGGGTAAAACTTATAGAAAAACACGTTTTAAGTTAACATTTATTAAGAGTGTTTAATGTAGAGTGCATATAAGAAAATAGTCAAACGAAAACTGATACGCAACTTTCAAACCACTGGATTTTTAGTTTTGTTTATTTGATTTCTTCTACTCCAAAGATTTTACCATTGAACTTACTGCCATTTCTACAGGAGCGCCGTTGACATTTAGCCCAATATGCACTAAGTTCATTTACTCTGCATTGAACACTCTGAACATGTTTCCACATTTCACCTTATTTCTTTTTATTTCTTTAAAACTTTTACTCTAGTAATCTTCTTACTTGCTCATCCATCTGTGATCATAAGAATGCAATTCTTTGAAAATCTACGGTTTTAGGAAAAATGCATCCTTCATTTTGAACAATTGAAGATGTAATAGATTTTGTATTTTTTACAACTTTTATTCCCATTCTTTAATTTTCCTATATAATTGCTCTATCCCATATATTACGCATTAACCCTTTTCATGCTTGGTTCTATTTAAAGATATAAGTCTTATCTTTATTTTTTTTACTTATATAATTCCATATAATTCAAATCGTCATTTCCATTTGTCTAACATTACATGTTCCCAAACATAAGATCATTATTTATAAAAGTATGCCCTAACTTGATCGTCATTTTTATGTATGATCAGATGTACATCTTGATTTTAAGCATTCGGTGTTCGAAAACATCTGATATAATATAAATAGTCTAGTCCTTTTCTTTAGTATCTATCTATCTATCTCTCTCTCTCTCTCTCTATATATATATATATATATATATATACATATTTGTATGTGCACATGCTTATACGCTCAAATATAATTTAATAGTTGTTGGTTTATTAATAATACACAAATAATTATATAGATAAGAATAAATAAATAGAGTCACACATTAATAAACGAACTCAGAGATACTATCTCTGTGTTTCTCTTTTTTACAACATATACGGTTTTCATCAGAACTTTCATTTCTAAAACTAATCACTCGATTATGTAGTACATATGAATTAATTTTTATTTCCCACTTCCTCTTAATTTAACACGGGGCAATAGGTTCAGACTTCCTCCTATTAACCACCATGAACTCCCGGCCCTAAACGTTCGTTTGGACACAGTTAGCCTTTTTCACGCTAAATATAATACACTTATATTGAACCAACCCATCTTTCACCCTTCAAAACTCGGTTAACTGCTGCTAATGATCCACAGCCGATTTTGCCTGTCTCATTTTTAAAAAAAATATTTTCAGTAACAGTCTGGCCTGAGACTCGATCAAACTTGATAATGGTATGAATTCTTTTTCTGCAATGTTCCTCATCCTGAGGAAGTCTCACAATAAAGACGAAACGTAGAAGAATACATAAATAATATAGGTTTTAGCTTTTCTATTTTTCACTTTCCATATATATATATATATATATATATATATATATATATATATATATATATATATATATATATGAAAGTTTTAAGATAATTGAAGCAGAGTATTTTTGGTTTTTAAGCAGAAAAAAGATTACATTTTTTCTAAATTTTTTAATAATCTGAGGGAAAAAATTCCGGACGGCCACCTTATCAATGTGTAATGTAATATTTCCATATGTTGCTCATTTAAAAAGAAGTATTTAAAAAAATATACATTCGGTTGAAACCTTCACAGGAGAAACTCACGGTGATGTCGATACTTTAATACAGTTTACGTAATTTTGTAAATGTAACTATTATTATGTATATATATATATATTAATATAAAAACAGTGGGGGTTAAATGAAGCTTAAGTCTAAGATATTGTAGAATTGCTTGCGTAAATGTCACACATAAACAAACACACATAATATATATATATATATATATATATATATATATATATATATATATATAATGTATTTTATGTAATTCTTTTTATTGGTGATTACAGCGTTCGTTATTTGTTGATCATTACTACTTCGATTGTCTCACCTTCTTAATTGATTAAGATACAGAAAATGTCATTATTAGTTACAATTAAATTTATAGGGCGTATTTTTCCGTTAATATATATTTCTATTTATTTTATACGTACATAAAAGTAATCCATAAATACGTGTTTCTGGCTCACAGCCGTCATCAGCCTCGCTAACTTAAACAGTGATCGAACCTTAAATATTGGTGTGTATAGTCCAGCGTTTTACCAACGGACCAAGACCTCTGTCTAGAAATATGTACGCTTTGTATCATCTAAATATTTAATATATTTTTATGTAATTATTTTTATTTATTCGTTGTTTTTTGCTCACAACTACTTCGATTTTCTCACCTAAGTGATTAAGATGCAGAAAATTGCATTAAAATACATTAAATATTTAGGTGATGAAAAGCGTACATATTTTTAAGACATGGTGTCTTGGTCCGATGGTTAAACTCTGGACTATAGACATCAATGTCGAAGGTTCGATCCTTGTCTAAGTAAGCCATGCTGATGACCGTTTTCAGCCAGAAACACGTGTTGACAGATTACTTTTATGTACTTATAAAATAAATAATTATATATTTTATCTCTGAAGGACAACACAAAAATGATTTATGAGAACATTAATTGAAAAAAATGTATTAGATCGAAGTAAGGGTAAATAAAACAAATTATTTAAAAAAATAAATAATCGTTTTTTGCTTTTTAAACTCATTTTCATATTTAGATACGAAACTATGTTAAGAAAGGTGTCAACATACTATTTTTTAATCCACCACGTAGCCACGTGTTACACAAGTAAATATTTTCAGATCGTCCGATCAACATCTCAACGGACGCTAACCATAAGGGATTTTATCTCCGAAGAACGAAAAAAAAATGATTCATATAAAAAAATAGCCTGAAAAAGATCTAGTAAATCGGAAGTCTGCTAGCTCATATATTTACGGTAAATAAGCAAATTAAAAAAGAAAGAAATACGGTGTTTCCTTTCTTACGAAAATATATATTTTAATATATTTATAAATATATAAACACACACGCACACACACCCACCCACACACACATATATATGTATATATATATATATATATATATATATATATATATATATATATATATATATATAAACAAACCACTCATATACATCAATTTATATGAAATTAGATATGTGTACATGCACATATAATTGTATGCACAGGATCAACTCCTTAAACAATTTACTGAACAATTATGATTTTCACATCACAGCTGCTAATTGCAACGCTTAACAAGGTGGGCTATATTTGTTTTATTCATATCGATAGAAAGGAAATAAAAATGGGGTTAAGCCTTCCGTTTACATTCAGACATAATCTACAATGTTTCTTTGGTTATTTTCTTTTATTTCTCCATTGGACTGTAAATCAATCGCCTGCGTCTTTACAAGGTCTGAGAATCGAGCAGATTATAATATTCCAACTCACAAAAAGACAACATATAATCAGTCTACTTTTAAAATATGAAAAAGAAAAAGGTCCATATAGTTTACGTTTATTCTTATTAGAATTGGTACCAAACTATTCTGCAAATAACAATCTCAAATGTTTGAATCAAACATCTGACCTATTTAAGAAATACGCATTCAGATTTTTCCGTCTTCTCTATCTTTTTCCTATATTATATTCGATTCTTCATAAAGTATTTATTTTTGCCCATATTTGTTTGCAATGGAACCAACTTACCTCCGCCAATGCGTTTATTGTGTGATTGTTCTCTCTTTTCTTTTTAATTTTCTTATTTCTGTGTTCGTTAGCATCGAGACGGGGCATTCTTCCAAATGCCAGACTATCACCTGCTATTTAGAGGCTCAAACCGAGTGCTCTTTTAAGGATTTTGTCCATTCCCTTAAGTGCAATTATTTGATATCTTTTGCACTTGGTTTTCCGAAAATACTATCCAGATACTTTTTGAAATGTATCTTCATGAGGCCTTTAGCTCCTATTATAACTGGGATAATGTTGATGTTTTCTAGCTTCCAGTTTCTCTTCATATCATATATTAGGCCTTGGTATTTCGTCACCTTCTCCCTCTCTGCTCTGTTCAAGCCACTGTCGTTTGGAACACCCACCTCAATCAGTGTCGCCTCTCTTTCTGCCTCATTTAATATGACTATGCCCGGTTTGACTGATGCATTTTCCAGGTAGTTAGATGTAGGAACCACATAATCATAATGTATTGTCTGTGTGTGTACGCAAGTGCTTAGAGATGCTTGGAAATAACAGCAAATATTGTAATTATAGCAACACCCACACGATCAAGCCGAACATCGGCGACTCAATGCTCCAACCATTTATAAACACTCTTCTTCATGTTCATTGAATTGCTCGCATCTTTCTCAGCCTTTCATAGTTCAGGCTTTAAGCTTCATCATCAACAATATTTTATTATTTTATTGTATTATATGAACTGACAATTCTGCAAGAGGATTGTCTCGCTCAAACTATGGATAACCGTATAGAGATATTTACTTGATTGTTCCTCGTGTCTGTGTGTTTGAAAATTTAAAATAAAAAATAGAGTCTTTTTATTTTGTTAGAATTACATGGGGAAATGCTTCGGTTGGGTTGACCTTCGTACATGATGACACTAACTTATGTATAATATATGGAATCTGTTTTTTGCCATCTTCATATTGAATTTGAATATCATACATGGGTCCAAGAAAAAAGCTAGCAGAGTGGGAAATATTCTGGCATCAAAAGTTAATTTTTAGTTTTTTTTTTAAAGCTAGTCGGGTGTGTTTTACGTCACAGAAAAAAAACAAATAACATCTATTATCTATTGCTTCTAATATTCTATTTTCCCGACTTTCTGGTGTCTGCTCTTTTTCTGCATTGTTCATTTAATTTCCTAGTCGTTTCATTCTTCTGCTTCTTTTTCTTATATCACTTTACATTTATTTTTTTTATTTAAAAAAAAAAAAAAAATTGAATATGTCATTACGTAATTCATACACGTTTTCTCGAGTGAAATATACTATTGACATGCCCCCTCCTTGGATGATACTAAAGCATTATATATATATATATATATATATATATATATATATATATATATATATATATATATATATAAAGTGGTGTACTAAAAGCGAACTTTTAGGAAAAGTAAAACCTATTGTGAAGAGTATACAGCTCAATATCCAGGATAGAGCAGGTAGAATGAAGAAGAATGGAAAGGAATTAGAGAAGCAAAAGCCAAATCATAATCTAATTCAATTGCTCAGAGCAAGGTATATTCCGCAAAAAAGGCAATTTATTCAAGTTAAATTTTCCTTAAGCCAGGCTTTTCAAAGATCAAAATCTTATCATCAGAGGAAGTCGCTGGGATAGATAAGTTGGCAAAGGCCAAGATTTAAAATTTGAAAAAATAAAATAAAAGTTGTAGGGGAAGAAACACAGGGCAAAATTCTGCCCGAATGCAAGCAAATGTCCGATTGCTAAAAAGTCCGGTGTCGAAAAATCCAGTGGAGAGAATGAGATGTAGATAGATGGAATTTAACTTTGAATCCTCTCTCACAATCTTTCGGGCCTTTTAACGACCTACCTATCTACATTTCATTCTCTCCGCTGGATTTACACAAAATGCCAGACGGAACTCACAAACTGATAGCTCACGCATCGAGGACACTGCTACCAGCAGAAAAGAACTACTCCCAAATAGAAAATGAGTCTTTATGGATCATATTTGCAGTCTCGAAATTCCACCGTTACACACACGGTATATATATTGTTTACCTTACAAACGGATCATAAAAATTTACTCACAATTTTTGGGTCAAAAAAAGGTCTGCCCGTACACACAGCTAACAGACTGCAGAGGTGGGGAACAATCCTTTTAAATTATAATTTTAAGATGGATCACCTCTCCTCGAAAAAAATATGTCACACTGACGGATTGTGAAGACTCATCCCAAAACGTAGTGAACCCCTGAAAGACACTGTGATTGCCTCTCTTCGAACGGAAGGAGAACTTAACTCGACATTACGGAACACAGTAAGGGAACTCCCCGTGTCACTGCACAAAATAAAAATGGAAGCCCTCGGTGACGAGTTTATTAAGATGACCAAGACTAAATTAATTGAAAAGGACCAAAAAACTTCAGACATTTTCTCCCTATGCGATGAGGTACTCTTGTATAGTGAGAGTAGTCATTCCCAAAATTCTTCAAATGAGAATTCTGAAGGATTTCCATGTTGGACACCCAGGGACTACAAGAATGAAGAGCTTGATGAGGAGCTACGTGTACTGGCCTATCATGGACTAGGATATCGAGAAAATCGTGAAAACGTGCAAAGGCTGTGCAT
>OY744520.1:82369461-82411961 GCA_963556195.1 Sepiola atlantica
TTAGGGTGACACCACAAATCGTTCTAAGGCAATTTTTGTGAAAGACATCAAGCTTCTGAATGTGGCTGCGATAGACTGTCCATGATTCCGATCCATAAAGCAGGGATGTTAGCACAACTGCTCTATACACAAGTACTTTTGTTCTCAAACCTATCCCCCTGTCCTTCCATAACCGATGACGCAGTTTTCCAACGGCAGTGGTTGCTTTCGCAATTCGGTTAAAGATTTCGTCATCAAGAGAGGCACTCCAATTTATCTTACTCCCAAGATAAGTGAAGTTTTTCACATATTTCAGATCTTTACCGTCCACTTGGATTGGAATATCTGGAAAACAGTGTACTGGTGGTCGTTGCTTTACTGATGCCCGTTGCTTCACACCCTGAACTTGTTTAGGTATGAGGCGAGGTTGGTGAATCACTTCTGTTTTCTTGATGCTGATTGTCAGACCAAAAGCCTTGCAAGCAGCCGAAAACCTGTCCACAAGCAGTTGCGCTTCCTCCCGAGATGTTGCACAAAGTGCAGCGTCATCTGCAAACAAAAGATCCCTGATGACAGTTTGTCGAAGAAGGGTCTTAGCTTTGAAACGTTGCTGGTTGAAGAGACCACCACTTGTTCTAAATTTAAACTTCACCCCAGTATCTATATCAGCGAAAGCATATCTCAGCATAACTGAAAAGAACAAAGCAAATAGCACAGGTGCCATTACGCAACCCTGTTTGGTACCATTTGTCACATTGAAAGGTTCTGAAGACTCTCCATTTGAAACAACCGATGCCTTCATTCCATCATGGAAAGAAATAATTACATTCAGCATGTTGTCAGGTATTCCCAGCTTGTCCAACACTTTCCAGAGGGCTTCGCGGTTTACTGTGTCAAAGGCCTTTGTAAGGTCAATGAAAACCATATACAACTCCTCGTTCTTTTCCCGAACTTTCTCGGCAACCTGCCGGAGGGAAACGATCATATCGACAGTACCCGGACCAGCACGGAAACCGCACTGAGATTCGGGATAGATATCATCAACAAGGTGTTTAATTATTCTGTTGAGAATAAGCCTTGCCAAGACCTTCCCTGCAATTGACAAAAGTGAGATGCCTCGATGGTTGTCACAGATGTTTCTATTGCCTTTATTCTTATACAAGTGTTGAATTAATGCATCTTTGAAATCCTGAGGGACCTTTCCACCTTGCCAGATCTTCACAAAGAGACTGTGCATATATGCATATGCATATATATATGTATATATATATATGTATATATATATATATGTATATATATGTATATATATATGTATATATATATATATGTATATGTGTATATATATGTATATATATATGTATATGTGTATATATATATGTATATATACATATATATATATATATATATATGTATATATATATACATATATATATATATATATATATATATATATATATATATATATATATATATATATATATATATATATATGAAAATTATAACAAAACGGTGAACTTTTAGAGAGTTGGACCTATTGTGAAATAAGGAAAGCTCAATATACTGGATAGAGCCAAAATATGGTAAGTCAATGAAAATTGATTAGACCTGCAATTGGAAGCAAATCAATATCTTCAGTTGTTCAAAACAAGGATCAGTTTAGTTAATACAAACATTTATTTTTCTTTCATTCCTTAAACTAGGCTTTTCAAAGATTACAATATTATCATCAGAGGAGAATTACGATTGCTAAGTTGACAGAAGAGGACGGTGAAAGTTCTAAAGTTTAAATAGTTTTAAAAAATATTTAAAGTTCAAACGGATATGAAAGTCACCAATAACGAAATCTAAAAAGCGTGGGTCTCAGAAATGCTTGTAAATCCAGAAGAATCTGTATAAAAATCCAACGACAACGATTCCCCCCAGGTCTGTTGTCCTCGGAGGGGGAATCAAATAAGATTGGCCATGTTAAGGAAAACAATATTCTTCCTGTCTTACGTTAAGCGTATTCTAAAGCAAAAACAACGACAAGATCTCAATGGAGTCAAAGCAAACTGTTGCAATGTATAAAAATTACTTGGGAATTGTGGGATCGCATAACGTAAGGGAAGAGAAAAAAAAACGCTAGACAAAATATGGAGACAGAAGAAAGGGTAGGAACCAAAGAAGATAAGAAAAAAGAAAAAAAGGAAAAGCGAGTGAGAAAAGAGTGCACTCCGAAGGTTGGGGGGAGGGGTTAGGGGATTCAAATCAAAATGATATTTAGGCAGAAAAAGGGAGCGGAAGATCAAAGTAAAGATAAAAAATAATAAAAATAAATTCCAAGGTGGCCGAATCCAAAATGTCTGGTCAGCACAATGAAATTATATTCCCGTGGGGAATGTAAGTAGATATAAATACAGATAAGAAACAAATACTGGCTTTTAAGGAAGATTTGACGCTGTTTGCGTTTTATTTTTACGCTAATCTTTTTCTCTATTCTCTACAATATATTTTTGATCAAAATAAGACTGCTCCCTTTTTTATTCCACATTATAGTTTCATGGAATATACGAATAGCAGTATTATACTAACTTCATTATGAATACTTATACGTTCATTTTGCTTTTGAAAACAAAATAATAACATTACAGGAATAAAATCGGCGAAATTAACTTAATTCAGATTACTTATTTAGTACTTGTATATTATTCGAGAATAGCAGATTACGCTTCAGATTCTATTTACAAACGGTATACATTCGCATGCCCGAAATAACTAAGACGTTTTTCTTAAGTTAGGCAGGGCTTGCTTCTATTTAAAACTATCAGGAAGGAGGCCTAACCTCTGCCCCAAACTTAGATAAATCGCTTTCATTTGATTATTTACAAAAATATTTTAATAGCAATAATTTTTATCTTCATATAAAGACATTTCTTTTAGAATTAATACTCTAATATTTATTTTTTATCAGTAAATTATTTTTTCTTCGTTCAACACCGGGTCTTGCTTGTATATAAATAAATATTACAATTATTTTCGTATATTTCAAAAAAAAGAATACAGAAAAAGTTATTCAAGTCGTTGACAGATGCTTGAATGTCATGTTTATTTAAGCTATACACAATAAAACACAGCTTGTTTTCAACAGCGTCTTTTCAGAGAAAAATACGAGAAGAACTTAATTTGTATATAACTCTATCTAACTATACGCTAAAATAACGTCCTGTAAAAGATTTTTCAATTAGTGATACGTCTCTAGAGTTAACTGCAAAAGCGTTTTTTCTCATTGATTGCAAATAGAAACATATATATGTATGTATGCATGTGTATATATATATATATACATATATAAGTATTGATATATTTATATACAGATATAAGTATTGATATATATATACATATATAAGTATTGATATATATATATATATATATATATATATATATATATATATATATATATATATATATATATGAGAGAGATAGATAGACAGATAGATATAGATATAATGCATGTGTGTGCATGTCCGTAATCTAGTTTCCGCGTATACTGAAACTATATAATCTTTAAACAATTGTTTCCATTTCTTGTAAGTTTATGAGTATGTCCTTATCGGAAACAGGCACACTGACACAACGCCCAACATACATACACAATAAAACATATACATGTGATGTAAGTAGAGTACATTCAGTAAGCTATGAAATAGAATATTGCATTGACATCGAGATCACTGATGAAAATAATGGCATTAGAACAATACACAGCTGAAAAGTGCATCCAACTCTTTATGGCATAGCCTTTATAGCCATCACATTGATGACATTCAAAGATTATGACACTCATTTTTTCCCTGCTCTCTGAAGGAATACGAACAAAATTAATAGAAAAAGATAGATTTAGAAAGATTACTGCTTCACAAACCAATGTGGAATGACGAATAAATAAATAAAAACACGAAAATTATCAAGACGAATAATGCAACAATTATTTTATTGACTGCCGCTAATGTTTTTCGCATTGAAGTCAAGACAAATAGAAAATTCTCTTGGAAACAGACAAAATGGCGGATGTAATTATGGAAGCAGAATTTCAACCAATGAAATAAGAGAAATGAGTTTTCGTTCACTGTTTTTATATTAAATCCCTTTCACAATGTTTTCGCTATTTTTTTCATAGTTGTTCTTATTTTAGTTTTTTTATTATTATTCTGAGGCACATTTTGAAACCGTAAAGATCAACACGGAATTCTCTGTATTCATTTCTATCTGTTTATCTTATTAATCCTTCTGCGATGATATTCTATTTTCTATTTTTCTATTTTTTGCATTATTAAAAAAATGTGTTTTTTCATGGTTACTTCCTCCAGTTATTTTGATGTTGTTTTTTCTACACCCCTTCATAGGTGTTCCATCAATTTTAAGTATTTCCTTCTCATTGCGTCTTTTTTCCTGCTCTCATTTCTCTCTTCTTTCATTTGTTCTATAATCTGTATTTCCATCTTTCTTATTTCCCTCTTTCTTCTTTCGCTTTCATTTTATTCTAACACATTACAGCATTACAATCATCAAATACTTCTTCTTCGGCATTCTTAAATTTGTTATTGTTACTCTCTTTTTTTTTTCTTTCTGAACTTATACTCTTTCGTTCTTTGTTTAATTCTTTCTTTATTATCTAACACTTTTTCATAGCGGTAGACATAATCGCTTCCTTCCCTTAACGTGTTTTCTGTAGTCTCCATAATTCTTTGTGTGTTATGATTTTCTCACATTTTAGAGAGCTATACCAACTCCTCTCCTTTTGCATTTCTTAAGTTATTCTGTCTTTCCTTCAATGTTTAAATACTTTTTATCGTGATATTTTATCTGAGATGACCATACATTTTTTTTGCAGTTGGATGTAATATATATATATATATATATATATATATATATATATATATATATATTTACATTTTCTCATAAACAGATGATTCTCTTAGCTCCAAAAAACGCTGTAATATTTTTATATAATGTATATCTGTATATTTTAAAATGTATCATAACAGTGATATTATTTTACTCTGTAATCTCTATGTCTTCCTTTATGATTAAAATTATACATTTTTAAAAATCTACATGTTGAGGAAAAAAATTATTTATATATTCCTTGTATCATATATTTGATGCGTTAATCTATATTTTTATTTTCTAATTTGTATCCTGTATATATTATATATATATATATATATATATATATATATATATATATATATATATATATATATATATATATAGCAAGGTAGCCATGCACGTTTGGGTTTTTTATTCGCCAGAAGGTAATCTTCTATTCCGTCCAAAATGAACTAAAACACTTGTTGTTTAGCCAACCGTTCATATGTATATTTTATGTCTATACTAATCTGCACTCTTCCACTGTTGAAGTAAATAATTAGATTAATTATATACTGAATATACTATATCATAAAATAAGTAGTTTATAGATATATACTGAAACTATTTAATACTAAATACATTTAATTACTAACTCTTATAAATATATCAGATAAATAGGTTAAAATAACACTTCCCATATCGTAGCTTCCTATTAGAATATATAAACTTGAATTACATTATATTACAGATTAAATAAAAACATGCAACTAACTCATCTAAAACATTAAACGAAGATCTGTATCGAAAGCGAAGTTAACTTGAGATATTCTCTGAATTCACTAAAGTCTGAAATAAAATGAACTTGGAAGAATACAAGAGAGAAACACTGAACGAACACAATAAAAATGATGTGCATATAGTTTATTACTTTGGTGTTTTCTTTTATTTTGTATGTATGTATGTATGTATATATATATATATACATATATATATATATATATAAAATCAATTGATATATAAGATGTTATTGTATTTGTAACAGGAGGCATATTCCCACTAAATGGGTAGCTTATGATCATTACTATGGAACCTGTTCTATGTAAACACACATACGATATGTTAGTAACGTATATTTTTTCAATAAGTATCAAGTCCTAATTCTTCTCGCAAGTTATCTTCCTAATATTTTACTCGCGTTTCAAATGGAAATGTTAGTGTAGAATCTCTTTTTCCCCATGAGAAGAATAGTCATGTTAAATGTATTGAGAGCTATACCATGTTAATAAGTGCCGTTGTTTAAAAAATACTATTTCAAAACAATTTTTTTCCAAAATTATTGATTCAATCGATTCGAATGGAATTGTTTTCGATTTCTTACAAAAGAAGTCAGCGTTTTTTTTTCAAATAATTCTTCTGTGAAATAAATTTCTGATTTAGAAGATTTATTAACAGAAAATAACATTACACTTGTTTCTGCTATTTAGTCACCGTTCATAAAGATCAAGAGTCACTCTAAGATAATTGTTAATGAGACTCAAATGATTGTCAGATATAAGATTAGAAAAATCTGGGAGCACTGATAGTTATCAATCGTAGGAATTGATTACTGATAGTGCGGATTCTTACAAGTATTTTTAAACATTAGACTTAAAGAAGATCATGTAATCAGCAAAGAATCAGTTCCGGGCAATATGCCCCACGGGCGTGGACCCCTGACAAAAAGCGATGTTTACCAACATTCTGCCTGGGGCTATGCACATGAAAGGAGTAAAGACAGTTACATGCTGTGAAAATCCTACAATAAAGAAAAACATATTACTTCCTATTCGAGCACATTCATGTAATGGCGATAGAGCAGTGATAGAGACTAGTAAAGTGTCTTCTGTCAGGAAAGGGTTTTAGAGAATAGAGTAGATAATTCCTCACCAGATTTGGAATTCGACATTGTACTCTCACAAGGCAGGAAAGAGTGATATGTTGCCCCCTCTTTAGATGTGACAGCAGTATTCCATCTTTGGACGAAGCTGACTATTAGATAGGTAGAGGATCGCATCACGTTGCATACACTCTTTGCATTGATATTATATGCTTAAGAGCTTTTCCCCTCGTCAACTAAACTTATACACCTACAAGGGAGACATACACTCGTAGACAATACATGCCAAGATATTCCATCGAATGCAAGTAAGCGAAGAACCCTTTTTGCAATACCCTGTCAAACTACTTCGATATATAAAAATTATATTGCACTAAAAACAAACACACCGTCAAATAATTCGGTGATACTATGCAATATTAGAGTAAGCACATCAGCAGTTGACCTTGCAAGCCACTCACTAAGCAGACTGTTTTTGCTGAGGTGGTTAGAAATTATCTGATATATAACAGATTCGGGGAGCTTACTCGTAATAAATAGGAAACTGATTGGTGTGCACCGAAATGCTCCGGACTGATTACCAGTATTTTTAAATACTGGTCCGACTAACCTTATTGTTTACAAATAAGGTTAAAGCGTTACTCTGTTAAGCATCGATTGTATAGATTTAGGATGATAGCAGCAAGTTCCGGTAACAACTTCTTCATCACAATGATTTGAATATTGTCAAGACGAGTTGCCTTGCTTGCATCTGATCAGTTTGAAAACATCCGGGACCGACAAATAACTAAGAGCATTTCAGTCAAAATAGAACATCCCGTAAGTCGATGGCTCTGAGTAGTAAACTATCCTGTTTGTTATTTTCCTAAACTCGCGAAATCTAGGGTTGAACAGATTGTGCATCGAACACTTTTGCATTTCCAATAACCAATTTGCAGCGGATGCGGGCAGTTTTCGAGCATCTATTTCGTTGAAAAGAATGAAAATACAGTGTTTGTGATGTACGCTAATATTTTCAAATAACAAATAAGTACATTGCGAAGTATAGCTTTATTTAAGGTTAGTTTTAGATAGCTTAAGATCTTACTTCTCGGAAATCATTTTGCATTCAATTTTAAGGTGGATGTGTATGGTATCGCTTCAGGCATAACAATTTCGTTAGGGAGTGTTTTATACTATCTGTAATATTTAAGTAGGGACCAAATCACCAGGTTGCCTTCCGTGTAAGCTGCTATCAATCCCCTACTAAATTTGTTACAACTTTTACCGACTAAAAAAATCACAAATGTCCAAATTCCATGAGCGAGACAACGCTATCCGACTTCTACAATCTACCGTAGGACGGCAGCCTCCAAGGATGGACACAATAAAGCATCACTCATAGAGCGCACAACGTTATCTCACAAAAAAAAATGCTATAATACAATTTAATGCACACACATGGATCACGGATAAACTAAGCTAAGTTTTACGAACATACAATTTACGCCCTGGACATGTATGTACGTAACATGAACTTTCAATTATTCGTTAATCTGTCACACGTAATTTAAAGATAGCATTTTTATCGCTAAATGAGCATATTGTAATGACACATATAAAGAATATTCATACACATTCAAATTATTGCAGCATGTAATACATTCTTCCTCGAATATCATTTGTTATCGTTGCATCTACACGTAGCTGTTTATTTATGTATCCTCTTTATAATATATTGGGCGAGTCTTATATAAATATTTAAAATAAACGCGTTCATATGTCTTTAAGTTGGCAGATCGATACCTATTCTCGACTGTTGGGCGGAAGACAATAAAGATAGCAGCAAGGTAGTGAAAATCAAGGCTGTTGTCAACAATATATGTTTATATATATAAATATATATACATATATATATATATATATATATATATATATATATATATATATATATATATATATGTATATATCTATGAAAAAGAGCAGTTTCTGTTTCATTTTCTTGACGTGAGTTATTTTCAAAATAGTACTGAGCTCTACTCGCGTATTGAGGACTGTTTAAGTCAACACTGAAAAACTGTCTATACGAACTATATTATATTAGTTTATAATATTATAATATATGATTTTATATATTTAATAGTATAAAATTATATATACATATATATACATATATATATATAATACTTGATATGTGTTTTCAACATTTGTTTCTTTTAGTCTTTTTTCTATATATTTTATCAAATATATGTTAAAATATTCCTTCCTTATAAGATTGAGTAATCTTTAAAAAGGTTCGTTTTATTTGTTCTAGTTAAACATGATGGGCTATTTTCTAAGTGACCGATTTCTTTAAAAAGCTTCTGCCGATCACTCACTTTTTCTTAAATTGTATTCGTACCGTTTCAATCAGTAAAGTTTTACCCTGTATGTAACAGTATCTGTTTAAAACCTTATACTAGAATTTGTAGTGAATCCAGTATTTCTAACATTACATGTCATTAAAGAAATCACTCTGCAGTATATACATATATATATATATATATATATATATATATATATATATATATATATATATATATGTATATATATAAACATATATATACATATACATATTTATATATATATATATATATATACATATATATATACATATACATATTTATATATATATATGTATATATATATACATATACATATTTATATATGTATATATGTATATATATATACATATACATATTTATATATATATATATGTATATATATACATATATATACATATACATATTTATATATATGTATATATATATACATATATATACACATATATATATATATATACATATATATATATATATATATAATGTGTGCATCACTCAAAAAATCAGCTTGACTGGAATTAAGTTATTTGACAGGGAGATACACATAACGTACCTAGACATTTTTATTCCATAAATTGATACTACGATAATCTCATCGATCGCAGATGAATCCCACCCAATAGAAAACACTCAGATTCGATAATAGAACATTATGTTTCTTTATTCTTTAGTTATGCATCATATCACTCTTCATGAACAACTTAGTTATCTTTCTAAAACCTACCGGCCAAATGCTCAAACACAGACATAGTTCACGTCGGTATTTAACAAAAAAAACTACATTTTCACACTACATAATGTAAGTTGAATTGATAGAAATATCGAAAATTACCTTTAAAATTTCGTAGCTGAAATCCTTGATGAATTCCGATATCGTTTTGCAAACCCAGGCGACTTTAGTCTTAAATTACACATTTATTTATTCATTTTTATCTACTTGTGTGTTTTTGATTTACATTGGTGTATTATATATATATATATATATATATATATATATTATATATATATATATATTATATACATATATATATATATATACGGATACATATATATATATACATACATATATATATATATTATATACATATATATATACGGATACATATATATATATACATACATATATATATATATTATATACATATATATATACGGATACATATATATATATAAATATATATATATATATATATATATATATATATATATAGCTAAAGAATAAGTATACCGATATGACACGAAAACTCAGTAAATCGCAGAAATCAACAACTTAAGATTTCTGATGAATGTATAATAGCGCGGTTTATAATAGGCAATAAAACCCCTCACTATTCAGCCACAATGATGTCACTTGCACGGCAATTGAGAAGGTTAAACTGCTTGCTCAGCGCTTTTCTATTAACTCCATCGTAGACTTTACACACCACTCCCTCACACATGTCACACTGCGTACAGAAGCCGCAGTCGATCATTTTATCATCACCGCTTTACTTGGCAGGGAGATCAGTACACACATAAACACCTTTAAAGCATGTTGATCTGATCTTATACGTTCTATATTAATATTAATAAATAATTGCTCTGCTGAAGTAGTCCCTTTTCTCTCCAAACCTTTCAACACATGTCTTTCCAAAACTTGCTTCCCAGATATTTGGAAAATTGTCTTCGTGACACCAGTTTAATTATCGACCCATCAATCTCTTACTGATGTTTGCCAAACTCTATAAATAGTTCATCAATGTGTCCATTGCCCAACAACTAGTTAATGTTAAACTGTTTTCTGACTCACAGTATATATTCAGGCAATTCCGTTCTACTGCGATATCGTAACACATTTCTAAACGCATATACCATACATTGGACAAGAACAGTGAGGCTAGGTCGATAACGCTTTATACAATCAAACCCTTTATCAAGACCTCGTACAATGGTCTTCTAAGGAACATTTCTTTGTACAGTATTACTGGACGAATATTTGATATAACCTGATCTTTTTTAGCCCGAAAAAGATCAAGGTTGTACATCTAAGCAACACAACATTAATGCAGGTGCGTCCCAGATATGATCCTCGGATTTTATTATTCCTGAGCTAATAAACTACATACCTAATGCAAGTGTTACCTAGATGGGTGTATTGGCTAATAACACATAACTCTAGACATGTAGGCACACATATTCAAGGCAATATTAGGATCCTTAGAACATGATTTTCTGTCTGTAGTAGAATGAGGATGTAATGGATGGGATAATTGTATGCTACTAAGACGAAGCTCTTTTTATTTGATAATTATTAGACACCTTTGCGATCATTAATTACCATGGCTAATAGCACCCTACGAGATAGTTCATCATTCAAATTCCTTAGCCTAACATTAATAAGCAACATGAATTGGAACAATGTCATAGAAGACATTACCTAAGCTGTAGTAAAGAAGGTTGTCTTATTCTATCATGCTAGAAAATCCTCAAACCATGCCAGTATCCTATATCTCTACAAAGCCACCATTTGCACAATATTGAGTATTTTGCCATATTCGGGCGAGAGCATCAACCACTAGTTTTACCGTATTAGACAGTGTTAAAAAGCGGGTCTCTAGCATAAGAGGTCACCCACTGCCAACAACGCACAAACCCATGTCTCATGGCCACAATGTCGCATTTCTTTGCTTGTTTTACAAGTATTTCAATAGAATGCGCTCAGACGAACTTGCGGTACTGGTGCCGGAAGGCTTTCTGCTGTAAAAAAATTGTTATCGATATATTAGCCTTTGGAATTATCTTCCTGCTCTCCATTTCCCTAACTGTCAATGTCAACACACATCTCGTACACAACTTTTTCTTAGTATGTTACTTTAGTCACAGTATCCGCTTATGTCTCCGTGGCAATGCACTTTGTTCTGAGTGAATAAAAGTAAAAGATTTATATATATTATTTCATTTTATTTTAATTAAAACTAAGTTATCTACAAACACGTGTTTCGCCGTAACTGCGGCTCAGACACGTTAATGACTATGGCGAGATTCGAAACTACGACCAAAGAGAGTGTAGTCGGGCATCTTAACGCAAAACTACGATCGTCACGCCTTAAATGACGAATATTTATTATGACTTATTGTTGTAGACTAAGTTTGTTCTTGAATTTTTGGCGATAATGACAGTTTGTATTTATCAATCTTTCGGTGATGGACTCTAATAAGTGCTAGATTGAGAGTTATGCCCCTTTCATTACATTATGCTGCTCCCCCTTATATTTTTGGAACGTATATATAGTTTATTTTATCATAAACTTTATCATTCACGAACACGTGTTTGACTATTACTGCGGCTAATAAGCGTCGCTTATTCGTTCGTCGGAGCACATTCTATTGAATAACTTGTAAAAGAAGCACATTGATACCATATTGCGGCAATGAGATTAGAGTTGGAGCTTGGTTAACAGTTTCGGACTATTTTATTAGAGGCTCGTTTTTGGACACTGTCTACATATAATTTAGTAAATGTTTAAAATTCTTTTTTTATATATTTTTATTTTACCAATTGTTATATTTTAATGCATACATTCTCATTATAACAACATTTTAGATATCTTTAAATCCTTCACCATTTAATTTATCACCATCTAACAAACAAAACAATAAGCATAAGTGTTAACATTTAAAATAGTTACCTATTTCTCCTGTTATCCTTTTTTTAAAGACACATTATATTAATTTTCAACATGGTATTGTGAGACATTTGGAAATCGTAGATGACTAAGTAGTAATGGAAAAATGTAATCATGAACTACTTTTTTGGTATATATATATATATATATATATATATATATATATATATATATCTATATTGTGTATGTATTATTTTTATTGAACAAAATAAATGGCACAAATTTTGAAATAAGAATATATTTGTAATGTCATAATGTACAACCGTTGACGCTTAACTACGAGAGAAAAGAATACTATTAAAACAAATGCTCATTAGTCTTTTAAAAATGAGAAAATCGGACAAAGATAGTCAATGAAATACTTTTAATGTAAACACGTGTGTGTGTTTTTTTAGCTTAATTGTAATAATTAAAATACATGGATTAAGGCTTCTTAAAATATCAGTAATGTTGTTATCAAGATAATACATTTTTGAAATGGACAGAAAAATGTTTGGAATTAAAAGCTTTTTCAAACAAATTCATAACATTTGAACATTTATTATATTTTGAGTTATGGTTTAGTATAAACTATTAAGCTACAGAAAGTACCTAAAACTTCTTATTCCACAAATTGATACTACGATAATCTCGTCGATCACAGATAATAACTCTCGCCCAACAACGCACAATCACATTCGATAATAGACTATCCGTTATTTTTTATTTTTCCTTATTTAAAAAAAATATCACACCTAGCTTAAGCTCAGTAGGCTTCCTAAAACCTACCGGTCAAATTGTTAAAACACAGATATAATAAACGTCCGCCATTTAAAAAAAAAAACATTTTCAAACCACAAACAAGTAAATTGAAGATATAGAAATATCGACAATTACCTTTAAAATTGTTCTACTCTTGTGTGAATTTAAAGGAATGTATATATTCATATATCATATATATATATATATATATATATATATATATATATATATATATATATATATATATATACATATACATATACATATATATAGAGAGAGAAGTGTGCATATATCGTTCAGAGAGTGCGTAAACAAATTTTAAACGGTTATTCAATAGGATCATATAGCTTTCTGGATTAATAAATATCATTTATTCTTTTCGATCAGTTCAGGTTTATAAAATATGCTAGATTTGTGTCGGTTGATTTCTACAGAATTATTATGCGATCGGTTATGCGCTGTGTTTGGCGCAGCTGTTCAACGTTGACTTTAATTAATAGTTCTTTATTTCCTTTCAATTTTTCCATCTAGATTTCTATTAAAATGAATCGAAAATCAAAAAAGCATGCTAATAGGTTTAGTTACATCTGCGGACATGTGGCATTTTTCATTTAAAAAATAACCTTAATCTTCACAGCAAGAATTAACATTCATACCACAACAGGAAAAATACATTCTTTCTTCGAGAGATTATTTGCAAAAGCTTCACATCTGTAGAACACTGTACCGCTGGAATACTTCCATGGAGATTAAAACAGGGCGGTCTTCAAAACCAATGTCAACAAATACTTTGATTGAACTATCCCGTAACTAATAAACATAGTTAATATAATTGATTGTGTATCATCCTTTGACTGACAATCACCACCTTTAAATAATCCTAATCCCTGAGTGGCGCTTTGACGTGATAAGCGGTGAAGTGACCCAGTAGATTAAAAAGAAATAAAAACGGACATCATAAGAAATCGGTACATCATGAAACAGGAGGTATATTTGCGGTAAACATCTTTTTGTTGTTTCTTTTCTGCGTTTTATCTCTTAGTACATACTAGTACGTATTAGAAATATTTTGTAAACCTTTCGTCAGAAATGTAAAGCCATGTCTTAAGCATATCGGAATGCAATACTATTTAGTATGAGATATATTTTAAATATTAGATGACATGAATCTCTGATTGAGCGCATGAAAAATTACATAAAACTTAATATGGTATTTTAGAATGTGACAAAATCACACACTATTTCTCATTAACAGTAATATTGTTTAGTTTTCTTTAAGATAGTATTTTCTTTTTAAATTCACCATTTGATGTTTAAAGCAGGCACTAATACAATCAGTCTTTATTACACTAGTTTTCTTGACTCGGCTCGGTTCCAATTCTGAGAATTAAATTTGTAAAATATATATATATATGTATATATATATATATATATATATATATATATATATATATATATATATATATATATGGGGGTGTATATATATATATGTATTAACATGTATCCACCACTACTGTATTACACTGAAACTTTTTAACTGTACTTAAGTACAGTTAGAAAGTTTCAGTGTAATACAGTAGTGTTGGATACATTTTAATACATATATATACACCCGCATATATATATATATATATATATATATATATATATATATATATATATATATATATATATATATATATATATATATATATATATATATATATATATATATATATATATAGCATTAACGATAATTACTCGGTGTCTAGACAGGTTCGATCAACGACAGAACATCTTGTATAAACACATATTTCTATATCATTTCAGATAAAGCTTTGGAACAATATCTTATATAATATATAGTTGTATTTATATATACTCTACATATTATGATTGCCTCTATTTGTATATAAATAACATTGTTCTTCTTCAAGAAATGGTAATAATCATGGATTCATGTGTCAGGATGGTTCTTATATAAATAATTTCTACCTTTGAAGAGATAGGTGTTCAAACATAAACACCCACCTATTGTTATCAATTTATCCATAGGAACAATCATCCTTTGGATTCTTCTTCATCTTGATGGATTAAAAAGATGTTATTTCTGCTTATTTATCGTTGCATATTACACCAGCATCCCAAAACACTTTTAACAACGGTTTAAAATCGGCAGTATCTTGACTATCACGGACACAGTTACATTATGTCTCTGTTTGAAATACATATCTGTCTTTTTAGATTACAGTTTATTTTTCTCACTGTTTAAACAGGTCGGTATTCTTGCTTAAATGAGAGTGTTACACTTTGCATTCTTTTAATAAACGATTTATCCCGACACACTGAGTGAAATGCTTACAAAACTAGAAAGCGATTAATTTCTAAGGATTAAATAACATTTTTATAATCAATTTGAAATGTGTATGTTTGTATGTTTCTCTTGATGTTGAATGATATCATATATATAATCATCAATTTTTCTTTGTATAATGCACAATAGATTAATCATATATAAACTGGCTTCCCGATCTCTTGTACTTAACTTTTACTTTTACTGGCAGATTAATCGGAAGGTCCAGTATCATACATTATCACGTTATATCTTCTTTGGTGTATCTGTATTTCTGCAAAATTAAATCATTTTCTGTAGAAGTAACAGATCAGAACTTGATTGTTTAATATTTGCGATATCTTGTCAAAGTTTATAGCACTTTTATTTATTTCGGTTATATTTTTTCAAATATTATATCTTCTTTGTTCAACTTAGTTTAACTTCAGTCTTATTTCAGCTGTCAGCATCTTGTAAAGTGAAATGCTACATCTGTTGAGTATTAAGCTATCTAAGAAATATCATCTCTTTTGAAGTTTACGTGTAAAAACTTGTGTGCTGAAGTCCAAGTTTGTAAACGCCCCTTCTTAAACTTTGTTTTATATAGTGTACAAAATACAAATAAAAAAATCAATTGAAAGCAACAGAGTTTATAATTAATATAGGTACGGTTACAGTCTGTCTCGGTCTTTTAAAAATGTAATACTACAAATAATTCAATATTCCTTGAGTAATGTGTTACGATTAATCAAACCCCAACGTTACTGGGGAATAAAAGTAATATATGTAATAGTAGGTCAGTTGGAATGATGGACATATTATGAGAGGATAGAAACTGATTAATGGAATGAAAAACATTAGATAAGATTATGACAGGTATTTCTTGGCATTGGATTTTAAGACGTCAATTTCTAATCTGGAGAAATCAGTTCCGTGATAATGTGTTCAAAAGATTGCAGGTTCTTGCAAAAAAAAAACTCTCGTTATAGAAATTTGTTTTGATATTAAACACACGAATAATGAAAAAAAGTTCTTAAAAACTGTTTTAGAGTGACGGGGTTTTGTGGTGTATAACTTACAAGGAGAAACTAAATATTGGAGCTCAGTCAGGCACCTCCAAGATAAATACCAATAGAAGAGTAAGCCTGGTAAGGTGTGTAAGTAATGGATGCAGATAACAAAAGAGATCGCCACCACTAGATTCCGAAGGCGATTTTGTCAATTGAAAAGCAAAAATGAGAGCTCCGAATGACCATCTCCGTCAGACCTCGATTAAGTACTATCTGCCTCTTATATAAGTAGAAAATTGCACCAGGAGTCAGGTACATCCGGTGGAATGATGCTACGATTTCTCCAGAAACATCTATGAAGTTATATGAACCGTTTATATATATATATATATATATATATATATATATATATATATATATATATATATATATTGCTATTTCATGTATGGGCATAACATTTTGTAAGGAGATATAATTCTTTTATGTATCAATTTTCAGTATTTACTTCAACAGTGCTCGATACGTAAGTAACGCTAGTTAGTAAGTTATGAAAATATATTTATTGCAATAAAGCTACACGGAGACTACCGCGTTTCATCCGCAGGGGTATCTTCAGGCTAAAATGCAGGAAGTTAGTTGTGACGGGTGTTTTATATACACGACTAGCTAGTTAACCAATCATATTCTTTGTTCTTCTATAAGCCAATCGTCGGACATCTCACAAACACATGTCCAGTTAGTTTTACTTCCTATTTCTTTTTCTATTGTTCTGTTTTCTATAGAGTGGCTTCTCACAGTTTCTTTGTTATGTCAATGTATGGGTGAATTTATTTTAACACGTGCTTCCTTGTATTCATATATTAGGTTTTAGTTTTTTTAGTTTTTAGGTTTGAGTTTAGTTTATTTTAAAAATCTTATTTGTTTGTTTATTTATTTGTTTGCTTACTAATGTGTTGTTAGCCTAGGGTAACTTGTATTATGTGCAGGCAGCTGTTTGCTATCTCACTTCTACAGTTTAATAGATGTTGGGGTTCTTTAAAGTTTAGGATTTCAAATTTCTCATTCAGACAATCTACACGGGTCGTTTACATTTCTACATGTACTTGCCTGTCGTATTATTTTCCACTCAATTATTGGTGAGCGTCCATTTTCCTTGAGCTCCTGATAATGGTTTGGTAGTGCTGTTTTCATTCGACGTTCTCTGTTTTTAAATGTGCTTTTGTGGTCGTAATATCTGGTTTTTAAATCAAGGGATGTCTCTCTCTATCCTTATTCTATATATATATATATATATATATATATATATATATATATATATATATATATATATATATATATATATATATATATATATAGGCTAACAAGCCTTCAATATATATATATATATATATATATATATATATATATATATATATGCGAGAAAGGTAAGGAGAGAGAGCACAAGACATATATATATGCTATAGCAAAGGATCATTTGAAAACTAGAATACGCATCACCGTGGAGTCGGCTTGTTTTTTTTCTGTGACAAACTAAACAAAGCTTGAAAGCTGGTGTAAGGAGGGGTTGAATGAAACTGGTGCACGTTTAAGGAAGTCTACCCGACATCATTTTTGACACGATGGCACAGATGCTGTTTTTGTAGCAGTATTCATTTATTTAAAAAAGAATGCTAGATAAGTAGATACATTCATACATATAATAATGAACATATTGATATATAAATATACGTGTTTATTTGTCCAGTGTATGTCTCATTTTATTAACTTGTCGTGGGTATTTGTAGTCATGTTTAGAACATTTATAAAATATTTAGTTAATTTTTACATGAATACAATACGCTACATATTTCCCTAAATTGAAATTCTATACTTTCAGGCGATTACGTGTGGCCACCACGAAAGATTTGAGAAAAACAAACAAACAATTCTTTCGGATTTTAGGGTAAAAGAATCATTTTCAAATATAAGTTTAACGTAATATGATCGCCCATGTACGTTTTTTTCTAGCATTTAAGCGCTGATAAACAACGTTGTTTGGCTATGTGGGAACAATTTATGTGCGTTGTTTATTTGGGGGCTCATGCTAAAACATTAGTAAACAAATAATTAATTACACTAAAACGAATCCTTCATCCGTCTGACAAGCAGTCCTCTAAAAACATTATTTACAATTTCTACTAAATATGAGTCAGAGAGACAAGCCACCGCACCAAAAAACTGCAACTTTACCTTCAATAGTACCATACCGCAATCCGGAAATCCGTATGACAAGCGCCCTTCTCTCAACGAACTCCCTTAACCCTACCTTAACCGCTTGGTAGGGTGGCAATACACCTAAATATTCTACCTTAACGCTAACGTTAATCTTACATCTGAGTAACAAAGCCCCCTAAAACCCTTTAACCTAACCAATAACCTACACTATAACCATCATAAAACCACACGTAATTGCCTAAAAATGAAAGGGCTCAGATAAAAGAGATCATTATTAGTTAAATGTATATGCGAACCAGACCTCCAACTAAATTCTAAAGTATATTTTTACGGCAGGTTATTCACGGTGTTCTCTGAGTAGTCACCTTTAAATAGTAGAATCTCATCTGACAGGGTGTAGTTGGGAATTAGTGGTGAGTGGGAATCTACACTAACGCGAATTTATCAATTTACTATTAAACAATAACTATTCACGTTAATGAAGATGACCGATATAAGGTAGTAAATAAATGTAACATATTAAGAAACACTAAAAAACATTTGTATATATATATATATATATATATATATATATATATATATATATATATATATATATATATGTGTGTGTGTGTGTGTAATAACAATTTATAATCGTAATAATTTAAAGCTTACCGGTCAAAATATTGAGATAATCGCGAATAACAAATAGTGTATTATCTCCTTTAGTTTTGAAATATGTATTTTCTATTGTAAGCGCCGGTAGATCTTTTCGTTCGTATATTCTTTAAAGGAGAAAGAACTCTGTTTTGAATTACGCAATGCAAACTCACTTACATTTGGAATAGCGGACCACTTAGATTAATCGCAACGTGTATGGAAGGAAAACTTTAATATTTAGTGAAAAAATGCAATGGTAAGTCGCTTTTTTAGAATATCAGAAGATTCATTTGTCTATACGGTTTATACTTTGTAATTACTACTTTTCTACTTTGAATGGACATGAAGTAGTAACTGTTACTTTTTAAATAAATAAAAAATTCTTGATACGAGACCTTGTTTTAACTAGGAAAATATCTCAATTTATAATTCCTCTGGAATTACATATAAACATCGTTGGAACGTCTAATGACACTTGAGTTAAACACTTGTGTTTTACTACACCGCCATTAAATATATATATATATATATATATATATATATATGTATATATATATATATATATATATATATATATATATATATATATATATATATTCCACATGTAGTTTTGTTCATAAACATTGGATGAAGAATCGTATGAATCTTGCTGATAATTTATAATACTGCTAACAAAATCGAACTGTAAATTTGTTTAGTATACATTTTAATTCATAAACACATATATGGCTATATACATGCATATTTGTTTCGAATAGTTAAGTAAGTTCCATAAGGCTGAGATTCAAAAGAAAATCATCTCCACAAAAATGTATGATTTAAAAGCATGAGTATGCTTTATACGTGTGAGGGCGAGTGGATTAAATTATAAAATTTTATGACTGGATGCCACACAAGTATTTCAATTAGGAATGAACTAGAGAATTGAACTTTTATTGTCTGGAAAATTCTGGTTATCTGACGTCATCATTTCTCTTGAATGCACGATGTGTTGAGATATAGTTTATTCGGCTCAAGTTGAAACATATATGTATTTATGAGGCTTAACAATTCGTATGAATCAAAGTGTATACTATATATAAGTGTGTCGTCGTTATAATTAACTCTATTTTTCTATTTTTATCTATATCCTTAAAGTTTATAACATATCAATTTTGAAGTTGTAAATGAAATAAAGTGCAACTATTTTATTGCTGTTTATTAATGTGTGGTGTGATATCAGAGTCCAGAATGATATTTCTAACACCAACGGGTAACATTAAAAGCCAGAAGCAATATCAATCTTTTAACTCGAATATATCTCGGCAGAACGTAATCCATGTTTAGAAAAACGAAAAAATCCATGTGAATTTAATATGACATATTTAGTTTTGTTTCTTATTACAGCCCCCAAAAATGTGTAAAGGTTAATACAATTTTAAAAAAATATATGTTTCTTGTATGTTCGATCCGATTGTTTATTTGTTCTGTGGTATAGATTAAGTAATCAATCTTTTTGTAAGAAGTTGAGCCCGGAACATAAAATGTTTTGTAATGCAAATTACTTTTTTTTACTGTAGCCTGGATTAAGTAAAAAGGTATTTTTGTATATTTCTTGTAAAAGGCCGGAATAAAAACTGTTTATATTTTTAAAAGGCATACAAGGAGTGAAAGTCGATTTTGATATATGTACTGTTTTCCGGTTTGTTACCAAAATAACAATATTGTGTTGTGACATTGAAGGGCCAGTAATAATCAAGACAAAAATAGTGTATTAACAAAAGTATGTTACAGAAGATACGCGTCGAATTCTGAGGCCATAACTGTCACAATAACTGCTACGAAGTTTAGTCGCAACTGTATTTATTGTGTCTGATTCAGTCTATTTATTTCTGAAATAGATAGATCAGCTTACACCATAACATATAGTATATATTGGCATGACAACACTTCCGTTAAGAATCTCGGGTGTAAACCAGCAATATCTCAATTATTATATAAACTATCCTCATGTGTTATGTTGTCTGAACGTCTGGATTTTTGCAAATAAAAATATAATTATTGATATTAATCTTGTCAAATCGCGTGTTAATGGTAGGAAAGCGTTGGTTTTGTTATTATCTCACTGGAACAAGATGTTAACTAAGTGTGTTTAATAAAATAGTATTGCCTACACGTTACGAATAAAAGCAATTTTAAGAATTTAATTTAAACGCATCTACTTCTTAATCTGATAGCGGAATAATACATCGCAATGTCGATATATATATTTTACACTTCTGGAAAGATCCCTAAGAAAACGTATAGATTTTTACAATATACTTTGTCGGAATATGTATTTTCAGAAAAAACCTAAAGCAAAATATATTGTAAAGAATATGATGAAAGAAAAGAAAAAGTAAAAGGTTAGTCAGAATAACATATATATTTGACTGATACAATAGTCTCGTATTGAGAAATTATATCTCTCAATTTTATTAATACGTATGTATATATATATATATATATATATATATATATATATATATATATATATATACATATATATATATATATATATATATACGTTTTTCAGAAGTATGATATATATATATATATATATATATATATATATATATATATATATATATATTTAATGTTTACTCGATAGGTGTTAATTTTATTCGTTTCCAAATGTGGGACTGGAAGTTTAAGTAAACGCTTGTCACCTACTTGTACTATGTAATTATGAAAATAAGTCGAGGAATTACTAGCATAGTAGTAGTATAAATATAAATTCATTGTAAGTAAGCGACACAGCAACGTCTGTCTTTCATTATGAAAAGAAAATCATCAAACATTAAACACTGCTTTTATAAGCTTTGTTATTAATTTCTGGAATGAAACATGATTGTTTCTGTGAAGTTCAGTTGCCATGAATATATTTTCTATACTACTACTAGGTACGTGCAAAAATCGCCTTGCCTAGTACAAACTATGATTATTAAAAAGCGTTTATCATTAATGTTTAATTTGTTTTCGTGTAAACTTTGATTGTGTTTTAAAGCCTAAACTTAATCTATAAATGAAAAAATATGTATATTTACGTGTGTAAAAAAATTATAATTAAAATTGTCGTCACGACGGCTTAAAAAACAAACATTCAGTTAATTCAGAACTTTAGAAAATTACTTGTAAAAATCCCTTGAAAGATAAGTATAAATTTTCTGGAACTATTCTAAAGATAATTATTAAATTAAAGTCATAATGTAGTGAATTAAAACAGAAATGTCCTACTTTATACAAAGATTTAGCTAAATGATCTTCTCAAATTTCATAGTTCAGTAAAATCCGGAATTCGGTCAATCGGTAAACAAAGTCGGTTCGCTATGAAGAATATATAGCAGACAAAAATGTAATAATTTATAATTTAATTCATATATAAAATAGTTTTGTGATAGTTTATAGAAATTGAAAATGATTATACATTTATTTCTTTATTTTTTTAAGGTAATAAATAAATGTTATTTATTTAAGTACTATCATGTTGGTATAATGAAAAAGGAATGCTTTTTTATTAAAATATTTGCGAATGTACGCAATTAAGATTTTATTTATTTTCATCTTAAATTAATCATATCTCCTTTGGTATTAGTTTTTTTTTAATTTAGTAATACTCTGAAATTTTTGATGACGTCTGTTTACCAATGTTTTTCTATAAAATTTGAAATAAAACTTTCTTTAAAATGTTGTAAAAATTATTTTACGTTACGAACTTCGTCAATTGTATCAATTATTTTTGCATGATGATTAAACACGTTAGTTGCTCGATTCATTCTTAATGTGTCGTAACGATAAATTAAATTATTTTTTTAAAAAATAAAGCTAAAAGTGTATTTTCTTTATAATTTTAAGTGTAAAAAATGAATTAAAGTCAATGACTACACTGAGAACTTATTCATTGAAACCAAGAAGTTAAAACAATTAGTTATTAATAAATAAATAGAATTCAATTTACAAAGAAAATATCATATTTGAATTCTATTTATTTATTAATAAATAATTGTTTTAAACTCTTTAAATAATATTTATTAATGAAAAAATATTACAAAATAAATAAAAAACTTACTTTTTATCTTTCCAAATAATTGACGATGAATTATGAAATTAACGAATTGTTGAATCTCAAAACATAATATTTTTAGCGCGGTGTTGGGGTAGTGAATGGTAGTTGGAGGGCTAATACCAACTGTTTATTGCAGAACAGGCCACCATACCCATCCAAGTATATTGTTAGTAGAAATTATCCAATTTTTAAATTCTTTTCTTCGTGATGATTCTGATACTCACTTTTTTCAATTTCTTTCGGGACGTTGGTGTTTACATTGCAATTGAAGGGAGATTATAAAAATAATTTCTTACGCTGATGATAGCACGTTCCTATGCGAAAGGGAATATAATTATATCGCATTTTTTGTTTTCCAGAAATGTTAATCATTAAAATCACATAACATATTTTGTTGCAATTATATTATTTTGTCAGTGAAAAGTGTTATAAAACAATGCTTTATCGACTGCTAACATTGCTACTTCAAGAAATTATTTTTTATTTGAGTTACTCTGATTTTATAACACTGAATTTAGAAGCTTTTTTCGTAATACATATTACATATTTAAAAAATGCTATTGTTAACATCTACTGCGCTTTATTCTCATTAAAAAGCCAAAAATACATCATGCATTTTTTATTAATACTTAAAAATATAACTTTAGTAAAAGTCTATTTTTTTTCAACAAATAATACACTTTAACAAAGATTTTAAGAAAAATAATGGTTTCATAATATCCCGTGATCGTTTATTAGAAAATACCAAACATATCATTACCATTGGTTTATTTAGTGAATATAGGTTAATTATTAAGTGAAGGGAGAGGCAAAATGTTTTTACATATTGGGGATCAACCCTTGAGTGTGCACGTACCTAACTACTACTAATTCGACCCATTGTGTGACTAAATACTAAATATGTATGTCATATATTATGGTACTAACAATATGTGTATATACGTGAAATTATATATATATATATATATATATATATATATATATATATATATATATATGTAGATTAAAACAAAAAGGTAAACTTTTAGAGAGTTGGACCTATTGTGAAATAAGGAAAGCTTAATATACTGGATAGACCAAAGATATGGTAAGTCATTGAAAATTGATTTGACCTGCAAATGGAAGCAAATTGATATCTTCAGTTGTTCAAAACAAGGAGCAGTTTTGTTAATAAAAACATTAATTTTAATCACTTTCATTCCTTAAACCAGGCTTTTCAAAGATTAAAATCTTATCATCAGAGGAAAAATTATGATTGATAAGTTGACAGGATAGGACTGTCAAAGTTCTAAATTTGAAAGAGTTTTTAAAAAACACTAACCGGAACTCTGAGGGGGATAAAAAGTCAAGAAGGAAAAATAATATCTGGTGTAACCCTCCCTTCAATTGCAATGTAAACACCAACGTCCTGAAATAATTTTTAAAAATCTTAGACAAATGTTTTAGGTACCTCCATAAATATTGCACAATACTAAATAAAAAGCCCATTAAGATATCCTACTCTACTATGCCTAACATAGCGAAAAATATAATTATCTCCAATAATACAAAAATAAAAACTGCCCAACAATTTCCCTCCTCTCCAACATAAATGTAATTGCCGTAGACCCAAAGATTGTCCCCTTAATGGTGATTGCATTCATAGTGATGTTATATACGAGTGCACTATTAAGGAATTCCGACAGAACTCTGGCTATAATTCGAACTCCGTCTCGGCAGCCCTGCCACCTTGACGTACTGCTCCCTATCCCTCTGCTCCGCTTATTCAAAGTACCAGTAACGACCTCTCTAGATCTTACTCCTCATCTTCACCGAGTAATCTTGAACCCTATACAATTGGCAGTAATACCCCGGTTGTTCTAGGCCCAACCCCAGCACTCCAAGCTAATATAGTTTCATTCCAAACAGTTACCAATGCCCCTAATTACCCAAATGCAAATTCTGCACCTTGCCAAATTCACACATACATAGGTCTTAGCGCTTTCCCAATTAAGATAACAATCTCAAACCACATGCAATCATTTAAATAAAATAACGATAACCCCAGCACCTCGCTTTCTAAATTAATTAGAAACCTTAAAAGCAATAATACACCCTACTCCTTACATTGGTCCATCTTGAGAAAATCTAGATAATACACCCCAGGATCTCCGCACTGAAGCCTTTGCACTCTGAAAACTTACGCAATAGCCACAGCTAATAACTCATTAAATACTATTAACTCTAAAAACGAATTGATCTCCCATTACAGACACAAGTGTAAATACAAATATACCAACTTCTTGGCCCCTCCAGATACCTCCCCACCCAACAATATTTAATAGATTTCCCCCTCCCCATATCTTATAATCTCTGTACTTACTATTTACCTATCCCAGATTGCCCCTATACCAATCCCTCTGATGTGAACATTTAACCTATCCTTTAAAATTTACTTATCTAATGCTGAATTGCTTTGCTGCCGGACTTATGCTTCGCGGTGTCGCTGATGTTGATACTGATTTGCCATCCCTTATAATTTGTTCGTTTTTACACCCTATCCAACGTCGTTCTTTCTCCCATTGAATTGTCCTGTATATACCTCATTCCTATTTCCCCTATCTTTATTCTTTGTCTAGGCTTTCATTCCGTTTTCACATTGAATAATTTCCTTTTACTCTTGTGTACATGGGTACCTTTAATAGGTGGTTTGAGACTTCAGATGCATGTATTGGTACTGTTGAGTGTATGAATAATTGCTTTTCATACATTCAGCATGTGTATATATATATATATGTAGTTGTCTAGGATCTCAAGTGTATGTATTGATGCTGCGCTTGTGTGTGTAAGCGGTTTTTGCTGTGCAAGTGTACGGAAGACGCTTAGGTGGTTGTGTCTTTTGTGCATATGTATATATATATATATATATATATATATATATATATATATATATATATATGTATGTATATATGTATATGTATATGAATATGCATGTATGTATGTATATGTTTGGTGTTTTTATATGTGCATTTATGTGTGTATATGCGGCTTTGTTCACGTGGTTGTTTACATGTGCTTTATTCACAATTCATGTCAGATTACGGTGGATGTTCAATGATGTAATGAGCAATAGTTCACTACCGCGAGCGGGTGGAGGCAGCATTGCAACTATCTACCTATCTACCCCATCTTTAAATCCTATTATCTATTCTTTGTTTTTCACTATTAATTTTTATTTTTATTTATTATTCATTAGTCTAAGTTGTTTTGCATTTGCTTAACCCCCCTATCTTTTCCCTATTATTAACCACCTACATTGTCGATTTATTTATAGATTGACAATTGATTCAAAATCCCTTAGCACCCCTTTTACCTCTTAAAGAAACTTACTCAGACCGTAAGAATTATAATATGACAGACAATTCCCATTTCTTGTTAAAACAAGAAACTGGGAATTAACCTTATTAGCGACACCAGTTCTTCTTTCTTCCTTTTCTTTTTTCACACCCCCATAAAAAACCCTGTCACAATATTCTTTCCCCATCCAAAATTATCTCAGCTTAATCTTCCTTAAAAGCCAGTTTTTGGTTTATTATATGTATTTAATTTACTTACAGTCCCCACGTGAACATAATTTCACTGTGCTGACCAGACATTTTGTATTTTTGTATTCGGCCAACTTGGAATTTAGTTTTATCACTTTTTTATCATTACTTTTATCTTCCGCTCCCTTTTTTCTGCCTAAATATCATTTTGATTTGAATCATTTATCCCCTCCCCCACCTGTTAGATAGCATTTTTTTTCACTCGCTTTTCTTTTTCTCTTTTTTCTTTTTTTCTTTTGATCTTTGATTCCTACACTTTCTTCTGTCTCTATATTTTGTCTAGCGTTTTATTTCTCTTCCATTTCTTTTTGTCTTCCCTTTTTTATGCTATCCCACAATTCCCAAGTAATGTTTATACATTGCAACAGTTCACTTTGACTCCATTGAGATTTTGTCATTGTTTTTGCCTTGGAATACGCTTAACTGAAAACGGGAAGAATATTGTTTTCCTTAACATGGCCAATCTTATTTGATTCCTTTCTCCGAGGACAACAGACCTGCGTGGAATCGTCGTCATAGGATTTTTATACAAATTCCTCTGGATTTACCAATATTTCTGAGCCCCACGCTTTTTTTAATTTCATTATTGGTGATTCCCATACCCGTTTGAGCTTTAACATTTTTTTAAAAACTCTTTCAAATTTAGAACTTTGACAGTCTTATCCTGTCAACTTATCAATCATAATTTTTCCTCTGATGATAAGATTTTAATCTTTGAAAAGCCTGGTTTAAGGAATGAAAGAGAAGAAAAATAAATGTTTTTTATTAACTAAACTGCTCCTTGTTTTGAACCACTGAAGATATCGATTTGCTTCCATTTGCAGGTCTAATCAATTTTCATTGACTTACCATACATACATATATATATATATATATATATATATATATATATATATATATATATATATATATATATATAGAGAGAGAGAGAGAGATAGAGATTGTCATCCACTAGGATAAAGAGAGAATTGGAGAGTGAGAAAGATATATACTTTTATATATTGATAGATAATTATGTACGAATAGACTTTTATGGAAAATATGTCCGTAAATGGAAATATAGATCGATATACGTGATGATAATCGTGGCTAATTTTGTATAACATCGAATTATTTGAAGCGCAAAATCTGTCAGAATTACAGCATAAACATAATAGCAAAATGCATTACGTGTGTGACGCAATCAGCCAAGATGGGGAACATATATGAAATGGGAAGAATTCTCTGTGTTTTCTTCTATGTCAGCTACACGAGAAACAAATGTGGATATTATAGCCTGTTCGAATAGCGAGCGTTTTTTACCAATCTACAAATCCTTTATTACTCTAGCAGCTTTAAGCATTCTTCAACGAAATACGACAAAAACATAGAAGATTCACAAAAAAGAGAAAGAGATAAAACGAGACAGAGAGAAAGCGGTGAAGTGTGTAACCTTGGGAACACCTGGAAATGTAATAACTCCATATTTCATTCCCTTTAGAGGTTTCCTACAAAAAAAAATTCACTGGATAACACGTAGCACATAGAATGTGAACAACCAATAATGCATATTTAAAAAAGCGGCCATTTAATCTATGCGTACAGGGAGTTAAATTGTAATTCCAAACATGAGCTTTACAAGACGACTACTGACCGACGGCCGAATCATTTTTTTTTAAATGCGTGGATACATATACAACTGCTATTTCTCATTTATAATGATAAAACGACGAGCAGGTCGACAGACACTATATTTCTATACAAAATACCCGAAAATAGAGATTGCTTCACAGTTTTCCAACGGGTAACTATAAGTAATACAATAGCTCAGAATGACATTGAAAACGGCACACCGATCCGATAGTCCAAACTGATATCAACGCGGGGCGTAACGCACACCCCAGCCACAGTTGTGTAATGAATTAAAAAAACACGCATTACATAAAGGCATCATTAATTACTGTGAAGATTCCATGCAAATGTACAACATTCTAATATAGCAACGCGGTCTCAAAGATGAAAAAAACACTCAGAAGTTCACGGCATGACAATCACGCTTTGTCAAGTGCCAACACATTTTTATGAAGAGAACATTAGTGGGAATAATCAAATCATTATAAAACGAATTACATTATATATATCGCATAACTGTGCCGAAACCCCAATTATTATTAACTCATTCAACTCATATCCATTGTCACGCAATTCATCATTTTAGATAAAATTGTTAGACATGCCTAGTAACCGTTAATAATATTTGTAATGTAAGCTATATCGATTGGCACGTTTCTATCAATAGAAACACATTTGTCAAACTTCATGAGAATATTTGGAATTGTATACAGTTCTGTATCTGTCTCAGTCAATTTTCTTTCTACAATATAATAAGCAGCACATATATCGACATACCAAAATAAAGAACAACATAAAACATAACAGAATGATATTCATAATTTCACGAAAAATGACTTACAAATCCTTAAATTCATAATAAATCGTGTTCTTGGACTTCGTTTTATATAAACTGGTTCACTAGTGCATAATTAATAATAAATAATAAATAAGCATTGAAATATAAGATGTGAAAAATTAAGAACACCTTCTGATATGAAACTGTCTTTACACTATTCTTACTTAATGGAGTACATATGTTTCTTTTGATACAAGGCCAGTCAAAAAGAATAAGGAGAATAACTACTTACCTTTAAAAAGTGCTTGCTAAGTTGCGTGAAAACAAATATATCTTCGCACTTTTTACCTATATTCATATTAGATATTGAACATTTACTCCTAGAATATTTTTCACTCAATACTTTGACATAGTAATCTTTGTAAATGTCATATAATTAAGTATAACATTCAGACAAACCTATATATATATATATATATATATATATATATATATATATATATATATATATATATATATAAATATATATATTAATATCTGCGTAAATCAAGTTAATGAAATCTTCCTCATCTCTATAATACAGTATCTACTTCTCTCATCCTCAACTCTGTCCCTGTCTCTGTCTCTGTCTGTCTGTCTCTCTCTCTCTCTTTGTGGCTCGCTATATATGCTAATATATTGTCATATTTTATATATTACATATAGTATATTTAATCTATATTTGCATTGTTCATATCTATACGTCGCTTACAATGTATTCATATTTATCATTATGTCTATCTATAATAAAATATATATCTATAATAATATATGTGATGACATTTTGAACTTTGGGCCAATGATCTACGGTAAATAAACATGATCATAAGCTCATTTATAATTATCTTTTTTCTCATTCTCATGAGTAGAATAAACTTTACCCCTGATTTATTATAATTTATTTTGCCAAATATGGACAACATAATTGTATATAAATACACTCATTCTTCTCTGCCTGTCTCTCTCTCCCCCTCTCTCTCGCTCTTTCTCTCTCTCTCTCTCTCTCTCTCTCTCTCTATATATATATATATATATATATATATATATATATATATATATATATATATATATATGTTAATTTATATTTTATTTTTAAATTTCACCCGCTGAAATAACATCAGATAGGTTCATGTTTGACGTTAGTCTTCTCGGATGTTCTCTTTCATAATTCGTTCGCTTGTGAAACACCAAAAAGTCTTGATATAAACCACTCCCCATCACCATTCTCAACGATGTTTATTTTCAGATTTCGACTGCTAAAACAATATCTGAAATGGCCATGTTTGACATTTTCACCTTCTTCTAACATATTATGTTAATAACGCGTCCTTTAGGGTAACACTGAAATATATTGATATTCATAACTCATCAGCTTTTAAAACAGATGTTTATTTTCAATTTTGCAACACAAAAAATAAAAAAATAGATGTGTTTTATCATACGTTCATTTCGTGTTTTATTATTTAATTATTTATTTTAAGTTGCGATCGCTAAATACAAATCAGAAATATATATATATATATATATATATATATATATATATATATATATATATATATATATATATATAATGGTAATAATCCAGGTAAAAACATCCACAGGATAGTAACTCAAAGAATTTCAACCGGGTTTATAAAAAGTGCTCAATATCAAATAGAGATTTATATATGATAATTTTTATTTACACTGACATGTACAAAATCTGCGACACTGGCATGTCGAGGTTATCGATCAACAGTTATTATAAACTGAGATCTCATCAGGCAGAGTAAGAATCCGATCTTACCCTCAGATCATATTTGGAGAGAATGAAGTTGAGAGAAAAAGAAGAAGAAGAAAAGAAATTTAGAATTCCAAAATTTAGGGAGTCACGTGATTTAGGGCCGTTAAAATTTTTGAAAGTTAAAAACTAAAATCTTAAAACTTAAAATTAAAATCGAAAATCTAAAACAGACAAAACAAATACAAATAGATAAATAAATGAAATAAAATAAAATAAAAGAAAGTTAAAGAGAGACATACAATGAAGAGAGTAGATAGGTAGATAAACAGATAGAGAAGTGAAAGCGTCTGTTAGTTCAGACCGAGAGAGGAAAAAGGTGGGGGTGGGGAAAGAGACATGCAGGGTAATATGTCATATATATATATATATATATATATATATATATATATATATATATATATATATTATTATTATTATTATTATTATTATTATTATTATTATTATCATTCAAAATAACCGACAACTCGTGTCTGGATATTTTTGTATGGATCCCTTCCATTTTTCGGATTAAAGTCCTAATCTCGGATTAAAATTGGCTGATGAATCTGCCGTAATTTTCTTTTAGGTCCAAAGTACTTTCTGACCCATCTGGGATATCTTCAGTGAGAATAATGTTAATACGGTAAAGACCTGGAGTGAGTTTATAGTAAATGTTGGCGGGAAAATTTAAATACAAAACTATATTTATTTAGTATTATGAACATTTAAGTATATAAGTACTAGTGTTAAAATTAATCCTGTTAATAACCGTTTTTTTGTTTTTATGTGTAAAGCTTCTAGTATATGGAGTTTTTGTATATTAGTATTGTGTTCTAGGATGTTAGTATTGTCTAAAAGAAGTTTTCGGATTTGCGAGCGGGGACAGGAATGTTCGTTAATGAGGTGTCTGGCTATGGCACTATTATCCGATAGATGCCTGGTCAACCCCCTGGACAAAGTCGTAGTAGTCGAGCAACTGTATACGTTTTTTCTTGGTTGTCAGAGACACAGTCTCCCAATACACATTTAAACTCGTATACAAGGCCCGTTCTATTCAAAACTCTAATCGAGGGTGAAGAGTTATTTATAATTATAACATTAGTGGTGTTAGTTTCATTGTAGTAAATTATTAGTTTAACTTTTTTATTTGCGTCGGTGGGGAGTACGTATTTATTAATAATATTTTAAAGAACCTGTTCATCTGTTATATAATTATGGTGAAATTGGTTGCGGTAAAATAGTTTAATAATCTTGTTGAGTGGAGAATTGGATTCATTGTTGTTGTTATTATTATTATTATTATTATTATTATTATTATTATTATTATTATTATTATTATTATTTTATTTTTTTTTTTTAATGACATAATTTTAAACAATTTTAATTTTTTAAATAATAATCCTTGTTCTAATTATGATAAAAACAATAACATTTTTTAGCTTCAGCAAAATGTTTTCAATGTAAGCCTTAAACTTTCGGGATCTTAATAAGCACACTAAATTAAGGAAATCTTACTTAATTGTTGTCTGATGCTTTTGGATCAAATTCTCTACAGTATTGTACGCAATGATATAGTATTTAGATTTTTGACATCATGTGAGAATCAAAATATCCATGCTATTGTAGAAATGAAAATAGTGAATAAGGTTTCTGAAAATTAATTTAGCAATTGTTCTTATATAACTGTGTATTGAAATATGAAAGGCTACTTAAATATAAGAGTGATATTTAAAATATTAGTCGAACTTTGAATGAGAAAAAATAAATGTAAAATGAATGAAATAATTGAATGAAGAAAAATGAATAGGTAATTATTAAACCACAATTAATAAAAAAAAATTAAAATAAAAATACATAAAAAATAATGAAAAAGTTAATGAAAATAATTACAAAATGTAAGGAACATGAACATTTTTAAAATATATGAAATGATTAATACAAAAAGATGAAACGAAAAATATTAATGAAAAATTAATGAAAGGTTTGATGAAATACGTAAGGTAAAATTGAATCAAAAGAAGTTAATGAAAAATGCATGAAAAAACGGATTAAAATCAATGAAAGAATATGAAGAAAAACAAAAGAGAAAACATGAATGAAAAAATGAATGAATAAATAAAGACACTTTTGATTGAAATTTTTTTTGAACAAACTGAAAACAAATAAAAGAGCAATAAATGCAAAGGGAAGGAAAAAGGAATGACAAAATTAATGGCAAATGAAAATAAATCATAAGCATGTATTACATGTTGTTTTGGAATTTTAGACGGAGAACCATACACACATATTTAACATTGATATACTTTTATTATGACTCCCGCGCAACGCCGAGTAATTTTTCTTGTAAAAAATAGTATCAGAAAACACAGTAGTGTAGTTTTTTTTGTCGGCAACGTGGCCTATAAACATACCTGTGTTTTCTATTATATTGCGCACTTTGAATTGTCTAACTAATTCCACTTACAATATATTATAATATATTATTACTATTATGACTCCTGGGCAACAATAAATGGTTTGTGAAGTATACAGTATAACAACAGGTTTCTCCCGGGCAACGCTGCGATTAAACACAGCTACTCTATGTAGAATATTGACCAAATTTGGTTAATGTATACCACTTCCCATATGAAATGCTATCATTTTAGTATTATGATACTATACCAAAACACAGTGATGTTGGTTTTCCTGGGCTACACGGATTTTACCTACTCTTTCGAAGATATTGAGCACTTTGGATTGAGTAACTTATATTACTTACCAGATATTCTAATACAGTTTTATTATTATTTTTGTACCGGGCAACACAAGGAAACTTGTCTAGAGACAATTAAGTTGTTTCTCCTCTGTGAAGCTGCTCTTAAACATACCTACGCTATCCATAATATTGAGTACTTTAGATTATAGCTCCCGGGCAACAACATTATAAAAGTGTAAAGAAGAGTATTATGCCGGGCAACACAGCGTTTAACTATATCTTAAGTATTTAGCACTGTAATGAGCACTTTTGTTACTACTTGCTCTATCAAATATATTGACCGCTTTGATGTATAGCCCAAAGGTTATATAATAATATTAAAACAAGACGGAAGAGTTATTTATCCCGGGCAACACTGCGTTTCAACGACATGGATATATCTAGATATTGAGCACATTTAAAATAAGGGTCACCTTCAGAGCACTACTAAACAACGTTTCTGCCTAACAGCACCTATTTAGTAAGTAAGGCTTGAAAGAATAAAATTCAGTAGGCCTGCAGAACGAAATTTTATCCACACAAAAAGAATCTTGGAAGCCTCCAATGTACTACTGATATTATATGTGATAGATTAGAAAATGTCCTCAAATAGCCTACACACGCCTCTTGAGCACTACTAAAACAAGCTAAATAAAATCAAAGATGCTTCCAGAGCACTGCTAAATCCAGCTTTCCGAGTTTCTTACTCCTCTATGTTTGAAGAACCGTTAAGAAACGTTAAATAAAATAAAATAAAATAAAATAAAATCTATTCCCGGAAGTATGTTCAATCTATTAATTAATTACGTTAGAATTCCAAGAAAAATGATCTAAACACTTAAACCCCCTTACTACATCTGTCCCATACCCCCCTTTAAGGGTGGATATAGAGATCCACGAATACATCTATTAATCTGTTAATTTGATATTAGAATACACTTTTAGATATTATTTAGATTCTCTTACTTGTTTTTATATAGTGCACACACACATTAGGTTTTATATACATCATTTTTCTGTATACACGCCTAACATCATAAGGTGATAGTTTATAGTGTGGACCAATTTTCAGTATTTACTTCAACAGTGCTCGATACGTGAGTAAGTCTAACTAGTAAAGTATGAAAATATATTTTAGCTTGACTACTCCATACGGATATAAAATGCGTACTTATCTGTGTAGCTCAATTGACACAATATATATATATATATATATATATATATATATATATATATATATATATATATATATATATAGTACTACATTCCACATGAATAAAAAAAAC
The DNA here is from genome assembly GCA_963556195.1 of Sepiola atlantica. Taxonomy (NCBI): domain Eukaryota; kingdom Metazoa; phylum Mollusca; class Cephalopoda; order Sepiida; family Sepiolidae; genus Sepiola; species Sepiola atlantica. Next base: position 82,404,989 of record OY744520.1, read on the forward strand.
CATCAGTGTAGCTCCGATATGTGGATGGCACGCTGATACAATGGCCTCATCATGAAGGTATACACCCATAGCTGGGCCATATGCGCGCCATCCGTACGTCTATACAGGTCACTAGGGATTTCAGCTGTAAAATTGCAACTATTGTTCTTAGAGTCATAACTATTTACCATGTAATAATATGTGCTATTTACAACATTAAATAAGCATAAAACTGTTGATTTGCCGTAATCCGATACACCACACACAATTGATTGCTCCTATTGCTGCTGATAATGATAAGTATGATTATAATGCTCATGATATATGTTTTGATTTTTGATTTATTGCTATTTGAAATCAATCAATCTGTTGCGTATTTGGTCAATCGAAGCGAATTCAGAGACACGCACAGTTATTGATTTCAAATAGACACCATCGATCGTTCGATATGTTTATTTTCATCAAATGCAACACGATCGTCGTAAAATCCTGAAACTATGATCAGTCGTCCGATCATGTATTTGTAAAAAACTAATATTTATCCGTGTTCCTGATAACACCATAAAACAGTTGCCAAACTTTCTTTGCAACGATCAATTCCCACGTCTGTTTGGTGAACAAAACCTGGAACATATTTTTCTCAATTGTTTTTTAAAATTTGATCTTTTAAATAATTATATATTTGAAGACTGAAACAACAATCGTTATAGCTTTATTTGCCAATGAGCATATTAAAACTTTATGTCTGCAACGCAGTTTGTTATAGTCTCTAATTGTTCAAGCGATGTTAACTTAGAATCCATACTATGTTTGTGCCGTCTACCTATTTACATATGTGCGGATGCGAAAGACACCCAACCCCTACACCAAGTTCACACATAATGTTTGTTCAAGGCCACCTTTTAGCGATTCCTACCATATCAAGTTCCAAAGTTGTCTCGGACACACATTAAGACTATATATATTAAGTACCTTTTACTTATCGTTTTAAATGGCTTATCACATGAATTTGTTAATCTCACGAGGATTCAAATGATGATATTCATTTTTCATTCGAATGTTATATATTATAAGACTAAATAGTACATACATGTTCGTGGCGAATGCACATGAGACAGGAGTGTTTATAATAAGTGGTAATGTGTCAGTCAAATAGTGAGAAAGTTTGGCAAATGCTGTTATACTTACTATGTCGCAGATGGAAACTTACCCAATGTAAACTGACAGATAAGCAATGATTAAAGACGTCACCCACTCTAATCTTACGTAAGTTCATGTCGGATTCATTTTTATAGTTTATTTAACTTGCAAAATACTTTAAAATGACGCAATAATGACGTTGTGAAGAACGCTTTCAAGTATTGTTCTTGTTATATTGTACACAGTAACGAATATGTTACCATCATCGTATGAGTTTAACGTCATATGTATACCTCTATTAACTTATTAAATATAAGTTAACTAAAGTGCCGATTAAAAATTGTACGGTTACGAGAAAAGCGTACAAATAAGTAATTTGTTGGAGCGAAAGAAAACAAGGTTCATACTGTATCTTTTTAAAACACATATTACGTTTAGCAGCGTAATATAAAAGAAATAACTACTAAAAGCAGTGTTCTATAATGACACATTTTAAACATGTAATATTTTGAAGCAATGATAACATAGCTTGTACAATATCAAATGCAACAGCTACTAGAAGAAAAAAGTCGTTAAAAAGCTAGAAAAAACTGAAGAAAGGCATCGAGGAAAATAAAGACAGATTTCAAAATCTTCTACTGAAACAACAATAAAAATCTGACGAAAAACTACTGGAAGAAAAAAAGAAGCCGACAAAAAACTACTGAAACAAAAAAAAACGATCGAGATATTAAAATATAAATAGAGAAAATATCACATAAGGATCAAAGTAACGAAAACAATAATGCTTTTTCGCAAAATGCCGTTTTCAGTGCACCAGGATAAAACTATTGCTTCATATTTAAGAAAGTATGACTACCTAGTTTATTGTAAACATTGGGTAGAATTTAAAAAAGGTTCACCTACTTCTCTTAAAAGTAAGCACTACTAAACATGTTAAATTCGTGGACTTTATATTACACCGAAAACGAGCGACTTGACTTTTTCTGAAGCTATTTATCTTTTAACATACTTATTCAGCCCTCAGTGTTTTCTGCTTCAACACACGGTTGAAGTTTTTGAATTTGTTCAAATAACACAGTATAAATTACGCGACGTTCCTGTCAATCAGTTATAAAGTCCGTGACAACTCCAAATTAGCTGAGCTTAGCGCGGATGACAACGTCTTAATTATTAGGGGTGTCTTTCCTGGTCCAATATTTATTGTCAAAGCTAAGTATGTATCTTCTAGCTTGTAATATTAATTTGATCTCTATATTATCTCTAATTATTTATTTGCTTGAATTAGTGCTTTATTAAAGATGGTTTGGGGATATCGATTGTTAGTAGTTATTTATATCGAAAGTTATGAAATTTAGTCTGGATTTATCTTTAATGTTAATAAACAATTTAATCGCAGTGTCTGAGGATTGCCATAGCGAAAACACATGGTTTCCTTAATTCCTGGTATAATTCTGTCTAATATTTATACTTATAATTCCTATGTCCGATTTAGAAGTGCAAATTATCCTTATTGAGGGATTGTCATGGAAGTTACTGTTGTGATCTTTAAGGGAGAATCTTGGAGTTGCCGGGGTGGCTATTTTAGCGTGATTAGTAATGTTCAATGATGTAAGCAAGGCTCTCGCCTCTTTCTGTATATTGTTCAGAGTATGTGGTTGTTTAATTTTGTAGGATTTAATAAGTTCTTTATAGATGAAATGGTTGTAAGAGTTGTACTCCAGTTTATACTAGTTTTTTTTTTATCCGCTGAAACTATTATATATGGGTTTGTTTTCACTTTCTTTGCAAAATTGTTGATTTTCTTAACAATCGGGTTTGATGAATTTTTACGTTTTTTAAATTTAATTTTCCTCACGGGATTGAATAAGGCATCTTTGAATTCATCTAAATAGTCAAGGATATGGTTTTCAAGCCATGTTGAGCAGCGGCCATCCTTTCCATTTTGTTATGTTCTCTATATCAATTCTAAAGGAAATTGGGTTCCGGTTGGGAGATGTGTGTTGTATTTGGTCGGTTTTGGGATGGTTTTTTTTTACATTTAGGTCATGGTGGAAACTTTCCCTCTCACATTTATCATAAATGTCTTCAACGCTTGGATAAGTCTGCGTTTGTAATTTTTTGGAGAGAGGATGGGTATATTTTTTCCTGAAAGTAGGAGAAACTCTTTTCTGAACATATCAGGACAGATAGAAACAGCTCGACCTTACGGGAGCTTAAATAATATTAAAATGTTGAATTGAATTAAAGATAATTGAATTATCGTTTAATAATAATCTATCGTTATCCTATTAAGCTCAATTCATTGAATAGAGCAATCAATTCTAGAGATGAAAGATGAGAATTAAAAATTGTAAAGATACAATATTCATTAGAACGTCTACAGTTCAAAGCAGGGAGCTTCATATCCTAAATCAATGTATTTTTAAAGATACAATCTTTTCACCAGAAGACAGCGAACAACCGATACTGTAATTGTAAATATTATCGGCAACATTAAACTTTGAAAATCTTACATGAAATAAAACAAAATCAAGACCAAAAAATAAAGAGTCTTATGTTGAGATGAGAGCGTAGAGTGAGGGTGGACGCCGTCTAAAAACACGTAAAAAATAAAAACAGCTTTTATATTGGCTTGGTTTGGTAGTTTTGTTTTACGGCATATCAACCCTTTTTGGGTTATTAAATGCCGAATCTGGTCTTGTTTTCTTCTCTTTTTTGTTTCTTTCCCCTTTTAATATCTGTTTCTATTTAACCCATAGTTGGGACCCTAACAGGTACTACCACTCCGGGTCAGGGTGGACCTGGGAGCAATGGTAATTAAGAGGAGGCTCCACATTCCCCAAAGTCCGTAAGCCGGATCTCACCATCGGATGTGGTTTAAGGTCATATCCAGGACCGGGAGTAGGGTAGGAAAAATAAAAATAAAAAAGGGGAGGGAGAAAGGGAGAGGGGCTGTTGTTTTTGTTTTTGGTTTTGTAGAACATAATTAAGTTTTACAAAAAAAAAAAAAAAAAAAAAAAAACGTCAATGTAGGTGAATTTCGTCTCAGGGAGCCACAGGGCAGCCTGATCTGGTATCACCAGCAGCTTTTATATTGAAAATGAATGTTAGAAAAAGAATAATACTCAAATTATTTAGGAATCCAAATGTTTTAGTTAAGAGGCTTATATTTAAACGGCAATTAGTAAAGTCCAGTTCATGTTGTCTGTGCAGTTGTTTGCTATTGGAATTACCCGCTGCACAGGGTTCAGAATGAAGTTTGTTTGTTTGAGTTCGGTATATATCAAAGTGTTCATTACGGAAACCTCTAGCCCCCTGATTGAGCAGTGTATCGATAGGTTATATACATGGATTTAGATCCGGTTTTTGAACACCAGAGCGGATTGGATGTGTTGCTTGAAGGCGGTGGCAAAACTAACTATTTGCCTTCTGGGATGGATATGAATATTAGCTGTTGGTTGTGGGGGTTGACGACGAATGCGGCAGGGGCGTAGGGAACCCAGGATGAATGGACTGGTATGTATACATACTCACACACACACACATATATATATATATATATATGTATATAGATATATATAGAGAGAGACAAGCACACACAGCCACATAATATATACACATACATATATAAAATATACGCGTATATACTACAGTGTAAATATATATTTTTACATTTTCTTTTTAATTAGCTAGCAGAATGAGGGTTAGAGTATGCGTGCTTAGGCGTTCAGCGTCAGGCTGTACGGTATTTATAGTTGGGAGAAAGGAATTCTTTATATATAGGGGTGGGTTAGATTAGAAAGATATGAAGGGAATTTGAAGAAAATTAGTTCTTGTCGTGGCGTTTTAAGGCTTAAACGCAAAAGTTATTCTTTTAAAGTAATCTTGAAAAAGTTATTAAAATATATATTAGGGAAATAATTATTTTTAAAAGATATTTTATTCAAGAAATATATTTTCTAATCCTTTCAACAACAAGTTTACTGAAGGACATTTTAATTTACAAACATAGATAGTATTTGGAGTCTGTAAGTTCTTATTAGTTTAGGCAAGTTTACCAAAAGTATCCTCTGCGGGGCAACAACATTTTTATGTTCAAATAAATAGTGTATCTTTTGAATTACTTATTCTCATTTTTCATCTCTAAAATTGATTGCTCTATTCAATATATTGAACTTTATATTATCACGATAGATTATTATTAAACGATAATTCAATTATGTTTAATTTAATTCAACATTCAAATATATATATATATATATATATATATATATATATATATATATTATAAAGGTCTAATTCCTACACTCCAGGATCCGCTTTCTGTGAACTATGTACATTAGACACATTTAAGATAGATACAACAGCTAAAAGCACAAATATTATTAACTCTAAAAATGAATTCATCTCAAATTGCAGACACAAGCGAAAATCTAAATACATACATTTCATTACTCAATCTGATACCCCTCCTCCCAGCCAACAACTCCCTCTCTAACATTAGATTAATTCTTGAATTCTGTAATTTGTTCTTTTTAAAAAAAAATATTTCTTAAATTTTCCAACCTTACAAATAACCATCCTAATAACATAACGTATCCTCCCCCTGTGCACCTAATAACTATATTAACCCAGTGCACTTAATGTAATTTTAGTACTAGCATTCTTCTTCTCTACTCCACTAATCCTATACCGATTTTACTACAACTTTATAATTCATATTCCCCTTTTTTCAATTATTGGCCAACGCTCGTACACACTCATCTATTGCTTTTTTTTTCGTCTCCCTTGTATTCATTACATCGACACTGTATATGCTTCGTTCTATTGCCAATATTTTTTTCATGGATCCCATTCTCTCACCTTTAAACTACGCTCCCTGGTTACTTCTAAAATGGTCTATTTGCCCCCTTAAAATCTATTTATAATTTCAACACACTAGTGCATCACTTAGTTTACAAAATTCAACCCAATCCTACCCTACTATCCTTGTACTAGAAATCAATTGTTGCAGACAGCTTAACGCGGTTGCCAATGCTAACTTCAGTTACACATTAAAGTTTCTTATTTAGTAATACATTCACTATTTAACTAACCGGTGATTCCTAAAACTCTTAACACATCGAACTTTGAACCACTAGTTTTTGTCCGAATTATTACATATTAAACACGTACATTCAAGATTCCCATTCACGTTAATCCTAATTCCTAATTGGAACCCTTTTAAACTTTCTGAATTATATATAACTTCGTTCAAAAATCCGTTTTTATTACGGCCCACCCCCTTTCACAAATATTTACTCACTGACCCGAATTCACCTCTGTGTTTAGCTTATGATAGACCCACCCCAACTCGCACCGGGTTATATTGCTTACTAGCAATAAGCAGTAACAAAACAGTCCCTTCTCTTTTCCCAGCAGCAGCCACAGTTTATTTAACTAACCCTATCACCCACTTTCTTTATCTTTTATTTTTATCCCTTCCCTAGCTTTCTCTTTTGGCTTCGTCTCCAACCAAAATCTGTCATTTTTCTTTAACCTGTTCCAAGTCACTACTTCAATTACCGACTGCCTGTGTTTAATATACACAGGTAAATTTCAACTTCTGAAAAACTACTCTCATTCTCGGTCCACGGAAGTATTCTACAATGACCCGAATTCTCATAATTACTTCCGAATAAGTGCGTTTCACCTACGTTTGAACTAAATTAATTTCTATTGGATTTACTTCATTTTTGAACTTTTTCAACGCTGCCTTCACAGAAAACTCTCTTTTGCGTCTTTAAATCTCCTTTCACTGGACACCTTGCCAACGGATATTTTTTCAAATTTTGAATTTAGAATTTTTGCT
>OY744520.1:82416961-82454461 GCA_963556195.1 Sepiola atlantica
TCGAGACTCAACGATTAAATAGATAAATAAATAAATATTGTTAGTTTTCACATTTTTTTTCAATCCGATGGCATTCGATACTTTTGTATAAGTTTGCCCGCATGTTTCCTCACTATACGTGGTTTGAAGTGATACTTTCATTATCGTTGCAGCCTGAATGTGTTAACGAAACAAATGGTGTTTTAATAAAAAAATACAATAACGAAAACGTCTATTAAGTGTGTATTAACAATGCATTTTGTAACTTCGAACTTCCCTGCGATCTACTTAGTGATATGTCGACGATATACACAGTATCCTTATAAAAGCTGGTCATTCAATTGTTTACTTTTTCAGGATATTTAATTTTGTTAAACATTCTATATAAGTCGTACACAGCTGAAATATACTGTTTTAACACCCTATTCAAACACATCTCGTATCGTTCAAAATAGATGAGTTTATAAACAAAACCATTGTGAAATCCTAGCCCACAAGTAAGTAAAAACTAAATGTCAAATCTGATTCAACGTTTTTTTCCAGCTGTCAACCGAGACGCAACGATGTAATAAATAAGTATTCATCTCTTGCGGATAGATTATTTTTCCCAGAGTGACAGTTGACAGTTTGGAGTTGTGACCTTCGTTTAATTGCATTTGTTTAGGTTGATTAGCGGGATTTCGTGCCAGTCCAAGGATAAACATTCTGCCTCACTGGACGTAGTGTGGGTGACATTTTTTTAAATCATTGCGGTTGGAAGCACAAAACAAATAATGCATCAATAAAAAACAAGAACGAAAATGTTGAGCACGTGTTTATTTAAAGTATTTTAATTCCGAACTTTTTTGCACGTAACCATGTTGTGATACATGCATTCGATTTTATTTTTATCTTCGAAAGTTTCTCATCAAATTCTTCGATCTGAAATCGCAGCATTTGAACTTTGAAAAAACATCTATGTGTCCTTGTCTCACTTGAACCACTTTTAAAAAACACACTCCCGTCTAAAAAAATTCACAAAATTTCTGCAGCAGTTTTGCTCTTCTTGTAACAGGGAAAGCAGGACATGTCAAAAATTAAACGTTGGGATATCAAATTTTGTACCTGAACAGTTGGTGAAAAAAATCGAAATATACTGATTTTCTGCGACACGTTTGAAATGATCTTAACATTGCAGCTAATATAATAACATATACGGATTTATTTATAAAGAATATAGTTATTTATGAAAGATCGTAATAAACGATGATATTCTATAGTTCAGCAAATCTCATGAATATTACACAAGTTTATAATATTAAACAACCAGAGAGCCAAAAACGCATATGTCAATAGTCTGTAAGTCCTATACTAGTCTTTTTATCAGTTGTGCATTGTGTTACTTTAATTTTCGACCTGGCTTTTTCTGGAAACACACAATTTGCTACTTTTCCCTTGTATCCGTGCGTTTAATTGTCCATGTACACATATCGTCCAATTCAGTCAAGGATTCTAGGAACTGGCCCATTTTTAATTCTTGTATTTTCCTCGCCGCGGGGACGTCGTTTGGAAGGAATTTTTCCGTCCTTGGACAATACCACACAAGTTCTCGAAGAAACATTAGGCGCATCCCTTGAATAAAGAGGTTTATCCGTCCGAAGTCTGGACGAGTTTTACGTTGGGGTTTAAGCGTCATTAATTATCTCGAGAAAATTAATTTTCTCTGCTGAGGGTACCGACGTCTTGCTGTAATTTGAACGCTTGTAAGAAATACGCAGACAACTCATTTTACAATACATTTGTTTGCATTCGAAAAAGAATAATTAAACCTGAGTCGGCTGGGCTAGGGTTCGTACAACCAATATATACGAAAATAAAACCCCAGCTGAGAATCTCACTCGCTGTGATTAAAACGACAGGGAAATATTTGCCTGATAGAAAAAAAGAGACACGATATGTATCAAAAAGAAAGGGAAAGAGAGAAAGTTCGCAGTCAATAGTGTTCTCAATGTACAAGTTCAAGGTGACGGGTTAATTAAATAAAGCTTTCCTGGCATTTCCAAAGTAACTTGAAACCCGCGATTGCTTTGGCACTGGCGATAATTTTATAAACAAATTGACCCTCTGGCGTGGGGCTTACATTTGAAGTGGAGTATTGTCACAGCGCCGCTATTGCACCACCGCCAGTCGAAGGCACGATGTTTCTTAATGTGGGAAAATATAGCTCGCCCAAAAAGGGTCATTATCCTTGTCACACAAACACTCGTTAAAGGTATTGTGATTCGGCATTTAATAACTCAAAAATGATTGACGCATGACCTTATGTTTAATGTTTTTGATATAATCCTGTTCTTACAGAATCTGAGAGATGCCTTCATCCATTAAGAAAGCACACCTATTGAAACGGCAGACCTTGAATATGGCTCTCTCCTGTAACTACTTCAAAATGACAACGTCGCTCTTTTTCATACGAAAAAAACAGGATATACGTAATTGATTAATAGGTATAGATATTTTAAAGGGTTTCGGCGTTTATTATTCATTCGTCGGGTGTAATATAGAGTACTATATTTTGCGTCAGATTCTGAAAAGGAATATGACATTAAATGAATTAAACAATAAAGCGTAAATAATAAATGAAGTGAATATTTTTCGAAATTACTGCATGGAATTTTGACAGGTATATCAATATTAATTGTTTAAATTCTCATCCAATGATTAATAAAACGTTTATGAGTTTTCATTTGAGATGATATTTGATAATAATGATGTCGAAACAGAAATAATCGTGTTTTAATAATAATAATAATAATAATAATAATAATAATAATAATAATAATAATAATAATAAGACGAAGAAGAACAACAAAACCAACAACAACAACAATTGCGAATAGTTGTGCCTGGCCTCCTACTTTAATAATAACGACTTCTAAAATAGTACATAACCTCAAACGCCAAGACGTTATATATATATATATATATATGTATATATATATATATATATATATATATATATATATATATATATATATGTATGTATATATATGTATATATATGTATGTATGTATATATATGTATATATATGTATGTATGTATATATATGTATATATATGTATGTATGTATATATATGTATGTATATATATATATGTATGTATATATATGTATATATATGTATGTATATATATGTATATATATGTATGTATATATATGTATATATATATGTATGTATATATATGTGTATATATATATGTATATGTATGTATATATATATGTATATATATATGTATATGTATATGTATATATATATATATGTATATGTATATATATATATATGTATATATATATATGTGTATATATATGTATATATATATATGTGTATATATATATGTATATGTATATATATATATGTATATATGTATATATATATATATATATATGTATATATATATGTATATATATGTGTATATATATATATATACATATATATATATATATATATATATACATGACTAAATGTTTAGAAATGTGTTCATTAATATTTAGAAATCTTAAATTGTTTACGACGTCAAAGTGTATTGAAAACTATCATGCGTTTTGCTTTAACAGCTAGAATTGCTCCTTTAATACGTCATCAATTTTCAAATATATATACATATATTTAATTCGTGATAATAACAATGACGTGTATTCTGTGATAAGATTAATAAATAATAAGCAAGATAGAGGGATCAACAAGTTATAAGTAGTATATAGATGTAGCGATTATAATGTACATAAGTGCAGACACGACACTTGCAACCAACTAGTAGCCGAAACGTGTTATACAATGTTATTTCGCGGGGATAACGCATTTTAATTTTGTCGGTAATGAGTGAAGGAGGTGAGATATAAGTGAAAGTAACAACTCAGCTACGCGTTTTTATTACTCATACATTCTTCTGCCATTACTGGCAAGCATTGCTTTATTTATTGTTTAACTATAGACAAAGCTAAGTCTATGTCTAGCATGGCGTGTTTTTCTAGATGCATTAATCTGTAGATCAGATCCTAAACACACAGAGTTCGAATATAAAACTTCACCATAATAATCGGGTATTCTGATTAGTATATTAAGGCAGACAGCTATAACATATATTTTATGAACAAGAAAACGAAGATAGTACATACATCTATATAATACTAACATCCGATAATCTCGCTGACTGGTTTTCTCGCTTGTTTACTTGCTTATTTGCTTCCTTGATAGGATATTTTTTTTTAAAAAAGAGTGTGGAAGGACTTGTGAATGACACAAGATGGGAAGAGAAAGATTGCATGTTGTAGTAAAGGTGTATGAGAGGATAACTTAAATAAATAGATTACGTTAATCATTGTTCTACTATTAAGCATTTGCCTGTCTGGTCACTCACCCTAGCAACAAGGTTTTTGCTTGGATAACGTAATTATAGTTTTAGTCAGAATAAGGCGGTGCATGTTATGTTGGGGTTGACAAGTCACTCTTTCTCTCTTCGTGTTTCTTTTTTATCTCTACTTTTCCCATGCATTATGTTATTTCTTTTTTACAATTATTGTTTAGTTTCCTATCGATCTTATTTTCTATTATTTATTTACATGTATTGCTAATTGAAAAAGAATAACATATATAAGAGGGAACGTTTCGGTATTTATTCTTATTAAATTTTGATTTTTCATCGAAGTGAATTATTTTGTTATTGCTATACATCCGTCATAGAAACTATTTCAATCCATCAACATTCATGCAGCGTTCACTATTTGACTTAACGTACAATACAGTTCTCGCGAACACTCCTAACAAAATAGCTACGAAATTGTTCTCTTTCTAGACAAACAAACACATATGCGCGTTCATCTCGTTGTGTATTACCGTTCAGAGAAAACGGTTCATTTAGCTAACAAAGTTTAATTCCAAAACAATGATTATTTTCAGTCTGTAAAATATTTATACATATTCAAGTCTTTTACATCAGAATTACGAGTTGTATTGTGTGCGTTCAGTTTAAAGATCGAGCTTGTTTATTTTGTTGCATATGTTAACAGGAACTCGGCGTTTCTTTAAATACAGTTGATTTTATAGAATGTATTAGCTGTTCGGTTGACATTATTGCCCATTTGGGAGTATTATATGTTACTTATAACAGCGAGTTTGTGCTTAACAATGCACACCTAACAGATAATTCTATCTGCCACATGCATCCCCTATTTGTACATTTAGTGTAAAACATGTAATATATTATATTGGTGCTATCACAGGCGAAGTGTGGCAATTGTATTAGGAATCATGGGGCTGGGAAAAGTGTGTATGTTATTTTGACAAACCAGACCTCTCGTTGTATTACAGGTAGAGTTACCATATTGTTCGGTTTAGCGTAAGAGTTTTTAGTGATGTGGTTAGCATCTTTAATAAATAAAGTAGCTTTCTTTCAGAATATATATGTGGTTTCTTAAAAATAAACTTCTGTCTGGGTCTAATCAACAAATTATTAAATCTCTAGTTAGAGTATGTATAGGTTTATGTGTATGTTGGGAAAAACGCTTTGTGTGTGTTTTCTTTATATTTAAATAGTTTTGTTTGTTTACGGATGCTGTCTGTTTATAACGGATTTAACAGGGTTTATAGGAAAGTGGCCATGGCGGTTTAATTCTGATTATTCATAAATATAGGGGAATACAAGTGTAATGTACATACACTGAGACTGGGAAACCACCGGATGTATGTTCACAAGGGACATCAGCCACACAAACACCGGGCACTTCCGACTAGGCTGACTCAGCGTGTTACCACGTTTGTAAATAACGGTAGTAACAATAAAGTGTTGAATTAACACCTTCACTTGTTTTCATTGAGAGAAACATGACGTGGTGACGAGAATTGAGCTAAGCTTAAGCACGGCAAGCTTTGACATGTAAAATTTAATCCCAAATTTCATTGTTTATCGTTTAAACACCAGGACTTACTCCACGCACACACGCACACACATTTGTTAACATGACGTTATTTGTTGTATTGACGAATTTTCGCCTGCGGGGGGAGAGTGGAATACATACGCAGAGAGACTGGAGTTTTATTTCGATGCCAACTCGATGAAAGACCCAAGAAGAAAAAAAGCGATTTTATTTTCTGTTGTTGGGGCAGCCACATTCTCCCTACATAGTTTGAAAGATAAAAGCTATGAGGAAATATCGGAGACACTCAGGGAGCACTGCAACCCGACACCTTCGGTTATAGTTGAAATATTCAACTTCTACATGTGCCGCCAACAACCAGATCAATCAATTTCGGATTTTATCGCATATTTTAAAAAAATAACAAAATTCTGAGAGTTCGGAGAAACGTTGGAAAACATGTTGAGAGACTTGATAGTTGTTGGTGTGGCAGATGACCGTATTAGCAGACGTTTACTATCGGAAAGAAAACTGACATTTCTTAACGCCCGTGATATAGCTCTCGCTATGGAAAACGCTGTTTCCTTGATCAGTCGCACTGCATTTGACAACCTATGCTGTTAATTAGATAAGCACAAGCTCTGGCCTATGTCACAAAAATTAGCGACCTACACGGGATAAAGCATTACATCATGTGGTAGGTGTCAGGTGTCAGTAGATTATGATGGTCGACAGTTTCGTCTACCATTAGTGGTTGTTTCTGGTATTGGCTCTATGCTTCTAGGCAGAAACTGGTTACAAATCGTACAACTAAGCGGGAAACGTATTCATCAGCAAAAATCCTTGAATGCTACACCGGTCATTGAAGATATTATAGAAAAATATCCTGATGTTTTCAAGGATGAACTAGGCACATTAACGGGTTACATGGCAACATTGAGCGTTGACCCAAATACAAAGCCCATATTCTGCAAGGCTCGATATGTGCCCTTCGTGTTACGTGAAAGGGTGGACAAAGAATTGGATCGACTGGAATCCCTGGGAATTATTGAACCCGTACAGTACTCAGAACGGGCTGCTCCTATAGTAGCCGTTGTTAAGACTGATCAATCTATTCGGTTGTGTAGAGATGACAAAATGACAATCAATAAATGCTCCAACCTCGACCAGTACCCCATCCCCAGAATCGATGACTTGTATGCAAGGTTGGTGCGGAGGCAGAAGTTCCCAAAACTAGACCTGAGATCAGCATTCCTACAAGTGGCGTTAGAGGAAAACTCAAAGAAGTACCTCACACTTAACACGCAACGGGGTCTCTACAGGTTTAACCGCCTCAGTTTTGGAGTGAAGTCAGCCCCTGGCATTTACAAGAGTTGTATGGATAATTTGTTCGCAAATGAACTGCATGTTGTCTGCTATCAAGATGATATACTGATAACAGGTTCGACAGACTCTGAACACTTGAACAATCTTGACAGGGTTTTAAAGAAACTCTCAGAGTCCGGCCTGCGTATTCGTCTGGACAAATGCAAATTCATGGCATCGTCTGGCACCTACTTGGGTAACTGGATCGACTCTGAAGGTCTCCATCCCACAGAAGTAAAAATCCGTGCCCTCAGGGGTGCACCTGCCCCTCGGAATGAAACAGAACTTAAGACTTTTTTGGGACTCTTCCAGTTCTACGCCAGATATGTGCAAAATGTATCAGATAAGCTAATACCCTCTCTATTACCTCCTGCGGAAGGATGTCTCATGGAGATGGGAAGCACCCAATCAACAGCTTTTCAGCGAGTCAGGGATTGGTTGCAGAGTGCAAATGTTTTGGTCCATTACAACCTCGAAAAGGAATTAATATTGACTTGTGACCCCAGTCAATATGGTGTTGGAGCCGTTTTGTCACATGTGTTACCTGATGGGTCGGAGAGGTCAGTTGCCTTTGCTTCCAGAAACTCCCACCTGCAGAGAAAGATTACAGCCAATTGGGCAAGGAAGGCATGAGCATTATCGTTGGCGTGAAAAAAATCCATCTATACCTTTTTGGCCGTGCATTCCGAATCATCACGGATCATAAGCCACTCATCAGCATCTTCAGTCCGACAAAGGCCACACTGGACACCTTACCACCCAGAATCATATGATGGTCACTATTGTTAAGTGCTTATGACTATGTAATTGAGTATAAACCTGGATCACTGCTGATGCAATGAGTCGTCTGCCTCTACAGGAGGTTATTGATGTTCCAACGCCCGGTTGTGTTATACATCTTATGCACCGCCTTGACAATTCTATGGTCGACTCAAGCGACATACGCACATACACTCGCAAGGATCCTATTCTTTCGAGGGTCGTCCAAGCAGTGCAATTGGGAAGGAAAGATCTTCCACAGGATCCTCAGTATTTGCCATTCCATGCTCGAAAAAGCGAACTGAGTGTCGAAGGAGGGTGCCTACTGTGGGGGTCGCGTGTGGTAATTCCCCACCATCTGAGGGAACACGTTTTGGATGAGCTTCACCAATGCCACCCTGGCATGGTAAAGATGAAGGCCCTTGCCTATAACTATGTGTGGTGGCCTGGTATAGATGCCAATGTTGAAAAGAGGGTTAACATCTGCTACCCATGCCAATACAACAGAGGCTTACCTGCTAAGGCACCACTACACCCTTGGGAGTAGCCAAAGGAACCGTTGCAACGTGTCCATGTTGACTATGCAGATTATAACGGCCAAAGCTTGCTGGTCATCACAGACGCACATTCAAAATGGATCGACGTGCACACAACAAGTACACCTACATCAACCACCACAATCGAACGATTGAGGCGCTGTTTTGCGACCCATGGTGTACCACATATTCTGGTTAGCGACAATGGTCTCTGTTTCACCAGTTCAGAGTTTGCAGAGTTCATAAAACGAAATGGTATCAGACACAAATGTGTAAGTCCACATCATCAGGCATCAAATGGCCTAGCTGAACGTTCAGTTGTACTGGTCAAAAATGGATTAGGGAGGATGTCGGTCGGAACTCAGGAAACAAATATATCACGTTTTTTTGCTGACATACCGAACAACACCACATACAACTACGAGAACTACTCATGTAGAGTTGTTAATGAAGCGAACACTACGTACCAATCTGGACCGTATGAGGCCTGCTATTTCAACCAATGTGTACCACAGTCAAGAAGAACAGAAATTCCACCATGACAGATCTGCTCAGATGCGTTTATTTGATGAAGACCAAGCTGTTTTTGCACAGAACTTTGGTTCTGGGCCCATGTGGTCGGCTGGTTATGTTGTGGAAAGAGTATCCCCTTTGTCCTTCTTGATCAGACTGGAAGATGGCCGGGTTGATCGTCGTCATCAGGATCAAGTCAGATCTCATCCGTGTATCACGGGACCAGTGTCTCAACCCCAAATTGGAAACACACCAGAACCAAGGGAGGAAGAACTGAAGATACCTTCAGACGCAACATCCCGGGAGGGAACTGGCTTACATTATTTCTTTCGCAGAGGAAAATCATTCTGACTACGAGCAGCCTACCACAATGTTGACATCACCGGCCCTGCCACGACGAACTAGTCGTACAATGAGACCACCAAATCGTTTCAGTCCTGACTAAAATCATGAACAAATAAGATAAAGATATTGGAAGCTTTTTTTTTCCTTTTCAAAAAAACAAAAATTGGCCACACAGGTACAATAATCCTCGGTAAAAAAAAAAAAATAAGGGGTCATAATGGCAGTCTACCCAGACCATCCTTCGTCCATTAACAATGGATCTCAGAGGGGGAGATGTAATGTACATACACTCAGACTGGGAAACCACCGGATGTATGTTCACAAGGGACATCAGCCACACAAACACCGGGCACTTCCGACTGGGCTGACTCAGCGTGTTACCACATTTGTAAATAACGGTAGTCATAATAAAATGTTGAATTCACACCTTCACTTGTTTTCATTGAGAGAAACATGAAAACAAGCATGGATAGCTGAAAATGTGTTTGATTTTACTATATATAATGTATTCTATTTTAGATTGAGAAGATGGTTTCTATAAAGGTTAGGCATGTTTTGTTATCTGTCGGTTTAGTAAAGATGAGAGTAAATAGTATGCTATTATATCAAGCTATTTAATAGAGTTGTTTCAATTCTCAATACTAACTATTATTGTGTGGTAGTAATTGTTAGCGTATTGAGTAAAAAGGTTATTTTCTAGTCTATGTGTCTATATGAAGGAATTATTGCATGTACATCAACAGAAGTGAATTAGTTTACTATGGATAGTCACTAATTAATACGTATTTATCTACACACACACGCACACCCACAGTATATATATATATATATATATATATATATATATATATATATACACACACATATATATATATATATATATATATATACTATTTCTACTAATATATTGATCACTGTTAGGCTCAATCAAAAATTATGCTTAAAATATATTTTTATAATAAATATATATACTTTTTATTTCATGGAAAACGCTCCAGACAATGTATGAAGCAAATTGAAGTAAGGAGATTACAATAACAAACTATTTATATCGCAAAGTCAGGATATGCTTATTTCCTATTGTCTTGAAAATACTAAGGCCATAGGAAGGAAGGAACAGTTAGCAGAACAAAGTTCCAGAAACTTACAGTTCTTCAAAAGAGGCTACTAGAATAGGAAGTTGTATTACAATGAGGTATCAAAAGAGCGAATTGATGTAAACCACTAGATCAACGATTAATACAAGATGGAACAAAGGAAGCGGGGAATATAATAACTGTTAACACACATTCCTCCAATAATATTTATAGAACATACGGAGACTAGAAACTACATCTGTGAAAGAGATGGTGCAAAGAATGGGAAAAGCTTGCGGCAATCAAATTGAAGATACGTTTCTGCATTTTATCAAAAAACCTCAAATAAGACAGAGATTACCCAGTCACAATATTACAACAGTACTCCTTACATAATCTTATAGTAGGGTTGTAGAGATAGAGACTAGACTCAGGTTAGATAAAGTGTTTAGAGAGAACCGATTTACGAGAAGCAGAAAGAGCAATCGATCTAATGTATGATCTCCTTGAAGGATTCGATGAGAGAGAAAGACCAAGAAGTTTTAGACCTGCTTTCTTCTCTAGAGCAGATAAATACATGATGATCTCAAGAAAGCCTTTGAGATTGCTCTCTTGTAGGCATTGCGATCTCTTTTATAGGATTCTCTAGTAGTTTCAGAACCACCTGACGATACTTATTAAAGTAATCGGTACGATGGGCCATGGTAGAAGCATAAACAAAGTAAACCGGTGAATAGAATGAGGTAAGGTTAGAAACTTACGATGAGGAATGGAGGTGTCAATTCGAACAAAAAGCAAGTTGGTAACCTCCCTAGCCATATCAGCCGTAGACATACCAAAGACAGGACCCCAGTGAACGTAATCTAGGAAGCTGCGAGGCCCATTTCAACCGTCTTTCCTGTAGTTGAATGTTTTTCTGTGTCCGGCACGATCAATAGAAGACTTCAACGAAAAATCAAGATCAGCATCAAGAAAATCATGATCAGAAAGAACCCAATGAAAGAGAAGAGGAAATAGAACATGAGTTAAACACAGAAGTGAGAAAAAGAGCCGGTAACGATAGTTGATGAATCTCATTATCAGGAAAACGCTTGGGGAAGGTGTCAATTTGGAACAAATCATGAGAGAGAAAGGTTAAGACAGATTTCACCAGCTATATGTGTGCGGTTAGGGTGAGGGAGCCAGTTAAAGGATGAGCATGGAAATATATTGAAAAAACTAAGTAAGTAAATATATACATAAACAATAGTCACCCACAAATATAGCTATTTTGTCGGTTCAGACAAATTAATGTTGCTAGACACAGCAAGTGTATTCGACGACCGAATTACTGGTCATACACATGCTATTATTAATCTTAGCACATAGCCTCTTACGTATAACAATCAACGGCACTGATCGTAGAAGACATTCTTGAAATAACGTGAAAAACTGATTTATTTGAAAAATATTGCTTTACGCACTATTTCGGCGTTCATTTTTCCAGGAAGTATGAATAATGTATACACTCTTTTATTTTGTGATGTTAACTCAGTGACCAAGGTAGCAATGTCGGTGGATGAAAATAAAATTTACATCAGTCCGGCGGTCGACCCCAGTCGCCAGTAGGATCGCCTTATCTATCTACAGGTTAGTGCTGGCCTTATCTAAAAGCATTGTTGTTTGTAAAAATATATGGGGACAATTAAAATTACATTGCCCCAAACTAAAATAAAATAAAAAGTAAATCGATAAGAAATCTGATCTATTGTTGTGTTTGTTTTGTGGTGCTGCGACGCAAACGTAGACCCCGCGATGTCTATATATATATAAACAAATGTTTTTTGAAGAAAATATTAAATATACAGCATACATAAATAACAAACAAAAAATTAAATACACATAAACAGTTTGAATTAGGGACAATAACGATTCTATGAAAAATAGTGTTAAGCCAACAGTGAAAGTAATAAAGGAAAGAATACATTATATGTGGATAGACTAATGCTACAAACAGCGAGTTGTAAACAGATACATTTACTTTGTATTTGCTGACGAATTTAGGACTCTTTCATGTATGGTAAAATTTAGCTCCAATCAAAAATAGATAAAAAAGAACGAAATTACTGACCTACTTGCTAAAAAGTTTTAATTTTGTTACATATTATGATATTTTGTTCTTAGTATATTTCAATGATCTTTTTTTCGTGAAAATCTGTAAATTGGCAGACATAGAGAAGTAAAGCTAACATTATTGTTTAAATTAATGCGACGCGGTAATATAACTGTTGCTGTGATAAGAATGATGTAATGTTAGAAATGTAAAAAACATACGTACTTTTCATATTAAAAATCAAAGATAGGTTTGTCTGTGTTTTTCTGTAATAAACTATCACTCCTGCATTCCATCACTCTAAAAAACACTGACAGGAGAAGTACTAGTTGAAACGATCGATCTGAATATATATTGAAACTCTGCTGTTGTTTATAGAGAAAAACTATGAGAAAAATACGAAATAATAACGTCTATTAAGCAAAAAACTCTGCTATTAAGAAAATGTTCACGGTGACACTGGGGGTTGTAGAAGTAGAGTTTATCATGAGAGAGTATACGGCTGCAACATCCTTTGTACAATACCGCGTTGGAAGAATAAGTTTACCAGGGAAAATCTAAGAAATTGGGAAAAGAAATGAAACAAACGAATAGTTTTTGGAAGCACGCATCAACATTTGGCCAATGCGTCTTGCGGAGGGGATAAGAATATTAATGTCTTCGAAAGCCATTATAGTCAATGAAATAGGGAAAACCTTGACTTTATTTTATTATTTATATATGTATATATGTGTGTGTAGGGGTGTGTGTGTGTGTGCGTGTATGAATATATATGTGTTAATCGTAACATTATATATATATATATATATATATATGTGTATGTGTGTGTGTGTGTGTGTGTGTGTACAAAACAAAGAGTTACAAAGAATAATGTATAGCGTTATCCAATTACATAACTTTCTATATTTCTATATATCGGCATCTTGTTCTATGTATTGCGTGTCGATTCGCCTTTTCTGTTTTCGTTTCTCTGTTTTAGTATCCTTTAATTTCTTTTGAGTTTTATTTCTAGTTCTATGATATCTTTTAACTTTGTCAATGCTTTTAGTCGACAGGCTTGCAATTTCGCCGAATTGGCACGTCCACGATCTTTTATTTCGGCTTTTGTGTTGCATCAATTTTCGCATGAAAGGAGAGACTGGCGTATAGATGAATCAGTCGAATACATAATATATATATATATATATATATATATATATATATATATATATATATTTATATATATATATATATATATATATTATATATATATATATATATATATATATATTATATATATATATTATTTATGCACTTTTATTTCAAACAGGAAAGTAAATCAAGACCACTTTAGAATCTCAAAAGGTTATCGTGAAGTATATTTATTTTTAAAGTTACGCTGAAAGATAATGACATATGAGATCAATAATCTACTTTCGCCTTTACATCACTTCGGTAACTTGTTTCAGAAGTAAACTCCATAAAATACGTTTCATGTATTTCTATTTTCCATAATACTAGGAGAATATCCGACTCCGATCAAGTCCAAGCTATATGAATATGAATGCTTACATTTCGTATTTAATTGTTAAACTTTTCTGATCAAACGGCAACCAAAGTTTCTTGCGAGTAAATTAGTATTGACATCCAAAAGTAAAACGAGTAAGTAAGAGAACATAAGAAATAATCAGTTCTCACGCGGTTCTAAATCGATGAAACCTCGACACAAAATAAACAATCATTGAAATCACTTATTTATTACTTTGCACGCAATTATTATGCAGTGTTTAATTAATTTCTTCGATACACAACGGAAAGTCGTTATTATTTGTAGCACTTATTTCTGAGACTGATTTTATTTTGACAATCTTTTAAATGAATTGTCCTTTTATTTTAACTTTTGATTGTATGATGTTAGGTAATACATTATTTTTATTACTAAACAAATGGGCATACTTACATTTTGCAATACCGGACTTATCACATATAAAAAGTGTCTATTATTTACTGTTACTACCGTTGCTAATAATATTATACATGTTGAGTGAACGTATTTGATTATAATTTTTGTTTTAATTTTAGCTATTTATAGACAATTCAATATTAAGAAAATATTATACAGCAAATACTACTCTATCTACCGCTTTCACTGTCAATTAAAATAAATTGTTTATATGTTCGTCAGCTTTACATCTTCGTTTCGTCAAGACCTTTTCAAGATGATTGATTATCCGAAAACCCTAGAATTACAACGTTTTTAAATACGCGCTGAATCTATTACGTTGAAAAACACAGTTTTGTTGTCTTTTTCTGAAACGATACATATGTTACATACCTATTTACCTTTTCTTGTCAATACTCAGGACGGCTGTGATGGTTGATTTCGCCGTGGTGTGTTGATTATTCGGCCGTTAGTCTGGTTGGTTGTAGACTGTACCGTGTTGAGTTGCCAATTTACACACGTGACACAGAAGAGAACTGGACTCTAGATTTGTCTTCAAAATCTCTTTATTTTCGAAACACATATACTTCAACAGGACCCATGGCGTGTATGGGGGAAGAGAAGTTCATTAAGACATTTTCGGGCTATTCGCCTGCTGTCTGCAGGGAGCGCGCAATTCGCGTATCACACGCTTGAATCTCGGCAACCGAAAGACCAATATACATTTCAACGGAAGTGACGTTGTTTTTAAATCCGCTGTTAGCCCCTTCCCTTTTTAGTGCCACTTCCTACTCTCTGCATCTCTCATCGGGCCTCCTTCCGGCATTCACCCGCTATACATACATGTACGTACAATTTTTTTAAATACGTGTTACGTTTATGTAGTGGAATTTATTTTTTTAATCGATGCTATATACAATATTTAGTTGGATATATCATGTAAAATTATAGCTTTTATTTTAATTAAGTTCTGCTCGATATATCTTTTTTTCCTGATTCAAGGAGATAAATGGTTTACGCCGTCACGTTGTGTAATTGTGTCAGAGTTTATGATAAGAGTCGATTCAATACGTTTTCGAGTAGATTGATTTTGAATGAATTTAATGAGTCTAGCTTGTTTAAAAGTAACAGAATAATCGTATTGTAATGCTCGCCGTGTTATCTCCTGTTCTGTTTGTTGAGCTCTTTCCCGAGGCGTTCTGACGTTATTAAAACTAGGCTCTCGTTCGCCATCCAAAGATTGTCCTGAGGGTTAACCGCTTGAACCTTGATCATGTATACCTGATAACATCACGATTCTGTGAACATAATTCCCGAATGACTTCAGGATGACTTTTCCACATTAGTAAACACATTCTTAGCCGTCGTCGGACGGTATGGGCTGGAGAATGGTAAACACAATATAGCATTCAATAACCCCCAACCAGTCCTGCCCGGACAGTACTCTGAAAATAAATTGAGTTGCATTTATACAATAATAGCGATTGATCTAATCAGCATACACACGTTGACACATCAGTTCCGATTAGATCACTGTAGTTAAGCGACGTTGAGCCTGGTCGGTACTAGATGGGTGCCCATTTGGGAATACTAGGCGTTGTATGTGGTAACCAAGCTATGCGTAAATAGCGTCACCAACCCGAAGTTCCTTAAGTTGCGACTATAGAAGAACACATGAATGACACTCACCAATAAGGTGGGCGGGTATCAAAGAGGAGTTCCTCCTTCAGGAGAGATCAAATTCCTGATGGTGATGGTGATGGTGATGGTGATGGTGATGGCAATCATGATGATCTAAACTATGATAACAATATTTTTGTCGTTTATGTTAGTAACATTATATAAAATCGAATTGGTATCATTTTTCTGAATTTTTTAGATGATAATTTCATCGGAAATTCTGTATAGATATAGACAAGGTACAACGGAAGAAGGTCGAATATTATATTTGCTGACACTTTGTGAGAATAACACTCAAGATGAGAACAGTAGTCCGAATAATCAAAATAACACACATATAAATGGAAGTTTGAAAAAGAAACCCAACAGACACTATATGCATTTAGTCAAGCTTTCTATTTTACAAGGGTATGAATACAATTAGTGAACTTTAATGATTTAATGTGACAGCGCCAATGATTTTCGCGTGTATGATACAGTTTTGTGGCGTAATTGTATTTACGAGATTCTATTGTTTAGTTGTACCTGAAAGCAATCGTTTGAAATGCTGAGTATAGTGATTTTTGTCACCGTTCGTTTAATCATAGTTCTTAATATCCCGGATAAGGTATTTAATGACAACTTAGCAAAGTGGGTAATTTTAATTTAGATTCTTAATATTTCACTAGATTTATTAATGATATCCTATTTAAGTTATTCATGTCGCACATAGATGTTTATACCACTGTGTGCCTGGCATATTCTATTCAAAGGAAGAATGGAACATTTTCGGGTACTATAACTATCGACTAGATTAATGACAACGAAAGGCTAAGTTCGCATTAACCAAAGCAAATAAATGAAGATCTCAACACCGCATACAATTTCATGTCATAACCAGCACCATTTCCGCATAAACCTTAAACAATATTTTATATGTTTTATGAAAGTTACATTCAATCATTTCATAATAATAATAATTCAAACTATTTTCATTCATTGTAATCGGATATTATTTAGTATAAAATAAACTGAAATGTCGCTGATGTCAAAGCGTGTTCGCTAAATAGCAATACAATTAGCACTTCCGATATGTTTTATTTGTGTTAGTATTTTCCTCTTTTTTATTAAGATTGTTTTGGCTAAATACCAGTTACAGAATCGCTGTGTTTGCGTGAAAGCAAGCCTTTTAATGCACGCTTCACAACTTTGAATTCTGTATCGTTTTGTTTACGAAACTTCGTTTATTTTGGATTAGGCCCAGGAACTGCATAAAGATACGTGTTTTGAAGAACTTATGAAATAGCTCATAGTAAACCTGTTTTGCATCTGCACGGATGCTTTATTACTTATTTTGATAACTATAGTTTAGCTTGGTGATATTAAATGCATTTGTACTTATACGTAACTCGTCAGATATATTCGTGCGAAACACATAACGTGCTGCGACCCGTCCTATCAAATTAATGGGGCAAAATCTGACAAAACATATTCCCAATAAAACGATACAGATGTCTTGTAAAGGAGAGTGTACACCGATTTATTTTAATTTCTTTGGCTACATTTTCACACCACTTATATACTTAGATGATGACGGGGAATATACAGATATATAAACAGAACGGAAGGGAAAGAAAGAGATGGAACGGGATAGATTAAATATATAGTCAGAGCCTCCGTTGTTTTTCCTCTGCCAATTAATAAACCGTCCACTTTATTTTTTCATGAAACTATCTCGTTTCTCTCAATTTTATTCAAGTATAAATAATGCCTTCAATTTGTTGGCATCTCTTTAAGCCATGAAGTTTGATTGATGACGGTACATTTATCAGCAACATAATATTCTCGTCACTAAGGGATTGTTTATCCTGATTTGCACATTTTCTATAATATAAACAATAGCATGGCGAGGCTCAAAACCTCGCCGATACAACATCGCACATTGCTACTGTACATAGACATATCATAAGCCGCATAAATACAAATACATATTTCCACACTATCTATCATTAGTTATTTAGCTTAAAAATATGCATTTGTATAAAGGATATGTACCAAAGTAGCTGTTGAATTTGTAGGTTAAGATTAGTTATCAATATAGTGTTCAACATAATGTAAACTTATGTAATATCTGGGTCGGAATGCGGAGTTTTTACCAAATAATTATTCCTTAATCCTAATAAAAACAATAGCATACGTCAGTTGTGAGACTGTATACTTCTGCCTGACAACATAAGCATGTATCAAAGTCTTATCATAGCTTTATTACTCGATATTGTATAAAGTATTCCTGAAATTATACCATCGAGACATCGACAACTCTAAAATTATTGATATGATCAGACTGATATTTTGCATGGTTGTTACTGTGAACAAAGAGTATCAAATCAACCCACCAAATTTGGAAATATCTAAAGTTGCTATCCCATCGAAATGTCCTCAATGACCTAAGCTTACACGATCCCAGTTAACGATCAAATCCCATGTAATTTCAAATACGGGACTCATCACATTGAGAAATACTAAACTCACATTTTTGACAGGTTTGTTGTTGTACTTACTAACATTTTCGCCCGTTATATTTATTTGTAACAATCAATGCATTATCGATTTTAACCATACTCTATCGATATTATTTTTTCATGAGATTTCTCCCGAGATTTATTTATGATCGCGAAGTCCATATTCGTACAAGATTTAAATCTTGAAATTGTTAATAAGTGCCCGTCGGAAATGTGATGTAAGTCGATGATCAGTGTTTATACTTAAAATGCTATTGCTCAGTTATGGAAAGGTTCCGCTATCAGTAATTTGTAGTGTTTATCTCCACTCATGCATTATTTTACATACTACGTGTGTTTGTAGACGGAGTGAAATATGCCAGAAATGCAAACGATTATATCTTCTTATATATTAGATGGAACAGATTTCCACCTACAAAATTATAAGTAAATATTTTATATCGAAAGAGGAAGGCCCCTTTCGTCATTTGGTATCTTTTTTGATCAACAAATCATTTTGGAAAACAGAGACTGGGCCATTTAATTGGGCTATCCGACATTTAAACACACCATTTGAATTGACGCTTCGCTCAATGACTACAATTCATAGTGTGCTTATTACAAATGAATTTTTTTAGTAGTAATTAGATAATAAATAAACATAACACATTTACGCTCTTTCTCTGGTATGGTTGGCCATTACAATGCATTTTTGACAAACCTTCATCGAATCCATGTACCTTTCAACAAGTGTAAACACATATTTATGATTCGAATGGTTCACTTAGTGTCAGTTTGTCTATTATTAGATAAGGGTCTTACTTTATTCAGATATATTGCCCACACACTACAACCCATCCATGCATATTACTGTACTTTATTATGTGCCTGCTAATGTTGTTGGAGCTGTCATTTCACATAGTGTTCTCGATGACAACTATAACACAATAGTTCATTCATCCAAGTCACTTATACATGCCGAGCAAAACTATAGTCAAATACAGAACGAAGCGTTAGCGATAACTTTTGCCAGAGAACAATTTCACACGATGTTATATGGACGGATATTTACCTTGATCACAATTTATACAGCTCTTGTAAGTATTTTCAGATTCCCAGTCTATAAAGATAGGTCACTATGCTGTTAGATTATAATTTATCTATCATATATTGTACAACTAATGAAATCGAATATGCGGATACTTTATCAAGACTAACAGATGAGAAAACTGAAGTAAAGAGGCTTCAGCCATTTCTGCATGATGTGTGAAACCAAACATTATTTCAGCTCTAGCATAGACTGTCAGAAGACTGCCAATTACTTTACAAATAATAGGTGTGGCTACGGCTTACGAACCTTCACTCAACGTAGTGTTTCAGTTCCACCGTACAAAATGGCATGGTTTACATGAAGACACCATCTACAAGCAATGTTCAGCGTCAATCATCATTTTCTGAAGTTTATAGATGTATTCTTTTTAGAGAATGTGTAAGTGTACTATTCAATTTGCAAAATTGTGTATTTGAAAAAAAATATTTTTGACATTCAGGCATTTGCGGGATAAAAACATAAGTCTGTAGTTATATCTAATGGCCAAACATAAACACACAAATAAACGGTCTAAGCGAAAACATTACAAAATGTCAAAACAATGTTTACTTCCGTATTCTCGTGCCCACCTGGTTACATCTTTACATTGTCTTTGCAGGACCCATTGATGAAAATGTGTTCTTCTACTAGTAGATGATTACAGTAAAATGCCTGGGAAACGATTTAAAAATCACAAAATATTGTCAGCCGATTATGAGTTCAAGAGACCATTGTTTCCTACAATGTCACTGCTTTAACTTTAGTGGCATTCACAGATTTCTGCAAGAAAAATAGTATCAATCATATATGCACGCCACCATTTCACATTGAATAGAACGAAATGGTTCAGCGTTTTATGGATACATTAAAGAGACACTCTTTAACCTCATATAGTAGAGAACCACACCAGACATCCTAGATATCGTCATTAAAAGTCCGTTTACCAATTGATTCCATTGATCCAGATGCACACACTAATCAGAAAAGGAATATAAAAATCGAGCAGCAGGTAAAACATCATACCTTTGTAATGAGTTGCACATTCAAATCAGGACAAAATGTCTTAGTGAAAGACAATCGGGATAGCAATGGTTACATCTTGCGCCAAAAAGAAAATATTTTTACGACGTGCAGTCTTCTAGTTGGGTTCAATATGCACATCAGTGTCTTCCATTCTATCTAACATGAACCAATATGCAAGCAAGAAAAATTGTACTTTCTAATAAGATGAGATTAGATACATTTGAGTAACTACAAAGTACTTCAGCAATGCAGAAGATTTAACTAACAACTTTGTCTAGTGGTCGGTTCGCATCCCAAATCGTGCAAATCCAATACAGATATGATCATGGCAAAAACGTTGATAGCACAAAGCTCAATGGGGTGGTATTGTATAGAACAACTTTTGACCAGAAAATTATAAAACCACATTTTACTTTTATGAGGAAAATAACTTGTTGCCCTTTGTTATCTTGCCTTATCAAACATCATTTTGGAAAGCAGAGGTGATTCCATTGCATTCAGCTAGCTAACAAAAGGAAGCAATATTCAAATAGACGTTTCACTCACTAACAACAATTACGTAAGTTCTAATCATAAAGAAATTATCTTTCAGTTTTAATTATATGAAGAATAATTATATTTCTTTACAGAGGCGTTTCCCTCTAATGTATCTATTCATATGTATATTTCACCATTCGAAAAACACCACTTTATTTCATTATATATGAATTCATGTTGGATTTAATATATTTCAATATCTGGTATAACTTCGTAAACAAAATTTGCATATAGAATTCTGATTTGTTTGCGCTTTAATCCAATTAGTGGTGCGTGTTTTTTCTTAAATTATGAGTTTGTTTGATTTGCTTGTTTATTTCAGCGTGGGGGTAGATGTGACTATCTCCCTTGTAATATATAATATTTGACACAGACCTCTATAAATGATGTAAGTCATACATCGAATTACGGTATTTTTCTCATATTACCCCATGGCAAAAGACGGTCATAATTAATTGCTGACCGAAAATGGCTATTGGACTTCCCTGGAATTTGAGTGGAAGGGTGCTTTGTACCCTTCCAGAGAAGGTCTATATGGTGTTTAGCCTCTTCGGTCTTTTAATTCTTTTTTACCCTCTTGACCAATTTTGTGTTGTACCAACCGAGGCTGGCGCCATTTTTTATTTGAGCGGTAGGGTGGGGGTAATTCAGATTATTGGATCTCTGAAAGTTTCCTTTGACTAATGTAATGTTCTTTGTATATTAATTATTACGCACTAGGATTTCTCACACAGGTAACCATCATGGATTGCACACTGATACTAACTGTAAGTGTTCCCATAACCATTATAAATGACCAATGGTCTTCTCTTGAATTTGTGTGACAACAAGCCTTCCCAAGGTCTTATTACTCTCTGTACTTTTCCAGTGGAGATTGATTAGTGCATATCTTTGTCGATCTTTATATCTTCCTTGATCCTTTACGACTACGTTCTGTAGTATCAGCAGAAGCTGATGCCATAACCTTTTTTGGAAGGGGTACAGTTTATTAAATTTCTTGCAGTTCCTTTTCCCCTGGGTTTATGTGCTGGTGTTCTTTTTATGTTTGTGTTTTGTTTTTTATTGCAACAAACATGTGACTGGTTTACGTTCGCAGTTTATGTGGGTTGGTTTCCACATTCGAGAATTTTACTTAAGATTCCAGCATTTTTATTCATTGACATCCTTTATATTGTCTCAGTCTATTCATTTGATTTCAGTATCTCTTAGTCTATTTTCCATATTTATCGGGATTGTTCCAAGCATTCTTACGAGTATTTGTATTATCTTTACTTTCTTTCTGTCCCACATCTTTTCCATTACTTTTGCAAGTCCTGTCTAGTTGATTCGTTTTTCTGTCTCCTTGATTTTCATATTGTGGTCTGCGGGGAGAACAAACTCAACGATTTTGCACGCGTTATCCTTCTTGTTGACTATTATGACATGCGGTCACCCTGATTAAACGAGTTTATTCGTTCTGATCTCTATGCCCCTGATGATTTTGTGATATTCGTTTTATTACACTGCCTCTAGTTTGTGCGTGTCTTATTTGCCCGTGTGTTCAAAATGCATTTATTTACATAGTTGTCAGTGTATTGCCTTCCCTAGAGAATCGTATCTGTTTTTGCATTTTTTGGGGACTAGCTTTCTGCATATACTTATTTTGCGATTCACAGTTTCCTCTCTTACTCTACAGAGTCTACATTTTTGTTATCCTGCGTTTAACTGTTTTTAGCTGCAATGTGGTTGGTTCTAATTGCATTGTTTTGTGCAGCTGCCAGTAGCGCTTTTGTTTCTCTGTTCAAGCGTTTTTTTCTTAGCCAAATCAAGGTGTTTAGGTGGTTCTTTTCTCATGCTATGATTATCAAACGCACATGCAGCTGTTTTTTTTATTTGTCTTAACTTTTCTATTTCTCTGGTGTCGTTGCTCCTTGTGTTGCTAATTTTTTACCAGATCCCCTGCTGCAGTGATCAGTCTTTCTGTGTTCTAGGTTATGTATTTTTCCAATTCTTGTTTGTGTCTTCCACGCAGTCTTCTATACTCACAGATACCCTTCTCATTATGTTCTTTTTACATAGATTATGTCAGTATAAAATTGCGTGTCTAGTAAATTGTGCATAGTCATTAGTCTTCTGCCCATAGTCCATAAGTTATTATTTGGGCCACGCTATGAATGATCTAGAGTATATTTTGAGTTATACTCTCTAAGTGTTTAATGTTTTTACTAGATTTCTATCATACAATTTAGTTTCTAACCGGTGTATTTTTCTTCTTAGATATGCATTTCTAATTCTATTTCCTCGAGTCCGAGTGACAACAAGTCTTCCCAGATTTCTCTTCTTCTTCTTCTTCTTCTTCTTCTTCTTCTTATTATTATTATTATTATTATTTTACAGACTATATCAATTTAGAGTTTAATTAAGGCCTATGGTTTATTAAAAAATAAGGAGTTATATTTATTTATTTTATAAATGTAATTACATATACAAATAAGATAACGTGCTGTGTTTGTAATTTGAGGGTATATTTGTTGGCAGAAGAACAAAGTAATATACCCATTAAGAAATATCTATTCTACATAACACAAATTTAACACTAACACATACACATCATTATTATAAATTAGGCACAAGGCCAGAATTAGTTGAAGGTTGAAGAGGGCGATATTTATATAAAATGTTGTCTGGCCAGACTACTTTGTCTAACTTAAAAGTAGTCTCAACCACCATATGACTGTATTTACTCCATGGTCTAATATTACTTTAAATATAACGTAATGTTTTGAAAAATGAATTTTATTTACACAAATGACATGAAAGATTATTGGAAGCGAGGCATATTACAAAGGCCAAAAAAGAAGAAAAATATAGAACCACATATATGAGATGAGGGCAGGTTTGTCAGGCCTTGTCAACCCTTTATTAGTGTAAATCGCGCACTTTTCCGGATTGTATCAAACATCAGAATACTAGAAGGTCGATCCCTAAGTGGGGGTGAAAATAGGGATGCAATATAGGTAAATATTGTGTAACTATAGAAATTTCTTTTTACATTGTAAACAAATATTCAATTAGCTTATCATATCGTATTTTGCAATAACTTTTGAACCCTGAAAAAGGTTTCCTCAGTAATAATTAAGTAAAAAATAAATTACTGTAGGGAATTCCTAAAATAGATTTTTATTTGAAAAAAAAACTAATGTAAATAGACACATGAACAAATTGATAATAAATATTGGTGTTATAGGGTAGAGAAGGTGCTAGTATAATTGGCAGACTCATCAATAGATGGAGTAAGTTCACGGAAAGTCTGCCAGCAAAAGATTAAATTTCACAAAGATACGGAGTAGCGCAATGATTGTGGCAAATATTAAAATAACATGTAATTTAATTAATCGACGATCGTTAAAAATTACAACAGGTAAATTGAAATATACACTGCAATATTATGCTAAAGCCAGTGTAAATTACACAGCCTACATGTGGTAGAAATTGATCTTAAATCAAACACTCTAATTTATTGAGAACTTTGAAGTAACTCATATATATTTAGCTGAAAGTGAGTCAAAATTAGTCTACGTTTCAAGATGATTGTGTGCGATCAGCGTTTGCACAAAACCATATGACGCAGATATGACGATGTTTAAGAATCATGTATATATATATATATATATATATATATATATATATATATATATATATCTTGCAGTTTATGTAATTGTTTTTATTGGTGATGGTAGCGTTACTTACTTTTGCTTAATGCTATTTCGAATATTACCTTTCTAAGGGATACAGATTAATTCAGAAGATTGCATTATTAGTCGTACTTTACTTTATAGGACGTATTTTTCGTTAAAAAATATATTTATTAATTTTATACGTACATAAAAGTTATATATGGCCACGAGTTTCTGAATCAAAGCTATCATGAGCATGTCTGTTATAGACAAGGATAGAACCTTCGATATTCATGTCAATAGTCTGGCGTTTTACATCCGGGTCAGTACCCCTACACTGGAAATAAGTACGGTTTTTATCACCTAAATATTGCATGCATTTTGTGTATTTTTTGTTTGCTATAGTAGTGTTTTTTAGTTTGGCTTACTACTATTTCGATTGTTAACTTCCTATCACAATCGGTGACTTTTATGTACGCATGATTTGATATATATATATATATATATATATATATATATATATATATATATATATAAATACACAGACACACCTATATATATATATATATATATATATATATATATATATATATATATATATAGGTGTGTCTGTGTATTTATATATATATATATTCATATATATATATATATATATATATACATATATATATATATGTGTGTGTGTGTGTGTGTGTGGTGTGTGTGTGTACATATCAGGACACATGTGAAAACAACGGCAATTTGAAATATATCATATTAGACATATCACGCTGGTAAGCATGATTCAACATTATAATAGAACAATGAAAATATTACTAAATAATTATACAAAATGAAAAAAAGACGTGAACTAGAACTCAAAAACATAAGCATAGAAATGTTCAATGCGTTAAATAACTTATTAGTTTGTTTTAAATACCGTGTAATTTAGCGTGAATAATTGAGCTAATATAAAGTAAACCGACACTATTTTTAATAGGTTTGAATTACTTATACATATAATAAGTAAGTAGTTAGTAGGCAGCCAATGTAACAAGTAATTTATTATGAATATTACGTGAACATGAATCTATATATATATACATATATATATATATATATATATATATATATATATATATATATATATATTATGCTATACATTATTACATGATATACTAGAAAGAATCGTATTTCGGGGTTACCAGGCGGTGGGAAAAATAAATTATTAAACAATAAACCCCCCCCCCCAAAAAAAAATAGCATTGAAAGTTGGGGACTAATTTACAGTATACATACGGTAATATAGATACGCTAAACAATATTTGTTTTTAAATATTTTAGAGAAAATCAACTGTTCTTCTAGATGGACGTATATGTGAATCTATGAATAGTATCCAGACATTTTCTCTCGTGACGTAAGCAGTTCCGACTTTTAGGAGAAAGCCGAATAAAGTTATGATTGTTCTGCACAATACGAACGGAACTAAACCGACTTTACAAATAAAAACTAAAACTTATTATATGGTAAAGTTAGGGTAAGTTAGGGATAGTATAGCGTTTGTTTAAAGTTAATTTAGGGTAGGGTGAGGTGAGGGTAAACGTAAAGATACAATTGGTTCGTATTGTGTAGATGGTTCAGTGAAGTGCGTTTACGAACGTTATCGTCACTTTTAGTTTGACTAACATGTTTATGTTCCATCATGGTCAATTTCTTGGGGGAGGGGGGTCACGTGGTTAATAATTTGAGAATAAATAAGCCCCTTCCACCAAAAATGTTAAAATAATAGTTTTATAAAGTAAAATCCATCCGCCATATATATTCAATACAACAAAATAATTTGGATGAGTAAAAAGAAAGAAATGCCTACGCCCCAATATTTCCGTTCCAAACTAAAGAAACTATTATGTTATACGTTTTATTTACCGCTTACTGGGCTGGCAGTGGGTGCTTATTTTGCATTAAATGTATATAAAAAACGATACTCTACGTACAAATCACAAATACTATTTTTTTATTTTTTGTTTTGCAGAGTTTTTTTTCAGGCTGTTCAAATGTAATCGCTCCAAAAAGTAGAATTTGCACTTAATAGATATTACTCACAATTCTCAGTCTACACAAACATAATTCGATAGTTTAAAAACTAATACATTTTGGAAAGTCGGCAAAAAAACTCACAAATATAACAGGGTAATTTCAAGGATAGAAAGCGGCTTGACACTTTCGTTGAGCTGATAAAAGCGCGTCCACTCTTGAAGTCTGCTTAATCTGAAAAGTATTATTTTGGCCCTAGAATAAGTGATGTCAATCTGAAAGAGCTTGCATGAAGGTCTGTGCAAATCCCCAATGGTTTCGTACAAACTTAAAAAGTACGACGATATGTATTACAGACAAAACTGATTTAGTCAATTGAACTTGGATATGCATCGAAAAATTTTTTTTCGTTACATATACATTTGAACTGATAATATTTTATCGAATTTATGAGCTTAATTCCCGGACAGAGCTAAATCCATTTAATGCAAATTCCATTTAGGTCACATAAATGAATGACATTTTATTCCTTTTATGATTTTTTTGCAGAAGTGATACGCTAATAGTGATTGTGTTAAAGATAAATTATTCTTTTATATTCTCCCCGGGAGATAACCGTGGTTAAGTGGTTAAGCACAGGGATTTACAACCTGGGTGGTCAAAGTTCGAATCCCGTTAGTTAACATAAATACTTTCTACTTAGGATGTTGGCAACCTTCACGTGGCCCCTCTCGTAAGTACGACATGTCTTTCTAAGCAGAAGTCTACCTATAAAGACATCACAGAAACAATAACCAACAACAGAATCATCTTCTTCATACGAAATGAACGAATGAATATTTCCGCTGGGCAGTGACGAGGCACTGGCCCTGCTAGTAAACAAATGAAATAAAACAACTAAAGTGTGCCCTGTTTTCGCTCTGTTGCTATAGTGGATGACATATGTTCTTAGTTTTAAAGAAATTAAACTTGGAGTATACGTAAACAGATATTTTTATTTACATATATATTTAATAGAATTTATGAGAGGAGTAACTTTTTTACAAAGATTTAAATCCTATTTTTGTCACGTAAATTACTGACATTAGATTATTTTTCTTGTCTATTTCAGAAGCGATACACTAATAGTTATTGTTTTAAAGATAACTAATTCTTTTATGTTCCCCGGGGCAACAAAAATATACGAACACCGCTAGTAACTGAAACAACTAACCTATCTCCGTGATCTGCTGCAATACTGCATGTCATCTATTCTGTGCTATGCCCAAGAAGGAGAAATCTTTTTCGACTTAGGTGATTTTTAATAGTCTGAAAATAAACAACAATACACACGCTATACGTATCGGGGGAAATCCATCAACGTTAATTATATTTTGAATAATAATACACATTTGATGTATTTTAGTAAATAAAACATATCTAATAGTCATCTTCGAACGAAATTGTGACATAAAATGAGATATTTCTTTATTCGTTGAATACATTCATGGCGACTGGAAGAACACAAATAAAATTGACTGGTCGTTCGTCCTGTATATCAAAAATTGAACATGATATATACAGGGTGTCTCAAAAAAATGTACTCACTCTTAGAATGACGAGACGTTTGCGAATCCCTTGGTGCGCGTTATCAGCTTTGTTTGAACAATAATGGTCATCAGTTTGAACATTTGCGAACATGATTCTTCAATTACATCTGTCTCATGTATTCGATGCTATTTCATTTCACTCTATGTTCATAAATAAAAGTTTTCTCGTCATTCTACGAGTGAGTTCATTTTTTTGAGACACCCTGTATATGAAGAAATGAAGTATTAGTTAAAATACTATGTTTGTAAGAAGATAATTATAATAGCTAAAATAATTATTTCTGTAGTGAAGGCGTTTCACGGAATGGAGGAATACTAGTTTGGATGTTTTAATTTCAGTTATTTTTGTTTAATGTTTGCCAATTATATTCGATTATTCCAGTATAAAATGATAGCCATCCTATCGATGCGCTGTAAAAGTAGGAAATAACCTCAACCGAGCGAACCGTATTTAGTAAGGGAAGCTATAATGGGTGAACGACAATATCATTGAACAAAAACTAAACAACGACGAGCGTAGCTGGATATTTAACTTCATGAAGAAGAAGTCACAGTATAAGATGGGAGTTGTGGTAGTATACTTTCGCGTGTGAGTAAAAGTTATTTCGACTCCTTGTATGATTAAATCATGGCAGAGAGTCAGATATGTACGAATTAATGTATGATATTCTTAAATCTAATGACACTTATTGACAATTTCCGAAAACACGAATCAATTATCAACATGAAGTGTGACCATATTGCAATTCTATATAGTGATGTGGTTTAAAGACCTATTGTTTATGTAGTTGTTAGTGAGACTCAATATTTCGTTATTATATAGATAATCAGATATTAATATTAATATGTGAAAGTATCGCAATAAAATGATAGTTTACAGGTAAAAACTTTTAAAACTGTATTAGTATATTTAAAAAAAAATAAGAACTAAAATTTTACGGTAGGTTCAGTATCTTATATTATTATTTATGTGTTGACATATGGGAATACAACATTTATTTTACAAGATATATTTTTCTAAAACACCAGAATTTTTGTTTTTTCTCAGCGCATAGAGCAATATGTGTTTGTACGGTGGTGTGTGTATCATAGAGGAATAGTATAGCTAATGAGATGAAGAAATGTTTACCTGTGACCTGTGACTCGTGTGTATCCATTTAAGCATCTTGAAACTCAAGCAAGTCAGTAATGTGGTTGTTGTTGTGAATATTTCCCAAAAAATAAGTGCCCCATAATATGTTAAAGTGTATATATAGACCCACCCAAACACACGTACATGAACTTACATGCATACACTCATCAAGATAGACACACATATGCACATGGATTCCACCGACCGGTTTGGATCACCAAAAAAACTTTCTGTCTGATGAGACCTCAGTTCTTGATAGCTGTAGATCGATAACATCGACATGCTAGTGTAGCAGACTGTGTACATGTTTGAATAAAAAATCATTCTCTCTATATATATAGAGAGAGAGAGAAAGAAGAGATAGAGAGAGAGTAAGAGATAAATAGATAGAGAAATATATAGATAAATAAGGAGATAGATAGAGCTTAAGAGAGAGTGCGAGCAAAAGGTAGATGGAGAGATAAGTCAACTCAAAAGTTTGGACTGCAGCAGTACATTACCAGACAAAAAGTGTTTCTTGTAAAATTATTGAAACGTATTGAGAAGAAGGGAATTAGAGACTGGTGACACTTGTTTTGCTTGCTTTGCTTTACCGTGTGTCAGGGATACTAATTTGTTCTATACTCAGGTTATTTGAGGACATTTACGATATACACACACCCCAATATATATATATATATATATATATATATATATATATATATATATATATATTGATATATGGTCGTGTGCGCGTGACTGTACACAAAGACAATGGCAAAATATAATATTTATTATATATGAAATGTAGGATATGATAAAAGCGAACACATGAGAAAATAAAACATTGGTAAAATTCCTTATGAAAAAAGATGATTTTGGTCTAATGTACGCATTCCAAATGTGTGTTGTCATGAGATGTGGATGTTAAGTTTCAGAATGAGTATTGTTTTGTATTTTCGTTATGGTGCTGCGTTTTTAAATTGGAGGCTATAGGGATCTATTTGATGTGATTTACTTTCATAGGCTGTAATGTGTGGCTACGTGTACTGTGTTGATTTTTGTACAACGGTCGGTTTATGTTTATTACGAAGTAGGCGGACTGCAGGAACGTTTCCTCATAGTAGTTGCCTTTTCTGCATCTGATGCAGTATATTAAGTAAACCACATTGGAACAATCGCACGTGATAGGATAAAGTGATGAGTTGAGCGTTGCTGTCTGAAAGTGTGAAAAGTTAGCTTCACGAGAGAGAGTGAGAGAGAGAGAGAGAGAGAGATAAAGTGCGACGATAAGAGAGATATAGAGAGTGTTGGGAGAAAGGAAGAGAGTGAGAGAGAGAGAGAGTCGAGGAAGCAGAGTGAGTCCCTGTAACCTCAATAGCTTTCCAATTTTAATTAGTGCAATGAATTGAGCCTACAAATTATTATGACAATCGAAACATACTTTTATGGCGAAACTGTCTGACTATAACGCTATATAAAATGTTATTGTTTTTTTTTTATTTCGTATGGCAAACATTTTATTAAAACACAAATACATGATTGTATTTAATATTTTCGAAATCCATGCGTATACATTTTAAATACTATATATGTGATTATTTTCATAACATTTTTAAATCGCCTCGAATTAAGAACAGAACAGAAACATTAACTGAGCAAGAAAAAGGGATTCTTTTTCAAATTGAAAGTCATAGTAAGTTTCACAGAAATAAAAAAAATAAAACAAATAACTGTATGTAATAGTAATTGTTTCTGATTATATCGATAGGGAACAGATATATAATGTTCCTAGCGCCAAACTGTTAACATAGCTCAAATATAAAGTTGTACTCTCAATAAAATATACACCCGCACACACCTGTTAATGTACTGGCTTGGTTGGTGCCCGCACAACGTAAATTCACAAGAACAACTCAGCTAGATCCCATCCATTCACTGTTGAGATCCCCAGATACCGGATAGCTTTCTACTCTAATAGCTTCTTTCCTCGTGCTGGTGGCCTCTGGAACTCCCTCCTTGCCCCCATGTTTCTCCGACGGTACTGACATGCAGAAATTTAAAACTAATGTAAACAGACATCTCGCTGCACAGCCTACACTTTAGGTTGATCCTCCAAACCTTCTCCCTTTTTTCACAGTAGCCCCTTAGGTCTAC
This sequence comes from Sepiola atlantica, assembly GCA_963556195.1. Classification (NCBI taxonomy): domain Eukaryota; kingdom Metazoa; phylum Mollusca; class Cephalopoda; order Sepiida; family Sepiolidae; genus Sepiola; species Sepiola atlantica. The sequence goes on from OY744520.1 coordinate 82,448,772, forward strand.
AGTGGCGGCCTGCCTTGTTTCGGGTGAACTATGTCTAAAAAAAATGTTAAAAGTCATGAATGCGAATTACTTAAATTCGCATGTAGGTATCATATTTCTGCTAAATATTTTACTTGATATACCATTTTTAAACGATCGGATAAGTGCCCTCCAGTAGGTTTGTATATTTACTATAGATTTTATGAACTGCTTTTTGAAGCTACGTTCCTTTACGTAATAGCATTTCGAGTTTGTGGTAACACACTGGCAAACAGCAAATGTCCATGAAATTTTCATACTGCTGATTATTTTTTTCGACATATCGTTTAGATAAATGGTCTCTGCCATATTGTATTTATTAAAATATACTTTCTGTAAACGGTTCGTTACTTATTAATTGAGTATGGAATTTATTTGGTTAATTAATGGTATATAATGTATGTCTGTAATTATAAAAATAGCGACAGCAACAAAAATATTCAATTAATGTTTAGCATGAAATGATTAGTGTCTAACTAGTTTAGTGCAGTAAGAAATTCATAAGTTAATGCTTGTTTCTTATTTTAATTCATGTGTTTGTAACAAAGATGCCATCGAGTTCTTTTTAACAAGTTATCTTTCCGCCTAAAAAAAGGTTTCAAATTTGTAGTTTCCTTTAATTTTGTATTTTGTTTGTTAGCACGTTTACAAAAAACAAACATAACTCTTAGACAAATCTTAGACTTCACATCATTTTTACATACAGAAAATAATATGTGTCCAATATATCAGTGGTTGTGATTACGGTTGAGAATATTCTTATACCGCAGCATTTCTTTACCGTTTTTTTCTCTTTAATCAACATTTTAAATAATTAAAATTTAATTCATGATTTTTTTTGCAATCACTGGACAAACACTTTCGCCATTATTCATATAAATAAATAAACATTAACATTTATTCATATAAATAGATAAAAAGTAAAATGTTGGTAATGTTGATACACATCTTTAAATAGAAAAGCAATAAAAAAAAAAAAGTAACTTCGTCTGAGCGATTATGCGTAGTGGGTGTATATTAAAAAAGAACAACGAACAATATCGTACCAAGAGAATGATAGACAGCAGTGAAGAAGGGAGAGTGGAAGTTAGAGTTCGGTGAAAGAGAGAAAGTGATCCAGGGACAGAGAAAGAGCAGCCATCTACTGTTTCCCTCTATGAACATTTATGCGTCTAGTAATCTACGGTATATTGTTTTCATTTAAATGACCATGTATTAACATATCTGGCACGGCAATAGTACTCGAAAATCTATGAGTACAGTTGTAGAAAGGTTTTTTACATTCATTATTTTTTCATTAATTCACTTTAATTATTTACTGTTAATATCGACGAAATTATTGTATATATACGGAAAAATAATACAATGAAATTACAAAAAAATAATGCAATATATTAATTTATTATAGAGTGTTTACAATAGGTATGTAAATTATGATTACAATGTATGTCTTTGTTCTTTCGCTAGTACTATAAAACTCGTATTTCAAATTATTATATTGTAGTGTTGATTTAAATAGCAGTAACCATTTGGTTTTTATATGAGAATGATAAATTAAAAAAATGCATTAATTCATTTATATACATATATGTATATATATATATATATATATATATATATATATATATATATATATATATATATTAAATGGAACTCATATACGAGACTAGTTTCTGTTCCCTCAATACTTTTACAGTTAAAATAAGCGTAATGAATTGAATGTAAATACATCCGAACAATCGAAACATACTGCTATGGCGAAGACTGTCTAAATATTACGCCATATCAAATGTTTTATTAACACGCCAATACATAGTTGATTTAATATTTCATTAAAATATATGTTGATGTGTTTTGTAATGATATATCGATGATTATTTTTCGTAAAATTTTAAATCTGCCTCTAATTTAAAATGGAAGATTAAAAGAAACCAGACAAGAGAAAAAATATTTTTTCAGACCAAAATGTATAGTAGTTTACACAGAAATGAATCCCAACCACAATCTATGATATTAATTGTTTCCGTTTATGTATGTAGGGTTAAAAGATTAATGTTCAAAGAATCACACTATAAAAATAGCTTAAATATAAAGCAACCTGTAACTATTTGTTGATGTACATAAGAGCCGATTACTTTAATTCTCATGTCAGTATCATATTAATGCTAACTATTTCACTTGATATACATTTTTAAAACGTTAGGATATGTTTCCTCTTGTAGGTTCGTATGTATACTTTTAATTTGAGTAACTGATTTTCTAGCTATATTCATTAAACATAGTATTTCGGGTTTAGGCACAAACTGGCAGACAGTATATGTCTATCAAATTGTCATGTCACCGATTGTTTTTTTCTTCAGAAAAAAGGCTTGCTTCATGTCGTTAAGTTAAATGGTCTCTGTCATATGTTATTAATTTAAAGAGGATTGTTGTTAATGGTTCGTTACTTATTAATTGACTATGTAATGTATGTCGGTAATTGATGGCATATACTTTATATCTCTAATTATAAAACATAAATAGTAAACGAAATTGATGATTAGTCTGTTTAGCATTAAATTATTTTTGTTTAACTATTTTAGGGAAGTTAGAAATTCATAATTCAATGACTGTTTCTGGTTTTAATTTATGTGTTTGTTACATACATGTAATCGAGTACGTTTTAATATTTTTTAACTGATATACTTTCATGAAATGAATTTATATCTTCGCCAAAAGCGGGTATTGTTTCAACATGGAGTTTCTTTTATTATTTGTTTTTTTTTTTGTCATCACGCTTACGCAAGAAAATGACGGACCTTGCACAGATCTTAGAATTGAAATCGGTTTTCTATTCTAAATATTCGGCGGTGAATATAACAGTGGTTTGGATTGCGATTGATAATATGGTCGCGTAAACGTCTATTACGTCAGAATAACATTCTATAGCAGCATTTCCTAACCAGTGTACCCTTGTGTAACAAGAAAACCAGATTATAGATCGTATCTTCTCATTTTGTTCTCATCGTAGTCAACGGGGTTAATATCGGAGTATATATTTAAGAATAACTGTTTTAAGAGAAATAATGATACTTCTTTGTCAATTATCTGTTAACGATGAATACAATTCATATATTTATATTATTTATAAGACTTCGTTCATACATAAAACATGTACGCTGAAAATGTAAACAAATTATTATCAGTAACCGATATAATATCCCTCTAAAATAAATGTAAATAGAGCAATACCATATATATGATGCATTAGATTACTATTTAGTTAACCTTTACTGGCAATGTTGAAAAGACATAAGATAATTTAAAATCGTGAGGGCGGTCTCATAAGTTTATGTCCCGTCCTCTGATTGGACACTATCTGGTGAATGCGGTTTGACAAGGCTACCGTGTAAAGAACTAAATATATTCCCAATCTGTATCATAGTTTTAGTTACATATTAGATTAAACATGCTGATGTATATCGTAAAATATTACAATAAAGAAGAATATGTTGTCTGTGTATTAAAATATTTCGTATATGAAACCAAAAACAATGTCAAAGTAGCACTATCTTTAAAACTTGTCATGTCGATGAAGCCCGGTTTAGAAACCACGGTAAGGAAAAAGACGTCTACATTACGATGAAATGAACTGAAGTTAAACAAATAATTTAAGTCCTTGCTTTCTACGTATTAAACAAGCAATTAATTCCACATTCAATTTACATCAATATGTACACATATATGCATTCATACGTATGTAATTGTAATATTTTTAAGCTCACATTGTTTAAAATGTTTTAGAATGTGTACTTTTACAATTATTCCTTAGTCTAAATATATAACCTACATATTATATTATAATCTTAACACAATATATTAAACACTGTGGTGTGTATATTCTTAAATTTCTTGATGCAAGATTGTGTTTTGTAATGATGCATACAAGATTTTAAAATGATACTGATTTTTAACAGTGATTGCATTTCAGATGCGTACCTCCAATTGACATAATTTTCCTGTTGTAATTTTTTTTATATGTTTGTGTCTAAAATTTTTTTTTTTTTAATTTATGAAAAGGTTAAAAAAAACTTACACTGTATCCTTTACAAATTATTATCATTTTTATATGTATATATTCTCATTACATATGATGTAATGCTTTTTACATTTAATTATAATCCCTATTCGGCCTTTCTACCATATCCAGCAATATCAGTAACGTATCAAGCTCTACCATATCCCCTTTCGGATCTACTCTATATATAGTTCCAATACATCGTAGCGAGGAAATCTATTTAAAATTACACTCAAATAAAATCATTCCTTTAATTTTCTGGAATGTATAACTACGGCTGGCTCTTGTATTTTTTTTATTAGAGATCAAAAGTATTACCCGCTATCACAAAGATAATACGCGTTATTAATTTTCGATTAATTTTATTTAATTAATTTTTAATTTTATTTTTCATTACGGTAGTTTACTTCATCTTATTAATAAAAATACTGTTTGCAAATTTGTTCATTGCACCATGTTCTATTTTTCAAAGTAACCACTTAAAAAATAAAAGAGTTTGTTTGCATATGAAATATTTTTAACATTAGATACTTTTGAAATGTTTGCACGTATACATAAATACATAAAATAAGAGACATATGTTAATATATGGATATAAAAACAATATATATATATATTTATATATATATGTATATATATGTATACATATAAATATATATATATATATATATATATATGTATATATGCACATATATATATATATATATATATATATATATATATATATATATATTGATTTTAATACAAACAGACTATTAGAACATTTGAAAAAAAATGTATGATTAAAGAGACAAATCTTGTTATTTTAACACTGTTTGCATACATAAGAAAATACTGCCTAAATAGACACGCAATATATACATATATATATACATATATATATATATATATATATATATATATATATATATACATATATATATATATATATATATATATATATATTAACTATCGCTTTATTACACGCACATAGATTCTGCAGTGGAATGCAATGCATACTTATGAAATATAACACACGCCATCTCTGGATCTGCTAAGTATAGTTAAAACTATGTCATAGAAAATAAATAAAACAGTATGAGCCTGTAAACAATCTTCCTCTCCTTTCAATCTTATATATATATATATATATATATATATATATATTACTAAATAAATATGATTATATACGTAGACATATATATGTTTCGCGTGTTTTATTTTACGCTTGTCAGTATAGAATTATGGAACCGGTCTGTATCACGCTTCAAACACGTGAGACATACAGTCGTATTAATGTAAACATAAGTAGTTTAATTTGAAAGAGGAGTTTATCGCTGTTGTCTTTATTTAACCATTCAAACATCGGTTTCTTTTCTTTAATTTGACTATTTTAATTTTTAAGCAATACTACTATATAATATCGCCATCCATCAATCTCATATGAGTTACTACAGGTATCCTCATATAATATCTAGTTTACTAGGGCAGCAGTGTCTGTTACAAATTCCGTGAACACCAGAGTCTCTAATCCAGATTAAAACAACTTCAAGCAAAGATAGATGATAACTTTACCTATTGAAAACCTTACATTCCTAATTGAAAACAAAGTAAGTTTTACTCGTATCTCGATTGA
>OY744520.1:82456961-82479461 GCA_963556195.1 Sepiola atlantica
CAGCTCATACGAAGGAGATCAAGGTGGGTAAATTAATATACCAGAGCAAAATACCCGTAAAGATTTCGATAAATAACTATATAGATTTGCGTACGGAAACGAACTGATTTTAGTAAATAAGTTTAAAATACACATGATATTTCATGTTGGTTACATGCAAAAAATAAAATAACTCAATATAATCAAATAAATAAGTTTAAAAAAATAGTATCCTTTTAAAATGAAGACAAATTGCTATTAGTACTTAAAATTAATACGAGTTGTATATAATATTACAACTGGATATATTAGAACTTGTGCCTTTCCAACTGATTATTTTCATTCCCACTTATATTTTCTCACATCGCATTTCCTGAGTCGGCACTGTCTAAATTGAAATGCAAGTTTGGAAGTTCCAAATTAATAGAACCAATACTGGATTAGCAGAGTCAGCCTGCTGTTATTTCAGAATCTTTCTTCTCCAAGACGTGGTTTCCATTTAAAAGCTTGGGAGTATACTATACCATATACTTTAATACATGTGGGTGCACATATATTGATTCGTAGCTTTCCCACAGGAAGTCGAACAGGAAACGCAAATACACCATATCCTTATCCAGTACCCAACATTAACTGACCCTACTCATAAAAAGCGAGTGTATCGTTCTTTACTTGCTCGTTTTTTCTACATGAGAACATTTTCGTCGGACGATGATTCTTCAACTTACATTATACGCTCGAAAACCGCATTTGAAAAATGGTCGAATGGTTTGTTGAGCTTGTTGTAACATCTGGCTGGTTGACCAAATGATAGTCTCTTACATTTTGACAGGATATACAAGATAGTCCCTCATCTTATAGGCCCATCATTATTAAGCATGCTCCAGCCTGTGTCCTATCGCCGCAATGTTGCCTCCGTGTGCTTGTTTTACAAGAACATTAATGGAATGTGCTCAAACGATAGTGCGGCACTACTGCCCAATCTACGTAGATAACTCCGATCAATCCGTCAGTCAGCATGATCCCACCCCTTCACTGTTGAGGTCCCCAGAGGCAGACATTTCTACTTTAATAAATTCATTCCTCGTATTGCTAACCTTGGACTTCCCTTTCTGAGTCTTGTTCCCCTGACCGTACTAAAATGTAAACATTTAAATGTAATGTGAACGAGTATGTCGCCGCAAATCTCGTAATATATATATATATATATATATATATATATATATATATATATATATATATATATATATATATATATATATATATATAATCATGTAACTGTGACTAATAAATGACAGTAACACAATCTACGTTGGTGGCGAAAGATTTCATACCAGGACATTTTAAGATACGTGAAATAAAAACAATGTATCGTTCCAATGGCTTTTAACGGCTTTTAGCTTGATTTAAAATTTAAATTAATAGAAAAAGATGCTTCTAGGAACTTGCTAATATATGTATACACACCCACACAGACACACACACACACATATATATATATATATATATATATATATATATATATATACGGCTCTCTCCCCCCTTTATCCCTCTCCATAATATATATATATATATATATATATATATATATATATATGTATATATATATATATATGTATATATATATATATATATATATATATATATATATATATATATATATATATATATATATATATATATATATATATATATATATATATATATATATATATATGTATATATATATATATAAACAGAGATTATGCGAAACACGACGGCGGTGATGAACACTATTCCAAAAGAAAACTTCCAGAGGTGTGTCCGGCAGTGCATGGGCCAGTGTGTTGATTGCATACAACCGCAAGGGGCCTACCTTGAAAGATATTAAGATCCTAACCCCGTCACGTATTTGAAATATTTTTTCCTGGCCTAAGGTCGGATACGTTTTTTATTATCCTCGTATATATATATATATATATATATATATATATATATATATATATATATATATATATATAAATATATATATATATATGTATATAAATATATATATATATATAAATATATATATATATATGTATATAAATATATATATATATATAAATATATATATATATATGTATATAATTATATATATATAAATATATATATATATATATATAAATATATATATATATACATATATATATATGCATGTATGTATATATATATATGTATATATATGTATATATATATAAATATATGTATATATATGTATATATATATGTATACATATATGTATTTATGTATTCATATATATATATATATATTCACATATATGTATATATGTATTTTTATATATATATATACATATTAACATATATGCATATATGTATTCACATATATATATATGTATTCAAATATATATATATATATATATATATATATATATATATATATATATTCAAATATATATATATATATGAATATACATATATATATATGTATTCACACACACACACACACACACACACACACATATATATATATATATATATATATATATATATATATATATATATATATATATATATATATATATACGCCGGTTGAATGAACTTCAGAGCAATACAACAAGGATATTACCATAAAAGTACGTAGAATAGAACAGTCGGCTCCGGGTGATATGTGATAGTGTTCACGATCGAAAAGTGACGTGAGCTGTCATTCAAACCTGGTTGCAGATGCATTAGGGCGGACATAGTTCAGAGGAATATTCATGCTACACTGCACGTTTCAGTCTATGAGGGTCGCCAGATTACGTATTTGCCCCCACCCTCAGTTTTTCAATCTGAATTCAAAGAAATACACGCTTTTTATATTCCTTCATCTACAGGAGAGAACCTGTTAGCAACACTTAGATACGGACATATTCCACTTTTCCACACTCTTTCGGCATCTCTCTCTCTCTTTCTCTCTCTCTTTCTCTTTTTATCCTTCTCTTGTCTACGCTATTTCTCTATTAATCTGAATGTATATCTCGTTCCTTTCTATTTTTTTCTCTCTGTGTCTCTATATGCGGATTTATATACCTTTCTCTATTCGTTTCTCTATCATTATCTATACCCTCATACCTAAACACCCCCCCACACACACACACACATATATATATATATATATATATATATATATATATATATATATATATATATATATATATATATATATATATATGTACATACATATATACATAAAATAATTGTTTGGTTTTACACCTCTTGTTTTAAAAACTGATGACTTAATAGATATTGTATTTTATACAATTTCAAATCTCATTTGTTACTTGTTCTTATAATTTCCCTACTCGAATATCGAGCATCTTATTTTCATGATAGGTTCTAGTTTAAAGATATACATTAAGTTGTTCTTTTCCTGTTCTTTATATATATCTTTATCTTTATTATAAATCTGTTATAAATTTTTGTTTTTGTTTTTTAAAATCTTTTCTCTTTTTCTTCTTTTTTTTTCATTAAATTTTAAATCGAATCTAAATTTAAACCAAGTGCATTCGTTTAAATTAATATGTCAGTTAATACTTTCATTAAACATTGTATTATCTGTTCGTTTTAAATTATTGTGTATATTAATACTTAGTGTATTTATTTATTTTATTTTATTTTGAAATATGTATATTTTATTAATCAATTCAATTCAAGCCAGTCTCATCTGTTAACTCATCGCCCGTATCTGTCTAATGCTAATTACACCAATAGAAGGGATTTTACTAAAAGTAAATAGATGAATAAATCATTCAGATTAAAATATATGAATAAAATATTTAAAACAAAAAGAAAGTGTACTTTGTTTTTTGAATCTGGTTGGAATTCTAATTTGGCCGGTATTTTCTGCGAGACTTCATCCCACGGCATCTTCATATGCTCGCTTTAACCTGAGTTGAGCACGGTTCTGAAGAATTCAAGAGTTCCCAAAATATTATATCATACGGATACAAGTGTTATATAACATTGTAACATTGTGTAGATAAACAGATATATGTGTGTTTGTGAAACAAAATTTAATTATTTAATTTGTTCCACCATTATATGTCTTATTTGCTCCAACTTGTGTCTATCCGTCACACCTCTGCATTGTATTGCCTTCTAAGTATCACATTTCTATATACTAATAAACAATGCTTCAAAAAAACTATATAAACCTCTTATATATATATATATATATATATATATATATATATATATATATATATATATATATATATATATATATATATATGTGTGTGTGTGTGGGGGGGTGTATTATATATATTACTGTTATTTGATCTTCGTTTAATATCGGATAAATAGCCTAAGTGTTTTATTAAGTATGTAAGGACCTATATTTTTATGAAAACTATATACATTAGTTTGATCGTCCATTTACACTAACGGTTTAACGTAAAAACTGTTCCAGAAATAAGTATGTTAAAAGTAAGATAATTGAAATAAGTTTCTAATACGTTTTAATACGGGTTACATTTTGATAAAAGTTTAATTCACAGCTTACACTTGCCTTTTATTATATCTGGGTCACTCGGGAAGTTATTGTTAGGTCCATAAAATAACTGAAATATGCTCTGCTGAACGCTACAACTTATCAGTATAATAACACAGCATGTATCTCTAAAATGTATTAACTGTATATTTATACATAATGTAATTGATTAAATTAATGGGTAAACATTGATATGCCATACACTAGAATCACAAACTAAATAAAAAACAAAATTATTAAATAAACGAAAATTACAAACTTAAAAATAAATATAACTGTGAACTGATTTACATTCGTGTATATTTTTTTAGTTAGGGGATAGCGATTATAATTAAAATGATATAGTTCCGTTACTTTTTTCACTTTTTCAAAATACGCTCGTTACGAATTACAGAATGTTTTAAATAAGATAGATGTATTAAATAAATAACTACGACATACATAAAATATAAAATGATTGATATGAAATAACTATATTAAAATCACAAGAAGTTACACATACACTTATTTAAACAAAATATAATTTATAACAGCAAACTGAGGGCGTTTCTCATTTGGAAAAAGAAGAAAATGTATGATCTCTGAGAAAGGGTGTATTTCTCTCTATATATGAAATATAAAATAACACATTTACCATCATCCCGCACTATATAAACAGAAAGTTAAAGTTTAACAATTAAGTATATAGACTAATTAAAAAAAGCATAAATACAATTATTTTTTAAAAATTCTTCTTATTTCAGCGTTCCATTTTTTACCACAACCTTATTAAATATTAATATATTTAATTTTTTATTGGTATTTTTTAGATTAAAAATAATTAAATATAAACAAAATTATTCAGTGTGTTTCTAATACATTTGCCTTGATACAGTTGCAATATTCTTTTCTTCACTATCCAAAACACGTATTCGCCATTTTTTATAAACAGCTCTGACACCATAGCTAAGGCAATGCTTTCTAAAAATAAAGTTCTAAATAAAATGATCTTATTTTCCTTCATAATTCCAACATGAGTATCCACAACAACAACCTAATCATACGCGACGATACATATGACATCATTCGACACCATCACGCGGCCATGTTCCTAGATATTTTAGCCTTTTTCCGCCATGTGCGAAAACATTATTTTTTATCCGCCGCATCACACTCTCCCTTACAAGTAATCAATAAATATGGAAACACGCACGTTTTTCTCTATCTGTTTTCTCTACCCACTTCCCAGTTAACACTATAACATTATTTACATCGCTTACATTTTTATCTGAGACACCGACTACCTATCTTAACACGACTCATCTACCGATAATCCAAATAAACTAATAGCTAAATTCTATCAATAGGAGAATCCATAGAGTCGAGGGTCCGTAACATTCACTGCGTTATAATTGGCTGCACTATTATTCTCAAATAGAAAATTATTATATTTACGAACAGCATGTACACACCGCATAGAATTTAAACATGACGTATCTGACTCTTACGTTCAACTACATTGAGTTAATAAATTGTGTTTTTCATTTGAAATAAACCCGGGACCTCTCGCACCCGAAGCGAAAATCAAACTCTTAGACGTACGAGCCACTTCTCGTAATAGTAATAATACAATGATTCTAAACTAAAGTTTGTTAAATAAATATAATGCAAATCAACACGGAACATATTTGAAAATGTCGGAATGGCTAAAAATTAAAGAATCTTTAATCACTTATGTATTCCTTAGTAATTAGTAATTTACTCATAAGTTCTACTCCGCATTGTCCAATATCCAACATTGTTAGATTACACTATAACTTTTTGTAAGGGATATCTAGTAACTTTATTTGGCTATTGAATTAATCAACATATTTATCTCCTTAATATGAATAGAGGAGAATAAATTAAAAATTGACAGTTACCATCTGTGCTCTTGGCGTTGTTCGGGATAAATCATTGTACAATTTCACTTATATATTTGTTAACTTGTACATATTAACTCTCTTCGGAATATTGACTTCATAAACATAACGCATCTTCTTAATATGTTGCAATAGAAAGAAAAGGGCATACATTAGGAATTGCCCATGACTATTTGTTTTACTCAGTGTTGTCCGGGATCAAACATTATAAGATTTCAGTATTGCTTTTGGAAACTGTTATATATTAAATGTCTACGGACTATTGCCTTTTTACACAATGTATCTTCATATAATTTTGAAATTTGGGTAGACAAGAAATTAGGACTTGATAGAAACAATAAGGTCTACTCGGAATTGTCTGGGATCAATAATCATTGTCAGCATCATTTATCTTCATAATTTGATTTTAACTGTACTTTATGTAGTTCTGCGAAGGCTCCCTTACTAACCTTGAAGTATTAAAAGAGAAAAGGAGAATTATAAATATACGGCTAGTAAGAGAGAAAGAGAGATAGAAAGCGAGAGAAAGAGAGGAAGATATATAGATGTGTTTTTATATCAAAATGCTACACATGCTATTTAACTTCTTCTATGTTGTGTGTATGACCAAGGGCAACGCCTGCTAATCTTGCTAGTATTAAATATATCATATTTAAAATGAATGTCTACATATTCTAATATAAAAAAAGAAAGTGTTATTTAATTCTCGACGGATATTAATTAAAATGTTGGTACAATAACTGTAACATCATATGCAAGGTGATATATATATATATATATATATATATATATATATATTTATATATATTCACATTGAAAAATAATTTCACAATATATCAGAAATGAATGATTAAACATGTACAATTTGATATTATACATAGAATCACTATATATAAGATATCAGCATACTTTTTTCTTCAAAATTATTATTGATATTTAAACTGTGTTAATGTGTTTTAGTTAACTATATATATATATATATATATATATATATATATAAATAAAACTTACGTACATACATTTTAGTAAAAATATCCCCACCATATGCAGATCGTCGTTAACGGTTTTCTTATTTATATGTATTCATGTGACCCGTTAAGAATCATAAAAGCCAACTCAAAATCTAGTTTACGTTTGAATATAAATGACGTGTAAGCGATAGAGTAATGGGAACATTTAATATAAATACTCCAACTTAAAGACACATCTTATTAATTACGACTGACCTCCAGAAAATAAAAAAAAGGTTCGAAGCTTATGATGTGAGTCCCTTTACTTTTTATTCCCATTTGATTTTAACCACAATAATATATTTTTATTAGCATAAAAAGTGTTGGAATTCGACTCTTATAAAAAGTATAATGTAGTTTCACGATGTTTAAGATAAACAACTTGAAAAATCAAATATAGCTTAGATTTATTAAATGTAAATCTTATGTATAAAATATCATAGCCGAACCTAAAAACATAAAATGTATCCTATTTAGATGAAAGTTATGTATAATATTCTTCGGGGGATACAATGTAAGGTGTAAGGTGTTCAGAATCTCTACGCAACACTTTTCTGTGTCGAATATCTGTGTCCTACATTTAAGTGACCCGTGGGGACAGAACCATCTTAAAACTTAAAATATGTATATCCGCTTTTTCATTAGAGTGTTTTTCAAAAGTCGATTTAACAAATGTCTTAATTGTATAGTTGAAAAAGTATCAACTTAAACTAATCAGTTTTGATTCTCTCCACCCACTCACTTGATTAAAAAACAAATTAAATCATGGAATGATTTTTTTTAATATGATAAGATGTAAGTTTAGAATATTTGTATAATTAGTACATGCGGCCTCTCACCTTCTCTTTCTTTTGTATTACTCTCTCTTTCTCTCTCTCTCTCTCTCTCTCTATATATATATATATATATATATATATATATACGTATATACATATATACATATATATATATATATATATACGTATATACATATATACATATATATATAGGTATATATGTATATATACATATATTATATGTAATATATCTTATATATTATATGTGATATATCTTATATATATATATATGTATATATATACATATACATATATGTATATATGTATATATGTATATATACATATATTATATGTAATATATCTTATATATATATTATATGTGATATTAGACCTCTTCAAAATTTACCTTTTTCTTCAAACATACGGAAACTGCTATTATTCCCATCTTCCAAGGTCTAAATTAGCTAAATATATCAGTTATTGTGATATCGGACCTTGGCTATGCCTGCCTCAAGAGCCATGTAATTTTATTGTTGACGTTTTTCAAAAACGCTGCAAAATATGGGATATTATGTCCTTATTTTCATTGTAGCTTTCTAGAGGTTGATGCTATAGCATTGAAAGTGGTACCAAATGAAAGCTAATAAAATTTTCTTGCATATGCTCGTAAGCACAATAAAACACATGAACACCTGTGTAAATTTTAATTAATTTTAATGCACAAACAGCTGGGACATTACAAACAATTAGTTTGGTAGTATGATAGCACTGCACTGACACATATATTGCATAAGAAACTGTCAGATAGGATGTTACTAATACATGTATTATCACTTGTTCAATGTGGCTTTTTTAAAACTGTCAAATTTTTTCCTGTGGTACTCCACAACTTGTAGTAAGCAGCTTCTTTGCTCTGGGTCACTTGTGATCTGAGTTGCAAAGTCACTCATTAGTTTCACACCTCTCTCAGCCACATCATTGGTCACTTTCACTGACCTCACAAACTTCTGTGCATTCCTGTAGCTGTCATTGTCTTCCCAGGTGTCAGCAGGAGTAGTGAGCTAGTCACATTTCACTCGAAGAGCATCAAACAGAAAGTGAGACTCTGGCCCTACCAGGTCTGTGAGAACTGTAGCTGCATTGATGACATGAAACACTGGCTTGCCTTTCCTGTAACTCTTAGGTTTCTCTGTTTCTGACAGCTTGACTGCGAGCTTCTATTTTGCAGACTTGGTCATGCTGGCATGTGAACTGAACAAGGTGAATGGCACTAGTCCCTGGGTCAGATACCAGCGGTGGTTGTTCATTTTCTTGAGAACAGAGGTTGCCAGTTCATAGTCATACTGCTTGTATTGCAGCATGTTCTTCATAAGCTGGAGATCATGGATAGGTGCATCAGCTGCAGATGTGGTGGTCACCCAGTGGCTGGTGTAGAATAAGATCAGGAACTTGTTCATCCACTCCAGCTTGAAGATAGTGTCCGTGTTGTATTTTAGCTCCTTGGAAAACATGAGCATCTTCATACAGTAAATGTTCTTAGCCATCCAGCGGGCTTGGTGAATGGCACCTGGCTTGGCCCAATGGATACCTCGAGGAGGTTCCTCACCAAGCAGGATCAGGCACAGCTCTGCCACCTCTCTGTAATCTGCCCTCAGACTTGCTTCCTCAAGGAAATTGCTTAAGACTACAATTGTGCTTGTCTTCTTCTGTTTCAAGTCTTGTTCAACTAGGCCCAGAACTCTTGGGCAGTCCTTAACAAACTTGTCCCACTTCTCTTTCACATTGCTGAACATTGGGTTGTCAAGACTCTTGACTTTGCTGAACACATCCTCCCATACACTTCCAATTATTACCTCTGATATGTGATGGCGACAAGCGAAGTAGAATACCTTTTTGCCTAGTTTTTCTTCAATAAGCTTCGCTGCACCCTTGTTGATGCCACTGTTGCTTGCTGTGGTATCAAATACCAAGCCTACAATGTTGTCTGTGAGACCCAATGCTTCTATCAGTTCCAATGTAGCATTACACTGTTGGATTCCTGTGGAACTTTCTATGAAGAGCACACCAAGCAGCTTCCCTTCTTCATACTGTGGAGTACCAGAGACGAGCACTGCAAGACTTTCCACTGGGTATCTTTCACCAAGAACATCCCGTAGAAGTTTTCCATCCCAGTGTAGTGTGCAGTAATCTGGCGGACTTTCCTTGAAGTTATTCATGTAACTTTGGCACAAGTTATGACGAGTGTTTATCTTATTTCGTCTTGTAGTAGAGGCTGATATGACAAAGTCATCAAGATCTGCGCCTCCTGCCTTCAACACTGCAGACACCATGACTGTAGTCTGGTTGTCAGAGAGTGACAACCGATCTGCAGTGCTACAAATCTCTTCACTGGTCATAACTGAGTGTGGAAAGTGTAAGGTTATCGTACTTGGTTTTGATGAACAGCTTTGTGTTGTCTCAATGTATTCTGAACCCTCACTAGTACCAGAGCCTTGACTGTTCTCTGGGTCTTCATCACTTGAAAATTTCCCAACTTCTGCTGCTGCAGCAGTCACTGATGATAACATTCTCTCTTCTCTTTCTTCTCGGAAGCTTTTCTCTCTAGACTTCTTCTCAAACACCTTATCATGACCTGACGTGTGTGCCAGGCGAGTTGTCTGTTGGTCCAAGTAGAAATTGACGTCCCCTTCCTTGGTCTCCTTTGCTTCTTATCTCCTCCACAACATCCTTTGCTCCAATATCAAATAACTTGTCTAAGTCCTTCAGAAAGTTAGCTCGTTTCTCTTCCTCTGGTTTGTTATTTCTTCCCTTGTTTTTAACCATTTTCCTGTACTTTTCATGGAGGATCATGAAACGGTTGACTGCATTTGGTCTAGTTAGTGTTTTAATCCTTGCCATATTTTAGAATGGCAAAACGACATCCACTGTATCATGGGCTAAAGACCTATTGTCACTGTTGGGATTATCATTCCTCAAATGCAGGAAATACTGGAACACCTGGCGATTAGTAGGAAGTTGAGAGCCCCTGATGCTGGAGCTGGGTTGCCCGATGAGATACACATCACTGAATGACCTTGTGGCAGGAGTTACCACCTTTCTTCTCTTTTCAGTTGGTTCATCCCGTTCACTTGTATCGCTGACCACTTTCCCACAGCATAGTTGTCTTCCAGATGCCATGTTGTCAGCAGTTCACAAATCTTAACAAATCAGCTTTAACTTACAATCTGAAATGAAGAGATAAAACATACTTGGTGATAATAAATTATATACATGCATTAAGAGTAACATTTTTGAGATAAAGTTATGTATTATATGATGGCATCCTTTCCAAGCATAAAAAATATATATGTTTGTGCATTAAAATTAATTAAAATTAACACAGGTGTTCATGTGTTTACCACCATATGCAAGAAAGTTTTAATAGCTTTCATTTGGTACCACTTTCAATGCTATAGCATCAACCTCTGGAAAGCTACAATGAGAATAAGGACATAATATCCCAAATTTCGCAGCGTTTTTGAAACACCTCAACAATAAAATGACATGGCTCTTGAGGCAGGCATAGTCAAGGTCCAAGATCACAATAACTGGTATATTTAGCTAATTTAGACCTTGGAGAATGGGAATAATAGCAGTTTCCATATGTTTGAAGAAAAAGGTCAATTTTAAAGAGGTCTAATGTGATATATCTTATATATATATACATATATATATATATATGTATATATATATGTATATATATATATATATATATATATATATATGTATATATATATATATATATTGTATATATAACCCGAATGTATGTGTGTAATGTTCATGTGTTCCTTATAGAAGGAAAGGTTAGAGAACTTACATAAAATCTGAAAGTGTATTCTCATGTAAGATTTCTCGGGAAAGACGATATAAGTGGTCCGGAATCTCTAAATGAACCCCTAAGGAATCTATCCCGGTATACACTTTTTAAAAATCAAATATATCCTATTTACATGAAATTAAAATCAAAATTTCAGTCAATTTTCTGGGGGAAAAATGTAATTAATTCCGAATCTCTTACTGCTGTCCTCACTAAAGGGAACTATGTTGGGCAAACCTTCGTTAATACTTCAAATACATCGCATTTGGATGTTATTTATAAGTAGACAATGAAACTGGTTTTGAATCTCTACGTTCCCTTCTATGTTGCGAATACTTTCGCTCTCCCACCTGCAAGTTACTCATTAGGGCATGCCTATCTTGAAACTTAAAATTCGTGTATCCGATTATTTTTATGAGTGTGATTTTAAAAGTCGACTATACACACGTCTGACTTGTTAAATTGGGAATACATCAAACTAAACTGTCGAGTGTACGGTTTTATCCCTGCCCTCCGTTTTTATTATATAAAATCCGACAATATACTTTTCTTTGTTTTAATATAATAACATGTAAGTTAATAATTTGAGTGTATTCAGTAACTTGCGTCTCTCTATTTGTCTGTCTTTCTGCCTTTTTCCCTCTCCCTATTCTCATCTCGCTGTATATACCTAATACTCTACCTTAATCTGTCTCTGTTTTAATATATATATATATATATATATATATATATATATATATATATATATATATATATATATATATATATATATATATATATATATATAGTAATTCAGCCTGTGTGTCTGTGCCCGCCTTACATTTGTGTCTTATGGTCACTCAAACCGTTGGACAGAATTGCTTGAAAATTGGCATGTTAACTACTGACCTTTCAGTGAGGGTCATAAGCTATATACGAAACATATAACTTCAATGTTGGGCGCTATCGCCCCTCCCACACACTGAAAACGGTTTTCCGTTAAATTCAATTGAAATTTAAACCATAGATAAATGACCAAACATTATGTATATTTCCAATATTTCAGAATATTTTGATATTAAGATTGCCCCAGGGGCGGGGGCGCACCCCCTCCACTTAAAACTCTTTTACTACTAATTACAAATGAAATATGTATAGGCATATATATATATATATATATATATATATAATCAAGGAGAACACTCTCCAGCTGTGCCTGTCTGCCCCTAAACACGAAGACATACTAAGAAGTATACTTCCAATATAATCATATTCTCGTCAACAATTTGTCTGTGGACATAATGGGTGTATGTTTGCGTCTCTGGCCCCCTCTTAAAGAAGCTAATGACAATTCTCAAACATGTTACACAATGGAATGAATCTATTTATTAGCGTTAGTTTAAGAGTATTAACATATATCTTAATAGCTCGGTGAGTAAGATCCCTAGCCTACAGCATTACGGTCGATATTAAAGTAAACTCTCTCTACCATGATGTTGCATACTATGCTATCCCAAACTCTCACCAGGACGACACTAGATAGTTCTGCTAGTATATATATATATATATATATATATATATATATATATATATATATATATATATAAGATTACTTCCCTGTCTTGGTGCGTGTTTGCCCCTAAATCGAATACATACTAGTGAGTGTGCCTGAAATATTAATGCATTAACATGAACCATTTACATGTGAACATGATGTATTTGTGTTTGTATCTCGCAGCCCCTTAAATAACCTAATAACACTATTCTAACACGTAATACCATTAACATGATTTATTTGTAATTACTACTTAAAAATGTTTAACATATAACCGAATATCTCACCGAGTAAGAGATCGAACTTACAACATCAATGTTGCTTTTAAAGTAAACTCAGCTTGATATGATGTCTCATATGATGCTATCCAATATTCTACCCTTGCAACGTCAAGAAAACTGCTACTCGTACAATAAAGTATAAATTTAAAATATTGACACTTGTTGTATTACTCGTTCTTTCAGGGAACCAGGTAAGATCCAACACGAATAACAACAACACAGAAAGTATATGGAAACACTTTGGTTTTCTTTATTTCCCATCAGCGGATGGTTTACACCGGCTACGGACACACATATATAAAAACGTATTTTTTGTCTCATGAAAGTCTCTTTCTTGCTGAGGTCATAAACTTGGTTTCTACTAGAAACTCGTTCATATATACACCCGATTGGAAATCAATTTGCTCTGCATTGTCTATCCGAGTGTGAACTGAAGCAATTGTTCCAAAACAACTTTCAATCGTCTGTTTGATAAAATACAAATCAGGGGATTCCTTCACGGTACAAACTTGCTTATCAGTCGCATTTTTAGTCAGCGGACACAAAATCCTAACATCGAGACGGGCGGGGTACCATAGCCAATAAAGCTTCATAGGTGTCATGAACATCGGTAAACTCCCATTCTTCCGGTACTTTAAAATGCATATCACCAAGCGCTCCGACTCTTCGCATTTCTGAAACCACCGCCTTTCAAGTCTTGCTTGCACCGCGGAACCTTCTCCTTTTTCACAGTTATCACGTCGATTTCATTCTTTCTCGACGTCCCACCCATAATGGACTCGTTCACGATTGATTTTGACCACCTTTCATTATCGTCCATACATCTATTTCCCTTTTTTTTTAATGTAGTTCTCTAAGACATTTTCTGTCAACTAAAGAATACTAAAATGAAACAGGCTTTAAATAATTATGTTTTTCTTAATTGAAACTAGAAAATAACTTTACGTCATAAATAAATGATAAAAACAAAATTGGCAAAAGAGTTTTAATGATCCTCTAGGTCGCGTGGAATCAAGAGTTTAACCAGCATTAACTTTTTTTCTCTTTTTCCGAAGAGTCGCCGATTTCGTTGGTGTCACCTACACCCGCAATGTTCAATTGGCTTCGGTAGGAAAATCCAGATCATCAGCACGCAATCTTAGCCCCAAATAGAGAAAATTAAAGATGAAATATACATACCCAATCAGATACATATATAATTATTTTTTTTTAACGTGGCACAATCCTATTTGGAATGATTCGAGAATACAATGTCCACCAATTTTGTCCTTAGTGTATTTCCGAGTACCTTCAGTGCTTAACATTATTCCCCATCTGAGAGATTACAGGTGCGAAACTTAAGTGGTTGTTTTTCTTTTTAAATACACATCTTTATTTTAAACCGAGCTGTTCCCATGCCCTTACTTTATCAATCCATACACTACCATATTACAATTATCGCACTAAAACAAATTTGAGTAATTCTCCCTTACATCATCACAGATTCTTCAGATACTCTTGCTTCCCTTTCCCCCTACCTTTTCTTTCTCTTGTCTTATCTATTTTCCGTGCGTTCCTCGTCCCTTTCTCTTTACGTTTATTCTCCCACATGGCGATTTCCTCAGTCGTCTTAAGCCCACGCCTACTGATCTTCCTTTCCCTTATCGGGATATGATCTCTGCTTTCAAAACAACTTCGCTCCCACGACCTAATTCTCATCTGATTATTGACCTCTTCGGCATTTGATTCAGTCTCTACGTCTGTAAGCCTCTGTATAACCACGTCGAGGATGAATATAAACCTATTCTACGTTCGATTCCGTTACCTAATCTGCATCACTCCCAAAATGAAATTGACCCGATCGCATCTCGACGTCCTCAACGTTTGCTTGCGTTTCTTCATCTGAATTACTTTCGGAATGAATTGAGCCCGGTAAATTCTCAATTTCTCCTAAACGTGGCTCCCCATCGGATTCCCCGGAAGTCTCGGATCCTGCCACCCCCGTTTTTTTCAAAGGTCTGTCCCCATTTGTGGATTCCCATTCATCTACATTAGCTTTCCTCAGGTGACAGGCATGTGCCTTTTTCACCGAACTGGTCAGTTGGTCCTTAATTCTATGCGATACTTACCCAGTATTATCCATGATTACATAGTACGGCCTCCATCGCTTGTCTAGTTTACTTTTCTTACGGTTATTCCTATAGTACACCAGATCGCTTATCTTGAACTCCACTTCCTTAGAATTATTACTTGCCCTGTCAATTGCTCGCCTTCTTGCTTTCTTTAGGTTGTTCCTAACTAACGTGAACGTGCGATACATCTCCTGGAGTGCACTTATGTGATGGTCATCGCCGTAATATACCCGTTGTAGCCCTAGAATGTTATGCAATGGAAAAATCACATCCTTACTGTAGACTAAGTAAAACGATGAGAAGTTCATTGATTCGCTAACATGAAATCTAATGGCTGCTAATATCTGGTTAATGTGAAGGCCCCAGGACTGTTCGCTGTCACCTATTTTCTTACACAGTATGTCATTTATAATTCGGTGTAGGCGTTCGATTTCGCCGTTACTTTGTGGGTAATAATACGAAGTGGTAACGTCATGTACGTTCAATTCTTTGAACATATCTTTCATCGTCTGGTTTATATTTTCTTTACCATTATCGGTCACCAATTAAAAAGGTGCCCCAAACCTGGGAAAAATCACCTCAATGAAAAGATGTGCTACCGTCACTGCCTTCTTATTAGGTACTGCATACGCTTCGGGTAAACCACTGTACATATTGATAAACGTGGCAATATATTTATTATTAGAATGTGACGTAGGATACGGTCTAGTGACATCCAGGACCCACTTTGCAAAAAGAAAGGGCGGGGTATCGTATTCCTGCATCTGTGGTTGCTCTTTCCTTAGATTTCCTGTCTGACACGGAATATACTTACTTACGAACGTTGTTATCTCCTTAATCAATCTCGGCTAAAAATACTTCTGACTAATTGCCTTAAATGTATTTTGCAACCGCTATACGCCCATTGTCATCGTGGTACTGCACGATAACTTTATTTTGTAAGCGGGAGGGAACATACACTCTAATGAGATTATCGTCCATGGCTGAGATAAGTAGTATACTATCTCGCCCATTATTATAAACTTATTTTTTTCTTAATTGGTGGTCTGACCAGCCTTAATTCTTCCTTTTAATTCCTTTATGTCGGAGTCCACCTCCTGTTCTCTAATTAAATCCACTCCTCTTATTCCCGGTAGTTCCTGCGTCCCCGAAGGACTGTCATCATTCGAATATGTTGCAAACGTCCTTGATTCAAATTTGTTAGAGTTTATCTCGGCGAACTCATAATTTATGTCGTCGATATCCACCTGTTTCTCTTCGTCGCTTACAGGTGTTCCCATCGCCCGTGATAACCGATCCGCACATATGTTATTCTTACACTTAAGGTGTTCTATCGTGCATGTGGACCCCGTCATTACCAGGGCCCACATCTGCAGTTTTTTTGTTCTGTGGGGGAGTTCAATAAGTACTCTGAAGGTTTATGATCCGTAAGTATCGTAAAGGTTGCTCCATGTAAGTAATTGTTTAATTTTCCTAACAAATAATTAATTGCATAGGCCTCTCTCTCTCTATCTTGGACCACCATCTTTGAGCGTCACTCAGCTTGTGCGACAGAAAGTAGATGGGCGTCTCTACCTCCGTCCAATAAGTCATGTAGTATACCTGCTGCGTCGAACAACCACCTATGGACCGTTCCGACGCATCCGATGCAACCTATATTCCTTGTGTGGGTCCCGTTACGCTAACACAACTAATTCTGACAGTCTCATCTTCAAAGTATCGAAGGCAAATTGACATGCCTCGCTCCACACGAAACGAGCATATTTTCTCGTTAAGTTAATTAACGGTTCCGCTATGAATCAACGGTAATATGAAGTCATGCCGATGAAGGCCTTACTTTTTTAACCGTGTTTTGAGTTGACACTAAGTTTATCGCCCTAACCTTATCGTAATCCGGTTGTACTCATGTTTCGGTTATCATACATACCAGATACTGCGTTTCTCTTCGAAATAACTCGCCCTTCGTGGGTTTTAACTTCAGGTTATGTTCTCTCAGCCTACCTAACACCTTACTTATAGGTTCCTAGTGGTGTACCACCGAATCAGAAAATATCAGTATTTAATCTGAATATGCTAGGGCGAATGCCTCGTGCCCGTGCAATACAACATATATATAAATTCTTGGAATACGCCCGGGCCGCCCGAAAGGTCAACCGGTAAGACGTTAAATGGAAACAGGCTACGATAGCACGTAAAGGATGCTTTCTCTTTGTCCTCCTCCTGCAGTTGGACCTTCCAATACCCACTTTTACGGTCAAGTTAGGAAAAAATATTTCGCCGACCCCAGCATGGATAAGATATCGTCAATGACCGGCAGTGAATGATCATTGCTCTTTGTTATCCTATCGAGGGCCTTAAAGTTCACGCAGAATCGCTTGCTCTCATCTTGTTGGTCTCCCGATTTATAAAATTGGGAGACTTACGTTTTGAGGCATGTCCGTCCGGATTTTTCTCCGAAACCCTCCATTGAATCTCTCTGAAATTTTGCATGAAGTTGTAACTTTGGTCAGGTTAGAAAGTAACATTCTCCGATTTCTGAAAAAAAACTGGTTAGCCCCCCAGGGGGTCAAAACGCCCCGAAATGACAAAAAATGACATTATTTGCCCCCTAACTTTTACTCTGTCCATTCAATTTCTCTGAAACGTGGCCAAAATGTGGAGGCAATCGTTCCTAATAGACAATAAGTATCGCTGACCTTGGAAAACACCTGGTTCGCGCCCCAGAGGGTCAAAAGCCCCCAAAATGCCAAAAATGACCCATTTTTCAATAACGTTTGATCCATCCATTCAATTTTTCTAAAACTTGGTCAAAATGTAGAGGCAATCGTGCTGGATATAAAATCGTTGACCTCAGAAATATTCTGGTTCGCGCCCCCAGGGGGTAAAAGGCGGGTGAAAAATGCCCTAAATTGCCCAAATTTATTGCATTTTTCACTCACCACATCGAGTCACATACAGAGGGGGACCACGCACGAGCGGCTTGTTTTTCAACTAGTACCACCGGAAAGCCTATGAGCTTCTCGATCGTTCCACGATACCCGCTTCGATCATCTGTTCGATAGCGTCGTCCATAGTCTTCCGTTGTTTAACTGGTGTGCGATGAGGCCGTATTCGTCCCTGTATCTATGCTCATCTTTACCGTGTTGGTTCTACTCAAATTTCTGTCGTCCATTACAAATAAATCATCATTCTCGTTCAGTAATGTATACATTTCGAACTCCAATTCCTCCGGTACTTCTACCTGTTGTAAATCTTCATCTGTAACCTGTCTACTCTTCGTGTCCGCTAGCATACTCTATTGTATGTCACCTACCCTAGTAAGTTTTGCTATCGGGCAACCTTGCTTTGGAATAACTGTTTGTTTAGTATCAAAAGTCAGAACTGGAAATCTAGATGATCCCTTCACTTTAACCACAGCATTGGTCACCGATATACCAGCCACATTACTGAAATAATCACTATTTATCTGTTCCAGCCCATATAGTTTGTCTGTATTGTTTCCCAATCCAATCCGCGCAGTGCCTGCTGCTATTCTCACTATTGACTACACTACAGTTTAGGCTTTGATTGTAACGTCTTGTATATTCTCCTTTTGATAACTGAAACCTCTGCGCCAATATCCACTAAGGCTCTATACTTCCTTTTTCCTATCCGTATCAACAACGGATTTAGGGAACCCATATCCCCACGAAGACAGTAGGTGTCTTCCTTTTCCGATCATTGGGCCCCTTATGAACGGACCGTCACCGTACGGGACATAATCGCTGTATGTGGCCTTCTCTACCACATCGGCAACATCTGATTTTCTCTGGTGGACCGCCTCTATGTGTGAATCTGCCCCTAGTACCTCTAACGTCCCCCCTATTGCCTCTTGGATCCACCGTGCCCACCAAAAGCCTTTTCCATGCATGGCAAATCTCCATCGGTTCATGTTTACACTCGAGATTTGTTTTAAGTCGGATCTTCCACTTATTTTTTGTGAGAGCGTCCTGATAAGCCGTTTCCACAGAGTGTGGTTCCTCTCGTAAAACTCTCATTTGTATATCTACATCCCTCAGCCCTTCTATAAAAACAAACATTATTTTTTTGTTTCACCACAGTGTTACCCTGCTCAGCTCCCACATATTCTCTCTCTGCTTGCTTGACAATTAGCTGCGTATAATCTTGTACACCCTCTATTCTCCCCTGTCTGACAATCGCCAGCTCTGCGATTGCCGCCTGGAAGCTATCTATTATCCCGTAGTATTCTTTCAGCGCAGTCTTTAAATTATACCACCTGCACTGTGGGGTTCCTATCAGCAATCGATCTATGTTAGCCCCCACCGATCTGCCTGTCGTTACCAAAGCTGTACGGCATTTTGTGTCGTCCCTCGTTCCCGTTAACTTAAAATATGTGTACATATCTTCTAACCACGCGCCAACCCCACCATCTTCTTTTCTCAGTAAAGGACAGATGTACCTAAAAAATGTTTCTCCTCTCCACGAGCCTGCCACAGTGGCTTCCACATCCCTAATCTCACTTGTTAGGGTATGTAATAAATAGCCTAAATGCTCCATTATTCCAATTAAAATAAAAAAAATTTATATATCTTTTAAAAAACTTTCCTCTCTCTCTCTCTCTCTCTCTCTCTCTCTCTCTCTCTCTCTCTCTCTCTCCCTGGCTCGAAAACAAAAATTCGCAGCAACTAACAGAATTCGTCTACGGTTCTTTTTTTCCGCTGGTGTTGTCTTACACTGTCTCACAGTTGCTTGTTTGATGGTCTCTTCTCCTCACCGTTCCTTCGGACCCCTTTTCGTTGTCTGGGTGGCGTCTCCGATTTGATTTTGATTTTTTGTAAAAAATAGCAAACCACGGCAACCAATTAGACTTATGTTGCATTAGCCGTTCTTCCGAGGTATCCGGTAAGATGCAATAAGAATAACAAAGAACAGAACGTGTATGGAAGAACTTTGATTGTCTTTATTTCCCATGACCGGATTGTTTACGCCGGCTACCGCCACACACATATAAAAAAATCTTTTGACATACTTTTGTCTCATGAAAGTCTTTTTCTAGCTGAGGTAACAGCCTTGGTATCCGCTAGAAACTCGTTCATATATACATCTGATTGGAAAGCAATTTGCTCTGCATTATCTATCCGAGCGTGAATTGACGCAATTGTTCAACAATCACTTTCAATTGTCTGTTTAATGAAATACAAGTCAGCGGATTCCTTCACAGTACAAAGTTGCTTATCAGTCGCAATTTTAGTCAGCGAACACGAAAGCCTAACAGGAAGACGGACTTGGGTACCATAGCCCATAAAGCTTTATAGATGCCATGACATCGGTAATCTCCCATTCTTGCGGTACTTCAATAATCTGGTCACCAAGCGCTCCGGCTCTTCGCGTTTCTGAAACCGCCACCTTTCAAGTATCGCTTGCACTGCGTAACCTTCTTCTTGTTTAAAAGTTATCACGTCGATTTCTTTCTTTCTCGATGTTCCACCCACAATCGACTCGTCCAGGATAGATTTTGGGCACTCTTTATTATCTTACAGCACTATGTTCGGCGTGCCCTCACTTTAAACGAGCTGAATAAACTACACCACTATAATTCATGCATGCGTTTATCTATTTTCTTCTGAGCGAGCGTATTCAACGGTATACATTTAGTTTGTCTTATCCGCAGGACTTTTCTCCATCGGTATTCCTACCATTGTGGACGCACAGCTTCCCTTAATATAAACGTGACCGATCAACACGCTTTTGTACTAAACAAAATAGACAGAACAAATACGATTTCATCAAAACGTAAATAATAACTCTCAAAATTAATCCTCATTCAGTATGTTTACAAAATTACAATTTTACAAAATATATGCTAGATGTGCCCGTCGTCGCGGATCGTATACTGGAACCATTGAACTATGTTCGCGATTACACTGCCACACATTTATATGGTTTCGCTACACGTCATCTTTCAAAAAAGCAAAGATAAAAATACAGTGAGTTTATGTCTGTTAAGAATTCTGATCATTTTGGAAAACGGCGCCTGCTAATCAGTTGATCTGCAAAATTAGTCTTAGCTGTGCATTGAATGCATTTTCTTTAAACTATTTTTACTCTGACCGCGTTACACGACTGGAAGACGTTGTCCTTAAACATCTGGTAAGTCGGACGTTCTTTATTCACCTCTGACAGTCTTTGACAGACAGTTGCGATTCTCAGAGAAAGTGGTCTTGATGTTTATGTGGTCAGTTCGAAATGAACCAAATGACTCATTCTAGTGAAAAGTTCGCATTTTACCGTAGGCAATGTTAAACAAATAAAACATTATCATATTTTCTATCAACTTTAAACAGTACAAACAACTCCCATTAATATTAGCGAGGTTAACAACCCTTCAAATGGGTCACATTTATACTGAGACACAGTGTATCACTGGCTAGTAAGTGCGATGCTTTTCATTTCCTCAGGGATAAGATATGTGTGCTTCTGACGATACATGTCATTAGAGCTAATATACGTATACTAATTTACAACACATTTTCCGAATCT
>OY744520.1:82486961-82529461 GCA_963556195.1 Sepiola atlantica
AGCCGAACTTACATAATTTTTATCCAGCCGGAATTTATTTCGGCCCAATATGACATTGTTACTGGGATGTAAGAAACAAATTACTTCTTACGAACGATTTAGGCTCAGTGGCCATCCCATGTCATAAACAATGATTGTACACACTCCGTGTTCATCTGGCCTCACATCTGCCCGACCATCTTGCCCCGAATTGTCTGTATGTTATCTCTGGGTGCCCATCTCCCTCTCACACATATTCTTTGCATCATCGGTATACGACCGATTGCCACGGAAATCTAACTCTTGCGCATTATCGGATATAGAGGAACAAAACAGAAACCCCTTTCATTAACCTGTAAACTTAAATGGCCAGCCTCCAAGATCTACTTCAGGTACCGTCCGTACATCACCTGCTAATCTGTACCATACATTTCAGACATCTCAATGCTCGCGGTGCGAATATCCGAGAACAATCACCCGTGTTTCCAACTCAAAGCCCTTTGTATTAAATGTGGAGGCCCCCATCCCATTGTTCTAACTAGTCGGTACGGCAGCAAGGTGAAATGTCACATCGACTCATCCCTGCTCCCGGAACACGCCGAATGACCAAAAACTAGGCCCAACCTAGGCCCGACGCGCGAACCCGAGTTACACCACACCCCAGATACATTCCAATCTCTACTGGTGTTGAGCAGACCCGAATTCCATGCGTTCCCTTCCCGTGGCCCTATCTATGCGATAAAGGGGTGAGAGATTTTCTCAGCACACATGTTGGCAAACATTGTAGATCCCAAAAGATGGGAGCACAATTGTAAAACATAAAATTTCCACCACTAGCACACAATCTATCGGCGCAGCTGGGCTCACCTGGGTCACAAAAACACAATCTCCATAACTGACCACCGTCCTTTTTCGTGTCCCCTCTGAATGGCCAGACTTCCAGCATTGCCTCAAAATTGTATGACCCCCTCCCCAAAGAAAACGATTAGGGATTTATGCTTAATTTTAATTAATGTAATTTATAAGTTTCTTGTAAACACGGGAAAACAACTTTCGCTTATTTTTCATGAAATATATAAATATTAATATTTTGATAATTACGATCAAATTTATGTATATATAAAATAAGAAATGAATGGATAGAAAAACGAATTCAATTGGCTTGAGCGATAATGCTGGACTTTTTATAAACAATAACAATTTAAATGTGGCTTTCGCGTAGCGTGGCGTGGCGTGGCGTAGCGTGGCGTGGCGTAGCGTGGCGTGTCGTTGCGTTGCGTTGCGTTGCGTTGCGTGGCGTGGCGTGGCGTGGTGAGAGAGAATGTAGAGGAGGGGAGCAGCAGCGTCGTTGTCGCCGTTAACAAGATGAACAGAAACCGAAACTTATCTTTCGAATTTGAAAATAATCATTTTGAATGTTAAACTCTTTTCGATAAATCGTTGTAATTAAAATTACTCTACTACTAATATTCATATGAATATGTAGAAAAGTATTAGATTCATGTTAGGAAAGGTGAATACAAAAATGGAAACGAACTGCACAGAATATTTATTTTTTTTAGAGTGTTTATATAATTTGTATTCAAATAATGAGCTTTGGTCAGTGTGTTTTGGCATTTTTCTGTTAAATATGTAACACTTGTTTGGATTTATATGAATGCAAAATTGTATTAAACGTGTTTTTATATGAATATAGTTGGTATAAATTGAACACAAACTATCGTATGTATTATTATTAGTGTTGTTTTTAATAGTATACAAGACGAACGAAATATACTACACTTACCCCACAGAAGGCAATACTGTATAGATACTGACATCATGACGAACGAGAATATAATAGACTAATTTCAAAGAGAAAGTAAAGCCTAAGAGGATGGCCCAATGAAAACAGAAACTACTCTACATGTATCCTTATAACAGGATAGACACTACACTATCCACTCAATTTAAAGGAAGAGATAATGCATGGGAGATTGGTATCATGTCAACAGAATATATAATACGCAGTCGTCTAACAAAACGGGAAATGTAAAACCTAGGAACATGGTATACTGCCAACATAATCCGTACAATACTAACCTTTCGCCCCGGAATTAGAACGTAAAGAGGGTACCTTAGTTAGAAATCGTTTAGTAAACTTGATTTAGCATGGAACGATAATACTCATATAATTTCAAGTTCAGACGAGCATATACAACATAGTTATTCTTAATAGAAGGAAGTGTATGATTTAGCCTTCAGACAGTGGTATACAAAATCTCCATTCGTAATAGATTATATAGAATTAGTATCAATCTTTATTATTCCATATAGTAGTAAATACATATATTATTTAACCGTCTAATTTACATACTGGCTTTGCATGTGTATGGACACGTGCATCAAAATAAGATGGGCACGCGGAAATAAGTGAGATACGCTTTCCCTAAATGTTTATGACGAATCTAAAAAATATTTGTAAGTGGTTGAATCAACATAGCATGAAATGGACAAGAGAAATTCAGAAGTAGCTAAAAGGGAGATTTTTGACTCATACAATAGTTTACAAATTACGGCTAATCAGAACAATGGAAATATTTTTTTCAATCATAACTCCATTCTAGAACTAAATTATATGTTAACATGTATTTAATGCGGGCTATTAAAGTAAAATGATAGGAACACAAATATTCAATGATATCCACTATATAATACAGACTAATGCACCCTTATATATATATATATATATATATATATATATATATATATATATATATATACAATATCTGTAGTGCCATCACACAAAAGTTAGCAAGTAAGTCTTGTGTCTTTTCCTAACTGTCCAAACTAATTTCATGTTTTGAGGGTAAGCCATAATACAGATAGCACGCTAGACTTACCGCACCTGAAATTAATTTGGAAAACAATCCGCTATAGGAAAATGTCAACAGTGCGTATTTTATTTTTTCTTAATGCATCAAAAAGTATAATAATAATGAATATATAAAGAAATAAATTACTGACGCAATTCCATGACATTATATCATTATTTTAGTTCTTAATCCAGATAAATAGCGAGTGCGAATACTGACGAAGAAAATAGTATATATATATATATATATATATATATATATATATATATATATATATATATATATATATATATATATATATGTATATGTGTGTATAAGTATATATATTCGCGTGATATATATATATATATATATATATATATATATATATCAATATATATCAATATATATATATATATCAATATATATATACATATATATATATATATACGTATATATATATATATATATATATATATATATATATATACATATATATATATATCCTTGTGTAATCATATATTTACTAAAGCTGAAGGACATTTCTGTCTGAAGAATCCTGCCGTTTTTTTTTTGCTCTACTCAAATATGGCGCCACAGATAAGTATTTGCGTTTGACCGCGAGCAATAGTTGGCCTCTACTGACACGCGGTTGTCTCATCAAAAAAACGATAACAGTTGTTATCATTGGAGACTCATGTGCGAACAATTACACCTTCATTATATCGTGGTTATTTTTCTTTTAAGTTAAGCCGAGTTTCTTCATTGGCTTATATTCTTTTTTCTGTTTCACTTGTTTTATGTTTAGAACATATTCTGAAGCTCATATATCATTTAATATTAGCTCTATATCTCTTATTTTTTATAATTATTAACTTCTTTCTTTTTGTATAACCGTTTTCATTTTTAAAAATTCCCGCATATATCTTGTTTATTAGGAGTATTTTTTACGTGAATTTTATAAACCAGTTTTATTCGTTTAAATTGCACAATCTCCCTAACATTTCTATTTGTTTGAATGTAATTACATGTTCAATTAGTCTGCCTTGTGCACGCTTTAAATTATCGTTCACCAGTTTTATTTTGTTATTTTCTTTGTTCTCTTTCCTTCTTCAAGTATATATACATTTTTTTTATTCATTTTCATTTTAGATTATTAATGTTTCCTGTCATTTGCCTTCGCACCCATTTTTTGCTTTTAATTATTTTTCAGCATTATTTGGGAAACATATAAGCTTATATAAGTAATTTTTGATATCGCATCGATATTAGGCACGGAATTAAAAACATCGGGTGAAATTAATGTCCATTGTTTCTTTAATTTACCATCTTATTTTTTAAAAAAAGCAATCACTTTTCTGTAAGGGATTTCTAAGTATAACGTAAGGCAAACAAAATAACATGCAATTAAGCATAGTATTAATAATAATAATATTCATTTATCAAATGAATATCTATAATATTAATGTATTCCATAGTAATCAGGTTCATTTTAACTTCAGATTATATGGAGCCATTTTAAAATACATTACACTTATATGCATAAACACAAGCGACTCTTGTAAACGTATAAAGATTGTAATTTATTAAAATTCAATTACAATATCCGATATCGCAATTTCGAATCATGCTTCTTCTAAGAGATTAGATAAGATTAAAAGTTTTCCACGAATTTCAATTTCCTGTTCTACGATTGTGAACTCAAAATTGATATGACGAATTACATTAGTTGCATAAGCAACATTTTTTATAGAAGCAGTGATTAATTCTTACTTAATGGTAACACTATTTCTCCCACAATTAAAACATATAAATATACTATTGTTACATGTACACATATTTCAAATAAAGAACACAACAATTAGATTATTTAAGACAACGGCTATGCCAGAATTTGTTAACATTGGACTGTAAAAACGACTATGATATAGTCCGCTGGGAAGCAGCCCGTGGTATTGTGTTCCACAGACGGATAGTTCTTGTAACAAAAACATGATCAATGAATTTGTTAACATTGGACTGTAAAAACGACTATGATATAGTCCGCTGGGAAGCAGCCCGTGGTATTGTGTTCCAAATACGGATAGTTCATGCAACAAAAACATGATCAATGAAGTTTTATTTTGTTATAGGTGCAAAAAACGGAGAAATAAACATTATTTAAAGTTGCTATAGCTAGACGAGTTCATGTTGTAAACGTTGTAAAGGAGAGGTCCATAGAGCACCTACCATGAAAATAACGATAGAGTAATAAAATACTAGTAACGTCTTTTCTGTGATAAAAAGAAGTGTGTAGGGAACATATTAGGATATCCCCTACCACGTTTCGAAGTCGATTTGTACTCTGTCAAGACAGGAAAGAGAGCATTGAGCAACAACTCTCATGTAACAATAGTACTCCATCTATGGATATATTTGATTCTCATACAAGCAGAGGATTGTGTCAGGAATGAGATACTGTCTGGAGCAGTACACCGATTTAACTATTTTCCTAGCGACTTTAGCAACATATTTGAATAATAGCAATAAATTTGAGATATGACTTCAAATCCTATACATTAAATTAAGGATTGGTTATGAAACTATAGTTTCAATATTGAAATGACTTTGATAAATATATTTGGGTGGTATATAGAGCGTGGAACATTCACATTTTGTTCTAATACAATAATGAGTTCAAGTTAATCATGACTGGTCGAAAGCTAATTGTTTGAAGATGTTAACGTTTAGGAAAATATCTATTCCGTCTATTGTTTTTACATTTCGAGTGCATAACGTGACGATGAATGGTTACATATTCGCGGCGTGTTACTATTTTTGCTTTTCCGTTGATTATTTTAGCCTGTGATAAATAAATATGTCAGCCAAATTGAAAGAATAGAAAAGGCAAGAGTTGTTAATTTTCTTAAATTCTACTCACATGAATGAGAAGATTATTCTCCAATACATGCACACATGTACATACATACATACATAGATACATACATACACACATAAATACATACATACATACATACATACATGCATGTATGCATACATACATAGATACATACATACAATACTCTACATTTATATAAAGTTAGGTATATTTATATGCTTATATTTTTGTATTAACAGAATTCACTCCTAAACTAATTAACAGATCATCATGAATTTTGAAACACATATGCTAGGTGTATGTAGTCCAAATGTGGATTATATTTTGCTTAATTTAGTTTCATGTGAAAGGGCTCGAAATTTGGTTGAGGTTATTTCGTGAAATTTAAGACACCTCTGATTTTTATTGAATTTTTAAGATACATGTAATAAATCCATGGATAACCTAAATGCCAGTATGTTGAGACAATTTTAAAGTGTTTTGATGCATCATCCTATGGTCACAACCTCCAGTTTCATAATTTAATAATTTCAGGTTTGTAATTGAATTTCTATAATCATTACCTACTATTTTACCAATCCTCTCTGAATTTCAGTTTCTTCTTAAGACTCTATAAGATTAAGCCTTTAATTTTAAACATTTTCCCAAATAAAAACATCAGGTAAAAAATTTAAATAAAGATTGCTGACTGAAGGTTAGGAGTATTATGTATTGATTTTAATATTAGTAAGGGTATATAAAAGTGATCTTAAACTGTTCTGTCCCGGAAATTAATTTGATATATATATATATATATATATATATATATATATATATATATATATATATATATACAAATAGTGGTGTATGTGTATATGTTTATATATTTGTATGTACATATTTAACTTCTAAACTAATTAACTGAACATAGCTGCTAAACATAGCAAAATAGAATATGATGAATTTAATTCAAACTAATTTCAGTAATGTCAAATAACACGTATATATATATATATGTATATATATATATATATATATATATATATATATATATATATATATATATATATAAATATATATATATATATATACATATATATATATATATTTATATAAATATATATATATATATTTTTTTGTCTGTATTTTACGACGTCAACATTTAAGAGAAATTGCATTCCTGTTTCACATTCAAGACACGATTTTCACACTATTGTTTACAATTGTGCGAAGCGATCCGCCTGTATGTTACAATGCGCTATTGTTACTAAGCGTAGCGACTGCTCATCAGCCATAGTGTACTGTTCATCTGACAATAATCGAAATTATATCTGCGATCCGGTGAAAACTATTTCATGTAAATCTAAATCTTTGTTTCATATTTATAATAGTTATTCGTGATATAGTTCAATGACAGTAGAGATCAACCCATTGATGTGAGGTATTATGGACAATGTTCATATACTATTCGTTAAGACACTAGTTTTGTGTTTACATTTAATTGTCAATTTTTACTAACATCATTATTGTAACTTTTTCGTTGCTCGTCAGATCGCCCAATCCGTTTAATTTAATGATGTATGTAGCTGCACGAAACGGGCGTAATGTTGGTATTTATTTCCCGTTCGTGCTGTTTAATATTACGATCGTAGAATGTAACACTCAAGCATAGTGACAAAAGCAAGACAAAGCATGTCAGAATTAATATAAATTTATAT
Source organism: Sepiola atlantica (assembly GCA_963556195.1). NCBI lineage: Eukaryota > Metazoa > Mollusca > Cephalopoda > Sepiida > Sepiolidae > Sepiola > Sepiola atlantica. Next base: position 82,494,350 of record OY744520.1, read on the forward strand.
AATTCAAAAAGGCGTAATTCGTATGGCGAAGCCTAGCAGGTGACCAAACAGCAATACACCTGGACGCAGTTAAATAACAACATTGGCGGTCTTATAACATTCCTTTATCTTCTAGAGTATTTCCCATCTAATTTAGACATTGCTATTACATTTTGTGTTGTCCTTCTGGCCAGAGTAAACTGCATTCTGCGAAGTAAAGAAAACACTATTCATTGAACACTGATTAATAACTAGATAGCGCCTCTATTTAATAGTTCACATGATATAAATGTACTAATACATATATATATATATACATAAGTCTGAGTATGCACGTCTGTCAACTATCTAACGTATTTCACAGTATCTTAACTATCTCTCTCTCTTTCTCTCTCTCTCTCTCTCTCTCCATATATATATATATATATATATATATATATATATATATATATATATATATACTAGAGAAATATAACCGGTTGGGCCACGGTAACATTGTTTGAATTATGAAAAATTGACTCATAATAATCCAACTCCTCTCTGAAGGAAAAGCCTGAGAAAATGGACTCCTAGGCCACACACGAATCATACTCAATTTAAACTAAAGCGTCAAACAAACCCTAGAATCAAAATGTGCATAGAATATCCTGTCGGTATGACAGGAGGATGGCAAACGCTCATTATTCACGTGCCCCGGCTGCACGGGGCGACACAACACAGGTTAATGTGGGGAAAATAACAGCTCCCAGGCTGGAGTTAGTCTTCATGTAATAAAATAGCAGTGGGCAGACCTGTTGGCTTTGCCCGTTAAAGGATTCCCGGCGACAGGCAATAAACGAACTCCCTTCTCAAAGGATTAGTGAATGTTTAAGAGGATTTAATCCTAAGAGAAAAATCGAATTATATTCCATTCCGACAAATAATGATCTACCAAGAGGTAATATATTTTCTAGCTTTCCTGAATGATTCATAGAATACTTGTATTTATAAAAGTGAGTGACTCGCCGGTTAAATTGTTAAATAAAGACAATGTGTTCTTTTTTTCTTCTGTTCATCCATCCTTTATCTGCCCAGCTATGAGTAAGTTATTACTAATACTGTGTTGATATTTTCTATTGTTCATCATGGCCACTGATATGCTTTTTACGAGCGCTGCCCTTTACTAAAGAGAATAAAGAGAGAAAGATAAACATATATTACGTGATATATATATATATATATATATATATATATATATATATATATATATATATATATATATAGTGTAATTCATTGTTATAAGATAAATTACAAGAGAGTTCAATTACTTGTGCACACACATTTTTATTAAATGAAGACTATGCATTATTTTGGTCATCAATCAGTACCTTGGTTTGACGGAAAAAACTAAAGTCTCAACCAAACTGATTAAAGATAACAAGTGTGACGTATTCCTGCAATTATATACACTATTACTACATTGCATAATGATGCCGAATCAATGATAGTGTCTCTGATTATTTCATAACTATCGGCAGAGTTATCGTATCTTTAAACCTTTGGGTTAAGTTTTCAGTGTTTCCGTGAAACGGAAAGTATCAATGGATGCTCAAAATAATAGATGGTGTACATTGAATAATATTGAGTAACATTGAGTAACATTGAATAATAATACATTGAATATATATATATATATATATATATATATATATATATACGTGTATGTGTCCATATGTGATGTATATATGTAGGCATTATTGTGAAATGAAAATGGATAGACAATACCACAATGAACTTATATTGTAATGTTTTTAATATTTTGTAATCATTAATAAAAAAGCTACCTCTTAAATGCCTGAAGATGGTGTTATTAATAAATTTATACTGAAAAATAGCGTGGATATAAAAAATAGAAACAGAAGAAAAGAAGAGAGAGCGACAACCAAAGAAAAAAAAAGAGCGAAGAGGAGGGACCATTTCCAATACTTTCTAATGTAATTGTGTACATTTCTAGAACAATTAGACTCAGACATGGCTCGAAACTATGCCTAAAATATGGATAGATTAACGCTAGCATACAAATATGTTTCTTGTCAGCTCGAGGTTAAATAGTTATCGCCTTCTCCGTAAGCGAAGGGCTATTTTTGTCTTTTTAATTCTTTATATTTGCTCCTATTTTTAAGCTTCGCCAAATATAAAATTCTTATTTGTCAAGTAACGTTAATTCAAGCATGGATTTGGGTCATGTGTGCATCTCATTTATACTCATTTTTGATTTTACCATCTTCTAGTACACAAGGTACTTATCCGTCGATACGATACGGATTTCTAAATCTAATATATACCTCAGTCATTTGCCTAACTGTACACCAGAAGGATAAATGACGAAATCTAAAAAAAAAGCAGATAGAGTACATAAATAAAGAAAGCTGATTTACATATATCACAACTCTTTGGTATAACCAGACATAGACAACTGAGATCGAAATTCTACAGTTTTCAAATAAATCGGGCGTTCAAAGCTGTCATGGCCATGTTATAATTGTAAGTTATTTCTAGATACTTATATTAGGTATTTGTGAACCACCAGAGTGTCGTTGGTACTTTTACAAAGCTATGAATTCAAAGTAATAGCAACCAGCAAACTTCTGAAACGAAGTGCTCAACTAAGAGGGATTGGCTAATATATATATGAATTCAGTATAAAAAACACATCCACCTTTCAATACGCCAGGGCCGACTAAATAATTTAAATGATTTAGTCAACACATCCGGGTCAGCTATTAATCAACATATTATAAATAGCGTCGAATGTGCGTTGGCTTACACGAGTGACAGTTTTTCCCCATAAGTAGATCACACTCGTTATTCCACCTTAAAGCCCTTGTAGCAATATATATTCAGTCATTTAACTCCTTCTTTTGTAAACAAAAGGTGTGTCTTCTCAGACCTAATGTGATCGACTTGTGACCCTCTCAATGTTATGTTGTGTTTCGTCCCAAACTGTCACTTGTCTTCATTAGCCTATTTACAGTTTTTAATCGTAGTGCAAGAATTATTTCAACGTATTTATTCTGATGAGTGTGGACGGAAGACGGCTTAGAAAATTATTGATTATTTTTTCCTCTCGTTTTTACATTTTCAATTTCATTCCACCCCGAAAACTCTCACAAACGCCTATATTCCCTGCCTCAATAAAATGTTGTACCACTATATATATATAAATATATATATATATATATATATATATATATATATATACATATATATAGTTAGGCAGAAAATCATTATTTCTCCAAGGAGTTGTGTATTTTTTGTTATTTACTTTGTTATCTTCTCGACGACGCCAAAAACCTGAAAACGCGCCAGGAAGATAACAAATATCACAAAAAGATAAAAGTGTGTGTAACCAATTAAGCTTATATATATATATATATATATATATATATATATATATATATATATATATATATATATATATATATATATATATATATATATATTAACGTGGTTCACCCCAAACAAGAGAGACAGCCACTTTAGACGTAAGGGGCTACTGAGAAGAAAGAAAAGGAGAGAAGGTTGGGGAGGTGAACCTTAATTGTGATCTGCGCAGCGAGATGTCTGTTTACATTCATTTTAAATTTCTTGCATGTCAGTACTGTCGGGGGAACAGGTGGCAGCGAAAGAGTTCCAGAGACCAGCAGCACAAAAGAAGAAGCTATTTGAATAGAAAACTTTCCGGCTGTTGGGGACCTCCACAGTGAATGGATCGGATTTAGTTGGTTGTCGAGTTGGTCTAGTGAATTTACGTCGAGGGGCAGTAGTTTAGCCGATTCATCAGAGTATAATACATTGAAGTATTTGTAAATCAAGCAGAAAGATGCTACATTGCGGCGATGGGACAGGGACTTGATCTTGGTTTACAGTGAGGACCTATAAGGTTGGCGACTCTTTTTTGGATCTTGTCACGGAGGAAGATACTAGTAGATGATGCACCAGCCCAGATGTGGCAACAATACTCCATGCATGGGTGGAGGGTGGCTTTGTAGACATACATGATGATGTCAGGTATGAGGAGTTTACTAGCACGGTAGAGGGAGCCAACCTTCTTTGCGGCAGCCTTGGCAATGTCTTCAATGTATGTGTTCCAATTTATGTTACCTATGAAGGTAAGGCCGAGGAGTTTGAATGATGAACTCTCAGGTAGGGTGTTATTTGCCATGACAATCAGTGGTTGGAGAGGTTTCTTGTAGTTATTGAAAGAAAAGGAGCTTTGTCTTTGCGGCATTAAAAGTTACCAATCATTTATGACCCCAATCCACTCCAGCCTGGAGGTCATTTTCAGAGATGACCGCTAGGATGTCTGCAGTAGATCGTGCTAGTCTAAATCCATACTGGCGGTCAGAAAGAAGTTTATCATTAACTAAGTGCCGTACTATCGGTAGATTGATTAAGGATTCAAAGAATTTAGCAGAGATCGTCAGTAGACTGATTATGGGTAGTTCTGAGGATCGGTTCTATTCCCACAATTCTTGTAGACTGGTACCACAGAGGAAATTTTCCAGCTATCGGGGAAGCAAGATTCAGCTAGCCATTTATTGTAGAGTTTGGAGAGGACAGAGGCCAGTTCATCAGAGCATTTCTTTACTACTATTACAGGTATAAGATCAGGCCCACAAGCTTTGGAGGTGTCAAGAGATTTTATGATGTCTCTGGCCTGGGATTGGCTGATGACCAGGTTATCACGTGTGTCTTAAGTCCGCAATGGGAGTTTGCGAAGGGGGTGGTTTTCTGAGTTCAAAGTGGAGTTAGAAGCGACACGCTGGGCAAGTAGTTCAGCCTTATCACTGGCCGTGTAAACGACATAATTGTGGTTTGATAGTAGGGGTATCGTTGATTGACCATTATTCACTACACTAGTGTAGATTTTTCAGAAATCGCGAGTACCTAGTTTCTGTGATTGAATGCGTTTTTTTGCTAACTCATTATATCTTCGCTTCGCCTATCACGGCCTTGCAATTATTTCCTGACTCGTGTGGGTATGTGGGTGCATCTATCTATCTATCTATCTATCTATCTATCTATCTATATATATATATATATATATATATATATATATATATATATATATATATAACTAGGCTGCATTATATATATATATATATATATATATATATATATATATTGTGTGTGTGTTGTTAGGTAGCATTTTAATTCATAAAAAAGGTAGCATATTCATTTCATAAAAAATAACAGAATTCATCTGTTTAATTATACTAATTTTTTTGTAAATTTTGCTGATGATCTTTCTTGTATTAACATCGAAATAAAATTAATAAATGTTCCATAGGTTTCACAGGTTTCACGAACGTATTTTTGTTCATTTGCTGAGGATGATTCGACGAAGAATAAAAATGTTCGTTACACTATTGAAACCTATTGAACATTTATTATTTTTTTAATACAAAAAAGATCATGAGAAAAATAAACAATAATAAAAAGGCATAATTAAACAGACTCGTGTGGGTATGTGGGTGCATCTATCTATCTATCTATCTATCTATCTATCTATCTATCTATATATATATATATATATATATATATATATATATATATATATATATATATATATAACTAGGCTGCATTATATATATATATATATATATATATATATATATTGTGTGTGTGTTGTTAGGTAGCATTTTAATTCATAAAAAAGGTAGCATATTCATTTCATAAAAAATAACAGAATTCATCTGTTTAATTATACTAATTTTTTTGTAAATTTTGCTGATGATCTTTCTTGTATTAACATCGAAATAAAATTAATAAATGTTCCATAGGTTTCACAGGTTTCACGAACGTATTTTTGTTCATTTGCTGAGGATGATTCGACGAAGAATAAAAATGTTCGTTACACTATTGAAACCTATTGAACATTTATTATTTTTTTAATACAAAAAAGATCATGAGAAAAATAAACAATAATAAAAAGGCATAATTAAACAGACGAATTATGTTATTTTTACAATGTTTGAATAATAAGTATGTTAACAGACTAAAAGAAATAAGAAGGCAACCACGCACATACAGAAGAAGCGATATTCGGTCGATTTAAACGACCTTAATATTTTGTGATTTAGAAAAGCTTGATTGTAAAGAACATAGGTCTTATATACGTTGAAGGTTGAAGAGTGGTCTTGATATGAGACGAAGAGAGGGTGTGGGAATCATAGGTGGGCATTGCGTACACGGCAAACAGCAACAACCATCTAACTGTCATCATTCATTCTCTGCCTTCTTCTATTTTTACATACTCTAGCAACTATTCTTCCACATACGACATACATAGAATCACCCATTTCGTTGCTTCTATATTAACTTCAACTTTTGTAACAATTGTCAACTGAAAAAAATAACATGTGTTGCTGTCTTTAAAAGGACATTGTTACTATTTCATGTTCACTGATTCGAACACTTGGTATAATGTGTATTGTCGAACACATAGATCCATATAAGACATGAAGAAATATAATTTGCAGACACAAATTCGACATATATATTTAAATAGACAGTTTCCACAACATATGCTATATAAACATTGTGAAACAAAAGAAAATTATCGTTTATTCTAAGTGTCTAGAATTAGGGAGAACACTTATCTTCTATTAAAAACAATACAAAACCATCAGACAGTGGCAACTGATACTAGTGTCCGCTTGAATATATACTGAATAATTTTACACTAAAGGGAAGAGTGATACACATATGTAGGTTTAAAGATAAGCACAAGATTCTCTACTCTATTAGATACATATCGATTCCTAGATATTTTGGAGTTTGTTCACGTCTTAGTCTATCTATACTTCGATATTCTCACATTACGCAACATATATTCCTTGCAATTTATCGATTTTCGACATTTTTAATTTGCCATCTTGAAGCATCTTTTACCAGTAATATATTTCAAGCCAACATGTATATATATATATATGTTAAAAAATGACAAACAGAAAACAAGTTAAAGTCAAAAGATCTCTTGTTTCTGTTTTTCTCCTGCACTTTAACTTGTTTTCCGTTTGTCATTTTTCACACATTTTGTCCACCACGACATTTAATTTTCATGAATTATCGTGTACCTTACCCCATATATATATATATATATATATATATATATACATACATATATATATACATATACATATATATATATATTTATATATATACATACATATAGTCATCTCTCTCTCTCTCTCTCTCTCTCTCTATATATATATATATATATATATATATATATATATATGTGTGTGTGTGTCTCAGATGTTTTCAAGCATTAACACTATATGGAAAATAAAAACACACAAAACACGTTTAGTCCCAAGTACTTGGTTGGAAAACTATATTGCATGTAACTTGATTTATATTTTACAGTCATTATATTAGTTTGCTTCAAGATTTTACACGAATCTTAACATTATTAAATGGATCATCAGTTATTCATCATGGAAACCTGTCCTGGGTATTTAAAAACAAATTAGTATTTAATCTCATAGCTTCCCAGCAGAGTTAATAAGACACCACCTCTATTAAAAAATACAGACAAAAATGTTCTAGATATGATATCTAATTTTCTCCAGATTAATTGTTTGCTGAGTTACTTTGTTATTATAAAATGGCCTTCTTACCTCTATTGTTCGTCTGCGTCTAGTAAAATGTATTGGTTATTAAAAAGAAATTGCTGTATTTTATGGCGTTCGGACGAATCCATTACACTGCTTTTTTGGTAATTTATAATTGTATGTATTGATATTACTATTTATATTTAGTTTCATTTAAAAATATATGAAAAAATTTAAAAATCCATATATATACATGTATTTTTAATACTTTATATATATATATATATATATATATATATATATATATATATATATATATATATACAGTAAGATAATATTTTAAAGACATAAATAATATATTTAGCCAGTAGATTTTCAGGATAAAAACAAAAGCTCAATATCGGGTATGGAGCAATAATATAAATTGAATGACGTTATAAAATGAGCAATTAATCAGATGTAATCGAAGTTAAAAAACAAGGAGTGATATTGCGTCCTTACCCCATGAGTTTTCAAAGAAAATATTCTCCTCAGAGAACCATTACCGGAATTACATTACTGCAAGTAACAAAAAAGCTTTGAAAATATATAACAATATATAAAAAATACATAAATATACATATAAAACATCAAATATATCGGCCCAAAACAAACTCTTTTGTTAAACTTATACAGTTCTATTCAAGTCATAAAGTTTAATATATATATATATATATATATATATATATATATATATATATATATATATATATATATGTGTGTGTGTGTGTGTGTGTGTGTGTGTGTGTCAACCCTAATCTAAGCTCTGTAGTGAGTATGATTTACACATCCGTTATCGTGGATTCAGCGCATGTTCATTTCAGTAGTAGACCACTTTTACGCGGCTGCCTTAAAATAGGTTAACCCTCTCGCTGATTTACCGGGTTGTTGATATGGCCGGGTGGGCTAAAATGTCGGTATTTGAGTTTTAAACATGACTCGTGTTCCGGAGTTCGAGTCCGGCAACCGGTATGTATACTCTTTTCTACATCAATGATTCCAGAAACGATGAAAGTATACGCATGTAGATGAAAATAAATATTGATCATTTCACGCCCGTAAATGTAAGCTGGACTCTGTAGTGAGTAGTTTTAATACAACAGTTATCGTGGTTTCAACACATTTTCCTTTCAGTAGTGGAACACTTTGACGACTGCCTTTAAATAGGTGTAATATCTTGCTTTAGTTCTTGATAACGGTGTTGCCAACAAGCAGTACCAGCCTGGCGACTATGGCTAATCCCCTTAAATGACTGATACCAATATAGTGTCTAAAATCAGGGAGGGGTTCCTCCTCCAGGAGTGATAAAAAAACCTGATGATGATGAAGATGATGATAGTGGTGGAGATGATGATGCTGATGACGATAATGATATATATATATATATATATATATATATATATATATATATATATATATATATGGGTGTGTAAGCTTGGAAGGTATGACGGGTAGTATATGATTCAAGATGGCTAATGAAAAGTCTAGAATATATATTAAATAAACACACATATATGTGTGTGTTTCTAAGTATGCGTATTATTCCTCTGGGCAACAGGCACGGTAGAGACGCCTTGCAATAAAACGCGGACAAAATGAAGCCGGTTCTAAACGATTTAATTACGAGAAATGGGCTTTTCATAATTTGTTTTAGCTGAATCAGTCTGATCCGTAAGTGTTTGCCACAAGCAATGTACACAAAATGAAATAAAAAAAAGAATGCAGGTTCGCAATACATGTTGCCCGATTTTCTTTGGTTTATTTGCTTATTAATTTTCTGGAACATTTGCTAGTTTTCTTATGATGAAAAGCAATGTTATTGACGAGTCTTGCGTTTAAGTTTGAAATTATGTGTAAAAAGAAAGTTCTTCATTGGTTTAGAACGTCTACGAAGGAACCGGTTGAACAAATTGCCTTTTTAGTAGTTTTGTGCATATTTCTGCGTCAGTGTTTTTTTCTGGAAACAAACTTAGGATTTCCGATGAGTAACATAGATGTAAACACCTGGAAATACATGTTTATTTTGTGTTGTTTGTGTATGCGTGAAACGATCGTAAAGTGTACATAATGTTTTAGATAGAATATGTATAGACTAGTTCATTAAAATCTAGCGTACTAATGTTCATACACACACACACACACACACACACACACATATATATATATATATATATATATATATATATATATATATATATATATATATATATATAAGGGACAGAAAGAAGGAAAGAGTGATAGATATAGTTAGACTAAGGCTCGGATTTTGGCATTGATACACTTCTTACGGTGAGCTACAGTGACGAATATCAGATTACACAACCCCTACTTATAACGTTAGAATTCCAGTCGAGGTAATAGGTGTTATTATACGCATATCTTAATATTTTTTGGTTAACAACAGATTAGATTGTTATTGTGTAAATATACATGTAAACAAATAAAATGCATTAATAGCGCTATAATAATATCTACAGTCAGTGGTGAGGTTGATTGCGTGATGTATGAGATCATTAGCCGCAGATTAAATTTTGATATGGCCGGCCGTTCAGATTTGGAATCTTTGCGTAGATTCACATGCTACGATTAGTCAGATTTATGAGTCCTAGACAGAACAGCTGCATGTTGATGACTATATATATATATATATATATATATATATATATATATATAAATATTAAATTATTAACACCTACAGACGCTAGCGTTTCAAGCTTATTGCTCTCATCAGGGCAGGGAAGTCACAATTTTAGATGGTCGGGAGGCGCGAACCCAGTTCACAGAGTCATCCAAGAATCTGAAAGCTGTCGCGATATCAATTCGGCCAACGGAAACTGTCACGTAATTAAGTAAACATTACAATCTATATGTACATAGAACCGGGACCATATAGAAGACTAGTCGAGAGTGTTCGACAAACGTATTCAGAACGATGCATTAGATCTTTATGACAGTCTATTTTAAACATCTCTGAGAGTGCACAGCTTTAATTTCTTAAAAGGGCTTAGTATAATATTTATAAATAAATTTTAAATTATTACTACCTACATACGTGGAACGATTTCCTTATATATTTATGTTCGACCCAATCAAAGGTTTCTATGAACTTTCGATAAATGACGGCAAGTTACGGTGTAGACAGTTCTAATCGCCGGTTAAATAATGCGATAACAGCTGTCACAGTTATCTCTAATGTGTAAATCTTGATTTGTGTTTTCTTTTATGTAGGCGTCACACGTCTATTTTTAACCATAATTTGATAGTGGTATCTTACCAAGTAACCATCTACCTTGTGCATTTTCAAATATTCGGTTGGCATTTACACCAGTAGTTGCGAACCGGTGATCTATGGGCAACTAGTAGTTTGTGCAACATTTTTGATGGTCTGCAGAATAATTAAGACACCATTTAAAGCTACAGAAAGAAAATGGCGGGTAACAGGAAATATTATGGATGGGATCTATGGTCGAAACGGGATATCCTGAAATAAAAACGGAAGTACGCAAGTCTACAAATGACAATCATCTAGCTATAATATATCTTAACCTGACTTGCAATGTGATGTTCAATACTTTGTACTAATCATTTTATTTACATTCATGTTGATAACTAGTTACTGGGTAGTTTACTAGGATAATTTCATACAAATATAGCATCGAAAGGGAGAAATTTATGATGAAATTATTGCAGTGAAATATGGATTATGGCACTATAAAAAATTTGTTACGTAACCTCTTTTCTCAAAGGTGGTCTAATGTCACACATGTCAAAACCTAATAAAATACGTGAACGTTCCGAAAATATGTCTTCCACATTAAACTACAGAAATATCCCGTGACTGAAGCAGTCATTACACGGTCGTCTCTAGGGGGGGATCCTAGCTGGAAATAATTTTGGAGCGAACAACACGAAAAAAAGAGGAGTTTGAAGACATAACCTATTATTGGGCTGCCGTCACAGTCTTCTTATCTACCAGCAGCGGGCTTTGTTCCGTCCACGCATCTTTGAGACGGTTGGGCTTTAATTTACCGTTCATGTTAGGGTATTCTGTACTCATGAGTTTCGCTTAAATAACTTCTAAACAACTCCCTATTTTTCTCACCCCCACTATTTTATACCATTTAACGTTACGTCTGTGTCTGTTTACAAAATTATGGGGACATTTAAGTTCATATTCCCGTACCGCATGACCCCGATATCATGTGTATGTTTTAACGGCGCCCTGGGAACCCAAAACACCAGATATATTTTAGAAACGTACACATACTATATAACTAACATTGCCATTACTAACAACTATAAATTACTATACAGCAACACATAAGAACCGTGGAATATTAAGCAAGCGAAGAGCAAGGAATTTACACCAAAGTTGTCGAGGAAAATTTAGAATGGAATCAAATTAATTTAGATAATATTTTGTATACATTATACAACTGCTTTCATTAAGAAATTCATAAATAAGATTTAATCTATCATTTCTTTTTTTTAAATTTCTGATTTTAAGAAATGCAAACTGGCATGCAAAGCAAAAGGTAATAACACTTATATGATCCAAGAAATGAAATAGCCATGTATCTATATATTGTATACTGTTCTTTATTCAGTATACTTTTAAATTTTGTTACATGTTAGCAAACTCCTAAGGAATTTGCGTCGTTTTAGCTTATTTCATCTTGCAACATTTTATAATTAGAATTGCCAACAATGATTTTGCGCTAATATACTTCGGTATTAAGATTGCTGTTAATGTTCTCCATTGTATTTTTGTTATTGCTTCTTATCTCCTAGAACATTAACTAGCAAAGGGTTTAAAAAAGGAATGAACACTCTTCGTGAAAAAGCAGATATTTTCGAATTTTATATGTATTAGACACTAACACATATATATTTCACAAATTATACTTAATTTAAAGTGTTTTAGAGGCCATAGTATGCACACAATTCCCCATTTTTACATTCAAATGAATCAGATTTGCATTTAACTTCCTCCTTCCTACGTACTTATGAGACACCGATGGATAAAGATCTATGTATTTTAATTGCTTCTCAAGACTTGTTTAGCTTTAGTCTAAAATCTTAAACAATTTGCTGAATTAAAACCATATAATAAACTTTAATCAAATAATGGTAAGGATACTGCATGTAAGATTAGTATCATCATATATTGATTTTACTCTTAGGAAAGGCACATCACAATTGTGCAAAACTGTTCTGCTGCGGGAATCAATTTTACCCGTCCGTAAAGAGGTATTCTCCAAGTATATATATATATATATATATATATTATCGGGTGTGTTTAACTATGCATTTGCAACAGTCTACGCTAAAATAACCCAACTATCATTGTATTTCCATGATTATTGTATTTTTGTTTTAAGTTTCTTTTGATAGTCTGCATTCTGTTTATTTACATTGTAAATAGACCTCTCGACTATTCCCACATCGAAAACTCCCTTTTGCTATTGATTAATCTTCTGTTTCTGCGTTTTGTTTTCACCTCAGTTATCTTCTCTATGATGTCAAATTCCTGTATTCTTTCTATGTCTAAAGCAATAACAGTCGAACATGCGAGAGAAAAACAAACCTCATCCAGATGTGTCATCTCGAGTCTAATACAGAATAAAAAACTAAAATGATGATAAAATAAAAGTGTAGAAACCAAATAGAAGGTGACGATGGATAGTTTTACTGTAAAGAATATAGCAGGTTATTTGGAGTCTGTCAAACTTTTGGGAACTATTTGAAATATAATCTGTTAGATAATAATAATAATAATAATTATTATGATTATTATTATTAGTAGTAGTAGTAGTAGTAGTAGTATTTATTTACTCATTGTTATTTTTCACACAGTCATTACCATTGATTGTTCACTAAGAATATCAAGAACGTTCCATGTAGTCTGAGCGACAAGTTTTCCTAACTGTCGAACACTTACTGTCTGTTTTGATAAGCGTTGCAAACTGGTTAACGTTATCGCAACCGCTTTTTACCATTGCGTTCTGTCTGACAACGAGAATGTAAGTGGTACTACGTCTTTCTAGGGTTCCAGTACCCTCTGCACACTTCTAGTGGAGATCTGCTGATTGCGTTATTATTTTTACTATTTTTCTACCCTTTGACCCTTCACAAAAAGTGCATGTGGTACCAACTGACAGTGGTGCTATTACATATGTAAGTGTAATTTCGAGGTGGCGCGGGTATAAGTTTATAGGATTTCTATCAGTGTCTTTCCTTTGGTAGCGTATGATGTTCTCTTTAGAGTTTCACTCTTATTTCTATTCAAATTTAACTGTCGCTGGTTAGCGTCGGTTGGTTATGTAAGCTGCTTATCGCATTGAAGAGTTTTTCAGTTAGTTCAACATTTTACTTTATTGCCGTGCATTATACAGTCACAGTCTTTCTTTAATTCTTATTTCTTCTAGTCTGTTTGTACTTATTTCGGGAGTGCTTCTAGTGCTCCTACAAGTATGGATATTATAGTGATGTCCATCATGTTTTATATCCCGCAAATTTCTCTTGCCATTTCTATGTATGTGTTTGTTTTTCTACGATTGGATACACTTTCACGTTCTTTTTTAATATTATAAGGCCTAGGCGCCTGGTTTGGCTGAGTTTGTCTGCTTGTACATCTATATCCGAGCCGATTATTTTTTATTTGTATTTTTTTCCAATATTGGCTCTGAGTTACATCCGTACCGCTCGTCTCTATGTTAAAATGCACTCATTTGCATAATTCCCTAGTGGTTTGTCTTTCCCACACAGTCGTGTCTGTTTTTGTATTTTTTGTGTAGTTTTCTTCTTTTTTTTTTCACTTTCCTTCTTGTTCTTGTACAGAGTCTACATTTACTGCTTTCCTGTTGTTTTTCTATTTTTCACATCGTATTTTGTATTGTGTTAGTCTAAACCAGTGTTAGCCGTGGTTGCGTTATTCTGTTGAATTCTTCTTTTAGTTATGTCAATGTGTTATCGTGTGTCGCTTATTTGTCCAGTCTGATAAATTGCCTTTGTCGCTGATTTTTTTCTCAGTTTTCTATGTTGTTCTTTTTTGTGTTTAGGTCTTCCCTATATATTTCTCTTCTGCAGCTAAAATAAGCTTTCCTGTATTTTGGGTGATGTGATACAATGACGGGCGCGAGGATATAAAGTGACTCATCGACAGAAACAAAAGAAAATAGGGAAGTGGTCAGTAATGAAGGCCGCGAAATGCGGTAGTGCGCGGTTTCTATATTTCAGGACAGGTTACTAAGAAAAGAATACCGGACATGACATTAAGGAGTTAGAGTGTTTTACGACATCTGACTACAGTAAGGTAGGTTAGTTTGACAACAGTAAGGTTTATGGCAACAAGTTGACGAGTTTGGGTTTCGGAGAGAAGCCGGGCAGTTAGGATCGAACCTCCCGAGAGAGCGGATCGGACCGAAAAAAACGATGAGATGAGCTGACGACTTGAGCAACGACAATGGGGGTTTCGACAGTCCGTGACGGTGTCACACACACTCATAGTTCAAACTAAATTATATACAACGTATATGCGTTTGTGTTCTTTCTCGAGAGTTGTGTTTTTTTATTTAACTTGTGGACCAGTGCTGTGCCCTCGACGATTCGTCAGTGGATAGAGGACTCGGCTAGACGATGAAGACAAAGAAGAAGACCACGGAAGCACAACGTTGGGGTCGTCAGTCGTCGAGTGGGGCAACATGGTTCTACAATTGGGTGCCAGTGACCAGGCATGAGCCTAAGAAGACAACAGGAGTGTAGAGAAAACAAGGAAAAACAAATAAAAAGGGCAAACGCAAAAGCTCACATGAAAAAAGGAAGAAGAAAAAATAGAGACACAAATATGTTCTACAGTGATGCACTTTTCTAGTTCCACTTTGTGTCAGTCACCATCTTCACTACTTACAAGTAATATTCGCCTCCTATCATTTAAACGTGCAGTTTGTGATCATCATAATTAGCGTGAATTGCATTGACCATTATATTGCTTTCGTACTTTTCTGGTCAAGGCCCTTAAGTTGTTTCTTTTTTTACAGCTTTTTAAGGGTCTAGAATACGTATTGTTTATAAAGCCGATATATTTCTATCTTTTATCAAGTGTGTACTATGTATTTAAAAAGGTTGTCTCGTCTTTTGAAGCTGTTCGTTACTCATTCTTTGTAAAAGAATAGTTACAATAAAACCAAAAAAAACTCTGCTGGTCTGATAGCGTATGCTTACAGAACTCCCATACATGCATAGATCTCATATATGCCAACTGCTTTTATCTGCTCTCGGTTGCGAATTCTATACCCTCCGTTGTTTCGACTTATTCTTATTTTTCTAGTTAGAATTCAATTCAAATTCCCTAGCTTCGCACCTAGTTGCGTTTATCATCTCTGCTATGATTGACTCTTTTTTTTGGCAAATAGCTTCGTAAATATACATTAACTATTTTTTTTTTAAATATGTGTTCCGGCGCTTCCTTCGTGTATTATGAATCATAGCTACGAGTCATAATATTGGTGATATAGAGCTACATGGAAATTGGCACTCTGTATTCTTATCGCATGTTGCCGTTCAGCGGTCACGTCCAGTCTTCATGTTCGCATTGCTTTCTTTATAAATTTGCATAATGTTGGCTGATATTTTGTATGACCTTGACCATTCTCGTGTTCATGCTTGCGCGATTCTCCCAGATGATTTGTCATATAAGATACATGTCACGGATATATTATATTTTATGTGTTAGCTTTTCTAAAGAATGTTATCTAGGCATAAAATGTTATATGCCCATTTTGTCGCTTTCTGGCATCCTTTTTGTTTGTCGCGGAGTATCCCACGGGTATATAAGGGGGTGATATGTATGTTCTCTCAGTTGTTCCGTTAATGTGTGTACATTGTTAGAAGGCATATTATTCGTATATAGTTGTTTCCGAGTATTCTCTTTTCGTATTTCTTAATTTATGTAGTTCTACGTTTTGTCATCTACTCTAGTATGTCTGTTAAGTGTATGCCTCTTCTCAAATCTTCGGTTAGCCTTTTCGAAGTCGTAAATATCTTAAACCAGCAAGAATGTTTCGAGTCCTGGCTTTACGCTTTCCAGTTTTTCGTTTATCGTGAGTCGTATGGAGTGTTTCGTCATAAATGTTAGTTTATGTCCATTTTTCGATTGCTTTGAATGTCTTCAACACTTCAGTATTTATGGTGTCGTCCTGTCGATTTTTCACATATATTGATTTACAATTGTTTTGTATCTGTCAGGTTCGTTATTTGCATTTGTTCTTTCTCAGTTTACGTTTGGTAAAACTTGCTTACATTTTTTTTCAATGATACTATTTTATTTGTAATGTTCAGGTTTGTAGTTGTATTGTATCATCTTTCTCTCTATGTTAATATATTTTATTATGATACTTCATGTTCTGTTTTGTCAGACATATTTTCCTCGACTATAGTTTTCCTTAATCTATGGTCATGTATACTGTGTGTAATCACTTGCTCCATTGCATTGTAGTTAGTAAATGTGCTCCGTGCATTTCAGCAGACTATTTGTGATTAGTTGCTTTTGCAATAGCACTCCATTTCCATTCTATTCTCCTTTTAGTGTCTATATATTCATCTGAGTCAGATTTATTATCATTTATTATTATTTAAAGCTACTCTCAACGTGTATCCATCTCTTTATGTTTTGCTGTTTTAATTTGGCCATTTGATGTTACTTTTAATTTAATATATATATATATATATATATATATATATATATATATATATATAGAGAGAGAGAGAGAGAGAGAGAGATAGTGATAGCGACGGAGATACAGACAGAGAGACTAACATAGACAGACAGACTAACAGAGACAGATGCCAGTATAGCATGAGTAATAACATAATCATCTGAATTAAAATCATTTCTGAATAACATATTAGAAGCTATGGCAAAATGTATGGAAAACATGATTAGCTTCCTGTGTGAATGTATTAAAAGAACGAAAGCTTAAGTTTTCTTAAACCGTTACAATAACTTGTTTGTAGATCGCTATACAGGATTCGAAGAGATTAATATAAGTATTACATAGACTGTCTCATAAACAAATGATTATTTTCAGTGCATTTCCTTACGGCATGCCGACAGTTACGTAATTATAGAATTTTAATACACACAACACGTTTGAAATTATTAATTAGCTAGATGTTGTGTTTGTACATATTTCGATGAAAGCCGTTTACAAAATATTCTGAAATGAGTATTACATTGTAAGGGAATTAAATCAACTCGATTGGCTTTCAACTCGACATGGACGATTCCATAGTTGAACTCCGTATTCATTAGACTCGTAATAAGCCCCTTACTTTAGAGTTTGTACCAACATAATTATTACACTTCCTAGATTTTATGAGGTTTACTTAAAATGATGTAACTTTTATTGAATTATTATATTACTATTGATTTAAAGACAAAATATAATCATGAATATAGTTTTGACAACGGTTCATAGTATGTATATATCATGATTTTATTTCGCCTTTAAACGAATAGTAATATAATAATATATTGAACCGTGGCTGAGTGGTTAAGTGCGCGGACTAAGGGTATTGGTCCGCCGGGTTCGAGTCAAGTTCGTTCGACAGAAACACTTCGATCAAAACCTACACCTAACCTTGTGTCTAACCTAATAGAGAGGAGCTAAATAATATATATACATATATATATATATATATATATATATATATATATATAAATATATATAGTAAATTACGAAAATATATTGCTGGCAATTAAGCTACACAGACGCTTCCGCGTTTCATCCCCGAAGTGAATCGTCAGGCTAAAAGTTTGTGTTGCTGGCTGTTTCTTTTATATATACATGTTGTGTTGAATTTAGCTAGTTAACTAATCAGATTGAATGCTATGCTCTTAGCCAATCGTTGGGCTTCTCAAAAACAACGGTTCATTTCCTTATACTTATATTTTCTATTCTATCGTTCTGTTTTATATAGGGTGACCGATCCCTGTTTCGTTATTGTGTCGAAATTATCGGTGACCTTATTTTAACTTGCTTGTATTTATATTTCATATAAAAAACACCTGACAACAACCAGTCAGTACATTTCAGCCTGACGATTCCCTACGGGACTAAAACGCGGAAGACTCAGTGTAGCTTAATTGCCATAAATATATTTTCATAACTTATCACGTAGCTCTACTCACATATTGAGTAAATACTAACAAATGATACATAAAAGATTATATATCTTCATGACATGTTATGTAGATACATGAAATAATATATATATATATATATATATATATATATATATATATACATATTTATATGTATGTATAGTGTTATTCTGTGTTTTTATAATGTTGTTATTTTTGTAACTCGCTTCATAAACTCTCAAGATAAATTTTCAGGTTACTAATCAAAATAATATACTAAGTCGTTAGCAAAATAATCAATGAAGTTTAATAAACCAGCAGTATACCTTACCGACTTTAAGAATATGGTGAACTCCCGCAGCAATACGGATCTCACATGCTTAGACATTTTTCTGACGCTTTGATGCACGATTTATTCAGTAATTATTTTCGTTTACTCGGCTTAATCTCCTAGATTCAATTATCATTAAGGCATCTGTGACCAGTTCTTTCAAAATGGTTATATGTATTTCTCTGTATTCATATTAATTATTATAGAATATATTCTTCAAAGAAATCTTCGATATAACTTATGGAATACAAAAGTATAATGGTCTTAACATTGGATACAATATATATATATATATATATATATATATATATATATCATCGCAAATAGAAATTGAAGATATGAGTTATTACTCATGATGAAAAGTAAGATAAAAAGAAAGCCAGCTGACCGGGTTCGCCGTCACTCAACAAGAGCTGTATCGACTGATTTAAAAAAAATAAATAATTCAGTGCATATATGTAATGGAACCATTTCGTTCATCAGACGTTCATAATAATACATACGGGTATGTAATCACTAGCTTAAACACTTGTTATGTTCAATACATTTTAGCATTGACTCATTTACCATCTTCGTGCGTGGTCACTCGAAAACATCTTGGAGACTGTCCACATTCGTTAAAGGCGTCTATCGTTTTGTAAATTGTAGGAGTGTCCATTAGGTAGACGTGATGAGTCTGTAAGACACATCCTGATTTGACATATGACATTAAGCTGTTTTTATTTGAAATGTATACAGTTTTTTATTACTCTCGTTTCCTTTTTTTCAAGGCCCTCGACATAGCTCTATTTAAGTGAGGGTGATACCGGTCTGCTGGCTTCCTTCTTTTCTAACCGTTAATTAGTAATGCTAAACCATGTATTCGCTTCGTACTTGCGATAATAAAATTGTGTACTTCCCTAATATATATATATATATATATATATATATATATAGAGAGAGAGAGAGAGAGATACACATATATATATAGATATAGATATATACACATATATATAGATATATCTATATATATATACACACATATATACACAAACATATATATATATATATTCATATATATATATATATATATATATATATATATATATATATATATATATATATATATACTAGATGAGTACCTGTCTCGAAACAAGTAAAATGAATTACCCGAACGGAACAGTTTTGCACAACTTTTATTTCTCCTTACAAATATGTAAATGAAGATTTAACGCTACTAAACATTATCTGTCAATTCTAATTCCAATCTTGAGAATGATCGATCATATCATTTTGTCTTAGAAAATATCTTAAATTATAGGCCTTAGCTTAAGATACCTTAAAAATCAATTGAGCGTAAGAGAATATGGTTGAATTGTGTCTTATTGATATGAATCATATTTAATGGAAATTGAATATTCATCTCAGGCGGTACGCCATATTATGCTCCCTAACATCGTTATAACTAAACCACATACCCTGGAATTTTGGGAATATTTATTAATTCACTTTAAATCTATTGTTAAAATTTCACAAAAATTGGAGCTATTAGTACTTTCAGAATGGGCCTCCGCTCATTCTATTCCTCCTTTGCAGTAATCTAAATCAGGGTAAATATAGCCCATGTAACACACCATAAAGCATATCAGACATGTTACAAAATTCATGATGATCGGTGTATTAGTTTAGAATGGATCTTCTACATAAAAATAGGTTAAACTATACTCATGCTTAACTTGATATAAATGTATTTAAAACCAATGTATTAATGATAATTCATCGTAAGAACAAATAAGGAATCCATTCATATATTAACACGTTTTCATGATTGTGAACTTTAAAAAATATCTTCAAATATTCGTCAAATGTTATTACTGGTGCAGTTTTCCTCATACGCCGTTTAAACAAGAGAATATGTATTATAGAAGCAACCTAGTTTACAATATGTTTAGAGTGATAATCAATTGACCGGCTGACTGGGTTCAATTTCAGGTCAAGTCATACAACAGACTCCAAAATGGTACTGTGTGTCTCCTTGTTTCCCACTCTGATTTTTAGGGTAAGGATCAATAGTAAGTGGTGTAATCCTGGGAAAACTGTGACGCCCTTTCCCTTCATCTTGCGGTAATAGCTAAAGAAAAGGGAGCCCTCGGGTCACACTCAACTATGGACGCCCACTTTCCTTTTCTTTTTATGAGCGAGAATTAAAAGTAGTTATTGTTTGATGTAAATCTTAATATTCTAATATGTGTGTTTAATTTAGGAAAGTGACTGCATTTACAGTATAAAGTAATAGATAATCGTGTAGAATATTGAAAGTTTTCTTATTTTAATATGTAGCCTTTCCCTCCGCTTCGTTGATGCCAATGATCAATAGCAACGAAGAAGCTGTATAATAATGTGTATAAAGAATGCAGTTTAATTCTGTATTAACGATAATATACCATGAATTTCTAAACGTGAAAATAACAAAATAATAGATGTAATATTGACGTACTTAACGGAAGTAAATTAAAACTAAATAAAAAGACGTTGGCTAATAATAAAGGACACGTGATGAATTTCCTCCATTTTTGTAACAAGATCGACAATGGTAGGTTGTTCCTCGTCATTTTGCTGCAAATATTTAGCAACATCCAGAAATGCCTGCTTTCTCTCTGAATCATCTGGTCTACCCAGGTTTCGTTTCTTAGAAAAATCAGCAGAAGAGAATGCCTTAGGAATGTTTTTATTTGGATCACAGTTTGCAAAACATGTTCTGTGATAACATGCTTCTTCTAAAACAAGGTCAGCTACATAACCTATTCTACCTTTAACAGTGGATGGCCAGCTACCAATTTTTGCGGACTTTCTCACAAACTTTTAACAATCAAATTTGTCTCCAGTACCACAAAAAATACAATGCTCCTTAAAGTTAAACACACACAAAAAGCGGCTTGAACGGGATAGCATTTCATCATGGACTGACCTGTAGTTACGGTCAATTTCTGTGTATTTGGGGTTGATTTAACACTGTCTGCATTTATCGTGAAAACGTTGACCAATCTGAATCATGATCTTGTCTCCTCGTTGTTAATGGAATCGATGCCCTTCTGTCTGAGGATGAATGTTTCTTCATTACTGGACAGTTCATTGTTGCAAAGAGCACACTTGTCAGGATCCATAATTATCGGTACTTTACTTTGACCAACCTGACATTAGAATACGAGAGAATATTAAGCTCCTGCAGTAATACATCACAAGATACAAAAATAAGGCATAAGATATAATATTAAACTTTATGAGAACTGTTGGTTGTATCCAATTTCACATTGCTACATATGGTATTTTTGAAGATGAATTTACAAAACTTGAGTTGAGGGAGGGGAGGCTAGAATCGACAGCAATCATTAAAGATGGCGCCCGTTGACCTATTTCCGCAAATCTATTTTTGGTAAACTTCTTTTTTATCTGAAAGAGCGGTTATTCATGCCCAACATTCAAGTTAAACACCTTTTGTAGCAATTTATTTGAGGTTCAGCCAAAAAATCAGATAGATAGACGAGACTACAAGTAGAGAAAGGGTAAATACAAGTTATTGGGTGAGAAGATAAATTAAATAGCGATTTTCTTATTGGAATTTTAAAAAAAATTCGTGTTGCATGTCTTCTCTTGTATAGCGAAAATATTAGGCGACAATCAGTTACTCGCCAACTCATTACTGACGTGTTTATTACAATATACGTGTACCTGTCTGACAGATAAGAAAGCGTACAGTGCCGCTGTGAAATACAAACACTTCGGATATTTACGTTGTAATATTGACCTGTGCAAGCTGACCATTGAATACCGATTTTCGATATCGACATTGTAATATTGACTTTAACCATTAATATCGACATTCGCTATAAACAAGAAAATGGAAAGTAAAACGTTATTAAATTTGTCGTGAACCTGTTAAACGCTATTGTTGCACTGCAATGTCTACTTTTGACAATGGTAGAATGAAGCAAAAGCGTGTGAAATCCAGTATTGTAACTTCTCTGGGTAATTATCTTTATTTACTTTCGAGGTGAGAAATGAGCTCAGGTGAAACACATATACAATAGACCACAATAGAGAAACTACAGTGAGAGTAGAGAACTGGAAAGATCCGACCCAAATTATTCTGAAGTAATTTCTGTTGTCACTGATTTTGTTGATACAGTTCTCTAAGATATTATCTATTGGTATAGAAGAACGAAGATGGCAGAATTCCAGACAACCAAAACAAAGGACGATGTGGGAAGAACGAAAACAACCAAACGGGAACTTATCTTGTTTACAAAATGACTGCTATGCTCGCCTTCTATTATGGGCGTTCGCATTACTTTTCTCGAACTCAATATAATGACTCGTCTACGATATGTGTATACATAAATACATTACACACACGCACACACAAGCGCACACACACGTGCACACATTGATATATATATGTATATATATATATATATACACATCAATGAATTATCTGTCTGCTTGTATGTGTGTATTAGTGTGCCCACCAACTACCTTTACACAATTATACAAGTTTAACGCATATAGTCCAAAATCAGGTTACTATTTTCGCGATTTATTCACGCTGTATATATTATTTCAGTAAGTTACTTAAATCACAACGTGTGATGAAAGTAAGACTATGCTATCTGCTTAATATTGTATTTTGTATATTTATTGTGGGACACAATCAGAGTAAAAATGCTTCAAGCTCATAACTTTTGTTGGTAATTACGGATCGCGAACGCATTGTGCCAGCTCAGCAATTAGAGGAAAAGCGACGCGATCAACTAAAATTAGGGAAACACATTTTTTTAAAAGAGGAACAAAAACGAGAAAAATAATAATAAAGAATACGAAGAATAGGAAATAAGCTACAAATAAACGATACGGATAATTGAGACACCCAAAAAGCAACCCACAGTTTTTTTTTATTCAAAATAATCCCCCTTATCATTTTCCTGCTATTTTCAATTTAGTACACCTAATTTCAGTGGAGTAATTTTTCTAATGATTTCTTTTTTTATGTAAACGATATATATCTTTATTTTAGTAAACAATTAAAGTTCATAATTTCAATTTAACATATAGGCTATACATTCATTTAAAACTACATTCTTTGGCGTAGGCATTTTTTTAGTTTAATCCTAATAATCATTTATTTTACGTAAAGTCTTATCAAGTAATTATATTTTCCTGACTATCTTCGCCAACAAAGATTACTACTTTTTATTCAAATGACTTTAGTATAGTTTTAAGATATTATTATTGATTTTAATGAGGTTTAAATTTCGAACGTGCGAATCTTGTGACGATGCGTACGGTATTAGATAACTTTGTAATGACAAACGAGAACAGTCATAACTTAAGAAAGCTTTAATCGGCATTAACTATCAGTACAATGTTAGTGCTGCTATTTATATAGTTAAGACGAACAGGAGAGTTCTCCAAAGGGGAGATAATTTAGAATAGGGAAATTATTCGGTACTGTTCATTACACCCCCCCATTCAATTACAATCAGAAGAGAACGAAATCGTTTCATCGACCGTGTTTTTGCTGGTTCTGTTGGAACACCTCGGTAGTCTGGTATCGGGAGTAGAATCACGACTCTGGGTTTCCGGGTCTGACGATACGCAGGGGTCGATTTTCTCTCTCCGTCCTGAGTGAGTATGAATCCGTATCCTGCGTGCGGGTGGTTGTGATTCTGAAAACAGGAGTTCTGAATCGGTTTGGGGATGAGCTCGTGTCAGAGTAAGTGGATGATCGGTAACCTCTGGATCGTTCTGATCACCTTGGCTTTTTAAGATGTTATGGACTCCGTATCTGATGGTTGCACTGAGTCCGTAGATGAGTCATATGGTGCAGCTTGACCTTCAGCCGAGGTGGAAGGGTCTTGAGATATAGGCGTCTCCTCGGCGGTTATATTGAGTGTAGGTATATTCCTTGCATGTGCAAGGTCTCTCAGAGAAACAATGGATTATTTTCCATCAGAACGCCGTATTAATGCATGATGCGGATTCGTCTCAATCAGCCCCACTGGGTTCGTTAATGGGTCATTCTTACTATGACGGACAAAACGTATCAGAAGAACCGTTCCCGGTTTAGAGAGCCATGAAGGAAGCGAAGTTCCAGCCGAACTTCTTCGTTGAATAAGAAGAAATCTCTCGTGAAGCGTGGAATTTGTGGTTGTACATAAGAGCATCGTGATAGTATACAGCGATTTCGGGAGGATATATTCCCAATGAGTAATTGGGCATTTCCAGTTCGCGGCCACTAGTTGTATGCTCTTCCATATTATACCGTTATAGCGCTCACATTGGGCGTTTCCCTGAGGGTGGTATGGCGTCGTCCGGTTTGTGGCTACTCCTTGTTCGCTAGGAAACTGTTTGAGTTGTTCAGACATAAAAGAGGCTCCACGATCTTAATGGATGTAGGCTGGAACACCAAAATGGCAAATAAAGAGCACAAGCACCGTATCACTGATTTCGCCGATATGTCCGGACAAGAAAATGCGAATGGGAATCGTGAAATTCGTCGATGACGATTAGGATGTAACAATTCCCATTATTAGACGGTAATGCACCCTTAAAATCGATGTTTATTCTCTCGAACGGTTTTAGGCCTGAAGAATTGTGGTTTTTGTTCTGCACATATTGTACAAGATTTTATCATTTTCTTTACGTCATCCGATGAATATGGTAGATTTCTGGTTCGTACCACGTGTGTCATTCGTGTTATTCCTGGGTGGCACAGTTCATTATGTAAGGTACGAAGCTCATCCATGTTGATTTTCGAGCTACATACCCTCGATAGTGCGTCAACCGCAGTATTCTCTTTACCAGGTCGGTTGATTGAATCAAAAGAAAAGCAGGAGAGTTCTATTTTCCTACCTCGCTATTTTATAATTTTTGATTTTGCTTGTTGTCCTGGTGTTGAACATAAATGCGACGGATTTTTGATCAGTAACTCAAATAATGTCTCAGCTTTCTGAGTGTCTCCACTATGGCATAAGCCAATTTTAAATTGCCAAGTGTCGCTGTTCTGAACGCGACAATGCCCTTGAAAAAAAGAGGCAGGGCGTCAGGATTGCCTTAAAGAGGCAGCAATTGCATAATCAGATGCATCTGTCTCCACCACCAGAGAAATAGCGGGGTCTATAACTGTAATTGCTGCGTATGCTATATCCTTTTTAATATCCTTAAAAGCTTCCACTGCTGTGTGCGAGAGAGGGAAACTGTCCGTTTGTAGCAATGGGTGGATTTTTCTTGAAAATAAAGCAACCCACTGTGAATAATGTGAAAACATACCAAGGACTCGTTTTAGGACACGTATATTATTAGGTATTGGCAGTTTACCAGCGGCTTCAATCGTTCTGGGTCTGGTGATATAGATCTGTTGCTTAGGGTGCAACCTAATAAATTAATGGTGTCTACGCTAAAAAGGCATATGCATTTATTTGGTGTGAGATTGTATTTTTCCATCGTCGCCATAAATCGTTTCATTTTACGATCATGGTCTGCCTACTTGCGTCCACATATTGTTACCTTATCAATGTAGGCAAAGGTGCCCTCCAATTCTTCATCGCTAATTGTTGTATCTATAATTCGCTGAAAACTGGCAACACCATTCGTTACTCCGAATGGTACCCTTTTAAACTGGTAGATGCGGCCATTCGCTTCAAAAGCCTGTAGGGCCGATCGACTGGTTTGATAGCAACTTGGTGATAGGCGCTTCTGAGGTCTTGTGTTCTATACAATTTATATTTGGCAATTTCGCTTATAATTTCATCAATCCGTAGTAGAGGCTAAGCATCCAGTAGAGTAAACCTATTTATGGTTTGAGAATAATCGATTACTAGTCTCTTTTTTGGGGTTTCGGAAGATGTCCTTACAACTCGGGCACTCCATGGAGACTAACTCATATCAATGATTCCTTCACCAAGCATTCTCATAATCTCAGTTTTTATGAACTTTTTATCCTCAAGTTAGTAGCGTCTAGATGTCATCGCTATAGGTTTGCAGTCTTGAGATACATTATTTAAGAGTGATGGGTACTGAACATTGACCGCCATAAGACCACACATGCTAAGGGCTGGTGTGGGTCCTCCAAAAGGAATCTAAATACGAGAATGATGCTGAAGAAAATCGTGCTCCAGTATCACGTCACTGCAAAGGTGTTTCATTATCAAAAGTTTGATGTTTTTGTATGAAATATTTTTTGAAAATAAATTGACAAGACAATATCCAACAACTTGTGATGATAAAGAAGTATTCGCCATAGACACACGAGTAGAACAAGTAAATATGTTCCAGTTGTTAGCTGTTACAATATTAAAAATACTATAATAACTAGAGCTGCCGGTGTCAATAAATGCATCAGTAGAAACGCCATTAATTTTAACTCGCATTATAATTTTGAAAGAGAGTCTGGAGACGTAGCTGTTATAGTAGCTACCATGAGAGAGGCGGCATAATTTTTAGAAACATTATTTTTGGTAGAGCTACACACCTTAGAAAAATGTCCTAACTTCTTACATTTGTGACAGCTAGTATCTCTGTCTGGACAAGAAAAACGAAGGTGTGCACTTAACCTACAAAAGTGGCATTTACGACCTGTGGAAGCAGCGGTGATAAGCAACTCTGAAAGGTTTGCAGTGCCCGGAATTTCCTGGTTAGAGAAAGAAGTCACAGAGGAGGGGTCCGGGGAAGAATGCACACGAGAGAGAGGCGACCAACAAGCACTGACCGTAACCGACTGCAGGTAGAACACCGACTGTTTTGGGGCATTTCAAACGTATAATCCTGTTCGTAAGCTGTTCTGAGGTCCAGACATTTGTTTTCAAGCAGTATTTGTCTTACCTGCACATTTTAGAGTCCGTTAATAAAAGCATCCATAATGTGCTCGTCTCGAATTTCTTCGGCAGACATTGCCCGGAAGTTACAGTCCTTGCTAAGAGTTCTTAATTCCTTTAAAAAGTGCTCCAAAGATTCGTCATCTTGTTGTCGCCATAAAGCATGTAAACATCGCGAAAATATTTCATTTTTGGGCTTTCCGCAAGTGGTTTGTAATGTTTCCATAGCCTCTTCATAAGTACTGCAATCCATAATTATTTCGTGTATCGTGTGAGATACATAATTAGTTAGTAGTCCGAGTTAGCTTTGCTGTCGTAATAGATTTTCTGCATGCAAAGGTTGTCAAAATGTTTTCAAACGTCACTCGCTAATGTGTCCAACGTTTTTCAGAGCTAGTAGTGTCAGGTTCCACGTCTAACCGTTGTGGGCGCATTAATTGTTCCATGTTGAGTTTATAAATTTTAATGACAAGCGAGAACAGTCGTAACTTAAGAAAGCTTTATACGACATACACTGTCAGAACCATGTTAGTGCTGCTATTTAGATGGTTATGACGAACAGGAGAGTTCTTCAAAGAATTTAAAATAGGGAAATCATTCGTAATTCTTCATTACAAACTTCATATTTTCTTGGTAAATTAATTATTATGAGATTATTTTTAACATCATCTGATTCTATGGTAGAAAGGTTACCTTTTCATAATTTACCTTCAGAGTACTTATTTTCTACCAATAATCGATTAGTTTAATTCGTATGGTATGTTTTATTAGGCTAACATATTTAGCTAAGTATGTTGGATTTATATTGGATCCTACATTTGGTTTCAATTTAAATTGGAATACCTGATTTCTATACCTAGTTTCAAAATGTCAACCTCTTGTATGTTATAGTTTTATTTCCCACGATTACATTCATAAACTATATTTCAGGTTAGGAATTTGTCTTTAAATCGACATTCATTTGCATGTCTACAATTGCACTTGGGGGCTAATAAGTGGGTCAGCATAGTTAGTCTTTACTTCGACATATATTTACATATTTATTTTCGTATTATAAGAAGTTGAAACTAAGTTAATCTATGTTCAAGGTGGTACTGTTTAACAATGTTTTTCCTAACTTACTATCCCTAGGTAATTCTTTTCAATAATTTGATAGAACACATTAGGAATATTAGTTAACATATTCTCAATTAATGGCGAATAGACACACATATGTTTTTCTTCTATTATTATTACGACTATCACGTGTTCAAATTGTTACTGTTAGCGTTGGTGCGAGTTTTGATTCCAAATTATTTGTATGCAAATAATATGTATAATATTCGTTTAGTTTTATCCCCTTACCTGGATAGGTGGTATTTGTATATATTTTGATTCATTAGTTTCCCATTACAATATTGTATGTTGTCTTATTTACAACTTGTCTATCGCATTATATATTATTTCTAGATCTTACTAATGCGTCGTTATTATATTGTTTTTATTATTGGATATCCGTTCATTTGATTATAGCTTCAATATTCTCTCATAAATGTTTGGGATTAGTGCATTTTTCACACACTGTCGATGGTTAGAGTTACTAGCTATATAGTATAACGTGAGGTAAGGGTTTATGGTGAGGTGTCTAGTTATTTCATTTAAATTTAATGTTATATCAAAAGGTTTTCATTTTTTATTCATGCCTATAAATAGTCTTATTTCTAATTCATTAAAGATATTATATAAAGCTTTTTTGTCATGTTTCCAATTAACAAAGAAGTGTACATCATCCAAATATACACCTCTCAACGTTTCCGGTATATCTTTGTAAAAATCTTGTAGAATATAGATACCATCTAAATCTGTAGGCTGTCCAAAATATTAATCTGCATAGTTATATAAACATTAATATGTATGTCCTTTCGTATTTTTATTGTTTATTTAGTATTTTGCTCGTTTTTTCCTTTCTTAATTTCTCTGTTTTGTTCTTTTTCTTTTCTTTTTCTTATATAATTTTAGTCGTTTCTTGTGATCTGCTTTAGAAATATATGTTTAAGGAAAACTATCGAGTACATATGTAGGGAGTTTTACAATGGAATTGTATATTTCCTTCGTAATTGTATGGCTTGAATAAAGATTTAAATGTTACCTTTAAGTGCGGGTGTCAAATGCTGCAATGTGACGTGTGCTTTAAAACGTATCTGCGAGGTAACTGTTCGCATATGTCTTTTCGGAGGTAACGGAATAAATGAAGAAAGAAAAACGTAACTTACTCTTTCCAAGACTGCAACATCTTCTGTAGCAACTATTATGTATGACGATGTTAATTGGTCTTTCACAAAAGCAATGTTTATACTTTCATATTGCTTAAGTAACACGTAAATTTACCAGAAAAATACAGACAGTGTTTTTATGAGACCGCTTTAATAGAAAGTTATGTTCCTTATCTATCGATATATATATATATATATATATATATATATATATATATATATATATATGGTGTTGCCGTACACTGCGATAGTAAGTAAATGCTAATTAAAAGATACACAAAATCTATATGGATTTATGCATATATAGCATGCACGTATACATGAATTCTTATTTAATGTTTTTTGTCTCTTTTAAAATGATTACATCATATCATTAAGCATACGTATTTTCTTTACTAATACTTATAACGTGCGACCAGAGCACACCCCATTTGTAGGCATTATTACACAACGAGCTCCGTAAACATCGTAAGCACTTGATTACACGACACCATACCGTTTAAAAAAAGGAAGAACAGAAATATTGTCTATTTTTATGATCAAGATTACTGTTTTAATAGTAAATTTTAATTTAAATAAATAATATGTTTATTTAAAAAAAAACATCTGCATTTTACTAATTTAAAAACTTTTCAATTACAAAATTTAAATGCATTCTATACAGTGTAACTCTTTGCTAATATTTATAACGTGCGACCAGAGCAGACACCACTTGTTGACATTATTACACAACGAGCATCGTTAACATCTGAAGCACAAGATCAAGCGACACCATGTCGTTTTAAAAAAAAGATGGAAAAAACATTGTCTATTATCATGATGAAGATACCTTTGTGAATTGAAAATTTGAATTTAGATAAATAATTATTATATTTATATTCAAATAAGACTCTAACACCATGTAACGTTTCTTATATTCTATCAGTTTTCAAATAGTAAAATGAACGCAAGTCTGCAATTGCCAGTCGCCATATGATACGTCTATGCTTTTAAACCAATTCTTTTGACATGCAACCCGCTAATGAAGATTAATAACTGCCAAATCGATCATAAATGTGTATTTGTCTCTCAATGTGATGTCGTTAGACATTTGCATAGTTGTTATGCAGCTCGGTGTCATTCTCATAATTGTGACGTTCTTACTTAAAAATGATTGGAGTTCTTAAGGAACATGCCCCCCCCCCACACACACACTCTGAAAAAATGCATAAGATATTTAGGAGCATTCTCATATGTTTTCCTTTTTAATTATCGTGGTTCTTCCTTAAGTTGTCTACTCCGACATATCCGGTGCGTGTATATATCTCTTTGAGTGTTGTGCTAGTCATTCATTTAGTTTTCTTCAACAACATTTTAAAAAACGCCAACGACCGCTTTTGACAATTTATTTCCTGTTTGCTACTTTTATTAAGTACGTCTGAGATATTTCTTCATCAATTTTTGTTTCTGTTGCTCTCCGGTTTCCTGAACATCAGTTCTCATTTGTAGAGTCGCTGGGCATTTCAGTTGTGCTCTTGTTGTTTGCCCATACATTTCTCCCAAAGCTGTCTCGTTCCTCTGAGGAACGGTTCTTCTGTTATTGCCCTTCCCACGTTTTAGTTTTAGCAAATAAGGGTTTATTGTTTTCAGAAATTCTATTGTGCTCGTTCTTTCAAGATGTGTGTCGATATTGTGACATTTTTTTTTATATTATAGTACTTGCTATTTTTATGTTAGCCAATCTTCATTGTGGGTCATAATCATTCCTCCATTGTATTCATAGCTTTCACCTTATACTCTGCATAAACTTCATTTTAGTTTGATGATTTAGTAGCCTATTCTAGTTTTCTATTTAATCTTTGTTAGCCCATTAATTTTGTCAGAGTTTTATTTCAATATTTAGTCTCGTATATCCAGATGTGACCTCTTCATAAACTATGTCATTATCTCAGGATTTGTGGGAAGAGTCTGTTCACGTTTTCTATTTCTGATATTATTCTTGTCCACTCTACCCTTTTTAGGGATTTAAATTAATTTTGTTCTGATTCATGACTTTAATAATATAATGCGGTGGCTTATATATATGTATATGCATATGCGTATATATATATATATATATATATATATATATATATATATATATATATATATATATGTGTGTGTGTGTGTGTGTGTGTGAGCATATTGTAATTTTCTTATGAACTAATCAATATTTATTTTAAACGAATAGATAAGGTAAAGATATTATTATTTTTGTTCACTAAGAGTTATCACAAATGTCATAGTCGGTGATTGCTCACCTACAACATGCAGTAGTGTTCCACGGAGTGTGAGTGACAACAAGACTCCCCAGATTCCCAATATTTTTAACTACTTTTCAATAACAACCGCAAATGACCTACGCATATCGCAACAGCCGTTTACCATTGATTCCTCGCTGGCATCAACCATTGATCTCCATGGGATCTAGGTCGCAAAATGCCTCCCAAATTATTATTATTATTTCTGCTCACTAGAAGTTATCATACAAGTCATTTTCATTGATTGTTCACGAACAACAACGAGTGATGTACCGTGGAGTCTTGGTGACAACAACCCTCCCCAGATTTATAGTATTTTCGACAACTTTACGATCACTAACACAAAAGACTTTGCGGTATCGCAACAGCCGTTTACCAGTGGTTTCTCGCTGGATACGACCATTAGTCTTTCCTAGGATTTGGGTGACAATAAGCCTCCCCAAGATCCTAGTACTCTTCGCACTCTGCTAGTGGAGATCTGGTTATTTCTGTCCCTGCTTGATCTTCGCATTCCCCTTGACTCTCTACGACTATTTTGTGTGGTGTCAGTCGAGGCCGCTCTCATTTTCTTTGGGGTGGGAGCTTACAATATATTTTGCAGTTTCTGTCTTTTTTTATGCGTGCGGTAGTGCTTTTTTTCTATTGTAACTTCCATGTGACTAGTTACTCTTCGTAGTGTATGCGTGTTGGTTTCAGCATTTGAAGATTTTCCTCAAGATTGCAGGTGTTTTTAACATTGTCGGGCTTGGTATAGTCGCAATGATCTATTTTATTCCAATTTTACCCAGTCTTTTATCCAGGTGTTTTGGGACTGTTCCTCGTGCCCTTACGAGTATTGGTGTTATATTGACTTTCTTAATACTCCATATTCCTTTCAGTGCTCCGTCAAGTTCCGTGTATTTTCTTCCTTTATCCATCTCTTTTATCTTTACTCTGTGGCCTGCTGTAACGGCGAAGTCTATGATTTGACGGGAGTTTTCCTTCTTGCCGATCATTATGACAGTCGGTCTAATTGCTTGTATCCGTATATCTGTTTGTACATCTATATCTCAGATGGGTTTGTGTTTTTCGGGTTCCAATATTGTTTATAGTTTATGTTTGTACCATTTATTTCTGTGTTCGAAAATTAGTCGTTTACACAGTTCCCAGTGGATTGCTTTACCCACGCAGTAATGTCTGCTCTTGTATTTATTTCGACTAGTTTGTCTGTATTGACTTATTATATGATTTACTGTTTCGTCTCTTTGTCAACACAGTCTGCATATACTGTTTTCTTGGGTTTAATCTATTTTAGCTTTAGTATAGATTGTCATTATCGCTTTGTTTTGGCAGCCATCAATTTTCCTATTCTCAGAGATGCTAAGTTATTTTCTTTGGTCTCTTCTCTTGTCAGTCTTATAAACCGTCCATGTAGCTATTTTTCTTCCTACTTTGTTATTTTGTTTTTGTTTCTGGTATCTGTGCTTTCTCAGTTGTTTGTTGGGACGGTGTATCCTGCTGCAGTGATCAGCCTTTAGGTCTTCCGGGTTATTTATTTATCCAACACTTTTTTGTGCCTTCCACACAGTCATCTATACATCCCATTGCTTTTCCCTCATCGTTTTTTTTTTCATGTAGAGTGCGTCCGTATCGTTTTGGATTGTAGTGCTTCATGCATCGTAATTAATATTCTAATCTTCTAGTCAAGGTGTCTGAGTTCTTCTTTTATGCAGCCTATGAATGGGCAAGAGTACCTAATTAGTGATACTGCCAAGGTGTGTATTCCTTGTACTAGATTTCTGCTATATAATTTCGTTTCTAAGACTTTTATTGTTCTTTGAACATTTTCTCTTCAAATTCCTCTTTCCTTTCTTTATATGTGATAATGTCTGCGTCCATAACTCTTAAATAGCTATTGCTCTTCTTTTTGCCTAGCACCTCTTTTAATCTCTAACGGTGCACATTTTCTCTATTCAGAATTACATTTGAATGTCCTAGCTGACGATTCTGGTCGAATTTATCAGCTTTTCCAGTTTATTCTTTGTTCTTTGTCTGTAAACTTGTATCCAGCATACCATTTACTGAGTATGTAATTTAGTGGCATCATGGCTATGATAAACAGTAGTGGTGATAGAGAGTCTCTTTGGAAAATGTATCTCTGTATTTTTATCACAGTCAGGCGGTTTCCCCCAGCTGTCAGTTCTATTCACGATGTTTCCCTTACTTTATTAATGTTATAAATAATCCTGTCGGGTATTTTGTATATTTTTAAACATTCAATCATCCATGATTGTCCTAAACCTTCTTGTAATATGTCTATTTTATCGATATGTTCTTTTTTCTTCTTTTTACCTTTGTAGGATCGTTTGATCTATCTATAATAGATCATGCGTCCCTTTTTTCCCTTTCCGGAATGTTGATTGTTGTTTGGGGAGTAGTCCACGATATTTCAGGGATTCGTATATTTGTTTTCTCAGTTGTGCCGTTAAGAATTTTCCATTGTTGGTGTTGGCCTGTAGTTGCATGAGATCGTTTCTTTTTTTGACATGTTTTAGTATTAATCTTTTCCATCTCTTGGACATCCACTCTGGTACGCCTTTTTAGCAGATAAATCATCTCAGTTTCTTTCGCTAGCCTTTCATGCAGGTTCAGTAATCTTT
>OY744520.1:82534461-82701961 GCA_963556195.1 Sepiola atlantica
CATATCAACCCGGTTCGGCTTACTTTAGGCGTGATCCGGTGATTTTAGTAACCTTTTTGGAGACGGGAACATCATATCTTTCCACAATATGTCATAACACGCACTGTGTTATTATTAAGGATGTTTCCATTTAATGTTCATAGTTGATTTTCTATTTCTCATGATGTGGTTTACTTTAGAATATATATGTGTATATATACATACATACATACATACACAGATACATACATACATACATACACATATATATATATATATATTTATATATATATATATATATATATATATATATATATGTAGATAAATGAAAGAACATAGATAAATATGTACGAATGACAGATCTATTTCAATTTCGATTGTTCAGTGCAAGGTGTACTCGATAAAAATTTTTTTTTTCTTTCCTTAAGCCAAGGCTTTTCAAAGATTAAAATCTTATCATCAGACGAATAATTTGGCAGTGGAAAAGCCAAAATTAAAATTTTGAAAAAATATAAAATAATGGAAAGTAAGAGTATGCGTGTAAAAAATATGGAGTCTGCCCTTGGGTGAATGTCCGTTGATAAGGTGGCCGGTGAAAGGAAATTTAAAGATGGAAAAAAGAGGTTTCGTGAAGGCAGCGTTGAAAATGTTCAAAATGAAGTAAATCCAATAGAAAAATGTTTAGTTCAATAGTAGATGGAACGCAAATATTCGGAGCAATTTTGAGAATTAGGGCCATTTTAAAATAGTTCCTTGGACCGAGAATGAAAATACTTTTTCAGAAGTGGAGTTAGAAATGTGTATATTAAATGCAGGCAGTAAGCTGTAACTTTAGGCTAGTAAAAATTCCCCTAGACTGAATTCTGAATTGTTATGAATAAATGATAAAATTTACTAACTATGTAAATGAATGTTACTGAATTAAAATTGAGAAATGTCGGGATGTGCTAGCTCTGAATTGAAAAATTGGAAATGGCGTACTAGTGAGTTACCCTACATGTGAGTTTGTTCTTTTCTTTTTATTGTATGTTTCCGCCCAAAATGACCTATTATATAGTGTACTTTTTCCCATACATTTCAATCTAATCACTTGTAATGCTTTGTTGATTTTTTAAATGATTTTGTTTCTGGCAGAGCTAATATTGACGGCAACAGAAACGGACCGTAAACATTACATTTCACATAAATATTATGTTTTTTGGAAATGTGAAAAAATGAAAATAAATATAAAACAATAAAAAACACGGTTATTGGAATATAAAATGGGCCTGACTTGATACGTTCATGTTCATGTTTGATAGCTGAAATATTATCAGGTTTACCACTATAATTTTTGATGAGGGAATGAAACATATACGGTTTTGTGGGATTTACTTTCTATTAAAATAGTTGATTAAACCTCGACTAACGTATTGCGCTTTATTGAATAGAATACCGTATTCAATATATATATATATATATATATATATATATATATATATATATATATATATATATATATATATATATATATATATATATATATATATATAAACTGAGCTTTCGAATATAAAATATTCCTCGTCAGAGAGTTTTTTTTTCTTCTTTCTTTTCATAGTCTGGTGGTATTTAATTTGTGAGGAAGAATGTCCGTGTCTTGGGCGCGGTTAAGCCATTTTGAAAAGAAAGAAAAAAAACTCTCTGACGAGGAATATTTTATATTCGAAAGCTCAGTTTAAAATAAATAAATGTTATTTATTTCAACAAATTACATTGTTATGGTTTTTTCAAAAAAATGTTTATACCTTTACGAAACAATGGTTTATAATAATGTGTCTACTCCTATCTACGTATTCAAAATGGCTTAACCGCGCCCAAGACACGGACATTCTTCCTCACAAAGTCAATAACACCAGACTATGAAAAGAAAGAAGAAAAAAACAACTCTCTGACGAGGAATATTTTATATCTGAAAGCTCAGTTTTAGATAAATATATGTTATTTATTTATTTATTTCAACAAGTTACATTGTTATGGTTGTTCCAAAAAAATGTTTATACCTTTACGAAACAATGGTTTATAATAATGTGTCTACTCCTATCTACGTATATATATATATATATATATATATATATATATATATATTCTACTGATTTATAATATATCCCTCCCACTCCTATTCTCTCTCTCTTCATATATATATATATATATATATATATATATATATATATATATATATATATATATGGATAGGTCGCACGTCGAAGCGCTGATGAAATCAGAATAATAAAGAGAATATTTTTAAAAAATAATTTGAAGCCTGAAACAACGCAGCAATTTTTTTTTTCTGAAATAAATTATTTATTTATCTACAAAAAATTTTTTTTTTTGGTTTAAACTGGAGTACTTTTGGTATAACATACCTTCATCGGAAGCATAGTCATTTTTTTCTTCTTTTTATTTCCTCCTGACTGAGGCATTATCCCAGTCAAGTGTAAATTCTTCTGATGTTGATGACGGCAACATTTGAAATGTCTATCATTTGTGCAGAACGCGGTCACGTGATACACGTATTTTGAGAGGTCGCACATCGAAGTTTTTTTTAGATAAATAAATCATTTATTTCAGAAAAACAAATTTCTGTGTTGTTTCAGGCTTCAAAATATTTTTTTTTAAATATTCTCGTTATATATATATATATATATATATATATATATATATATATATATATATATATATATATATATATATTTATGTGTATGTAAGTGGGTGTGTATTAAGGCAGAAAATATTCATGAATAAATGTCTGAGTAAAAACAAATACATTTACTGTTTTCGTTATGCTCTTAATTATAGGCGTTAGGCACGGTCCACACGAGTTTAAGGTTGTACAATAGGCTAATGGCCTCCCTAACCCAAGTGCATGGGGTGGAAAAGATCAGAAGAAATACATAAGAAAGAAAAACGAGATTCGCTTTGGGGTGCGCAGTTGACCAGCTTATGGTGAGGGTCACTATTCTCAGAAAATAAGCAGACGATTAACCGTTTTGTTAAGAATGTCCAGACCATAGTATTAGAACTGAACA
Organism: Sepiola atlantica; assembly: GCA_963556195.1. Taxonomy (NCBI): domain Eukaryota; kingdom Metazoa; phylum Mollusca; class Cephalopoda; order Sepiida; family Sepiolidae; genus Sepiola; species Sepiola atlantica. The sequence goes on from OY744520.1 coordinate 82,537,506, forward strand.
ATCCGACTAAGGCCTTGTCAGGTGAACTGCAGGAACCAGGGGTGTTCATGAAGGAGTTCGTCAAGCTTACGATGATTATTGGAAGGCTTCGGCAGGCCTCGCAGTCTCTGCTACTGTCGCTGGAATATGTCAGGGTCCAGTTAGATATGCTTTCACTGGGGTACTTGTCACGAAGCATAGTGTCACCTTCCCGCTTCCAGACCTACTGCTTAAAATACAGGCTGGGTCGCCCTACCGGCTTCGTCTTCCTTCAACTCCCAAATCGGTATGGTGGTCCCATTATATTTTCGCTATGTTGCATCACATTGCTGGAAGACGACAGCTTGTTAGCGTTGCTGCCCGTCCCACTCCTGGACATAGAAGTACATTTAAAGTTTATCAGGCTATAAGTTCGCCCATCCCTTTTCCCAACGCGACTCAAGCGTTACCCGAAGTTGATAGTTATAAGTTAGAAGCTGAATGTATTGCCTTTAACCTAGTTAATACGAAATTCATGTTACTTACCCCAGACGAGGTAGAGATATGCAAACGAGATAGATTGGGGAACTGTTCATCTAAACGCATCATATACATTAGAAGTAACAACAGGCTGTACTTGTCGGAATTGTTTAGAGATGATCAGGAGGAATTGAGCAACCCTGTCGGGTGTAGGTTTCAACGAGATAATTACTACAGTAAGCCTTTCGAATGGGGTGTGAGCTTTATCAGTAAAGGGAGAGATAGATTTTGCACATGTTTGTGGGGGGAAGCCTGTAGCAACCATAATGGCCATCATCAGATTACAAATGGCTTTTGGGAGGTCTATTACACTTCTACCCTATTACCAGCCACTGCAATGTTTGAGATCAGAAACTCGTTTTTAGCGCTGGCAAACGTTTTTTTTTCCAGCCCGTGGACAAGCATGTGGACATCATTAGTGAGGGAGGTGTTCAACGAGACCCTAGGCAACTTCCCCCAATTTTTGAAACCTGTAGAGAAAATTGACTTACAAGAACTAGTAAATAAGTTAGAGAGGGTGGAAAAGAGTGGAGTCGGTGGAAGTAGTAATTTTGTTATCAGTTGAAATAAATGTTTTAATATTATTCATAGGGTTAGGGGTATTAATCCATAGGAAACAATGCCAGACATCTCAATAAGTGAGAAACATGTTAATGAAGGACGGCATGATTGAAAAGGGTAAATTGTTAGCTAATACAGGTAGCTGCGAACAAAACAACATGGAAGAATATCTAGGTACCAATCGACCAGAAGTTGTGGTACTGCTTGAGCAACGGCTGCGATTAACCCCGGTACAAGATGGACTCCACAGAAAAGAGGATATATATGTATATGACTATGTAGAACTGTTTTTGTGTATTCAGTCCAAAAAACAAGACAAACAAAGGCAAATATCCGGGGGAACTATTACAATAAATTTGTACATATATATATATATATATATATATATATATATATATATATATATATATATATATATATATATAAAATGTATATACCCATAACTGTTTGTCTCACCAGTTTTGTGGTCTATGTGTTGTTTAAAAAAAACCAATAATCAGAAATAAAAAGACCCGTTGCAGTTATGTTTTCATTAGGATGTTATTGTTTTGATTAATATGGGTTCATGTGTTGCTTATATAGAAACGACAGAGATATTGTATTTATATGTAAACAAACTGATATTTCTTGTTGTAAAGAGACACTGTTTCATGTTTGTCCGTGCAAAATTGTATGAAGACGTTGTTTTTATTGTTGATAAAATATGAAATAAAATTATAAATGGCGAAAGGCCAGAAGAGTTGAGAGGTGTAGGCAACGTCCTCTTGGTAAAAGATTAAAAAAAACTCCTAATTTTTTTAAGAGGATAGGAAAAAGCAAAATGGGCGAATGCATGTTTATATAAGAGGTGTGGATAAATTCCTCTCAATGGGAGGTGAGTTAAAATACCTCCGGTTCTTTTTCTATCTCACTGAAGGGTTGGGTTTATTTCCTCTCTCTGGAATGGGAAGCATGCACCAGTAGGCAGGAGCCTGTCCAAAACAAAAAATTGTTTTGTTGTATTTTTTTAAGAGTATTCAAATACCCTTAGGCTGGAGAGAGGGTAAATACCACCTTGTAGTTTATTGTTCGGAAATCACGCAGTAGGTTTTTGTTAGGTTGTTTCTTGTCGTCTGTCATGATCTTGCCGTTTCTCAACATATGTAAAATGAATGTGTGATTTTGTTTCTTAATAGATCTAATGTGGTTTTTATTTTGTAATTTATGAAATAAATGACAAGTTGGGAATAGAAGTTGTGTGATACTATAGATCGGGGGGGGGGGGGCTTAGCCCCGGGCGGTAGGGGGTGAATGATTCACTAACTCATAAAGGCGGTCGGAAATGAAATGACAATCGGCGGAGAGTGTTTCCGTTTCTATTGTTCAGAGGTCAGTGTTCTTCAGGGAGTAAGACAAAAAGACCGGATATAAGATTAGGTTTTTACGACATTTTTGACTAGAATAAATTAGTGTTACGACGGATGACGTTTTACGGCAAAAGAGTTTAAAAGTTTTTGACTAAAAAATAAGACAACCAGTTATGATTGAACCTCCCCAGAGAGCGGATCGGACCGGGAATTCCACGAGACAGCCATCGAAGGACAACGACTTGGGAACCTCTTTTAGCACTGACGATATCACACACGCATCCCGAACTCAATTCAGTTATACAAAATATTGGTATTCTGTTATTTTATCAGAGTTCAACTACGATGGAGATCATTGCGCCACATAACTAGCAGAGTGGGTACTACTTTACTAATATAACAAAAAGAGAAAATCCCGTCGTCTTTAATCAGCCGTATTGCTCTCTCTCTCTCTCTTTCTCTCTCTCTCTCTCTTTCTCTCTCTCTCTCTCTCTCTCTCTCTCTCTCTCTCTCTATATATATATATATATATATATATATATATATATATATAATGGTAATAATCTAGGTAAAAAAATATCCACAGGGTGGTTATCCAGAGAATTTCAACCCGGTTTATAGAAAGTGCTCAATATCTAAATAGAGCTTTATATGTGATAGTTTTTATTTACACAGGCATGTACAAAATCTGCGACACTGGCATGTCGATGTTATCGATCAATAGGTACTATGAACTGAGATCTCATCAGGCAGAGTTAGAATCCGATCTTTACCCTAGATCATATTTTTAATTTTTAACGGCCCCTAACCACGTGACTCCAAAATTTTGAATGGTTAAATTTCTTTTCTTCTTCTCTTCCCTTTTCCCTCCATTTGATTCTCTCCAAATATGATCTGAGGTTAAGATCGGATTCTAACTCTGCCTGATGAGATCTCAGTTCATAGTAACTGTTGATCGTTAACATCGACATGCCAGTGTCACAGATTTTGTACATGCCTGTGTAAATAAAAACTATCATATATATATATATATATATATATATATATATATATATATATATAAGAGAGAGAGAGAGAGTGAGAGTTATTATAACTCAGTAGATTCTACATAACATATATCAATAGTATTTTATAATAACTATGCTCTGAAAAAGTCAAGACTAAGAATATTTGCCTGTGTGTACATATGCCCCAGAAATTACAATTATCCAAAGCTTGGTGTTAAATAGACAATTATATTAATCTCTTCGTCGGAAGAATAATGTTGTTAATTAATACGATGCAGACAATATTAAATAAAACAGTTCAATAATTATGCTAAAAAACGACGTCCAGAAAACCTTTTCTCTACTATGACAGGTTTTATAAAGAAAGGAAAACATATTCTTAAGAATGGGTTTATTTTTAATGGAGAAAGTAAGCTACAAAATGTGTAAAATAAATTTGACTCCAATGAAATTGAGCTTAAATTCTTCAGACAATCAACGGTGCTAATAGTAAATTGTTTTTACAATTAGAATACTTATGCATTCGAAAAGAGCAAAAGATACACTGTTTCATAGTCATGAAAGTTTTTCTGAACTTTAGGAGTCTTTAACACTGCGTGAAGAATATTTATACGAAACAGTGGTTAGTAGCATCCTTATTATTTCATCTTTTTTTACGTTAGATGTTCAACATTTTGAACATAAAAACAGACGTTGCCTCGTCTTTCAATTTTTCACTCGAGTCTTTTAGATTGGCTTTTCTTTTACATATTTAATAATCACTAAGTGCCTTCTAAATTCATAAACACGCGTATACCTAAATACTTTTGTAAATTATTCGTACATCTACATTCCTATTCATAGTTATTTTTAAAGAAATGTTATATTATAATTTTTGAAAAATATAACCTCGGTGAACACATCGATTCTCAGCCGACGCCGGATACATTAGCTTCTTATTTAGCTTTGTGTACGTAAAGAGTGATGCGTAGGACCTTCTTGCATTGGACACTATGTACTTTTACATTGTGGATTACTGGATTACCAGATTACTGGATTAATGATTACGTTTATCGTATACATTCTGAACTGGTCATACTGAAACTATTTACTCTTAACAAAATTCAATTGCTTTATCCATGCATTCACCTACTTGTAATATAATATGTTGTCTTGCAGAATTGACCGACTATGGCCTTTTTAAACACAATACATTTGGTTTCTCTATTATTCAATGATTGATCTATAATCATAATTATTCAATTCCGTTCTTGCACACCGACGGATTTAACCAAAAAAAACATGGGCTCTTACATTCTTAGAGTGAAACGGAACGCTTACATGATTCCATTAAAACAATTATTCCATAAGACGCCATTCCCCTTTTTTAGATAACATGTCAGCAATTTCAATGAATCACTTCCTAAATAAAAAATCTTATTTGGAAACAATAATCTGTTTACAAAAAAATGTTTACTCATTAAAATTAATCTCCTAGAATATATTTCAGTTTTCCTTATCCACAAAATATATTATTTAATAATAGTATAGTTACTAGATAAAGTTATAAAATATAGTAAAAATATAGTTCTGGTTTCATATATAAGAGTTTCGTATTTCGACAGACATAGAGCACATGTCTATTAGAAATAGACACAGCCCTATTATTAGTAGTATCAGTATTACTAATACTGGTAGTAACGATAGTAGTAGTATCCGTTTTGTTCACTTCATGGTTACTTTTGGCATAAATAATCAGTCGGTCTTTTTGTTCTATATTCCTCTCCTGTGCCTGTGTCTACGAAAGCTTCCTTACTTTATACTCCAGTCGACTCTTCTTTTTTTAAATAGACTATAATTTGCAAATATTATCATTATTATTATATAAGAGCAGCAGTATGTATTCCTTACGTAGATTGTGTATATGTCTGTTTGAATCCAAAACTATACTATAACTGCTATTACTTACTTATATTTTATGTATATTTCATGTAACCGAAACTATATTTGGTTTTATGATATTCAGTTTATTTTATTGTGCTATTTTAGAATAATGAACTATTATTTAATGCTCAATTCAGCTGATGTATTGAGTATATGTAGTAGCACATTCTTAGGGGCTAGCAAACTATCGTACTGTGGTCATGATAGCATCCTGTAATGTATCTCATATTGTCATTAGATCATCCTCACATGCATTGCGTCCTACTTTTAAATGTAGAGTAGTGTATGTTCGTTCGTTCGCGTGGCCCCCTCCCAGTAACTACCTTCTTCTTCAGGGAAAGGGGACAGTATAATATATATCCGTTCGTCATATCTACTAGCAAAACTCATAATATTTCTAAATTAAAAAAAACAATATTTTAGAATTTTACATAAGGGTAACTAATATAGTTTCGGTTAAAGACGGGCACGACATCTCGAGTTTCATATGATTCGTACAATAATATGATATCTAGCATAGATTCAGTCTCAGGTAGTAATAATGATAAGACAACGGCGCCGACGGTAAAAGAAAAAGAAATAAAGAACACGCAAACACAAACTCCGGAAACATGAATAAATGAGAGAACAAAATAAATGGAGAATGCCCCGGGCCGGACAGCGTTCGAAAAACCAATGAACGTGCTTGTGAGTTTCCCATAACGGACGAGCTTCTCTTCAATAACGTCGAGCAATGAAATGATAAGAACAATAAAAAAGAAAGCGACAGACGCCGTTTGCGAGGAAGATGGGGGAGAAACTGAATGCGATTTCCTCCGGATGAACGTGACTTGTATGATTACTTGTTGACAATCTATCCACATCTTTTGGATTCAATGAAGTGCGCTTTTGTAGAGTCCTCGTTTTTCGGATGCTGTCCAATTGTAATAATGTCATCGCTCTGCGTCATTGATATTATTCTTGCACCAATAGCTTTTTATTTCAGCATGCACACGATTTCGGAGAGTATTCACAGATTGAACACGATATAAACGCATATATATATATATATATATATATATATATATATACATATATATATATATATATACATATATATATATATATATATATATATATATACATATATATATATATATATATACATATATATATACATATATATATATATATATATATAGAGAGAGAGAGATATGTAAATATATATATATATATATATAAATAGATATGTACATATATATATATGTATATATATATATATATATATATATATAAATTGATATACGTATATATGTGGGCTAAGGTACACGATAAGTCATGAAAATGAAATGCCGTGGTTAACAAAATGTGTAAAAAAAGACAATTTAATATATATATATATATATATATATTTATATATATACATACGTATATATATAAATTGATGTTCGTATATATATATATACATATATATTGATATACGTATATAAATATATATATATACATATATATATATATATATATATATATATTGATATACGTATATAAATATATATATACATATATATATATATACGTATATATACATATATATATATATACATATATAAATATATACGTACGTATATCAATATATATATATATATATATATACGTAGACATATACACACATATGCAGTGTGTGTCACGTTTTATAACCTATCTAATAATATAATTACACTTTGCATGAGAACGAGTTTTAAAACTACTATTTAACATAAATGAGGTGGATAAATGGGGATGCTCATTCATACGACCATCTATCAAAAGAAAATGATAATGTTAAAACTATGTAAAAATAGTATTTGTTCGTTTGATTGTCTCGTTCTTTATTCGAAGTATAGAAACTTCATATATAATAGATTTTGTGATTTCGAAGATAGACTTAATCATAACTAGCGCTGTATATGGGTTGTCTGTTATTGAATTATCATAAAGGTTACACTACTTTGACATTATGCTTCAAAGACATGAACTAAAAGGACATGGACTATAAGGGTCGATGAGAAATATAATCAACAGGGAAGGATAACGCAAAATAGACAGGTATCAAAGTCCTCAAGACAATCAGTGATGTAATGTCTCAGTTAGCTGCAGGAAACCCAATTCTCTCGTTCGATTGAAACGATGTGCGCTAAACAATGACACAAATATAAGAGAAGGTCAAACACACTGCGTACTATGTAACACCTGCCTTTAATTCACTAGCTGGACATGTTGTATACACCCAACTTCCGCACACGCATACCGCACCCCCCCACACACACACACAAACACACATATACATATATATATACATATATATATGTATACTTCAGTGTGATTACTCACATATCAATGGACTTTTACTTGAAACGAACTCTTAGATTGTATATGAGATACACATATATTTGAGTGTTTAATCTAGATTCTCCTCTATCTCTCAAATGTTGTAAGCACACTTATTAAGAACACTAATTTCCCTATCGCCAGTAGACCACCTAACTATGTTATAGTTTATTTGTCTGGTGTTGTTCTTAGTATTGCCGGATTCCAAGACAATACGTCATTTGATCTGATAGGGAGTCACACTTTGTGCTGTTACTTTGAACGTTCACCATTCGTCGTATGAGCCAGTGCTTAGCCGAGAGTATCTCATGTTGGCTTCGAATACTATGTTAATTTTAATATTTGGTTAGGGTTTACTCGTAGGGGAGGAAGAGTATCCTCTTGACAGGTTCACCTGTAAAACGCTGTACAGAGATACCTTAGCTACTCGAAGATGGTTTCTATTAAACCTTCATATTCTCTCATATATATTTTTGTTTTGTTTCATTACAATTCAGTCATATTTCTAAGAAATCAAGAGGCCTTTTCCTGTGGCTCACCCTTTATCTTTATATTAGATACATAGATATTCGAATATTTCATTTAACTTGTCAAATTTTAAGTTAGTAAATAAGTTAAGAACATTAATTTTACTGTCCACAATTTACCAATTTAATATGTTGTAGTATATTTGTCTTGTGTTATTTTGGTCTTACCGGATTCCAGAACAAGAATTCATCGTCTGGTGAGGAATTCAACTTAGTGATGTTAATTTAGGTAACAATACTGTGAGAATGTGGACCATTCCGTATATAGCCCTATGTATAGCCGTGTTAAAGGGGATCTTATTTGGGCTTTGATACTATGTTTTTTTGATCAGGGTGTTCTTGTAGGAAGAAGTATCATCTAGCTAATTTGTTCCGACAAACCCTTTGTATAGAGAGACTGAAGACAGTCGAGGGGTGTGTATAGTAGGTTAGCCAAACATTCTTATATATATATATATATATATATATATATATATATATATATATATATATATAACATTATTTGATTAATTTTACTTAAATAAAACGTCTCAGACATGAAGGGACGCTCTTTGGCGCTAACACTTGACTTCTTTGTGAGATACATAGATATTCGAATATTGTATTAAAGTTCTCCTGTATTTATAACACATTGAATTAGAAAAAAAAGATTAAGTAAATTAATTTTTCCTCTCCCTAATTGACCTGTTAACTATGTTATAGTATAACTTTGGTCGTGGTCTCTTGGTCTTATCGGATTCCAGGACAATAATTTATTTTGTCTGGCGGGGTATTCAGTAAAGTGTTTACTTGAGGAAACATCGCTATCAGTAGGTGTACCATTCCTCGTATGAGCAAGTGTATACCCGTGCTGATGGGATCTTATTTATGCTTTGAATACTATGTAATATTGAATATTTGGTCAGGGTTTATATCTAAGGGGTGTACTCTCATGCCACGTTGTCCTGACAACCCCTTATAAAGAGAGACTGGATACCCTCGGGGATGGTCTCTAGATGGTAATTCATACATATATATGTGTGTATGTATGTGTGAGTAACCTTTTACTTGGGATATATTTGACTTTCATTTGTTCATGTTATTTTAATTTTCGATACCTGTAATATATTGAATATCGGATATGCCAAGTAGTTCATTTATTTAATGAATCTTCTCTTTTGTAATATATTACAGTGCTATTTAAAGGATGCAATACCATGTACAAATAATATATGGTCATGGGTGATTAAAAGTAACTGAGGGGTTATTTGAGAGATAAGACACACCGTTGGTGTAAGTCCGCATGTCTGAAAAAAATAAGCATCATAAAACGTAGTTTGTAAGTGTGCATATTCCCTCGCTATATGATAGAAAACGATGAAAGAGAAATTGATTTAAGGATTCCGAATAAATAATTTAGCTTGAATAAATGATGATGAGTAAAGTAAGTAGCTGACACACTTTCAAGTTTTCAGATTTGCTTCTCGGAAAACAGCGGGACTTCGCACTAGTTTGGAACCTAAGGATACAGCATGAGGAAATATCGAGAAAAACAAACTACTCATAACACATGATTCATTTTATGTGTGATATTGTGGCCCAAGTTTCATAGTATTTATGTATTCATACGCCCATCTCTCACTATGTTGATACAACTACTCTTTAATATTTACTAATGTGTCTTGGTGGATTTAGAGAAAGAGTGCCTCTTTCATCTAATCTACATTGTTTATTCAAGAGGCATGTGTAAACTAGTGTACACACACGCATATATATATATATATATATATATATATATATACATATATATATATACATATATACTAATATATAGTCTTCAAGGATATGGTAAAAGTGTGTTTTAACAAATATATTTCAAATGGTTTAATGGAAAAGCTATCATATATATATATATATATATATATATATATATATATATATATATATATATATATATGTACTTTACTATTTCACTACGGCCGTTTCATGCTTTATCGCAATCAATGTGAACGTTTTAAAGCAATTAGCTTAGACGTTACATGAGATCAGTATGCATGCATGAGTGTGTTTTAGGTTCATGTAGGAGATGAATTGATTTCAGAGGCCAAATAATCAGGGGGTATATGTCCAACGAATCTCATCTGACATCCCGATTTACGGTGGATGTTAAAAAAGTTGGTATCTAATGAGAGAAAATAAACCTGAAAGAGAAATATAATCGTGTTGATTAGCGATGAAGAAATAAGTCAACAAATAGTACACAACTCTCAAAAGGGAAATAGATACACAACATTAAGCGTAAGTGTGTTTTTTGGCCTCGAGATCTGTCAGCGAGGGACATCATTCTGCTGAAATCTCCCGAATGTCAATAATCAATTTGACACAAAATGACAATCAATTATCCTCTGCGTAATCGCAAATCTATTAGAATTCTGTCACAGCGCATTTTCCATTCCACACACACACACACACACACCCACCAACACACACACACACACACATATATATTTATATATATATATATATATATATATATATATATTACGTTTTGTTAAACTTGTTAATAAAAACCAAGGTTCTAAGAGATTTTACCTACCCACTTTGATTTTTGTCAAAATCAATTCAGTATAAGTTTTATTTTCACAATATGTATGAATTTGTGCGTTTATTTTCGACCGTTTCCGAAATAAGCCTTTCGGACCAAGAAACACTAAACACGAATAAGTATCCGTTTTCGTGATAATTCATATTTGCATTACAACTTCTAGGCCTATTTTCTTCATGAAAATAAATATAAACTACGAAGAACGACCAAGTGAGACTGTACAAGACAAATATTCACGAACGTCTATGAGACGTACCAACAGAGTATTCCAATTATCTAACAGGTGGACATCCTTAAGCAAACCTTTGTAAGTAGTGGCTTAGAAATTAAGTTGAACATTCTATGTGTAAAAAAATACTAACCTCCTTAAATATATTTGCTGAATATATACCAAAACCATCCAATATGTCATCAATAACAATGGAGATCAGTCAAATCATAATTGAACGACATGATTCTATCAATGCATAACGCATCCAAAGTGTGACTTTTATAATTGATGTTGCAAAGAAAGCTTGTTTAAAGTCTGATTAACATAGATATATCCCAGACTTATCTAAAGCCACCAACTGAAGTCGTGCATTTGGCTAAATAATTCTCGTTGAAATTAAAGCTGGATCTAAAGAAACATGTTTGACTCACAAACTGCGGTGAGACGCTATCAAAGCCATATCATGACATGATGAATTAGCACATCATGTACTGAACCCTCAAAACTCCACAGCTGTTTGAGGACAAGAGAAAATGTCAGTGCGATATGGCGTTCGGCGTTCAAAGTATGTCGATTCTGGATTTTAAAGCGAATCTTGAACTAAAATTCAACGGTACACACCATTGGTGTATATCACTATCGCTGTAATATGCATATAATTCTCTCAAAATGTGTTTCAGATTTTAATGATAAAGAAAGTGTCAACTATAACTGGATTTCATTAGATTTTTTATCCGTAAAATAATCAATATTTCCTTTGCTGTACGCTCTTATTCTTGTGTCGATCAATTTATCCATAAGATGCATCAAGCTAATTAGTTGTCTCAATTAAAACAAAGTAGACTAAAATAAACTAAGCTAAGCTTGGTAGATTTTACTTGGCTTCTGATGTTCTTACGCTGCAAACACTGACATAACTAAGAACCTGTGTGAGCGACTTCATTATAATTGTAGAAAAATATATCAATAACATAATGCATGCAAAGGGGTGAGAAAATGTGACCATACTTCTTTCAAGTTGTTTGATATTTGTTCTTTATTAATAAAGTTATATTGAGATTCGTATGTAAGGTAGGTTTCGTCTGTTGACGTCATTCATTCTAACGGTGTTTTAAAGTATATTAATGGGAAAAAGTACAATAAATGTATGGAATTATTTATTTCCTACTGTTATATGTTTCTCATCAATAAAATAAAATATATTTTGAGCATTTAAAACTTATAAGGGACGTAAAATGAGTCAAACCTTAAGTCTTGCCAAAGTAAACCAGTTCACTAATTCTTATTATATAATAAATAGTGGGGTTTCAAATACTAATATTTTGATAACTGTAACGGTCTATTGTGCATTGAAAATAGTCTCACTGCAAATACTATTGATGACAGTTTATGTATTGCATACCTAATTTGACCAATATTAAAAAAATTAAACCCACGAGCCCACTGTCTAACATTGGTACAAGCTTCTGTTCTACCAGAGCTTGAGTCTCACTACGTTATTCGTCGCTATAGGAATATAATTTAGCTAATTTTCTCATTGAGTTATAATATTTTCAAGTTATCTCGGATAAGTTTAATACCTTTCTGGATAAAAGCTTTATATATATATATATATATATATATATATATATATATATATATATATATATATATATATATATATATAAACGGTCGTTTCCAAAACATTCTGGAAATACTTTATTTTATTTTTATATTCCTATAATAAGCATTCCATTATGAATTTCAGTATATTAATTTTAGGCAACACGGTGTGTATTTGGGGCACATAATTTCTTGTAAACCTTACCATTCAGTTCGTGTGTCTACCCAAACTCATACACGTATCAAACAATACTTTTTTCATGATCTGTGCGCGTTGTTTGCTTATGCATTTGACTTTAAGATAGAAATAATGATTAAACAATGATTATATATCCAGATAATTACATTTAGATACATTGCACAACATAGGTTATTCAGTTATTGACATACGAGTATATCATACTCAATGAAGCAAAAGAAAATTATCATATAGTATTTACGTAAATAAAAATGTGATATTGGGTTGCATAACACTTGCTTCTAAAAGCTATTTCATTTTTCATTTTAATGCTTTTCCAGTATGTTGCCTCTGTCGGACCTCGTTCATTTTCGAATGTTTTCTTCGTTTCATTATGAGTAGCAACTATGCTATGTTCGTTTTAGAAGTGTTGATTTATTTGGCCAATTTAAACGTTCAGTTTTAACTTTAATCATTGTTTGCCAATATGTTTTAAGTCGTTGTTTTCCGATATGCAATATATCTTCCCGATTTGTGTGGATGTATTTATCTGTACACTGTCAGACAAAATACTTCTGTTCACTTGTGAATACATTTTGATACTAACACCATGTGTTGCATGATAAATAAAGATCAGCACATATATACATTGAATATATAATATTATCAAAATGTAATGACAATTATTTTTTGTTAGTACTTTTACCTTTCTACAATTTCGGTATAGATAAATTCACGTCTTATCAGTCTATATAACTTAGTTGCAGAACTTTTGACCCTGATCTCTCTGACATTTGAACGTTGCCCTCCTTATTCTTATTGCGGTTAAGTGAACTACATCTTTTTGTATAATTATGTAATAATTATACTCTGTTTATTTTCCTCAAATTGTAAATTGTCAGTATCAAGTCAACCATCGGCTGAAGTGTGTCATACGGCTTTAAACATGCCTCCGGAATGATATTGAAAACTAAATTTAAATCACATGAATTATATTTATGGACGATTTATCTCAAAGATAAGAGACAGATAATATCTTATCACGCATTTACTCTCCCGAAAATCTTAAGAATAACTTTTGATAAGCATTTAAGAACATTTGAGAAATATACATAGATACAGCGAGGATCTAGGATTCTCCGGTGGTTATAACCTTTATAAATTAGAGTTACTATATATATATTTATTTCTATTCTTTTTATATATTATTGATTTTTGTTTATTTATAATGTTATTATTTTTTATATTATGTTTTATATTTTTTCCTTTTTTCTTTGTTATTGTATATTTTATTTTCATTTTTATCTATTATCCTTTTTTCCTTTATATATTCTATTATTATTTTAATATTTTACATTATATTTTACTTTATTTTATTCCTTATTCTATTTTCATTTTATCTTTATAATTTTGATAATGTTTATAATGTATTTTTATCATTTTTATTATCGGTTTATCTTTATATATTTATTTTATATTTGTAACTTATTCCTTTTTCTAATATTTGTCCTTGCATCCCCTCCTGTCAATAGATGTTCCTCTAAGACGACCTTGTTATATTCTTCCTTGAATTTTCTGTAAGATGTGCTGCTAGAAGCGCCGATGAAGGAGTTCTGGAATGGCTTTATAATAAACTTTTTTTTTTAAATAGAAAAATTAAAAAAGTAAAAATTAAAGTATTTACAGAATGTTTTGGAAATGACCGTACGCCATACCAGACTAGTTGTTCTAATTCTTTGAACAACTGGAATGTTCTGATTCATTAAATGATGTTATATATATATATATATATATATATATATATATATACACACACAGAGATAGATAGATAGATAGATAGATAGATAGATAGATAGATAGATAGATAGATAGATAGATATGCACAGAGAGTTATTTCATGGTGTCACGACTCATTAGTGTGGTAAGACGTAGGACTCTAGTATTTGAAAATTAGACGCCAGTAACTATGAACGATGTCTAGTTGTATAGGAGGATTTACTATGTGAGCTAAATACCTGTTACTGGTATGAGAAGAAATGATACCGTTTAAATGACTTCCTTATTTTTTTTACAAATGTTACAGTATTTATAAGCGAAATTACTCAATTATTTTACGCTAAGATAAAACCTTCATTTTCTTCCACGATTGAGTTCCCGCATGAAGCAGCGTGTAGATATACACATACGGATAGGTTTGCTTTATATATAAAATGTATCGTTTACAGCATTTTTTTTATTTGTTAATATTTTTTCTGAATAGTATATCTTACTGTCAATACAGCGTATCGAACGTCATAAACACGCAGTTCCTTCACATTTCGATGCTCTTATTGTTTGCTTCCAGGACATACCACTGAAGCAAGCGGCCTTCCGAGTGTCTTTCAAGAAGCACCTTGACACCGATTTGACCCTGTGAATACGCTCTTCCTTATTGCTGCAAATGCTATTGTTAATGTTTTTTTCCTCAAATGCGCACAGGCGAGTTTGATGAACATAGTTTGGATCTGGTGAAGTTGTTAAAGTTCCAAAACCACCACTGATGTTTTTTTCTCAAAGATGTAGTGTTGGGCTGAATACTACTGCAGTGCATATGTTTTATTCGCAGCTGCACACTCAACGTAGCACTCTAAACTCATCGATAGGACGCAGCCCGGCTATTTGATTCACCTAACCCCTATAAAATTCGTCGAACGGTATATATATATATATATATATATATATATGTATATATATATATATGTATATATATATATATATGTATATATATATGCATGAATATATGCATTTCAAATTATACATTCGTAATATATTATAGTTGTTCATGTTATACGTGTATACACACACAATAGTAATAGCTACCTCATCAATTAGTTGAGCAGTTTTACAAGAATTTATTTATTTATTACAAAATAAAAATGTAAAAGTGTTAACCAAGCAACTTCATTTAAATACAGCACACCACCAAGCAAAAATTGATGCATTATAAAATGAATTAAAAAAACACACGACGTAACACGCCTAACACGTTGTTGAGCACACTTCTACAATAGGGAAATAATAACCTGGAAGCGAATGAAAAAATCTGGTTAGATGTATAGACAATCACAAACAATCATACACGCAATTAGCCTGATTATTTTATCTCGGAAAGAAGCATGGACTTTTTTGTATTGCTTACGTTCCATGAATATATTTTACTACTACTGTATATTACATATATTATATATGCCTCATCCTAGCACCTTTCTGCCGTCTTTCGGATCCTCTTATCATCAAAATTAATAAACAACACAAATTGTTTTGTATGTATTTCAATACAGCCAGTTTGAAATGTTATATTCTAATGTATTAAAACGTTAAGGTGTTTACTAATATACTCATGATAATTTGATGCTAATGAATTTGTAATAAAATATCTATTATTCTTACAAGTCTAAGTAGAAGTTTATTTCCACAATGTTACTCTTCATGTATGTATATATTTCTTTATAATCAATATGTAGGAAAATATACAGGATTCGATTAAAAGATGCTTTAGAACAATTTAGCAAATGCCGACCATTTTAAGATGCTTTCTTTGTTCTATAGTTTATACACCACCAGATGCTTAATATCAATTTACACACAGTTTGACTACACACGCGTGTGTCTTTATAATACATTACATCATTTTGTATTAATCCTCCTTACAATTTATAATTGGTTAATAAAATATTAACTTATTTAAAAGCTTAAATTGGAGATAATTTATAATAAATATTTGTATTTCTAAAAATGCATAAAAATTCGTATACCTTACGCATATATTTTGAATTAAGTTTCTAATTTATATATTTATAATTGTATACTACATTTACATATTTAGATTGTACACGAAATATATTACCCGATCCTTGCAATGAGTGTTAATATAACATGTAAAAATTGCATTATTTAGCGTGAATGTTTTAAATCTATGAAAATATCGGAATATTTTATAGTCTATTAAATTTCAATTCAGTTTCTTTTTAATAACAAAAAGAGAAATACATTTTAAAAAATACAAAATTCCGACTGAGATAAATAGGATTATTGAATTTTCAACTACCTTCTTTTGAATGACACTATTAAGCTGAATCTGGTGTTTGAGACATGCATGGCCATGTATAAAAAATAATAAATTCCTTGCAAAGAAGATGAAGATAAATACCAAAAAAATGAATAAAAGTAAAATCAATTCCCAATATTCTATGAGTACGTTACAGCATAATCTGCCAAATTGTCCAGGTTTAATATGCAGAAATCTGTAGTTTCTTGGATACTTTGGCGCCTATCATGAATGATAAAAATGGCCGCCATGTTGGATTTACAAATGCTCAATCGGGTGAATTTAGAGATTGTTCATGCTGATAACACTATTTGAGATGTGTGTTTATACTTTACTTAGCTGATATACTACATCCAATTTTATGACCCTGAATACATAGCTTTAGAACAAAGAATCATGTCTCTATCTTTAGTGGTTTCTTAGACATTGTAACTGTGTTGTTTATCGGTGGATATATTGTATGCCATGTTTGAGACGCCCATTAAAGTGGCTGTTTAAGATAAAGTAACATTTCTACTATATTCTTCGACACCAAATATATGAACGTTAACAATAAACATTTTAGTTTATGCGAAATGTTTACATTTTATTATAATGGTGCTAATGGGTCTATATTTTCATATCATACGTAGTTGGTTGCATCACCATAGACATAGTACTATGAATTATCCATATATCGCTTATTACGTGTGGAAACAGAGTGTGCCCACGCACCGACTAATAATTAATTTAGATTCGCATTAGAAAATGCGATTTTCATAAGAAAATTTTTTTTGCTATAGCCTTAAATTTTAGATAGTTGGTTTATATTGTAATCCTCCCATGAATGTTTATCGACATAAGAATAAAGATACTAGTTTAGTATCATTATATTTTGAGCTCAATCTGTGTAAGAGCACATTAACATCGGGCAGCATGTCAGATTTGGGAAATTAAATTAGCCTGTATTAAAACCGGTATTCTAGTATATATATATTTATATATATATATATATATATATGTATATATATATATATATATATATATATATATATATATATATATATATATATATATATATGCATATATACACATATATATGTATATTTATATATATATATGTATATATACACACATATATATGTATATATGTATATATTTATATATATACATATATATATATTCATATATAGACATATATATATATATGTATCTATCTATATATGTATAAAAATAGTTATATATATATATTTATATATATATATTTATTTATATATATATATACATTTATATACCTGTATATTTATATATATATATATATATATATATATATATATATGATCGCCGGTGTACGTATGTTTAAACCTTTTCGTGATACATTGTTTTGTAGCAATACATTCCTAATTAACCGCATATCATATATATTTATAACCTTTAAAACTTAAAACACTCTTCCCCCTGCATAGAAAACATAAATAACCTCAACCATCAACATGCAACTTCGACGCTTTTAAAAACTAATTTACAACGTTATTAGTAGTGGTATCAGAACAACGACTCTAAAGAAGTCAGATTAACCGAAACTGAGAGTAGTAGATATTAATAACTCATCTCAATCAATGCTTCATTTTTATTGTAGTCCACTAAATTTGAAGAATATTATAATATTCCACTTCTTATTGTTCTTTCCCATTGGTTAAACACTTTTGATGTAATTACCGGTACACTTTTCCATTAAATTCGTATTTACACGTCTCAATCGCGCAGCTAACCTGTTTACCTTAGGATCTTTGGGTTTAAATACATACGTGTATAAGTTCACGCTTGTTGGTAGGTAGTCCCGTTCAAAATACGAAACAAGCTTGTTCTATAGTTTATTACAAAGTATTTAATTAATATATATATCTATAGATATATATATAGTTATCGACAGAGAGTTGTTTCGTCGTAACCGACTCTACAGTGTGACTAAACGTATCAAGTGCATTCATTGCGAGTATGACCATCCTAGTTTTTTAACCGTAAATCAAAGGGATCGGATATATAGTCTCTTCTGCATACTTACCGACTACTGACACTACCCGTTCATAATCAGAAGGATATATATATATATATATCAAGGGAGGCGCGATAGCGCTCTATCCCTTAATAGACTTCAAACACGACTTATGCTAGAAATCTCATTTCTTTGATAAGTCATAACTCAAAAACCAATAAACCAAATTATTTAAAACTTTGCACAAAATTTTCATTTGATAGGTTCTATAAATGTGTAAAATTTCAGCATCATTAGTCAAGGCAACCCAGAGATCCAGAAAGGTCAGGAGTGATTTTGTGTTATCCGTGTGTACGTACGTACGTGTGTGCCACCCTGTATCTCATCAACTATTTGATGGATTCAGCTGATTTTTGGCAGATATGTTCTAGGGTCTAGTTGATGGCATTTACATTTCAGTTTACCATATATCCTAGTTTTCCAGAAAATTCCAAAAAAAACTTATTATCTAACGTATTTATGTAGTAATCTGATAAAAATGCTGAGTCACTGAAAACGTCCCATAATCCCTTGCCGGATGTACCCGGTTTTGCCCTAAATTCTGTCCGGTTGCATCAGTCATACCATAACTTCAGTTCGGATGTATCAATAACATCATAGGAAGGCTACGATTGAAGTAGTGCTCTCGATTCCTCCTTGATTTTCTAAGTACTCGGCGTTGTCCAGAAGAAAAGTGCTCAATATCCTAGATAGAGCTACTATAGTGATAAGTTTGTATAATATTTTAACAATATCTACGTTTCACTTCAGTGCACATGGAAATGAAGGGAAAAGGAGTAAGAGTGATTTTCGTAGTGCTCTGGATGCCTCCTTGAATTTCTAAGTACTCGGCGTTGTCCAGGAGAAAAGTGCTCAATATCCTAGATATAGCTACTGTAGTGATATGTTTGGATAATATTTTAACCCAATCTACGTTTCTCATCAGACTATTGTGGACATGGAAATGAGGGGAAAATAGTAAGAGTTATGTCAGTAGTGCTCGGGATGCGTCCTTTATTTTCTAAGTACTCGGCGTTGTCCAGGAGAAAAGTGCTCAATATCCTAGATAAAGCTATTGTAGTGATATGTTTGGATAATATTTTAACGCCATCTACGTTTCTATTCGGACTATTGTGCACATGTAAATAAGGGGAAATCAGTAAGAGTGATTTTAGTAGTGCTCTGGAGTCCTCCTTGATTTTCTAAGTACTCGGCGTTGTCCGGGAGAAAAGTGCTCAATATCCTAGATAGAGCTACTGTAGTGATAAGTTTGTATAATATTTTAACGCCATCTACGTCTCTCTTCGGACTATTGTACACATAGATATGAGGGGGAATTAGTAAGATTGATTTTGGTAGTGCACTGGATGCTTCCCTGATTTTTGAAGTACTCGGCGTAGTCCGGGAGAAAAGTGCTCAATATCCTAGATAGAGCTTCTGTAGTCATAGATTTGTATGATATTTTAACACGATTTACGCTTCTATTCGGAATATTTTGCAGATGAACAGGAGGGGAATCAGTAAGAGTGATTTTAGTAGTGCTCTGGATGCCTCCTTAATTTTTGAAGTACTAAGCTTTGTCAGGGAGAATAGTTCTCAATATCCTAGATAGAGCTACTGTAGTGATAAATTTGTATAATATTTTAACAGCATATACGCTTCTTTTCGAGCTATTGTGCAGATGAAAAGGAGGAGGAATCAGTAAGAGTGATATTAATAGTGCTCTGGATGCCTCCTTGATTTTCGAAGTACTCGGCGTTGTCCGGGAGAAAAGTGATTAATGTCCTAGATAGAGCTACTGTGCAGATGAAAAGGAGGGGTGATCAGTAAGGGGGTGCTTCTGGTGCTTCTACAATATAGACCCCGGAGGCTTGTGCAGAATAGGGACCATGGGTGTTTATGCAATATAGGGGTCAGGGGTGCTTCTACAGTATAGGACCCAGCACCAGGGGTGTTTCTACAATATAGGACCCGGAGGCTTCTGCAGAATAGGGACGATGGGTGCTTCTGCAGTATAGGGACCAGGGGTGCTTCTAATATTTATATGTATGGGGGAGGATGAAACAAATTTTTTTGGGGGTGGGGGGGTAAACATTTATTTTCTTTTTTAAATTAAAAATATGTCTATCTATGGGGGAGGTTACATTTATTTTGGGGGGGGGGCAAACAAATTTTTTTTTTATTTTGCATTAAAAATATTCCTATGTATAGGGGAGGATAAACAAAAATTTGAGGTGGGGTAAATTTTTTTTTTTTTTAATTAAAAATATTTATATGTATGTGAGAAGATGAAAAAACAATTTGGGGTGGGTGGGGGTAAACATTTTTTTTTCTTTTTTAAACTCAAAATATTTCTATGTATGGGGGGAAGGTAACACATTTTGGGGGGTGTCAACATTTTTGTTTTTCTTTTTAATTAAAAATATTTCTATGTATGTGGAGAGTAATAAAAAAAATTGGGGGTGTTGAAAAAAAAATTTTATTTAAATTTTTTTTTTTTATTAAAAATATTTCTATGTATGGAGGAGGATACAAAAAACAAATTTGGGGTGCCAAAAAAATTTATCTTTTTCTTTGTTAAACCTAAAAATATTTCCATTTATGATAGTGAAACTGCATGAATGAACACTATTTTGTTTTTCTGACACGACAGGTACACATTAATATGAGTTTTTATGGATGCGAACTGGGCTAGAGATAGGTACATATATAGTATGTGCACCCTTGCAGAGATAGGTAAGTATGTAGTATGCGCACCAGAGCCACGATAGGTATGAATATAATATGCGCACCGAGGCGGCGATAGGTATATATATAGTATGTGCAAGGGGGTGGGATTAGGTACATATATAGTAGTGCAATAAGTACTATATAGCACGCGTTCTGGGGTTGCGATCGGTACGTATATAGCCCGCGCACCGGGAAGGGGATAGGTACGTATTTAGCATTCGAACCGGGGTTGCGACAGGTACGTATATAGCACGCGCACCGGGCCGGCGATAGGTACGTATTTAGCATTCGCACCGGGGCGGCGATAGGTACGTATTGTGCATTTGCACCGGGGCGGCAATAGGTACATATTTAGCATTGGCACCGGGGCAGCAATATGTACATATTTAGTATTCGCACTGGGGCAGCCATAGATACTTATATAGTATGCACACCGGTGCAGCAATAGGTACGTATTTAGCATTCGCACTGGGGCGGCGATATGTACGTATTTAGCATTCAGGGGTGGCGATAGGTACGTATACAGCATGTGCACACGAGCGGCAATAAGTACGCATATAGCATGCGCACCGGGGCAGTGATAAGTATGTATTTAGCATGCGTTCCGGGGCGGCGATCGGTACGTATATAGCACGCGCACCGGGACGGCGATAGGTACGTATATAGCACGTACACCGGGGTGGAGAAAGGTACGTATTTAGCATTCACACCGGAGCGGCGATAGGTACGTATATAGTATGAACACCGGGGCGGAGATAAGTACCTATATAGAAATCGCAGACAGAGGTGGTACTTTTTCTATAAAATAGATCATACTGTTGCCCTAGGCAACGTAGGAGGAATGGTGGGGAGGAAACACCTTTTGCAAAAGGCAAAATGAGAAAGTAGCGGTGAAATGGGGTGACTAGGGAACTGAAAGGTAGAAATATAAAGAGAGGCTATAGAGAGAGGGCGAGAAATAGAAGTATGAATATAAAGATGTTACACACGCGATTTTTCTTCAATTATATGTTTTTAGGACCCTGAGCAACGCCGGGTAGCCCCGCTAGTTATATAGTAGATATCATTTGGGTCATTAATATCTAACTGCAGTCCTATGCGACATGAAATAGTTGAAGAAGATTTACCTTCAGTTCTGTGAAGAAAGGTATAAAAGTCGGCAGTTTAAAGACTTAAAAGCGAAGGTTTAATTTTGCTCTGTAACAAAACGCAACCAACTATGTGCGAAACGATTCCGCCGTCACCCTCTCTCCCCCTCTCTCACTATGTATCTCCCTATCTATTTTTTTATTTTTTGTTCAACTAATAGCGCACACACGCAAATTCAGGCACTTCCTATGAAAAGTGTTCATTAGATTATATTAATTGCACTATGTTATATGAAATATTAGTTGTAATAATTAACAGACATGAAGTAGTAAATTAAGCATTATTATTATTTATAATGTAGGCCAGAGTATCATTTGAAATGAAGCGGAATATGCGAATTAAGGGAGGCGCGAGAGCGCCCTATCCCTTAATAGACTTCAAAAATGGCCTATGCTGGAAATCTCATTTCTTTGATCAATCATAACTCAAAAACCAATAAACCAAATTAGTAAAAACTTTGCACAATTTTTTTTATAGGTTCTATAAGTGTGTAGAATTTCAGCATCATTAGTCAAGGCAACCCAGAGATCCAAAAAAAGGTACGGGCATGATTTTGTATTATCCGTGTGTTCGTACGTACGTATGTGCCACCCTATATCTCATCAACTATTTGATAGATTCAGCTGATTTTTGGCAGATATAGAGGTTCTAGGGTCTAGTTGATGGCATTTACATTTCAGTTTACCATATACCTTAGTTTTCCATAACATTTCAAAAAACCTTCAAAATGACCATTATATTGAGCCAACGCACACACAGACACAATGCATACACTCTTTCACTGTCTTACGCATACTCCACTGAACCTAACCGTAACGACGGGGTCAAAGTTAGCGCGGGTCCCAATGTAACAAAGCACCTTCTATTTGTTAGTAAGTTACGCTTGCTTTATCATGAGCAACCCCCCGGATAAGAGTGAAATACTTTTTAAAAATAATAATTTGCATTCAATTAGCGTGTGTACGATGGACACTACTAAAATGGGTTGATATACCGTAAAAACTGGCAGGCTTACCTAAGGAAAACGAAACTGTACTTGTTACTTTCGTCCCTTTCGTTTTTGTTACATATTTTTAAAAACTTTTTGCGATTTATTTATTTGTTTTTCTTGAATTTTCACTCTCTTTCTTTCGTACGCTCTCTCTGTGTTTCACTGAAAAAACAAAAAAACAAACAGTGCTTAATGTGAGTTAAAAAAAACCCAAAAAAATAATACTGGCTATCTCTCGAACCTAAAAGAAAAGAAATAAATGGTTTTAACGTTTAAAGTTATCGTCTGCCAGCATTTGCGTTGGCACAGCTCGTAAGGAGTTTGATTAGTTTCATTAGTTTTATTCGTAAATATTCTAAATCTATTTCAAGAACAGATATCGGATTTTTTTTATATATGTAGAAGTATTCGAAGCACAGACATTTATAGAAGTTACCTTTATTTTTGATAATGTTGCATTATAAAATGAAAGTAGTTCACATTTCTCTCTCTCTCTATCTCGTCGTTCAAATGTTTAACCGAAGAAAAGGGGCATAAACGTCGTCTCCTCCTCCTTCCACGCTGAAGCGACAGTAGTGAGTGGGGTCAGTTAATGGTTTAATTAAGTTAATTTTGATCTACTTAACGACTTCATTTAGTTAGCCTAGTGGTAAAGTCACGGCTTTTCAGCTAGATGTTATGGTTTCGATCACAAGTCTCTCCGTCCAACTTCTTTGTTGTTTATTTTGAATTTCTTTAGGAGCATGACACACGTACGTACACATTAACGTATTAATATATAGATATGGCGGTTTCCAGGGAGGGAGGGATCCTATTTTGATTTACCATTCCTACAGGGCGCCACATAGAACAGTTTTATACAGGTAATTCATCAACTTCTTGTCAATTTCTTTTTTTTGTTTCTTGCTCAGAAAAGTACTGATTTTACAAGAATAAACCATAATTCTAAACGACACCTAACATTTTTTAAACATAACTCAATCCCATAACTATGTTACATTTTAGCATAGGAATACGAAGGCATTAAAGAAAACAACGTTGATTAACGCACAGTTAATATAAGTATATATTTACTGTGAAAAAATGTGTTCTAATTTGAATTGTATCATGAATAAATATACACTCATCATAATTAATAAAAATATTTACCTGTGCATATTGGAAGAAACACTGATTAGTCAAACTACCAACTATATCAGTTATGAGAAGGCATTATATTGAGGCATAGCCTTTACAAAAGTAGTGACATTCCATGAAAATGCCAGTATACTGAAACGATATGCCCTTAATAGGGTTAAGATGAACATTCATATACACTAAACACTAAATTTACAAAAGCAAAGAAATTCCTGAATTGTTACACTTTTATTGTCATTAAGGGTATGCGAGCACAACAGGGCTATGTATTTCACTGGTAGGAATGTTTCTTCAGCGCAAAACATCGAACAAGAATTAATCGTTTATACAAAATCTTTTAGGCTTTTCCGAAGGGAATTCGGCTAGAACTCATCGTCTTCTTTTATTGACAAACGTTCTGATCGATCTGATGTTCTTAGGGAAGCTACCTAATATCGACTGGGCCTAGGTCGATCCAGTAAGAAGTTAGACTTTGCCTGTAGGCTACGTGTTGAACCTTTAGGCAAAGTTACAAAATAAGAACCGAAATAAAGTGCCATTCTGTTGTCTATATTTGTGATATTAGAGCCGTAGAGTACTGTTTTTAGTTCAGAGAAAACGAAAATTTCAGAGAAATGAAAAATACCAAAGTTTACAGTTCACATTTTTTAATTTATAAGATTTAAAATTCTTGTTTGCGGATCTTCAATCAGAATTGTAAAAAAATGCATTGTATTATTGAAAAAATACAGTAAAAATCGTTTATATATAAAAATAAATGGTGAAAGTTGTTAATTCTAATAAATTGAAGTGTGAAACTAAAAATTGACTTATATACAACAAGATACCTTCATTTTCCTTAATATATAACAATGCTGCTTGTGTCGTATGAATAATGGTTCCACTCGGGCGTGATTGATAAGGATACTATAAAGGTAAGTAAAATACCAGTTAAAATGTTTATTGGCAATGCTTATATTAACAGTGCTAATATAGTAACAATGTTTATATTTTTTTATAAGAAAAATTCCTACCAGTAAAATACATAGCCTTGTTGTGCTCGCATACCCTTAATGACTATAAAAGTGTACACATTTGAGAATTTGTTTGCTTTTGTTAATTTAGTGTTTAGTGTATATGAATATTTATCTTAACCCTATTAAGGGCATATCATTTCAGTATACTGGCATTTTCATGGAATATATATATATATATATATATATATATATATATATATAGGCATTAAATATATATTTAATGTCTATTGGTGGTCAGTAAATTGTTTTCTAATCTTTTGGCAATAAAAAAAAAACATAACACTTTGAAGTAACCTTAAACAAAATATTCTAAAAAGTAAACTCTGGCAGTTGATGTATTATTCACTATTTTGAAGCGTGTTAATCAATAAATGATGCAACCTATTGACACCTATCTTGAATGTGAACTCTATCTTAGGATCAGTGGTCTGATTTACGACATACACACTTTTATTCGGAGTATTTCATTCCCCCAAAATTGCCTATTCTCACAAATTAGTTACGTATGATTAATTAAACACAATATGAGAGATTAGCATATATGTTGAGGGGGGAGTGCGAGTTAATTTTTCTCAAGACGTTTAGTACATGAATGACCGCAATACATCCCATGAGATCAACACTCAACATAAATATACCGCAATAGAACGAATTATATTAAAGTGTGTATCCGCTATTCGGTATTTGGTCAAAGCTTAATACCATATAATACTACACATATCTAGTCATAATCTTCGTATTGGAAGAATTATGAGCATTTAAGGATTTCACAATGTGACATCCTGAACGATATTTGCAAATTACTACATTTGCAAACCGATACTATTAAAAAGTGTAGATAAATGCATTCTATGATCATTCGTTGGCTGAGGTGGCAATTCTAATATTTAGCTAGCAGCTTGAATACCGTATTGAAACGATACATCTGTAATTCGATGGACTTTTAATACCAGATTCCTTCCGACTTGTGATACTTATAATTGTATAGGTGTTTTCTATGAGGTATTGCTTTCATCAAGCTTTATATTTATGTTTATGTTACGTTAGCAAAGATTATCTTATGAATTAACCATGTGAAGTTTATTTGTAAAAAAAATCAATCAAGATATATAATGTGAATTTGAAATTATCGTGGGGTAACAAAATATCACCAACGATTAGACAAACTAATAAATGCAACGAGATTTACATTAATGGGATTGCTGATGTCTCGCGGTGCATGGGTTCTAATAAATTTAATGATGAATCTCAAAATAATGAGTTAATGACAGTACAATGTGTGCCAGAAATTAACGTACACAAACATTGAAAACATTTGTATTGCAATATACGCAAAACATCACTGTAGACCTGGAATATATTTCTCTTTTTTCGCAAGTTTTCTAGGTAAAAGGTTACATTTAAGTAATATTCTTTAATTTGGTAGCATATGGTTTACATTCGCACTTGATATACACAACATCAAGGAGGAGGTGTTTCTTGCTGTTATTTTATGTATCGTTTAGAAAATTCTACATCATAGAAACAACAAATTAAAATGGTAACATAGTGTTTTTGTCTGCGAGCATAAGTATACACATTCATCAATAATCTCGAGAAATTGGATTGTAATTTACTGTAAATATTAATATGTACATTGCTGCGAAAAATAATCTAAAGTGCCAAAATATAAATATTGATAACTTTATACCCGGGATATTCTAAAACCCCACTTATTACCATTAAACATGTTATGATCCATCTTCTTTGATTATGGGTTGAAACACTCAGAAAATAAATGTGATTTTGAGATCAACGAAGTGTAACCAATACTAAACAATTACATATACATATATTACCTTCCGATAAACAGGTACACTTTCTCAATTTAGGTTCGTTATTGTTTAATACATTTATGTGTGTATCTGGTGACGCAGTTTCATGTCGTATCTGCTTGTTTGTTAATATAAATATTGTATGCTATCAATCAAATATAGTACTTTTAAAAAACATTCAAATATATTTCCTCCTATAACTAGTTCCAGAATGATTGTCCATATTAAGAATTGCCCATTGATACCTTTCTATAACAAGCACGACATGATAGCTAATGGGCTTTCAATATAATAGTGCGCTAAACATACGGCTACTGAGTTTGTAAAATAATGTTGTAAGCTTTCATTTTCTGATATTATCTATGTTTACCTAAGTATAATATGATGCTCAGTTTTTCCGTATATGGACTCATTTCTAGGCATTTCATTAATAAATTAATGTTTTAGGCAAAGATGTTTATGCTTCAAATTCTTAATAGTTTAGATGATATATTTATCGTGGATGATTAAAGTCTTTATTCGTGTATTGCGCGTGTTTAAGTATTTCTGATACAATTTCATGACATACAAAGTATATATTCAATATAATCCATAGATGGAAACCTTACAATATCGAAAAACTCCGAAAAGACAGTACATCAGTCTCTCACTCATTTTTAAATCACACCTAGCTCCACAGTGATAATACGGGGTTTCAGGAATCTTATTGGTGCCATGTCCTCGGTTTTATAACGCGAGATTAAATGCTTTTTGATCGTTATATTTTTATATTTTAGCGCACCTATGGGCCATATTTCTCTTCTAAATGTTTTGTTATTTAATGTTACTTAGAGATAAGTAGGATACACTCAGATTAACCACTACCTTTTCAGATTATCTAATATTTCTGTTTAATAGACTTATTGAATATTTATTCATGGCTTATTTGTACAATATAAAGTTACCATTAAGTTGTCCCCTTTCTGTTATATATATTACTCTAGAAATATGTATTCCTTTAGAATAGGTTTTCTTATTTGATTATTTAAAGTTATTTGATTGTAAAAACAATCACATATTCTCAGACAACCATTGTTTAATAAGCTGTTCAATTTCAATCGGGACTTTCAATGTACTTTCAATGTACTTTCAACATAGAAACGTTACATTTATAAAGTATTTAAACATATCTGTAAAGGTGATTACTTTCGTTCCGGCTTACCTATGTCATGAAACTTTGATTATCGGATGATACTTCTATTTCTGAACTTTTATGAGTGTTGAGTTACCTCTTCAGTTTCTATTATTCTCAGCTCAACTCTGATGGGGAGTAGCATTACATGTATGGTTTATTATAGAACATATCCTGAATAAGACAATATCTTCTTCTCTGATTGAATACACAGACATTCAAAAAAATGAATAACTAAGTAAAGCAAACGCACTGCTAAAATATTTTAATTTATTCAGCATAAATACTCTCTGTAAAATGCGCAGATTCTTGATAAATTCATCAACATGATTGAATAGTAGAAATATAGTAATTTTAATTATACAAAGCGATTTGGATTATAACAATTCAGAAAACGAAAAAGACGCGATTTTAAGTTAAATTTGAAAATAAAAACGAACACGCTGTTGTACAATAGACCATTATTTGTTTAAGTTGCTTTTATAATCTTAGAATTTGTGATGTAATCGATAATAATCTGAGATGATTATTTTGTATAATTTGAATGGCACTCATTTAAGAAAAGGTGTGTCGTATCTAGCGCCACGATTCCTAGTTTCGCTGTCAATTTATAATCGAGGCTACAGGTTTTGCCATATGTCAGTCAACATCTTGGCCGGTATTTATCAGATGTATAACAGAATAACATGGAGGAGAAAAAAATAGATAGAATATTTAATCACTTAACGATACCGTCAGAATATATTAGATCCGATAGATATAAATTTCAAAATACATATTCCCGCCTTCTATCTCGAGCTAGCGTTGTGGAACTCATATAAATGAGTGAAATGACATACTCAATCAATGCTTGTCATTGATATAAGTAATAAAGGAATAGACATATTCTGCTCAGCATAGAAATCAGCAACATGTTCCACAGCTTCTCGTTCGGTATGGACATTTGATAAGTGGACTAGGGTTCTTTTAGCATGACATGCACGTCGAAGTCATCTTGAATTTTGTATAGACACGTGTGAAAAGCCATATGCAGATATCCTCAGTAAAGCCTTATTATTTTCAAACGTGAGCTCATATATATATATATATATATATATATATATATATATATATATATATATATATATATATATGTGTGTGTGTGTGTGTGTGTGTTTGTGTGTGTGTGAAATTTGTTAAGGGAATTTGGAAAAGCGGAATAACATACTAGCAAAAATAAGGGCACGAACACGCTATCTCTAATAACGACATTTATTTCAGATAGATCGAAAACATTATTGTTTTCTCCCCAATTGCCATAAATATATATGTTAGCACACACACTCAACAAAGTTGAACCCTCTATCAATGTTATGTTCGAGACGGAACAAAAACATGATTTAGCTTTCCTTGAGATTCTCATTCACATAAACACTACCACTCTATCTCATCAAGTTCATCGAAACATAACTAACAAAAATACTCACACCAAGATGACTATACAAAACTAGTATTATTATAGGTGTTTCTCGTAGGGCTTTACGTATATGCAGCCCAGTATCGCTTACTGAAGTTTTAGCATAAACATGCACTTTTAAACTTAAGTGTTAAGATAGTTCGTTGCATCTAAAATACGATGCGTGTATTCAATTGTGCGTTTAGCGATGGCATTATTATCGAAAACATGAGCCTAGCAGACTAACGGAAGTACAGCTAACGGTCATAGCATTTTATTCTGATACTAATACGCATGCAAAACATTCAATACATCAAGAAATGTATATAGTAGGATAACAAATGAATAAACGGAATCAGTAGATTCATTTTCCATCGAAATATATGCTGGATAATTAATAGACAAGAACACAGTATTTCATGCAAAGGCTTTATGAGTAATGTCAGATTGACATTAACATGTATTTACTCTGTGAACCCGAAAAGGGTTTATACGACTTAGTGTAATTAGTGTTTTATAACCTGAGTATTACCGGAAAAGTTTACGGAATGTGAACATCTATTGAATCTGAGTTAATCAACGTCTATTTACCTGAGGCTTTTTTCCTATATATTTCAACTCACAGAAAATTTATGCTAAAATATTGCTAGCTGTAGGTATTGAATTATGCTCGAAAAATCCTTTTGAATATTATTATTAGACGTACAACGCAATTAAGTAACCAAGTGGTATATCTCTTACGATGATTATGTTAACAATTTCTCACTGTATAACTGTATGTTGTTTGACTCCCGCTCTTATTTCACACGCTGTCTATTACCGTCTCCTCCATCACTATTTGTTTATTAACAGTCTAATTTCGAAGAGTAACCATATACATAAAATTAGAATAAGTCATAACAAAAATATATCACAAGTAATCATACTATTTAAACATCAGCTAGAGAGAGGGAGATGCAAATACAGACAGAAAAGAAAGAAAGTGAGGATATAGTAAGCAGAAAGATACTTATATTTGATTTTGTCATTTTATCTTTTTTAATTTAACTGGCTTATCAAACTCAATTTTATGAAGCAATCTTATCTAAGTTCAATACACGATAACACGATCGCATTGTGTAAAATATTTCGATGTCTGTTGATAATTATTTCAAAACTGTCAGTAAAAACATGGCTAAGAATAATGTGCTTTTATTTAAAAATGTATGCAGAGAGCTACTAAGGGCAAATGGTTCACGATGTTATGAATATTTCCCCACGTTCTTATAATCATTGCATTATAATTTGCGATGAACCAAATAACCGTCTTTTTTCGCTATTTATATTATTTTATTTTATTGCCGGTTTTGTATTTAATCATATGCACTATTTTACAGATGTGTTATACGCATTTTCATTAGCTTTATTGTTGTTTATAATGCATTAAATATTAAAATGCAATTCATAAATAATGGGTAAGAGTCGTGAAATTCGGAGTGCATTTATTATTATTATTATTATTATTATTATTATTATTATTATTATTATTATTATTATTATTATTATTATTATTATACTAAAACTGAATTCATCAACTGTTACCAATATATTTTAAGCTCATACAATGCATGATAACTACTCTTTGTGTTCTTGAGATTATAATGGTGAAAATGTTTTGATTATATTACTGTTCAATTAAACCACGAAGTCATCCACCGTTGATTAATCAATGTATACCATGCTATCAGTCTCTCACAGTATATTGTTATATTCTCCGCTCATATCTTATACTGTGTGTTATTATGTCGCCTTCGTCACCCCATTTCTCACTCACTCTTTATTAACAGTCGAATGTAATGCAACACACAAAAATACAAAAGTTGGAATATTTAACCCAGAAGAAAATAACACCATATAAGTAAAAATATTTAATCAGTGGTTGAGTAGGAGATATGACAAATAGAGAGAAGGATACATACACAAATAGTGAGGTGGCATATAGTGAACATAACACTAATACTTTAGGATTTTGGCATTTTTCATAGTAAGCTAACTTTGCAAACTCACCTCTCCTGATTAAAACACTTAACCCGAGCTGAATGGGTCACAAAACGAGTAACACTTTCTTCGAATATATATATATATATATATATATATATATATATATATATATATATATATATATGTGTGTGTGTGTGTATACATTTATATATATATATATATATATATATATATATATATACGAATTATGAAGTGATATATATATATATCATTTGCATAGTTTACAAGTTTATTAGCTCATCACATGTTAAAACGGAATAAAAATACAAGCAAACCTTTGAGCCATTGCTTATCAAAACCCCATGGCTTAAAAGCAATTTTGTATTTGTATTCCTTGTTTGTAACACGTGATGAGATATTAAACTTGTAAACTAAGCAAGTGCTATCTATTTAAACATTTCATTATCCGTATATAAATAATATATCTACTATATTGTGCTTCACTTTATCTCGATAGGGTTTAATACAATTATTGATTGTTATATTATCGTTATATATATATATATATATATATATATATACATATATATATATATATATATATATATATATATATATATATATATATATATATATATATATATACAGGGTGATTCATAAGTCACTTCACTTAGCTATTTAAAATGATTACCATATGAAGCACAAACATACTATGAACTTTTGATGATTGTTATCTTACTCGCTAATTACTACTATTTGTTAGGCAATGGAAACGTGATGTGAACAAAAAGCCTCCTTCACAGAACACCATAATCAATCAAATATGCTACAAAGAGTCGTAAATTCCTCGCAAAAAAGAATGGAGCTGTGCATGCGGAACGAAGGGAAACATTTTGAAGATTTGCTGTAATCGTAAACTCCCATCAATGAATTTGTTGAATAAACTTTCTATTTTGTATTACCGTATTTTTTAACTTTAGAATATTAAAACAAATAGCTAAGTGACTCATGAATCACCCTGTATATATATGCGTTTATATAAACATATATATATTTTTAAGTATCTATCACTTATAATATCATCAAAATGTATACAAATAACAAGCTCAATGAAGTTATGTTTCCGGCTTCACATCATATATACTGGTAGATTGCATTTCAATGACAAGTTAAATCAGTCGACAATGATAATTATTTTATTTATACTTTTTATTTATTTATGTCGGCGAGTGTTTATATATTTTTTCCGACCTATGCGCGTTTCATAGCTCGTTAAGTAATATACCGTCTTTGGTTTAACAGCATGCTCTTCAGAAACGAACATTTAGTAATAATAAAAAATACACTGTTCCCCCCAAATAGAAAGAAGGAAAACAAGAAAGATGAAAAAAACAGCAAGTCTAAAACACGAAAATCTCACTTAAAAGAAGACAATCAGGAAAAAAATCTATCCAACACCTAACACAACGTACGCAGATTCTCAAGCCGCCATATTGAAAATAGTAAGTAGAGCTGGGATCGTGAAATTTTCGATTCAGAACACAACACCGGACAAAATTTACTAAGGTTTGAAAAGATCGGTTGATAAAATATTGTACTCCCTAAATTTATATGATGATGGTTATAAAATGTTAGATTTTATTG
This sequence comes from Sepiola atlantica, assembly GCA_963556195.1. Taxonomy (NCBI): domain Eukaryota; kingdom Metazoa; phylum Mollusca; class Cephalopoda; order Sepiida; family Sepiolidae; genus Sepiola; species Sepiola atlantica. Next base: position 82,571,457 of record OY744520.1, read on the forward strand.
AATGGTTGAATACGAACATAAATTCTATCTTTTTACATCATTATGTAAATGTAGTCTTTATTTTTTATATTTAACTACTTGAATAAAATATATATTTAAATAACTACTTCATTGAATATAAGCTATAATTGCGTAAATATGTTTATTTGTTTATTTCCAAAATCCAACTTTAGTTAAACTATTAAATAGTTCGATGTATATGTATTTAGTTATGGACACGGTCGAGCAAGCACGTAATAGGGAAACTGCTTTTACTTTATATATTTTATAATCATACGGTCACTTACACATTGTTCATTTATGTGTGTATTGTAATTATTCCTATTATTTATTTACGGATCAACAAATGTTAACATAAATACGGAAAAATCTATGTATTTAGTGGCAATATTATTTCATGATATACAAACCGCTCTACTGGCACAATTGAGAAACAGAAGAAAATCCTTATCGCCTTTTTTAAATCGACCAATATTTGAGCCGATATGGTTTCAAGTAAATAAAGCATTCTTTCTGTCTTCATTTTACATTTAAATTGTATTTTATTGGTGCGGTAAATAATAGATTTAATCCCAAAACAATATTATTCGTCTAAATAAACGAAATAAATGCATTTTTACAAGACGAACTTGTTAATGGTTCGTTATATGTAAATCAAAAATGTGTAATACAGTTAAGAGATGTATTCGACTTCGAAACTGTATTTCCTCATATTGACCGACCAAAATCAAAGATTTACAAAAAATAGTTTTAGATAAAGTCAGAGAAAGAAAGAGACAATAATTAAAGAATATGTAGGCATATGATGGGTCACAATCCGAAAAAAAATGTATGTGTATCTTAATATAAAGCGAAATAAAGATGATATTTACAATAAGATGTGTGTAACATAGATAAGGATGAAGTGAAATAATATATACGTAGAATCGAACATTTAATGAAATAGTATTATAAATAATTCAGAATGAGAATAAAATGTTGTTAACATTTTTTTACGATTATATTTTGTTTTTATTGTTTTCTTTAAGAATAAACCATAAAAAGAAGAAATTGAAAATAAAAACACTTCATTTCATCCGAATATGCTTTTGAATGAAAGCGGAAACCATAAATCAGAATAATAAACTATCTAATCGGAAGAAACTGAATTGTATAAATCTACAAAATAAGAAAGACAAAAGCAAATAACTTGGAATAATAAAACTAATATATACACTGGAATTCGGAAAAAGTCAATTTAGGCTGGCATAGTGAATTACCCACGTGTATATCAAATCATGACGACGACAAGTACAGTTTATGAGCAAAAATAAATATGTCTTATTAAAATAGTATAAGTGTTGATCCGAACTTCAGATAATTGGATAAATTATAGATGTCTTCTTTTCAGTAATGTATTAGTCTGTTCTGAAAAAAACTGATGGCCTTTACTAACGATGTAATTTATGACTCAGAAAAATATAAAACACTGAGCATAACTAAATTGAATATACATATATATATATGCATGCGTTGTTCAGGTTTCTAAAAATATTCTCCTTATTATTGGCATTTTATCAACGCTCTAAGTGTGGACATTCATTCTACCCTATTCACGTGACCGCGTGCTACGCACACCGGCATGTCAACATTAATCGTCGATTACATCAAGACGAATTTCAACTTGACTGCGATAAATATCAATCAAAAACGGATTAAACGAAAAAAAAAAGAGAAATACATTCTTATACTTTTGACAATGGTGTATTCACCGGAAGTGCTAAAGTTTTTAGAATAACTAATTAATTTATTTTTACAAAATACGTAGTCCAGGTTTATCAAACTATTCTCCTTATTATAGCCATTTCATCAACGATATAATGTGGACTTGTCATACTACACACACACACACACACACACACACATATATATATATATATATATATATATATATATATATATATATATATATATATATATATATAAATCACGTAAAACATCCACAGAGTAGAAATCCAAGGAATTTCAACCGGGCTTATAAAGAGTACTCAATATTAAATAGAGCTTTAATATAGGATTATTTTATTTACACAAACATGTACAAAATCTGCGACACTGGCATGTCGATGTTTAATAATAATAATGATGATAATAATAATAGTCATAATAACAACAATAATAATAGTAATCAATAATAATTAATAATAATTAATAAAAAAGTAATAGTCAGGTAAATAATAAAATAATCAGGAAATATTAAAAGATAATAGTGAATAATAAAAGTAATAATATAGAAGTAGGTAGCAGTAGTAATAATCATAATGGTTGTAAATATGGTAATATGAATAGTTTTATTAATAATATCAGAATTAGTAGTTGCAATAATACTGATTATATTAAAAATGGTAATAATAATAGCCATTTTAATAATAATGATCACAATGGTAACCACAATAATCATAGCAATAGTTATAATGATAATACAAAATAATAATAAATAATAATAATAAAAATAATACCAATAGTAGTAATAATATAATAATAATGATTATAATAAAAATAATAATAAAATAATAAAAATAATAAAATTATAAATTTAGCGTTATCGTTAATACCACCATTTCTACTAAAACTAATAATAACAATAGTAGTAAAGCCAGATGAAGGTAACTATGGTTACATTAATATCATTCCCAATAATCATAATAAAAGTGGTTATATTGTCATTGTCACTGCTACAAACAATAATAATTATTATGATAATAATAGTAAAAAGAACATTAATGTTAATAATACTAATAGTAATAATCTCGATAATAGTGCGGAAATGGCAAATAATGATATTTAAAAATATTAACAATGATAATAATGATCAATAATAATAATCTATAATAGTAAGACAATAGTTGGATAAAAAATATAAGGGAATGTTAGAAGATAAAGAAAAATAACGTAGATGACAATTAATATTAATCATAGTAGTTGTAAATATGATAATACAAATGAATTATTTGATAATAGAGAAATTATCTCTTGTAATAATACTAATAATATTAATAATAGTAAAAATAATAGTGATAGCTACAATAATGATAACAATGGTAACCACACTAACTTTAATAATTGTAATAATAATGATAACAATGGTAACCACAATAACTTTAATAATTGTAATAATAATGATAATGATAATAATAAGAATAATAGTAGTATTAATAATAGTAATAAAAATAATGATAATATTAATTCATAAAACAAAGAATAATAGTAGCGGTAGTTATTCTAATAATTTATATAATGGTGGCTATTTGTAGTAATTGTAGCAAAGACTGTAAAATATAATAATCACAACAACAATAATAATTAATCAGAATGGTATAAAATGATAGTTATGGTGGACAAATTACCGTTAGTGAATAGGTAAAGTGTTTTTTTTGTTTTTTTGTTTGTGTTTTTCATGAGAAAGTATTAGCTAGAGGGTTTATAAGTGACTTACTGAGAAGGTGTAATCTATTATATAGTTAATTTAGGTTTCTTGTTTTTTTTAAAGTTTACCTCTATTAGTAAATTTAATTATGTCAAGTTTTGCAGTTAGGCAAAGATAACATGGTTAGTTCAGGAAACTGCAGGTGCTGGTTCTTCTAATAGTGTTCCAAAACACTGCTGTTGATTGATTATTGTGGGTTAATTCCCAATAATATATAGAAAGTGAGGTTCTTCTTTAGTAGGTAGAGTTATTAAAAGAGCATTTATGGCCGGTATATATTTCTTTAAATGAATTACCAGCCATACCTATATAGTATTTTTTCAGGGTTGGATTTTCTTCAGTAGAAATTGTTGCTAGGTATACTGATTGAGTTATTTGGCACTTTTGTTGTAAGGGGCATTCTGTTTTGTTTGTGCAGTTGCAATCCTTGGTTTTGTTGTTTTCCTTTCAGTAGTTTTTTTTTCTCATTTAGAATTTTATTTGTATGTTTTTTATTATTTTTTCTAAATTATCGCCACAGCTATAGCTTAATTTGAGGGGGTGTTTATTAAAAATGTCATGCAATATATTATTAGGAGGAAAGTGTAGGTTAATTAAGTTTAAGTATCTTTTACCGAGTTTGGTTTTAACCATGTGATTAAATAGGGATGTGAACCAAATAATGTTTCTACCTCTATTTTTGTGTTTGTTGTTGGGGTGGTTTGGTTTGGTGAGTTTAATTTGAGTGTTTTTATATCGACTTTGTTCCAGCGCTTTATTTTAAAAAGCCTTATGGTTGTTAAAAATTGCTTCATTAGAACAGTTATTGCTGAATCTTTTTCAATTGATCTGGGGATATGGTGGATTATGGTTGTGGGTGGTTAGAGAGAGGGTAGACATAGATTGGGTTGACATTATCTTTTGTATAAGGTTGTTAGGTTTCTTTATTTAAGTTAAATGTAACGTCTAAGAAGTTTACTAGTTTAATATTAGATTTTATTCCCACTTTAAGATTTAATCTTTTCATTTCTCTAAGAATATTTTTTGTTCTTTCACACTTTCACACTATATTATTAATTATTAATTAATCGCACTATATCATTAATTTTATTATTTACTATTACCTTCTATTATTATTATAATTATTATTATTATTATTATAATTATTATCATTATTATTATTATTTTTATTACCACTAATTATGTAAACTAATTTAATCTGCTAGTAAATTTGTTTGATTTATTAATTAATTAATGATAATTTGATGAACTTTAAAGGAAAATAAAACAGTGTAAATATAGAATAAGACACACAATAGATTAAGAACTGCTGCCTCACCCCATATCACACACACGCCTGCACGCTCTTACACATATATTAATTACAACTGATTTGAGAACACACACACACGTCTGAACCCTCATACAGATATAGCCGGCTACGAATTACAGCTGATTTGAGAATATGTGGTTCGCCCAAGTTGAAGAAACTGTTCAACGATTGTTTGCCCATTATGTTCCATGTATGTTCTCTTTCCACTTTCTGTATTAATCTTAAGACCATTTCATGTTATCTATCTATCTACCTATCTATCTTTCTATTTATCTTCATTCTTCCCTTTTTATAATATCTCTCTCTTTTACTTTATTTTATGATATTTTATCTTTCATATTTTATATTTTTTATATTTTATATTTATGTTTTGATTTTAACTTTTTGATTCTTAACCGTCCCAAACAACGTGACTTACTAAATTTTGAAATTTTAAATTTCTTTTCTTCTTCTTCCTGTTGTTTACTCCATTTCATTCTTTCCAAATATGATCTAAGGTTAAGATCGGATTCTAACTCTGCCTGATGAGATCTCAGTGTATAATAACTGTTGATCGATAACATTGACATGCCAGTGTCGCAGATTTTGTACATGTCTGTATAAACAAAAATAATCATATATATATATATATATATATATATATATATATATATTGTTTTGAAGGTATCTGCCTATATTGAAGCTTTAACGCAATTTCATCAAAGATAGAGGGAATCTTCGTCGTTATATATATATATATATATATATATATATATATATATATATATATATATATATATATATATATATATATATGTATCGCAAGACTGAAGGGAAGATGAATTTTATCGTTCATGATTAAAAGTTAATCAAGAAACACAAAGCCAGCCGACCGGTTTCGCCGTCTCTTAACAAAGGCTGAATTGAGTGATTTAAAAGGATGACTTTAAAAAAGGGGTGAAAAGAGTGCGTACAGAATCTCCAATAGCGTTATTGTATATGTACAATGGAAGATGAACCTTATAGACTGATAAAATCTTGTCCGAATAGACATTCCCTATGAAAGCTAAAATGGAAATTATTTATTCAAAACTATATGTTACATATTTCAGAAAAGATTCATGGTTTGATTGACCTGGGTGTACTTATTACCGTTTGAAATAGCAGTTACACTCTTTCCAAATCAGCAGCTACTTACTAAATAAAATGAAATCGACAAATAAAGTGCAAAGATCAACATGAAAATCTTCTGGTGAATTCGCTGAGCGTCCCTTTTGTAGAAAGTACTGAGTTAATCGGTATGTTTATATGGGTCTAAATCGTAACTATTTAGAATAATTAAATTGTTGATATCGAATGCTGTACGTTTTCCTGCTTCAATGGCGTGTTTATATTCAGGGGTTGTTGTATGTGGTGTAGCTTATTGGTCGGGGAAAAGTTGAGATTTTGGTTCCGGGTTTTTTCGTTTTATTAAAGAGTTAAAGTGTTATATTCATACCGTGTTTTTTTTCGTTGGTGGGGTTCTTATATTTTAATGTATAACTGTTGTAATTAACTAGTAGGATTTCATAAATCTTCTATATTTAATATATTTAACATGTTTAACATGTTTAAACATTGAATATGGTAAGTTATCTGATAATTTATGTTATTTGTGATAAAAAGATTTACGGAGGTGCGAGTGTAGGTTATATTACAATTGGTTGGGGAGATGTGGATGATATATTTAACGGACTTTTTAAACGGTAAAATAAGCGATGCATGCCAATTAAACTATGGGATGTCTCTTAAATATGTGATATATATTTTTAAATGAATAATGGGTGTATATATGCATATATATAGGAAATAATGAGTATTGGCAGATGAGTATGTACTCAACTTAATGAATAGATTAGATCTAGGAGTGAATCATCAGTGCATTTGTCTGGACATAAACAATATAACTTATTACGTTTTAATATTATGATTTTAATGTTATCAATATATACGTAGCTGCTGTTTTATTCAATCAATACACTTACCAGGACAAAACACGGGGTTTCCTCGTCATACACATGTAAGTGCACTTCATAAAAACACAAACACAAGATTTATCTAAACATATATCTATATCTATATGTGTATATATAGAGATGGATGAAGAGTGAGAGAAGGAGAGAGAGACAGAAGAAGAGAGAAGGATAGAATCAAACCTAGGATCTACACGTCATTAATTATAAACGGAAACTTGCAAGATCGCTCGCAGTCAAGAGGACAATTACAAAATACAAAAACGGGGAGTCTCATTAATATTACACATGTTTTTGTTTTATATATATATATATATATATATATATATATATATATATATATATATATATATATATATATATCTGTGTGTGTTTACAAGAAATATATTTGCCCCCACCAGTCGCATATTTTTGCGAGACTTACAATATTATATAATGATTAAGGAACTATATACACTGGCGGTAAGTGAGCAGGCTATGACTGACAGGATGATACTATGATGAACGCCCTCTTCTAATGTAAGTGTCAATGCTTCAGAGTATGATATTATGCCAGCAGGATAGACAGTACACTACCCCCTCCCACAATGAAAGGAAGAATGTGATGTTGGGAGGATGATATCGTGAGGAACGGACCGATACTATTCTGCCTCCCCACCAAAGAGCAGATAATTTCTGAGAGGAATATATCATTACGAATTGAACTATACTATGATTAATTAAATAAGAATACACCGTTATAATGTTGATATAGTTAGTATAGGTGGAAATATTTTCGCATTCATTCGATTAGATAACATTAAACACAATGGAGATGTTCATTGCAAACGTCAAACGCCGACATGAAAACTGGACGGAAACCTATAGTCAACATCTTTATAAACAAAGATAAATATGCAAACTAAGGAAGAACGATAACTCTCTTTCATAATTTTCTGGCTAAAAAAACATGTTTACAAACTTTAATGATCGTTCTCTCTTAGCTAGTCTCTTTCTCAACTTTTCAGATTGCAACTACATTTTTCTAATATGTATTTCAGCGTTTCAAATGTACGATAAAAATTGCTAAAACAAAAAAAAATTATAAATCTTAAGTTGTTCTTTTTTTTAAAACATGGTTTAAGTTACAAAATATAAGTTGTTAATGATTAATGCCGAGACGTATTTGACTTAAGATATTTTAAGCTGACTGAAATATGAATTAATCCCAAATGAAATAATTATTTCAAACTATTGTTAATAGAATAACTTGAAAAATAAGAATCCATTTCCTATTACAGTCGCGTGAATTGAGAGAACAGCAAATGAAGGTAGAAAAGTCGGCGTGGATGTTTTTAATTATATTTTGTATTTAGTGGCGGCGAACAATATTGATAACATGTTTATTAAGAACTTAAAGAAAACGTTAAATCAAATAACTTTAAACAGAAAATTCAATTTTATTGGCTAGTATTTTTAGTGAAAGGTGTTTTATTTCAGACTATCTATATGTATATTTTTCACGTAAACATTTTGAGTTATTACTATTTATCTTTTTTTCTCGTAAATAAAAACATGCACCTCGGTAGCATATTCTTGCTAGCCTGAGAGTATGGTATTATTGTGAACGAACATATACTACAGTGAAACCATGACTTATGGTATAGTTTCATGACGAACGAACACGACCCTATTTTTCCCCCAAAATGAGGAGGTAATTCTTTAGAGGATAGTCTCATGACATTGTAACCGATACTACACTAGCCATCCACAATAAAGCATGATACAATAAAGGAGGGCATGATACATAGAACGATTCCCCCTCTTAATAACGGAGGTAAACATTCCTGTGATTACTCTACCAACGCCTATCAAGTGTATTCTTATGTAATCGAGTTTATTTTTGTTTTCATTTATTTAAACATGTCTAGTATCAGTATCATTATTGATTCTAGTGCCCCTTGGCCTTTTGTAGTATCTGTTTTCTACATTACAGGCACTTTAGTGTAAGTAATCTCCCTTGGAAGTGAAATTATAAACAAGTTTGTTTTTCTCTCTCTCATTAAGTCAGTGATATGATGAAGTTTTCCGTGGTGTTATTTCCCTTCCTGACATCAATGTGCAAAGTAAGTTATCAGATAAATTTTAAAAGACGGGCATTAGTGGGTAAGCTATTCTTAAAATATGGAGGTGTAGTGTTGATTAACTATTCTGTATTTTCACCTAGCAATTTAATATACAGAATAGTAATCAACCCTCCACCTCACCATGTTAATAATGTATTTCTAAATGATATCGTTATTATTTCAGCCCGGTCCATGAACTGCATAGGTACCTTTTTATTTATTGTTTTCTGGATTTTCCTCGCGCGTTCTGGTAAAAACCAAAACAAAAGTTTGAATTATCTCCCATTTAAACTAACTCTTTGAAATTAAAGATTTTATATGTCCTTAATAATACAGAAACACTTAAATAAAATTACGTATGAAACTTGTACTACTATTTTAAAATGCTTAACGTATTGCACATTCCAGAATTTGAATTATTTGGAACTGCACCGTTTTTTTTCTTTTTATGTCTGACTTCACGTACGCGTTCTCGCTTGCATTTTAAATTGTCAGGTTTTCCTTAGCTTTCCTATTCATTTGTATATGTCATCTGAAGATGATTCGACGAATAATCGAAAGTGCTAGTTTACCATACATTTATTTTCATTATTTTTATAGAAAAGGATTATTAGAAAAATTTAAAAAAAAAAATATTATCAAGCAGATATTCTGTTATGTTTAACAATGTTTTATTAAATGAAGAATAATTCTTAAATAGACACACACTAAATATAAATATATATACTCATCGATATACACACACACACACGCACACATCGTCACTCGTAGTCGTGTATCGTTCCGCAGCCAACTAGAATTAGGAGGGATTTCACTGTATGAGCGCCAAATCAGCGAGCGATACAGTGAACACCGGGGCAGGATTCGACAACAACAGTTGGAATCTCGCATTTAAGCTGCTCATTATGAAATTTTCTCAGAGAGCACCAATGTTTGTGAAGGAGGTTATAATAATATTTTCTCAAGTAAATGTTAATTATTATTACCTACACACATCAACGTAAGATATTTACACAATCTGCAGTGTAGGAATGTGTATTCAAGTCGGCGTATTTGGGAATGTTTCCGCTTGGTCGCTGTCAACTTGCATGGAGATTAGGAAGGATTTCACTCTATAAACGCGAAATCAAACGCGATACAATGAACAGGGGACAAGATTGTACACCAACAACAAATGGATTTGAATATATATATATATATATATATATATATATATATATATATATATATATATATATATATATATATACCATGAATTATATTAAGGTAAGCAACTCCGCTACCCATCCATCCGAAAAACAATATCTGCGGAGCCCAAAGCAGTAGTAAACGCAGGCTGCCAATGCCAGCTCAAAAACAATTGCAACATCGATTCCCTCGAATATGAAGCGACCGTCACAAAGCAGACAAGGTGTAGAGCAGAAAAAATATATAGGCATGACGCAGGGAAGCTTCAAGCAAAATTTGTACGCACAGAGAAACACCTTCAGACACAAACACAAAGCAAATTCGACACTTGCGACTCGGATATAGCAACTTGAAGATGAAAAGACATCCTTCACCATCAAATGGAAAGTAATAGAAAGAACACCCCCATTCTCTTCAGCCATAAATAGATGCCCTCTGTATGCTACAGAAAAACCTATATATCAAAGGCCATCATTGATCCAAATAAAATCTATTTAAATATCAGAGGTGAAATATTTAAAAGATGCATCCACAGGAGACAATCACTACTTATAAATTGGACTTTCTGATACACATAAATACCTTCAACCCGCTCGGCCTAATACATAATCCAATAATTGCCCCAAGAAATACCGACTTCTACCCCGGAAAATGTTTCCAACTATCACCCCTCATGAAATTAAAAAAAATAGGAACACATACCTAAATATATCCACACTACTACTCACGACCAATAATTAATAACTTTCCCAATAATATTTTCCCAGTCATTAAGAGGGTAACACCCCAATTTAACATTATTATTACTCCCATACGTCCCCACCATTTCTTAGTTATAATGCTAACCTCTCATATCTCCCAAACAAATTCAATCTTGCCGACCAAATTCTTACTCTTATCTCTAAACCAGTCTTAATCAGTATATCACTATTATTACATCCCAAAAGCTTTCACTATACCCTAGTTAATAATAGTACTTCCGTATACAAATAATTCAAGGACCCTTCAGAGTTACTGCTTTTAGACCGATCGACAAATTGCCCGAGTTATATCTTTATTTAAATTTCTTTTTGGACTGATTTGAAGTCCTATAATCCAGGATTTAAACTTGAATTTAATGTGTGATTTTTAGCCTTTTTATCTCTTCATAAGTGTACTCCTTACACCCATTTTCTCTCCCTATTTTCTTTAGAAGACGCATTATTAACCTTCAAAAAAGTAACGGGCAAATAGACGCTACTTATAAAAATTGACTCACGGGATTTATATAGAAATATTTTTTATTTTTTTATTTTTATTTTTTAATATTTTATTATATATTTCATTTGTTAATATTTTTTTATATTTTTAAATCTAATCGATTTTTAAATCTCAGCTGTTACTTTTCACCCCACCTATTTTCAAACCGTATTAACGTCCCTTACACTAAATTTAAACAAATATACATACCACTCTAAGTAACTAACGCGTCCAAACGAGAGTGACACGTGACTTCACATTTCTGAAACAGATGATACTAATGTTGTACTAATTTTTCTGTAACATAAAATAAATAAATATATATATATATATATATATATATATATACATACATACATACATATATAAATATATGTATATATTTATATGTATATATATATATATATATATATATATATATATATATATATATCAGATTATAATTCTAATATTTGTTTCCTTCATGTTCCATACTACTCCTTACTAAATAATCTGATCACTGATTTTATCAGAAAAAATAATACATACAAATATTTTTTTTAATGTTTACATGATTTTTGTAACTTTTTCTTTTCTATCGTGGCGATGCATTCAGTGAGTCATTCCTGCCTGGAGACTGGAGACTAGTCAACTCTTACACAGTTCAGGGGAGTAAATTGACCGATAACAATGCCCGAATCACTCTCTCACTGAATTTGATGCGCTTCGATGAGCAGCCGCGTATTGGCGCCACATATTAGCTAAAATGGCATCGATAAAACATAAATAACAAAGCTATTATCATTGCTTATATCCACGTAGCAAAATGTTTCACGTATATTCACAGAAAAAGTAACTCCGACCCACTTTCAACATATAACCAATTTATCAACACTGTTCAGTCCTTAGATGGGTCGCCATTAATGCATATTTTGTGCTGCAATCAATAAACGTTTTAGAACCAGACTAGCAGCCTCTCATGTCGTCCGTTCGGTTTAAAGCCACAAACTGCGGGTAAGCATGAGTGTGCTAAGCCGTTATACAGAGAAGGTATTTTATTTTAGCTTCCAAAAATACTCGATATTTATCAATAGATCTTCCATGAATTATCCTTGTTAATCCATATGTTTAATAAGACGTCGAATTATAATATTCCTATCATAACTGCTGCTGCCACTACTACGACTTTACTACTACTACTACTCTTGATATTATTACTACTGATAATACACATTTAGGAGTAAAATTCCACATGTTTTTTCATGAACAAGTGTTGTCATAAGAGGTATGCCATAAGATGTTCAAGATTACACTTCTACGGATTCCACTACTAGGGATTTTAAGCATATCATATTTGTAGACGGTCATTCAAATAGAGATTTGTACTTATTTATCATTGTAATATTTTTTCATGGAGTTTGCTTCCATTAATTATTTGTGAAGAATGACGTCACCCGGAGGAGTTGATTTTAGTGTTTCTGTGAATATGTATTTGCTTATCTCACTGGTTTTAATTTTCTACGCGATGTTCGATACGCAAGCAGTTTTGTTCGGTACCTTTATCTCAACATCTCAACATGATGTCTTCTAGTGTAATATCACTGAACTAATAGGGTTTGAACAATCATCTCTAAGAAGTTCATCGATCTATTCTTGTGCCTGTCTATTCTACTAAATCGTGCTCTGGATACTCTATCTAGAGTAGCTTAATGAAACACTCTGTTTTATTTTCCTAAGTTTTTGGGTAGATTATATTTATTTCTATTTCACTTCATAAAACTCAGAAATATTTATCAATTTAATAGGATTTTATTCACGTAATTGCAAGCTTTTATTAATCACTTTTTAAGTACAGGAGAATATATGTTCGCTCTTTTTAGTTCTGATATTTTTTGACAGTTTTGAATTTGCTGATATTACATAGAGAAAACAGTGGATGGTGTCGATCTAGGAAAAGACCGAGTCGGTAAATGCACAGAGGCTATTGTTTATTTTCTTTGGTTACATTTAGCTGAAGTACTTCTGTGAGCCGGATTGTTACCAGTACACATCAGGAAATTGTATGGTTACTGAAAAGACTATGCGAGTGTCAGTGACTATTAAGTTAGTGTCTCATACTGGTAGTCTACTTGTATTCGTTGAGCGTCTGACCATTGGTTGTCTTTCATTCCGGCTTCGAAGTGTTTCATAGAATGCATATGTAATAGTAGGTATTACTTTAATGCCTTTTTATATTCTTCTTTTGAACCCGCTTGCACAGAAGCACAGTGTGTGCATTAGAATAGACTCAAACGACTGGGGCCAGAGAAAGAGTTGCACAACCGACCTAACCATCTGCGAATGTGGCGGAGATTGCTATACGATGCCCCACTCATTAATCGGTCCTTTCCAACGAACCATTGCAGTTTGAAAGTTGTGGCTACATCTAACAATAATACAAAAGACATGGTAAAGAAATTAGAAAAGTGGTATACAAGCTTCGGAGATAACGAAATTATAGTATTGCTTTCTAGTGAATTAACTTGTTGAGTCCAGTTGAAGCTGCTAGTACGGTTAGCATGGGTTCGTTGCTAGATTACAGAAAGTTATACGTCTACAATTTACTAAATTAGATTAACATGCGATATTGCTATCTGGAATTGCAATCTTTTACAGTTTAATAAGATATTTGCGTTTTCCATTATTCTTTACACTCCCTATGCTTGTTCAGTTAATACTAATTGTGCAACAGTGTAGTGTGAGATCATTATCAGACTACCTACATATTACCAACACCCGGGTTAGCGTTTAGACGTGCAAACATGAAGGGTTTCCCAGGGCATCAATTGACTTAATCAAATGTACCTCTACATTAATTATAATTGGGTGGTTACATGTCAGACATCTAAAAAACACTCCAAATAGAAGATCTATTAATATTAGTGAGTCCTCCTTTTAAATTTCAAAAGCCTTCGGTAGCTAAAACATATTTAAGCAATACATTCTATAATCAACTCAATTTACAAATTTAGTCGCACAATATGTTTATTATTAGAATGGCTGCTAACCGTAGAAATTTGAAATTTGAAAATGAAAGTGTATATCACCTAGCTCTGAGTTGTTTAGTTTACAATATCCTATTTATATTTTCTATATAAATGGAAAAATACATTTTATTATACTTAGCCTTCGTTACCTGTAAGCTTGTTACGTATATATTTCTTTGTTAATATATTTTCTAAAGTTAGATTTTATTATTAAGCTATCATTTCGTCATAAGATTATTGATTGAGCATAAACTGTAAGAATATATCAGTTTTTAGATTATGGTTCTATGGTTTTTATTAGTATATAAAACACTTTTTCTTGACGTTTTATGTAATTCCATGAAAAACGCCAGTATACTGAAATAATATGCCATTAATAGGGTTAAGATGGACATTCATATACACTAAATGTACAAAAGCAAGGAAATTCCCAAATGTTTACAGTTTTATTGTCATTAAGGGTATGACTACATAACAACCAAACCATTTCATTATCACATCACTACAGTATAACTCTCTATGCATGAGTGGATAAAGTGTGTGAGGTGCGCTGAAGAAAAATTCTACACGTATAATACATAGCCCTGTTGTGCTCGCATACCCTTAATGACAATAAAAGTGTAAAAGTTCGGGAATTTCCTTGCGTTTGAACCTTTGAAGGACAGAGAGATTTATGAATGATGCACCAGCTTAGATGTGGCAACATTACACCATGCATGCGCGCATGCTTGCTTTGTAGAGATACAAGATAATGTCTGGTGTGAGGAGTTTACGAGTACAGTAGAGAGAGCCCACCTTCTTTGCTGCAACCTTGTACGTGTTTTCAATGTATTTGTTCCAATTAATGTTACCTGTGAAAGTTAATCTGAGGAGTGTCCGGGTAGTAAAACGTTCGCATGCTGCGCAGGGGTCCATCGCAATGGCTTTATAGAGCGCAACCTTCGGCTGCTCAACATTAGCCTTATAATTACCGCTTAGAAGCTGGTAAACGTCTAGAGTGGTTCCCGTTAGTCGAAGGGAATGACCAACTCGACCTGCTTGACCCACACAAACGAAAGGTTAGCTCCACTCTCTCAACCCAGTTTACCACATACGTAGTCTGTCAAACACAGGGATAAGTGTCATGTCGAACTTAGCGTCCACAATTATGTCACAAATAAACATAACATAATCGCCGAAATAGCTTGCAACACGAGTTAAATAATGCTCTACCACTGAGTATAAACGGGGCGTCGAATGATGCTTTCTGTTCTTTTTTATTTTTGAACTTGTATGATGGTCGCTACACTCACTTCAGTACCCAGCCTAGATTCGGAGTGACAACAAATTATGAATATTTCTTTCATCTACATGCAAACAGCTGTAGTCTAATAAGTGCCTATCTTCATGCTCAGAGAGGTGACGGTGGTTAAATATATAACGACACGATGACCTGTGTGTTCCAAGTTCGAATCCAGACGATTTCATTATACAACTTTCCCTTAGGGATGATGGCAACCACTAAGTGGTTCATCTTGTAAGAAGGCTGACAAGCGCCTCAAACGTGTCAACGAAGTTTTACCATTCTGATTGATACGGATCTCCTTTAACTTTACTGTAGACTATTGATGTGGAAAATTATATTAATCGTCAAAATACATACACAAATATGTGTGTATTTTGACGATTTAAATAATTTTCCACATGATAGCATACAGAAAATTATTTAATAGTCTACATCTTTATTTAGACAGTGTATATTTTAAGTAATGCTATGGAATTCCACGGTACTAAACGAAATTACAGAAATATCCATTGTTTAATACCTCGGTAGAAACGATTAATTAAAAAAAATAATTACACAGCAAAATGCATGTTATCAAAATGTAAACAGTTACGAATTTACGAACATTAAGCATATTTGTGTTTTTGAATATTAATGATATAAATGGAAGATATTAGCTGACTTATTTTCAACGTGAACTAAATCTTAATTGTTTGACATAAACGGACTTTTTTATTCAGACAGTTAGTATGATATTTCGCCACTGATTTGCTGACTGGGAATATATTTGTAGTTTGTTTTTTTGCTATCGAACTGACTTGAATCCCACACATTTTTAACTCGCCAGAACCAATATGACTAATCGAATTTGACTGTATAACGTTACTTATGATTTATGAATTATATACATATATACACGAGGGGCGTTCAATAAGTATATCCTCGGACCCATTTTCCATAGCAGTAGATTAATAAAATTTGGCACAGTTATTAGTATGTCTATACATAAGAACCATCCAGAGTTATGCATTTCTCCCATTGTTTGATGCAGCTGTGGACACCGTTTTTGTAGAACACCCCAGCTTGATCCTCCAACCACGTCGTAACATGAGAAATCCAGGCTACATCATCTGGGAAACGCTTTCCTAAAAAAAAACCACTTCATGGCGAGGAAGAGATTAAAGTCAGAGAGCGCAAGGTCAGGAGAGTAAGCGGGATGAGGAAGGATTTAATAGCCACACACCCGTGCTTCTGATTTGATGACATGCTAGTTGTGGACCGGAGCGTTGTCCTGCACGAAAGGGATACATTTGCTGATTCTGCCCCGCCTCTTGATTTTGATAGCTTCTCTTAATTTCATCAAAAGTGAAGCATAATAAGGTCCTGTAATTGTGATACCTTTTGCCAGGAAATCTGTCATCACTATGCCGTCCTGGTCCAAGAAGACTGTGGGTATGACCTTGTCAGCGGAGGGCTGCACTCTTTCCTACTTTGAAGGGGTTGAGGCTAAGTGCTTCCACTGCATTGACTGGGCGTTGGTCTCTGGATCATAGTGATGGACCCACGTTTCATTTTGAAAAACTTTGTCTAATCTTCCTAGCACATCTCGAAATTCATCCTCGATCACTCGACGCGTTCTTGCTTCTGGAAAAGTGTGAGTAACCTAGGACTCCATCTAGCAGAGACCTTATGTATATTCAAATCATCATGAATTATAGTTTTCACAAACCCTGTACTAATCTTGATGTAGTAATGCGACGATCTTCCAAAATGTCAGTCTCCACTTGACGGATATATATCTCTCAATGGCATAAGGGGACGACAAAGTCTAGGAGCTGTGTTCACATACATCCGGCCATTATTGCGTTTTACAAGGTTATCTAATGGGGTATCATCACAGCAGTTTACTTCATTTCATCAAAAGTCTCCTTTGGTGTGCGCCCTTTCAAATACAAACACCGGATCACTGCGCGACACTCAACTAGCTTCATTCCACACATAACTCAGTTCAAATACCTTTAAATCAGAACACGTAATGAGTTCAGAGTTGTATTTTGCAACATAACCTATACACATAATAATCATTACACATACAAAATGTCTTATAGATCAGACAACTGGAAGTGGGGCAGGTGAATTACTTATTGAACGCCCCTTGTGTATATATATATATATATATATATATATATATATATATATATATATATATATATATATATAAATTTAAAAGAACTATACACACCAGAGTAAAAACACTAAGTACGATATGGTCTGACTAATTATAAATATAAGTGTATATAAACTAATATTACATTTACATCACGTAAATTGTTTCTAACGGAAACGTTTTTAAAATCATGATATTAAGAAAACCAGACACGTCTTT
This sequence comes from Sepiola atlantica, assembly GCA_963556195.1. Lineage (NCBI taxonomy): Eukaryota > Metazoa > Mollusca > Cephalopoda > Sepiida > Sepiolidae > Sepiola > Sepiola atlantica. The sequence goes on from OY744520.1 coordinate 82,589,413, forward strand.
AAATTGCTTAATGAATCCCGATGAGCTTAACGAAACATCGGAAGCACATGTTACTTTTATAATTAGATAAACGTATAACATATAAATATCTCTTTACACATTCAAGTAGATACGCATAAGAGAGCATGCAAAGTAGATGTGTACATCATCATATGTAGATACATATTAACACACATTAATATCTCATCATTTCTAGGTGGACTCTAGGTTTACGCTGTGAATTTGAATTTAGCTTTCATGATAAAGTCTCATGTAAAAAGAAGCAATCTTCATTTTGTATTTCATGCACACGCTGTGTTGTATAACCAAATTGCAGTTTAGTTTCACAAAAAAGTTGAGACAAACGTGTAAAGCCTTCTTATTACAGTCAATTTAATATTAACTGATTTTGCAAAATTAAATTTTGCTTTAACTAGCTAAGCCTATACTAAGCTTGTGTAAATCTGAAACATGTTAAGAACCGATATAATATGAATGGTTGATACAATTAATACAAAAGTTGTATATATATATATATATATATATATATATATATATATATATATATATATATATATATATATATATATATATCATTAGTCAGGTACATCCCAATGTATCAGGCGCTAGTTATTTTATGGTGTGTCCTCATCATCTTAAATAGACTAGTGGTTATTCTTTAAATGCTAATTGACTTCGTACAATTTATGTAAAGTCAACATAAGTAGGTGAGTTTAGCCATACAGCTATTACTAATTATACCAGCAGACGCAATTCTTCATTGAAGAAATAAATATGAATACAATATATTTCAGTCGTCTCATCTATACATGCTACCCAATACAAGATCTTTATAAACATCATTACACTTGTATACAATTAAAAAAGTCTGATTATAGAAATAACAATAGTTTCACATCGCTGTGCATACGTTTAGATCAGCTAAACACTACGAAACGCATCAGCCAGTGTAATATATTATATTAAATGTGCGAGCATGAAAAACATTATTACTCATGATTTAAACCTCGAAAAGTATATCGAAAATGCACGATAAACTAATGGTTTAGATTTAGTAAAGAATAAGAGATATTTAACTTTAAAAATTACAGCATATGATAACATTTTATGCTATTTATATGTATAATATATTATAATATAAGAATTAAACAAAATGTAATTTATTGTAATCAAAATACTATGTTTTTATATAATACTTGTAAATGCCATTTGTTGATAATTCAGAACAAATCTTTTTCCATTTAAAAATAAACTATCATAAGTGTTTTTTATTAATAATAATATTGTATAATATACTATTAAATTATTACTCACTATTTTGTAAAAACCGAAATTATTTTTTAAATGAATCTTATTTCAATTTCTTGGGCCAATTTTTTTTATTATGTATTGCTATTTAACATCATGTAATATTATAACATTTTATTGCGAATTATTATAATTTATAAATTGTATAGCTAAATAATGGCCTGTTTTGTTATTACAGTAAATTACAGTTAATTAACAATCATCTAATTATGCAGTTCACATAATTAGTTGATCTATGCACTTCTTATATCACCAATGTATTGTGTAAAACTCTTCCGCTGATTTTTAAGTGTGCCAAATAAGTTACTTTTTTCTGCATTTTAGTTAACAGAATCACTTATTTTATTGCAAATACCTATAGTGTTATTTGTGAAGTATATAATGATATTCAAATTTTACTTAATATTATTTTAATATTTTAGAAATATATATTTAAAAAATATTTTATGTTATTATTTGATGTAATATTTCAAGTAAAATGTTGCTGATTCGCTTCTTTACTAAAATTAATAACATACCGTATAATTTTGCAAGTGTAATCACTTTTCCTTTACTTTTCCAGTTGAATTATCTTACGAACATCATTATTTCATACATCCATTCTTTTAATATAATTAATGAGTGTGACAGGCTATTACGCTCATTGTGTCTTTTATTTATCTGAAATTTATCTTTTTCCCAAAATAGATCAGTTTAATAGATGTGTTTTAATATTTTATTTGCTATAGAATTAATACGAGTTTATATTTAATCTTAAAAAAGAGCATGATTAGGAGAGATGTTTATTTAGATTGACTTATTAAACTACAATTTATTTTTTCGTTTTTTCGATAAATATTAAAACAACGTAAGACAATTTTGCAGGAAGTTTACAATGCATTTTTATAATAATATTGTCACAGATTTCATCCCGGATATAGCCTTCAGTTTTACTCAGTGGGCTATAATAGTCTGCGGTAGATGTTTGTGCTCTATGAATAACAGACTCTGTCCAAAAAAATTAGTGTCAAATATCATTTGTTTTTTAAACTGTAGTTTCTCATATAACATTTATTATTCATCCGAAGTTTACATGCACATTAATTAGAAATCTATTAATTTAATTAAAAGATAAATATATTCATAAAACTATTGTGTGTTTGTATTTGCGTGTTTAGTATGAAATGAAAATTCTTCACAATATTTGGTAAGTAAACTTGCTGAACCTTTATTTGAGACCCATATATTAGTAGCAAACCCAATTCGTCTTTAAAATCAAAGGGTACAAGTGAGTGTCTACCACGGCTTGGATTGTTATTGCAATAAAACATTTCATTTATAAAAATGTTGCAAATATGTTGGTTCAATTGAATGCAGCACAATACCCGAGAGTCCGATATTTAAACTCCTCGGCCTAACATTCACGCAATAACATGAATTAAAACAAATACATACAAGATACGGCCACGGTTGCTGCAAGGATAGTAGGCTCCCTTTACCGTGCTAGAACACTTCTCACACCTGCCAGTATCATCCGCCCATGCAGGGAGTATTGTTGCATCTCCAAGCTAGTGCACCATCAAAAGAGTCTCCCTCAAAGATAGGGTAAAAAAGAGCGACATGGCATGCCTTCCGTTCAGTCTAGAGAGACTATGGACACCCCTGTAAGGGGCTGGCTGCGCGTGTAATTGTGCAGCAAGAGTTGCGCAAGTCTTACAACACTTCAAGCAATTCAAGACGACTGGAAACAATGCCGGGATATGCCGATTTAGTACGGAGCAGTCTCGACGTCGCTTAACGTCGATGATCTAACGGGAACCGGTGAGTCAAGGTGATTGTACCAAAAAGAGTATGCAATCTAATAAGAAACCGAATATTAAAAAGATCCTACCTTTTGCCCCATTGCTGCAATATTGCGTACATGTGCTTGTTTTAATAGTACTTCAAGTTCCGACAAACATGCTGCTTTGGTGACCTTGACTTAAATACGTCCGACAAACCCGACAAAAAGTGTATCCCCTCTATTCACTGTGAAGGTCCCAAGATACCGGGGTGCTTTCTACTCTAATAGCTTATTTTCTGGGACTGCTAGCCTTTTGCAACCGACCCTTTGTCTCCCCGACTGTGACGACATGCATACATGTAAATGTAAACATACATTTCGCTGCTAAAATACTCACTTAGGATGACTCTATCAATCTGACAACAATCAACAGTAGTCCCTTACGTCTCAATGCCAATGCGCGTTATTTTGGGTGAATTTAAGTAAAATGTTTTCGTTGAAATTCAAATTTAAATTCCATGATAAATGCCAGTATACTGAACTCATACACCCTTAATAGGGTTAAGATGAAAATTCATATACACTAAATGTATAAAAGCAAGGAAATTCCCAAATGTTTACACTTTTATTGTCATTAAGGGTATGACTACATATCAACCAAACCATTTCATCATCACATCACTACAGTATAAATCTCTATGCATGAGTGGATAAAGTGGGTGAGGTGCGCTGAAGAAAACATTCCTACCAGTAAAATACATAGCCCTGTTGTGCTCGCATACCCTTAATGCCAATGAAAGTGTAAACATTTTGGAATTTCCTTGCTTTTGTATATTTAGTGTATATGAATTTTCATCTTAACCCTATTAAGGGTATGTGAATTCAGTATACTAGCATTTATCATGGAATGTCACTACTTTTGTAAAGGATATGCCTCAATACAATGGTCATTTTTCAGGATTTTGGAATTTTCTTGGAAAACTAAGGTATATGGTAAACTGAAATTAAAATGCCATCAACTATACCCTAGAACCTCTATCTCTGCCAAAAATCAGCTTAATCCATCAAATGGTAGATGAGATACAGGGTGGCACATACGTACGTACGTACAGATAACATGATTTCATGATTTAATTTTCTGGATTTCTGGATTGCTGAAATTCTACACACTTATAGAACCTATCAAATAAAAATTTTGTGTAAAGTTTTAACTGATTTGGTTTATGGGCTTTTGAATTATGATTGATCAAAGAAATGAGATTTCCAGCATAGGCCTGTTTTGAAGGCTATTAAGAGATTTAGCGCTCTCGCCCCTCCCTTGATTATTAAAAAGTTATTTCCATAATTCATAAAATTGCTATTTTGCTTTAAATGTGCGGGTAGTGTTTTCTACAAAACTTTTAATGGCATCCTCTCGAAAATACGTTTTACTCCCCCCCTCCCCCCGTCATAAGATTAATGTGATTCATCATGTTAAATGTGGTTGCACTGTTGACTACGTCGGTAGGACGACGTTGACATTGGATACTAAAACGTTCTAATAAACGCATACGGGTGTTCAATCACGCTCACTTACTATAAAATCTAAAGATCTTGGAGACGATTCATGTTCACTGTTTGTAAACGGAGAGAGTGTCTCTTAGGATTGTACCCCTCATTTTACATATAACATATTGCTGTTTTATTGTAAATATATACAGTTTTTGTGTTTCCTCTCTCTCTCTTTATTATCCATATTTTAATTATCTCAATATAGCTATTGTTAAGTGAAGGTGAAACTTGAAATCATGAACTAAATAGAAATACCACTTATTTAATTGATGATTGCGATATATTTGTTTATATTTATATATATATATATATATATATATATATATATATATAATATAAATATATATATATATATAAATATATATATATATATATGTATATAATATATATATATTTATATATATATATATATATATATATATATATCATAACCATCACTATCAGGTGTTTTGATCATTTTTAGAAGAGGAACTTCTCTCTTGTTTCCATCCACCTTATTGCTGAATGTCATACAGGTGTGTTTGCCATAGTCGTCACGCTAGGCACTGCGGGTCGCAACACTATTTGCTCATTGCAATGTTTTCCACATAAAGAGCCTGGTTTCCCTAAATCACCACTCATCAACTACTGACTATATATATATATATATATATATATATATATATATATATATATATATATATATATATATATATATATATCAAATATTTGTTGTTGTTTATTATCTATGTACGTATACGTTTCGTCCCTTTTCAATCAGGACTCATCAGCATAGATATATGACTATTCACTACTGGTCGTACGATTCGAAACCCTGGATTACAAGTATTTTTCAACTTACATCCAACATCGTTAACCGCGCGCCCAGTATCCGAATAGCCGATAAACAATGATAATTTAACACATATAAAAGCGGCTTGATGTCGAAGCACTCTACTTCTATTAAAGAAGGAGTGATGCATATAAAGCAAGTGACGTCATGCTGTGTTTGTACTACCATTAAGAGGGCTCTACTTGTTTTACGAGGAGCGACAAATATAAAATATTTGTTGTTGTTTATTATCTATGTACGTATACGTTCTGTCCCTTTTCAATCAGGACTCATCAGCATAGAGATATGACTTTTCACTACTGGTCGTACGATTCGAAACCCTGGATTACAAGTATTTTTCAACTTACATCCAACATCGTTAACCGCGCGCCCAGTATCCGAATAGCCGATAAACAATGATAATTTAACACATATAAAAATGGAAAATTAAAAAAAGAGGACCAAAAATATAACATGTAGATTCATCAACGTGACGTCTTTATTTCAAGATTTCCTACCTGACTAAAATAGTAATCGTTTTTTTTTTCATTTTGTGTATGAACACACATGCACCACAATATATTAACATGACAATTTAAAGGCTTCAAAATCAGTTATTTCCTACTGGCACAAAGAAATATTATAACTATCATATTGTGCTGTATCGTTCTTAACTCCATATTTAAAAAAAAATCTCAACGTGATAACCATGTTCGGATCGAGGGTCGTGTTCCCCCGATTATAAACGTGTTCAGTAAATCAAGCAATTGTTGCATGCAAATGACAGAGTAATAATTAATAAACAAAATGAAATAGTTCAAATAAGGTTTATTGCACGTGTGTGTACGTGGAATGGTGAAGTGTGTGATGTATGCATGTGTGTCGATGGAAAAACAGTTCTTGAAAAGGTATAAGAAATGAGTCCGGCGTAGGAAAAGTCTTTGAAAGCCGTAACACAAAGAAAACGAGTTGAGAACTCTTACCGTTGTTTGCCCACGTGTGTTGGTAGTCGTTATGCCGATTGAGAAGAAAAGCCTGAGACGAAACGCTAGTGTATTAGCGTCGTTCTGTCGACCAGAGAAGAGTGAAACGGAACGCTAGTGTCAGCGTCTGTCTGCCGAGGCAGGTCGGTGAGGAAGAGAGAGAATTTCCGTTATGCACAGGGTTTTATAGTCCGAAGGGCAGATAACTCTGGTGTCGCTTTACAGTGCCACCTGTCGGTGAAAAAGCGACACCTACCGGCAAACCGGTGTAGTTATGTTTTGAAAGGAGGAGGTAACTGCTACAAGGACTCCCCCCCAGATTGAAAAATATTGAAGATATTTATTAAATATGTACAGTTGTAGATGAGAAGCATTCTTTGTGGGTATGTCTGTTTCGCTGTTGAAGATTAGAAAAAGTAGTGTGCACGCTACTTATTTCCGTTTTTCTTTGTTTGGGGTTTTCCCGTGGCCAGGAAAAAATCGCGGCCTCTTTTCTTTTGTTTGTTTGTATATTTCTACCACGTGGGTAGAAAAAAAAGGAAAAAGATGGGTGCGTAATTCGTTTCACCACGAAAGAAAAAACGAGAAATGATATTTTTTTTTTGTTCTAGTACGAAATTAATTACTCTGCCCCCATAAAACAAAGCTTGCACGTCGGGTCACCAATGTTCGGATCGAGGGTCGTGTTCCCCCGATTATAAACGTGTTCAGTAAATCAAGCAATTGTTGCATGCAAAAGACAGAGTAATAATTAATAAACAAAATGAAATAGTTCAAATAAGGTTTATTGAACGTGTGTGTACGTGGAATGGTGAAGTGTGTGATGCATGCATGTGTGTCGATGGAAAAACAGTTCTTGAAAAGGTATAAGAAATGAGTCCGGCGTAGGAAAAGTCTTTGAAAGCCGTAACACAAAGAAAACGAGTTGAGAACTCTTACCGTTGTTTGCCCACGTGTGTTGGTAGTCGTTATGCCGATTGAGAAGAAAAGCCTGAGACGAAACGCTAGTGTATTAGCGTCGTTCTGTCGACCAGAGAAGAGTGAAACGGAACGCTAGTGTCAGCGTCTGTCTGCCGAGGCAGGTCGGTGAGGAAGAGAGAGAATTTCCGTTATGCACCGGGTTTTATAGTCCGAAGGGCAGATAACTCTGGTGTCGCTTTACAGTGCCACCTGTCGGTGAAAAAGCGACACCTACCGGCAAACCGGTGTAGTTATGTTTTGAAAGGAGGAGGTAACTGCTACAACCACAAACAAAACTTCAACATGACAAATTAACGTGGAAAATGTTTATTATGCAATCAGGAAACATTATGCTGCATCGGTACTCTTCATTAATCAAACCACTAACTCTAAGTCCGCGTTAGCGTATTATCGCCCCGGCATTAGAGTTAGGATTATGAAATAACTTGGTAAAAGTAGAGTTTGCTGCCGCGAACCCAGTGTGGATTCATTAATGCCTACATTTACTCAAGCACTAAACCGAAGTATGTGGTTACATAACCAGTTTACCGACAATTAGTTATGTTCTTAATTCGTGATTAATTATTATGATAATAGCTTATCATGTAATATTAAAAGATAAACATTTTACGAATAAAATAGAAAAAATAAACCAAATATTTTAATGAATATAATTATTTAAAAAAATATGTATCTATCGAGATATTTTTAAACTAAAATTAAATAAAAATAGCAAGAAGAAAAATCCGAGAAAATCGTTAGAACCGAACATTTTAAAAATATGAAACATGATTTTGTATTTATAGCTTAGTTGTTACTTATAGACATTTTCCGACAAATAAACACACATTTAATTTCAGTTTCTCTCGAGGCAATCACATATTGATCTTACCCAGTCAATGTGTAGCTGAGTAGGCACCCTTTTCAACAATGCACGTTGTTTTATATTTGGTTCAGAACTTAATTATATATTGGTCTTAGAAAGTTTAAAAAGTGACGATAATGTTAACTTAAGAATATATATATATATATATATATATATATATATATATATATATACCCTGCCGACTTAAAATGATACGTTGATGTGTGTTATGCATCATCGATAATTACAAGAGACACGTGGAAGATATAACTGTGTGTGAACTTACTTAATGATTCCAGATGATGAAAACGCATCACATATTTAATCTCATGATATTACATTTTCAAATTAAACGAAATGACATAATGTCTGCTGAAATAATTATCCTTGCTTTTTTATGTTTAATTTTCGTAAGCGTTGCCCTGCAGTGCCTTTTAAAATTATTTTCCTATTAACAGTGATAACACCGTAAACTTACTTTTATAAATCTAATTTTCATGACAGAATTCGACTTTTCTCATCTTCACATCCTCTCTTCACACACACAAACATACACACACACACACATATATATATATATATAAATATATATATATATATATAAATACATATATATATATATATATATATATATATATATATATATATATACTCTGTTCTTATGACCCTGTCTCCCCTATATACGCTTAAACTTAAATTTGAGTTTATTAAAGTAGATAGTTAATTTAGGGGTAATTTATGTATTCTGTATATCATTAATATGATATAACCATAGCTTCACTTAAAATCATAGAAAAGTTATTGGTACTTACATGACAACAATAGATCCGATAGAATATGAACATCGCCATCGTCGTGTACATAACCTTGGACGAAATCCATTTAGCTAATTCCGTTCCCATTTTTTCATTTTCTTCTCCTATCAATGCTGGTGTTCATCAGGGCTCTATTCTAGGCCTAACACTGTTTCCTGTCTATATAAATGATCTTATTGAGAATATTGTCTGGTTTTACTTCTCGGCCATCTCTCAATGATCAGTCGAAATATGCAGCTGTTCCAGAATTTTCCCTGACTTCAGTTGTGGATGATTGTACAAAATGGCGTATGTCATTTAATCCAGTTAAGCTTGTGTATTTCAATTATAGGCGTGCCCCTTTTTTCCTGAGATGTTCATGGATGGCGCTGATCTTGAGGAGTACTCAACTATGAAGCTTCTTGGTATTTAATTCTCATCAGACCAAACTTGAAGTTAAAACACTAGAACCATTGTTGTTTCTGTCTCTTGTTAAGTCGGTTCTCTGAATCGGCCCAAACATTTTATCAGATCTGAGTCTATTCTCTATCTCTACAAATGTACAATCAGATCATGTATTGAGTACAATTGTCATGTTTGGGCTGGTGAACCTCTGTCTACTTTCAGGGTTATTTAAAAGGTGCGGAAACGTATCTGTAATTTGATTGTACCTACCCTTTTCGGTTTTCTGCATCCTCTCTCTCACAGGCGTGATGTTGCTAGCCCTAGATTTTTTATAAATACTCTCATGGCATGTGTTTTTCAGAATTATGTGATATAATTCTCGCTACTTTTCCTCCAGCTAGTTTGACTCGTTGATCTAGTAGTCTCCGTCAATTCGCTGTTTTGATACTTCATTATAATACAACATCCTATTCTAGAAGATTCTTTCCAAGGCTTGGGGAACTCGCTTCCTGCTGACTGTTTTCCGCCTTCTTCAAACTTTTGTTTGCAAAACTATGCCCAATAGACATCTCCTGTGTTAGCAATAACCATATTTCTTTATGTTTGCTTCTTACATCAAGTCTTTTCATGTCTTACATGGCGCGATTTCCTTGAAAAAATATTGATCTATCTGTGTATATCTTAATCGGCTCCATTGGATTTACGTTCGTTCATTTTCTCTTCTGCCAGACATTTAAAATGAAACGTAAAGGGTTCATATTTTATGTTTGCTATTTATTTAAAGTAAATCAATGTGTGTGTAAGGAACGCAAATTAATTCGTTCGTAAAATCAATTCAGTACGATGTATGAGTATAAATAGTACTCTCTCGGCAACTCCAACACGTGATCGTCATACTCACACGTGTCCAATTCATGGGTTTAATAACATCAGTACTTTGACAACAAGCTACAACCAGATGTATGCATATGACTTTATAAATTTTAAACAATACATGAATATATATTTGAAGATATAAAACAACTTAAAAGATAGACTTCAAGCAGAACGGTGAGATTTAATATATAAACACCTGGTAAATTGTTAATATCCCGTGGAAACAAACGATTAAACATGAAATGACCATATGATATATATATATATATATATATATATATATATATATATATATATATATATATATATATATATATATATATATATATGCGTGTGTGTGTATATATGTGTATATATATATACATTTATATACATACATATATACATATATATGTGTATATATATGTGTGCGTATATATATAAATATATATATATATATATATTTAAAGTTCACTATGTTTACTATATTAATATATTGTTTCAAGTAAAATATCAATAACATTTAGTTGATAATTACAATTATTTCCTGCGTAAATTCATATTTAAATCTATACCCACACCATGCAAAACCATTTAGTTGTGTAGTGAATGGATATTTAGTATGATGAACGTGGCAATTTTGTTACATTTAAATCCATAAAACAAATACAATATACTAAGATAGTACAACTTACAGAATATTTTCTTCAATAAGGCCTGCAATGCCGCTATTATATTATCTTAGTATTAACTATAACTGTCGATTAAACAGTTTTATTATCGAAAGCAATTACAAGTTATTAATATAAATATACTTCCATGATGAGTTCGATTTTTGCTCAACGTCGGAGGTGTGCTATACTTGCCTGTTATTTGATGTTAAAACACAGCACCTAGCTGTATACAATTAATTACTGTTAATTATTCTTAGTGTTAACTGCTTTAATAAGGGTAAAAACAATTTTAATATAAGCCATTGTTTTGGTGTATTTAATAAGAAAATATGATATTTAATTAGGTTATCTATGTTAATAATAACTCTTTAGTGGTTTATGTAATGCAATTAAATAATACATAACAATCTTCTTTATTTAATATAAACCATTTTTTGTTAATTATTTATTGCGAAAATGCAAATATTATTATCATTTTGTACTAAAGTACGATCTCCTCAAATATTATTAATTGAATATTAGTCATATTTCCGGAATATGTAATGGCGAACATTCATAACTATGGTTAATAATTCATTTAAAGCGAACATCTATATTAACTACGGTAATAAGAATGCTTCTCAGACGGACAACCGAATAAGTAATCAACTACTTATTAGAAACAAGTTATCTTGGAAACGTCTTAAAATAGTATAAGCATTGCCGTTTTGTTTTGTATTTTAAGATATCGTCTTGTGTTGTCTCCATAAGAAAATCGCCAATTTAGTCTTAATGTTCCACTGATTACGAGACAACTGTCAGTCTGATAATCTATGTCTGTCAGGCGAGTCCACAAATATTTCTTTTTGTATCTAATCTTTATGAAGATCACACTAACGTCTGACAGTCTTGACACATCTATAATCTTCTTTGAAAAACTTCGTTATTTGGGTAGAAAATCTTATTGCCGTCACCATGGATGATGTATTTATAGGTCGATACCTAATATCTTTCAGTCGTTTTTTATGGAAATCATTAGTAGAGCTTCTCACGTGGCAGGTGCTGATGAGTGACAACGGATCTTAGTGATGATTTGCCTCACACATATACTTGACAGCCTGACAATCAAATCCCTTTTTTTTAATAAATGTGTACAAATAAAAACGGATACATTCATGTTCCATTTTTATTTACTGACGTGTATGGTTTTTATAAAATCTGAATAACAATGTCTACTTTATCAGCGATAGCAATTTAAATAACATATCTATCAAACTAATTTCCTTTTCTTTATATTGTAGTTATGCGAAATAAGATACTTTCCTTCATTATTAACGACTTAAGAATGTTGAACTAATCCAATCGCATATTCATTTAATAACATCACTTAAGAATACTACCTCATTGTGAGTCATACAAATTCAATTAGCTAGAGAAATGTGTATAATAACTCTACATACAGTTCGTTCTTATTTTTTTCAATCACTTGTCTGGGTTTTGTGATGTCTAAAGAACGGTACATTCAATGGTAAATATCTACAAGCAATTATACAGACAAAACACAGCTTATGAGAGTAATAGGCCCCTGACTATGCACTAAGATCCATCCCCTATCCTATCGCTGTGATGTCGCACCTTAGTGCTTGTTTTATAAGTACTTCAATGGTATGTGCTACGCTGAACTTGCTGTTCTGGTGCAGCTCTCGACGTAAATACACCCGATCAACCCGACAATTAGCTATATCCCATCCATTCACAGTAAAGATGCCGTAGAGCCTTCTACTCGAATATCTGCTTTACTCGTGCTCCGGCTTTTGGAAACTTTTCCTTGCACTCTGTTTCCACGACTGTACCGACAAACAGAAATATAAACCTAATGTGAACAAGCATCTCGCTACACAGCTCCCAATTTAGGCTGACCCCTAAACTTTTACCATAATCCTCAGTAGCTCCCTTCATTTACAGTGGCAACTTGCCTTGTTTGGAGTGAACTAAGTTAATAAAATTAAAAGAATTCTCATTCGTTTCATTGTACCGATGCGAAGTAAACTAAGCGAATTGTTTCAGTATTTCATGCATTGGCTTCACGAAACTCAACATATTGAGGACGGTATCACAATGACTTAAATGTCGACTGCATCACTAATATGTCTTTAAATAATCTATTTATATGAATAGTTGTTTTTCTGTTTAATGTTATTAAACTAGCATATGTTTATTCCAATCTTACTGTATATTTATATGCTTATATATATATATATATATATATATATATATATATATATATATATATATATTATTTAAAACATATATCTTCCTGATACAGTCACTGTTTCTTTACGTACGGTTCAGAATTAACCTAAACTCTATACAGGAGTTGAGTGTCCCCGCTTCAGTTTTCTTATCTTATCCGTAGGGGCGTCTACACATTTTATTTATATAGTAAGTATCCGCGGGCGCGCGTGGGTTTCGCAGCCTCTCGGCGTAGTTCTACTTTGGGCGAGATTCGAAACTGAGATCACAACTACTGTAATGCAGCGCCTTTATCAATTAGGCAACGGAATCTCGCCAATTCTAGATACGAGCAATGTGTGTAAGACAGAATATACACATCTATAAGAAAAGGATGTTTCCCTATATTAATCATAAGCTATATTACTCGTTACCTCACCAGCATTTATACTGTTTTCTTATCATCTGTAAATTGCATTAATTATAATTCTAAATTGTCATTGGGCAATATACTATATGCAGTCAGTGTGTTCTGAACATTTGGTCGTGTGTAATATTGTCTTAAAGGCGACGATAGAACCGGGGTACATGAACTTTTGACGTCCGATCAATCGAATGAGAAGAAACACATGTACGGATTATAATTGTTTTCTTTTTTTTCACGCGTGCGCACAAATACTGATCACGTCATTTTCAAATCAGTTGGTTATTTTGTTCGTGTATTCTGCTTCTTGTAGGACTGCGCATTGCATTAAAAAGCAGTTTTACTTTTCGTTTGAAACAGGCCTCGTTCTTACACATAGTCGCCAACTATGCAAACTCGCCCCAGTGCATTGATTACGTAACATTCGTAGCCCACCCAAGATTCCAAAGGTAACCGCGACTTGTGCAGCCATCGTAACAAAGCCGAGTTGTTTGCCCAAAAGCAATAGATCAACAGAGCGAGTTTAAATTCAAGCTGGCATTAACTTTCGTTAAAGCTATATAATATATATGATATAGCATTGCAAATGAGTAACTGCATTTGGCTGGCAGGTAAGTCAAGAGATTATATTAATCGGATAGTATCGCATAACGCTAAAAATGCTCGTACTTAAACAAGTCATATTTATTAGATTATGAGGGAATTTCCACCTAAATTCCCGCAAAGCATCCCAGATCTTCAACTACGTACACATTCAACCGAATAATTATATTTTATAAAAATATATTTAACTATTTACTCAACTTGTAAGTAAACGGGTCCATTATAATGGGACGCTCATTAAACCTTCAATGTCTACCAACGATCAAACAAAACAACATTTCAAAACAATCAAAAACATTGCTATAAAAAAGTATGTTAGAACGAGATTGACCAACGGAATATATGCGCTTAAAAAAACCATTAATTCTGTTGAGTAAATGTCACATTATATCTCAACTACCATGCTGTGTAACGGGCACTTTAGGGTTCAGCCGGCTTACTCAGAAAATGGAAGTTTTTAGTGAATATCATAAGCGATCCTCAGTTGCGTGTATCTAACTCAGGCGAAATAATTTTAATTAGGTTAGTGTTTTGCAGTTTTTTTTATAGGAGGTATTGCTGTCTTTCCAGATGAGGCGCTGTGTATACTTCTATAGTCACTCACATAGCACTGCCCATCTCAACGTTTCTTAACTTAATGAAACTCCGTATGTTTACGTCAATATGCTGCGCATTATGTCCCATTAGTGTTCGTAAAGAATCTTATTTGATTAAATTATTGAACTCTATATTATTTGGTAAATTTTACATGTTACTTAAGTCTTATAAAATTAAAACTATGTAACCAGTTTGGTAGATACATGCTCCTTTGGGGGACCCATTCATTAGTTCATGATATTGCCCTCCCGAATACTAATAATCAATCCAAACTATATACAAAATAGAAGACTTATACTAAAACAGTTCACATGACAATATTTTCGCGAATATTAACGTAGTATCATTGAGGGCCATTTATGAAATATTGACTATCTGCTCATATCAAAATGAGTATACTCTTTTGTGATGTAATTATGGTTTTCATTAAATTCTGCAACGTAATTACATTCTTAATTAATGTAACACACTTGATCTTTCAGATATGAGTATATATATATATATATATATATATATATATATGCATTTACTTATTAAATTGAGAAAAATGTTGAAATGACGTGTTGTCTAATCGGTGAGAATGTGTTAATTCGCTAAATAATTTCGAGTCATTAGAGGAATGTAAAGTCAATTATTCCCTGTTTTGTGGAAAACTAACCTTCTTTATTTGAATTATCAAGATTAGTTTATGAGAACAATTCTTGTTTTGATTTGCCGATAACGTTTAGGTGGATGCTATTTCACTATTGTTAAAATGAAATTCTAAAATAACTTATAGTTTCTGTTATACTATCAATGTTTTCACTTTTTATTTGAACTGTACATTCGTTCTTGTGTACCACCAACGTCACGTGGTTCATTATGAAATAAGAACACAGTTCAACACACCTTCGGGGAAACAGCCACGAAAGGTGTATTTACATCTGTTCCTTGGAAGGCTAGATAAACGGTGATTGCTAACAGAGAAACATTTCCAACCGTTAGAAAATCTTTATGAGGAAATGCTTCGATTTAACGCGATTTGGAAAGATCTCTAACGAGAGCTGATAATATTTTTTCATTTTTAATACTTTTAATAATTCTATAATTATTCCTAAAATATTCGATAATAAAGAGAATTTACTTTATACTGTAAAATACTCATATTTGACCAGGAAAAGCGGTATTATAATTATGTTACTTCAGCAAATAATTATTTTAGAACCAAAAAAATTTCGAAAAAATCATATTATCTTTTATTATAATTATATGTACTACACTGGTTTCATAAAAGTTAATTATCCAGTTTTCATGGAAAACAAAGTAGAAATGTGGAAATAGGTGTATAATACAAAAATCCATGTTCAGACGGTTTAGAAACTCGACCAAGTTTGTGTTTTAGGCTTGTTATAACAGAGTATTTGGGGACGTCATCTGGTAGGCTCATGTCGTTTGTAAATAATATAGGTAAGCACACCTGAATTGAAATACATGAAGTTTCAGGATATTTTAGTTTAATAGCAAATACCATAGTCTGGAGCGTTTCCTATTAAATTAAAATGGCTGACAGTGTAATTGAATAGGTAGTAATTAAAAATATGGTCAATACTATGTAAGGTAAATAACTATGTATGGGATATATGTTTGTCAAGAAAATGAACATGCAGTCTCTATAGATTCAGTAAGTACTGATTAATATTCATATATATATATATATATATATATATATATATATGTGTGTGTGTGTATTTTAATAAAAAACATATCTATATTTGAAGACATAAGAAACGTTTATACATGTTTTAGAGACGCAGTATCCTATATTTACTTCTGAGTGTATAACGAGTTAAAACTATTACAGCGATATGTTAATTCAATTTGTGAATAAATTGTCTGCTTTAATGTAGGTAAAATGTATTACTATAGTGTTAGTGCCAGCACACCTTCTCTATATCTACACGTAATGACTCATAAGGAGAAAAATTGCAATTTATTATGAACTGAATTAAATATATTAATTGTAAATATTAGTTACACAAAATGTTTTGAACTCGTTTCTTTGAATACTGAAAACGTAGGTTCATTAGTCAATATTATAGACTATTGTATTTAGTAGGTATCTACGGGTGGTAGTGTGTCAGGATTGAGTGGTGTATGGGAAATACATAAATAAGAATTTAGGACTAAATCTTTTTGCCTCGACTTCTAATTTTATACTGCAAGTCTGCGTCAGATAAATGTAAACCTAACCTTTTATATAGCGTGTAATATGAGCATTCTTACAAATAATGACACTATATCACCTAATAAGGCAAATGAAAATAACGGGCACGACGCTGGCACAAATAAAAATGATGTTACTTCAATAAGCTAAACATCACAAACAATCAAGCCAAGAATTCCAGCACATGTAAATTCTTTAAACGATGAAAACCTAGCGAGCATTACATCTCTATCAAAGCATATTTAGGCCATTATGAGAACAAACGTTCCCGTATAGTATGGATTGGTTTATTATTAGGTAACAAACGGTTATTACTTTCATGCAAACAAATACTAGCACATGGTAAAACAAAATTAGCCTCGTATGGGTGGTCACTCTTTCAAGGCACAAGTTCAAATCCTATGAGTTGTTTATAAATTTCTCTCTATATATTTTAGTGACCAAATAAATCGTTTGTTCACTAATGTTATACGCGCTAAAAATGCCATCAACAATAACATACATGAAATAACATTGTGTCGGAAATAAATTCCCAATATTAAAAATATATAAAAAACGTTTATCGTATTTCGTCGTCTGATGCAGCAATGATGCATTCCGACATTGCTAGTAAACACGGTGAATAAATATTGGCGGCAGAGGTTCTGAGATAAGGTATTTGTACAATTCCTGTTTTCTCTAGATGCGTGTATTGGTAGCCAATATATTAAAAACGACATCCATATGAGATGACTCTTATTGTGTGGAACAGCTTCTAACTATATACTAGCCTCAGTTTTAAATTTGTGGTATTCTTTATTCATATCCATCCCCGCGGAATAAATAAACTATTCGTTTTATAATGTTACCCGCGCAAAATACAGCATTACAAAAGCTACTTAATACGTTAGATAACATACTCTCTGTAATAAATATCCAATTTTAAAAACATACAAATGTTTATCGCATTTCGCTGCGTGATTAAGCAATGAGACATGTTCACATTGCTAGGAAAACGTAAACACACATTATCCCCAAAACGTGAAAAATTAGTTATTTTCAAAATTTCAGCTTTCTTTTAACGTATAGTCACGTTGTTTAACCCTATAATAATGTAAGGGGTTTATATTCCAAGAAACAGTTTCGAAACCTATGCGAGCTTCAATATTTACTTTGTGGTTTTCTTCGTTTATATCTATTCCCGCGGACATAATATGTCGTTAGTTTACTCATATTCCCTTCAACCAATAAATATTCATTAACATAGAAACTGTTTAGGTATATGGGATACATTCAGCTTTATTACTTTTTTCACTTAAATCTTTATTTCATGAATAAGAGTATTAATACACTTAGATCAGCTATGTTCTGTGCTATTGGATGTGCTTCCATATTCACAACTAATGCGTAGTGCGTCTGTGCGTCTACTTATATGCAGGAAATGCCTGTCAAAATATATATCAGCTAAAGTGATATGAAATCCGAGATGAAGACGATATACCCGCATTCTGTTTTTCAATGATACGGTTGAAAGAAAACTGTTACTTGCAATGAAAGCTCTTGAAACAAATAGATGGAGTCAAGGCCATGCAAAAGTCACCTTATTGCAGAGAATTCCTCCTGACATCAAGAATTAGGGAGTATCTCAAGTATTTCCGTGTGTTTCCTTTACATTACTTTAATATCATATGTTGGTCTAGATCTGGTATCGTTTTGACGAATCTAATCTTTCTCTATCCGATGTTTCGAATGCATTTGAGTTATTCCAAAGTGTGTTGTTTAAGTTACCATACAAGAGAAACATTAACTGAGGACATTCACTACAGCGAATTATATAATTTATATTTATATATATATATATATATATATATTTATATATATATATATATATATATATATATATAGCAAGCAAACGCTTGATGATCGGTAATTCGGGAAGACTCCTGTTAATTAGTTAGATAATGAATGTTATTATCACTTATAAAGCTATATCCTATAAAATATATAACCTACTGTTATTTCAATATATGCTGTATTAAATTGTGTTTGTTTTAGATTTGTGTTTTCGTGTGGATGAATAAACACGGTTCATTTATCGTGCGAATAGCGAGTTTAAAACGCCAAATGCCTATGCACATTAGAATAAACTTTCCTTGCAAATACACTTTTCATACGTATTGTATCGACGTCGTAAGATTAACTAAGTTATATATTTCTTTGGCAACAATACATATTATTAATTCACTATTAGCTTGTAGTGTTTTGTAATTCAATGATTGCTTTCATTTCATTGTGATACATACTTCTATTTCCTAATAGTGTATATCATGGAAAAGGCTTATCATTCTGTGTGGAAATAATCTTTCCAGTCTTTTCCTGTCAATTTATATCCAAGTAGCGAACCACTTCTATATTTGTATTAAAAAACAAAGGCCCCTCACCTAACACATACTACACATAAAATGTCACACTCTTGCTAAATCAAGAACGTAATTTATAAAAACTTCAATACTATGTAAATGTGCTTATTAAGCAACCTAAAATGTTAAACAAAATATTCGGTGAACATCCGCCGAATATGTTATATTGGAGATGTTTTTTAGTTTTATTTTCATAATTTTAGAAGTGTTAATCTGTTTACCTATCGGTGCATTTATTAATTATGACATGAAATTAAAGTATTACATTCACTAGAAAAATATGCGATCGGAGGGTGTGTTTGTATATGTTCTATTATTTATATAACAATTGAAAAAGAATCAAACACTAGCAGGGTTACCCGGCGTTGTGCGGGGCTCTTCCCCCGGCGTTGTCCGGTTGCCCCCTCTCTGAAGGCAAAAGCTTGTTTCCCCGTCCACCCACCTATCTTCGCCCCACCATCTCTATCACCCTCTCCACCTTGCCTTGGGCAAAAGTAAGTGCTGTCTTCCCGGTTGTCCCTCTCATCCAACAATCCGAACCCGACGGTTTACCCCTCTGCAGGCAAAAGTTTGTTTCGTTCGGTCGCTACATCTTCCCACGCCTCACTCTCTCCGCGTTTGCCGGGGCATCCGGCCTTCCCGGGGATCCCTCCCTCGTAGTCAAACGTGATTATATTTCTCATTTCCCGGGCAAAAATTGTGTCATTTCCCAACCCTAACCTGACGACTATAACCCCTCCCCCTCGGCAGGCAAATTTTGGCTTCCTCGGTTGCCCCCTTTCCATCACCCCCTCTCTACTCTCTCTCTCCGTAACCCCCAGCAGAAGTAAGTACTAACTCTGTCTTCCCGGTCTGCCCCTTCGTACCCCTTTCGATGTATATTTAGGTCACGGTTATAAAAAAAAAAAATCTGGGAGTCGCTAGGGATAAACCAGCTACCATGAGGACGTGGTTATTCGATGTTACCCAAGTGGCAAAACGGGCAGTGAATAAAAGCTGATAAAAAATTTACTTAGTTAAGGGGTATGAAAAAGGGGCTCAGCGCGCATGCGTACAATGTGAATATGTAGGGGAAACGGGTGAAATTCGGTAAATTCCTACCCCCGAAAAGTTCCTTGTCTGTTTGACACGGAGAAATGAATGTATTCTTCGAAGTAGTCGATATAAGGGATCCGGAATATGAAGAATTCACAAAGTCGCAACTTTATCGATTTTGTCGAATATTCCAGAACATACATACATACGAACAGACTTTTGCCCTTTATATAATAGAACATAATACTGCAGTTTCATGGCACATTTATGATAATTATATATCTCTATCGCGACCAAATAAAAGAATAAGTGAGTATCCCCCAGACATTTATTCCAATGCAAAATGAAATTGCACCATAACGCATCTCGGTTCATCGGAAATAAGTGGGTCATTTGGATGTAACTCATCTGTTGTTTCTATTAGCTTTTCTTTTAATTTTCTGAAGTTTATGTTTTATTATTGTATGTATATACGTGTATATGATTGTCAAAACGTTTATAATAGGGAATATTTATATTAGATTTCCAAAAAAGTAAACGCTATTAAACTAAACGTTTACAGAAGTAGATATTGTTTATTGGGAGTCTATCTTATGTACATGAAATAAATGCATTGTCTTTTACATCGTAATTATCTGGGTTCTCATGTTGGTCCGTTTCAGCATGTAGTTTGTGATTTTTGCAGATTACACGACTCTGCTCACCCTGGCCTTTTTTATAACGGAAACCTGCTTGTCGTCGGACAGCGATTAGCTGTGGTCGGTCGCCCAGCATTAACAATGTCTCAAAACGATAGAACGGTTAGAACGTAGTCATCGATCAGTGTAGGTGCAGAATGGTCGATACAGTTCGTAAGAAATAACGTTATTCCATGACCCTCTGTAAAGTTTGCACGGGAAATGTCATTTAAATTATCTAATACATTGCCAGAAATGTTGGACGTAGCGATTCGGGTACAGAATCAGAGTTCTATGATGCCTTCCGGGAGCTGTTGACTTGACTGCTAGTAACACTTTTTGTTAAGATACCAATATACGTGGCTTATACGAAAATCGCCCTAAATGAAGTCGGTTGTTAATGATACGGTTTTTTTGTTAATTCTTTGTCGTTTTCCTATTTCTTCCAAGCAAACTCTTTTTAAATTACATTACTTGCAAGTACATTGGTGTAGGTTCGTTAAAACTACTCTTTTGTCCTATCGACTATTTTTTAATTTGAAATATTTTACTCGATTCGTTTTGTCAAGGTAGGGGATACAACTACATTAAAATCAGGTTTGTCAACCGTCGATTGTATCAGTTTATTTCGATTTTCTATCATCAGTTCATGTTAGAACAACAAATTAGAAATGTTAGATTTTCATGATGTAGACATTACTTGATTGTAGAAGTAAAATAGCGATAAACTGTAGCTACATGATGACATTTACGTTGAGATAACGAGGAAAATCATTATAAATCGTTAATACAAAATAAAAAAGGCAAATAAAAAACTATACCGCTAATAATAAATATCTAAACTCTCATTTATAACAAGAAATATCGATCGATGAATGAACGAAATCGTGTGACCGCGGTAATTAATTCAACACCTCGAGCTCATAGTTATGCTACTTATTGTTAGGGTTATCCATTTGGTAATTGAGCATGCCAAAATGCCCCATAAAAAGGTAAGAACATATAATGGTTTATAGTAAACCAGTAAAAATAAAATAGTTAGGGGATGGGTAATAATATCAAACACTCTAGTTGATGGGAAGTCAGAGTAGGCCTAGTTCGAATATAAACATGCTTTTAGAATATAAATGCTTGTAATGAGCCTGATAGTTTCCTCTCGAGAATCAAGGACACACCTCACTCTTAAGAACTGTTGAAGAAAATACTGAAACAAAAATATATTCGCAATATATACTGTTATAATGTAAGTATGAGTATATGAAATAGTAATGCATAGCTCGTCACGTATATGAGCAATATTACAAAGAGATGCATTTCACTACATGAAGGGTAAACATGGAAGCTGTTAACCTAGAAACATCACTTTAAAACACTAACGATAACAATACATCATTAAGTTAATTCTAAAACCGATGAAATACTAGATCAGATACACTGGGGAGTATATATATATATATATATATATATATATATATATATATATATATATATATATATATATATATATATATTTTATTACTACCCAAGCACACATAAACACAATGAGGAAACGAATTCTATGAATTCTGAAGCCTAAAAATTTACCCGCAATAGAAGTTACAGCTAGATTTCACATGTTTCTCTTAAAAATACTTAAACATTAAGAGATGCATATCTGACAGTTTTCTAAGAAAATATACTGTAGTGTCAAATACATTACAACTCTTGCATTTTTCTCATAAAAGTAGGTGAGACTAGACATTTCTATCAAATAAATTAACAAATATATTTTAATAGCCAAACACTAACACATTACATACGGAAGGTAAAAAAGAATGGCTCGAATAAAAATTAGCGATACATTTAGTAGTGTAAAAACTACGGAAGACTTCATCTTACGGAGGGATCGCACAAGTGATTTCAATAATAAACCAATAACTACACTACTTAACAAAACTAGACCCGAATAGGAAAGAATTAGCAAACTGATAGAGAAATAAAAAATATATGGAATAACAACAATAGTTTAACATTAACGAAAATAAAAATAAGTCTACTGGCTTACAATTCCCTTTTGTATATATACATATATATATATATATATATATATATATATATATATATATATATATATATATATATATATTATATATATATATATATATATATATATATATATATATATATATATATATATATATGGGAAAATGAAAAAGGAAAACCAAAAAATAGATGTTTTTTATGTGTACATCAACGTTTCGTCTTTATTTCGTCTTTATTTATAAGACTTCAGGATTATAATATGGAGAAAAATGTCATGCAAGTACAAATACATGTAGGGTTAAAATAGTTGAGAGGGGGAATGGGTGAGGGGGAGATGGAGCCACAGTAGTCCTTGCTCACCCCCATCTTTCCACTTCTTCTCCACTCATTTTCTTCAACATTTATTTTTATTCTTCACTAAGTACGGACGTCCACCCAGTAGTGGCCATTATTTTATTTTATTTTTTTCTTCCCAATATGTCAACCCTACATGTATTTGTACTTGCATGACATTTTCCTCCATATTATCCTCCTGATGAAGTCTTATAAATAAATACGAAACGTTGATGTACACATTAAAAAACATCCATTTTCTGGTTTTCCTTTTTCATTTTCCCATCACGTCGGATTACCTTCATCCTTCTCTTCCCATATATATATATATATATATATATATATATATATATATATATATATATATATATATATATATATATATATATGTTTAGGCAAACAATCATAAATAACACGGAGTGGTTTTGTTTGATGCGACTTTTTTTATTTTTTCAATTTTCCGAATTGTTCATCTAATGTTTCGGTAAAATTGATATAAATATGATCCATGGCTTTCTTGTTCCATTCTTTTTTTCTTCTTTGCAAGTACTTTCGATTTGAATCGTCAAATCATCTTCAGGCGGTATTAGTTTTAGTGTCTATACTGTTTTGCTCATTTTTGAATTATAACGGCAATTAGTTTATATTTCAAAACGCGTCTGTAACGTTGAAATGTACATGAGAGCGTGATGGCGTTCTACACATACGAGAGATTTAAAGTGTTACTGTTTAAACCGTTAAGAAATTGATGACGTTAAATAAAGTGCATACAATTCAAACGCATAACTACCTAATGGCTAATAATTTGGTAATGTTAATTATTATGCTAGACACTTTAAAATGTTGCGACTAGTTTCATAATTGACATTATTAATTGTGGGATGTTTAGTTTTTATGTAGAGGGCTTCGAGTATTTTAAATTTTTTGATATTGGTATCATGGTGTATTATTTTGGTATTGTTAACAAGGATGTTTCTATATTGGGAGGGGGTGCAATTATGTGTTTTTAGGTGTTGGCATATAGAGCTAGTGTTGGAGAGATGTAGGGTTAGTCTTCGGGATAGTGTTGTGGAAGTGAAACCTATGTAAGAATTAGTTTTTTTATTGTTGTCGGAGATACATTCTCCCATAGGGCATTAACACTGATATATTACATGGGTTCTTCCTAATGTATTTTGGGTTTGGGAAGTGTTATTTTTAACAACATAGTTTGATGTTTTCATTTTTTTATAATAAATGATAAATCGTACTTTATCATCAGAATTGGTGGGGGATATATAGCGATGTATTATATTTTTAAGAGCTTTTTCATCCAATGTAAAGTTTGGATGCATTTGGTTACAATAGAATATATTTATCTAGTGGGAATTATTAATTTTATTTGTTCATAAACCATATAATTGGGAAAATTATTATTAATGAGGACTTGTTTTATGTTTTTTAATTCATTAAAAATATCTTTTTGGATGAGGAGATTAATTTAGCACGGTTTAATAGATTTTTGACCATAGCAATTTTATATCTATATGGGCATTCACTTTTAAAACTAAAAATACAGGTGTTAATAGATGTAGGTTTTTTTAAATGCATCACTGTTGGAGTCAATGAGAACATCTAAAAACGGAATTTTATTGTTAACATTAAGCTCATAAGTGAATTTAAGAACTGAATTATTTTGAAAAGTATCTTGTAGTTTTTTTATTGAATCTATACTATTTACTAAAATAAGAATATCATCAACGTAGTGGGCATAAATGGAAGGTTTAGTGATTAAATTAACTATTTTATTTTCGAGGTGGGCCATGTAGAAATTACTAAAGGTCGGTCCAAGGACAGATCCCATAGAAACTCCGTCAATTTAGGTATATATGTTGCTCTTATGGTCATGGAAAGGAACTTCAGTGGTGCAAATTAATAATAATTTGTTTAAGTATTTCAGGATCAATTTTTAGAGAGGGGAGGGATGGGTTATTATATATGTTATTAATAATTATATCAATTGTTTTGTATACAGGGACATTTGTAAACAGACTTTCAACGTCGAGTGATGCAGTAATTTTATTATCTGTTTTGTTTGGGTATGCAGTATGTGTAGAGCTCATGTGTGGATTTTACACTATTCATCCGGAATATAACCGCAGGGACAAGGAAGTTTACATCGGCATCTCCGCAAGTAACTGGAAAAAACGTTTTTATGACCACAAACACTCTTTTAACAACCCATAATTGAAGAACAAAACGGAGTTAGCAAAACAATGGTTGCTTCTGAAAAATGAGAACCGGTCCCCGTTGGTTTCGTGGTCAATCCTATGTTTTTCGGATGTTCCAAATGGATCTAGGCAAAGATGCAATTCATGTTCAGAGGAAAAAATAATAATCCTAAAATACGAACACAATAATCTTTTAAACAAACGTGTTGAGTTAAGTGCAAAATGCAGACATAAATGTAAATTTAAAATAACCAATATCTCATAATCCGATAGACCTCTAGATTTGTAACGGTGAAGATACCAAATACATTATTTATTCCAATAAGTATTTATAATAATATATGTCATGGACACGTAATTACTGACTTGGTGATATTCATTATAGGTGTTTTGGGATGTATGCATATATAATTGTACTTTAAGATATTTGTTTATTCCGATTATTTACTTAAAATAAACTAGCTTTAAGAATTTTTTCGCTGATAATACACTAATCATTAGATTAATTTAAGTATAAGTCTCTCATATTATCACTAGACATTGTTAGATTGGAATTAGGTTATAATTATAGGTTTCCATGGATTATAAAATTAATATAAGATGAACTTTTAGAACTCAGATTATTAATGTATTACAATTAGAATATATAATGTTTATGTAAATGTTTTGTATATAGATGCATATTGGCATCTGTGTGTGTATGTAACTGCATGCGTATAATATTTATTTCAAATAGATTCAAATATAATCTTAAATAATTTTTATTTTTCAAATATATCCTATCCCTTGAATCTAGACAGAATGAACACCTGTCAAATGTAAACCTTCCACAGTTTGTCAGTCGGTCGATGACACGCAAACGTCTGCCTGTTTCTCCTCTTTTCTTTCTTCCTTTCTTTTTCCTATCAGGTTGAGAACACAAGTCTAGCCGAATTTATATGCCGCCCCCCCAAAATATTGTTGTGTGTGTGCGTGATCGTAGGATGTGTATATATGTGCGTGTGTGTAGAAGCGTCTATATGTTTTATATCACCAAGTCGTAAGTGTCAAAAGAATATGTGCTTTTAACACAGCCTAAGTCAAATATAAGATTTTAATTCCCCCTGGCTCTGTAAGAGGTGTTCAGATTCGTTGCGACCACCACTCTCTCTGGTTGTATTTCAATTGTTGAAGGTGAATTCAGTTTTCTGTCAGTCTCAAAAATGTAATTGTCTAGTTTGATGCTTGCGGAAACACCAAGGTTGAAATAAATGATTGCATCGACAATTATGTAATTTCGTGTTATTATATTTTATGTTATTCTTGCTCTATTTACCACATTGAGCTCTCATACCCGGATTTCTTCCTGGACTTATTCCATTATAACACAAATATATATATATATATGTATATATATATATATATATATATATATATATATATATATATATATATATGGGAAGAGAAGGATGAAGGTAATCCGACGTGATGGTAAAATGAAAAAGGAAAACCAAAAACTGGACGTTTTTTATGTGTACATTAACGTTTCGTCTTTATTTATAAGACTTCATCAGGATGATGATATAGGGAAAAGATATCATGCAAGCACAGATACATGTAGGGTAGACATGTTGGGAAGAAAAATAAAATAAAATGAAAAATAATGGCAGCGTTCTGCTGGACGTCCGTACTTGTTAGAGAATGAAAATGAGTGGGAGAAAAAAGGGGAAGGGTGGAGGGAGCAAGGACTACTGTGGCTGGCGATGAGAGAAAGAGGTGGGGGATGAGCAGGGGTAAAATGGATGGCAGAGAGAGATTGGAGGAAGAGGGGGAGGGGGTGTTTGACCAGATGGCTGTGGTCGAGATTGAAGGGGAAGAGTGAGTTGGAATGTTTGTGTGGGGGGGTGTATGCAGGGAAAATGGGGATGGGTAGAGAGGGAGGGGGGGATGTGATGTTGGTGGATAGGGCGAAAGTTATGGTCTTAGAGAGCGTTTGGAGAAAATGAGGGAATTTAAGAAGAGGTATGGGAGAAAATAGATGAGAGGGGGGAAGAAGGAGGATTTGTCGTGATAGGGTGTGAAATATTTGAAATATTTGGAAAATGATAGCAATGAGTGAGGGATTGGAGTGGGTGGGGGAGGGGGTGATTGAAAGGGTGGGTGAGGAATATTTGAAATATTTGGAAACATGAGAAAGTTTATTTGGACTGTAGTATTAAAAATGTGAGGGGAAAAAAAAAAAAAAAAAAAGAAAAAAAAAAGTGAGGAAAAAAAGAGAAGATTCAGGGAGAAGAAGGAAGGGTGTGGGTGAATGGAAGAGTGTCATAAGGTTAGAGAGTAAAATAAAAGTTAGCCATGATCAGGCAAAAGACTTTGTTCTGTGAGGATGATCTTGTTTATTAAGGGTGATAGGTTAAAGAAACCATTTCGCTGCTTGATGGTAGTGGAGGATGTGATGAGGGCAGTTTCCAATAATCTTCGCCGAGATTTGTTGTGGATGTGTTTAGTGATTTTGGCTTGTTCAAATTTGAATGCATGACCATATTCTAGAGCATGGGAGAAAAGTGCACTAAGAGGGTTGTTGTTTTTTATGTCCCTTTTATGTTCATTTAATCGTTTCTTTAATTCACGTTGCCATCAGTTCTACGTGGGAGAAACACAACGTGAATTAAAGAAACGATTAAATGAACATAAAAGGGACATAAAAAACAACAACCCTCTTAGTGCACTTTTCTCCCATGCTCTAGAATATGGTCATGCATTCAAATTTGAACAAGCCAAAATCACTAAACACATCCACAACAAATCTCGGCGAAGATTATTGGAAACTGCCCTCATCACATCCTCCACTACCATCAAGCAGCGAAATGGTTTCTTTAACCTATCACCCTAAATAAGCAAGATCATCCTCACAGAACAAAGTCTTTTGCCTGATCATGGCTAACTTTTATTTTCATCTCTAACCTTATGACACTCTTCCATTCACCCACACCCTTCCTTTTTCTCCCTGAATCTTCTCTTTTTTTCCTCACTTTCTTTTTCTTTTTTTTTTTTTTTCCCTCACATTTTTAATACTACAGTCCAAATAAACTTTCTCATGTTTCCAAATATTTCAAATATTCCTCACCCACCCTTTCAATCACCCCCCTCCCCCACCCACTCCAATCCCTCACTCATTGCTATCATTTTCCAAATATTTCAAATATTTCACACCCTATCACGACAAATCCTCCCTCTTCCCCCCTCTCATCTATTTTCTCCCATACCTCTTCTTAAATTCCCTCATTTTCTCCAAACGCTCTCTAAGACCATAACTTTCGCCCATCCACCAAAATCACAGCCCCCCTCCCTCTCTACCCATCCCCATTTTCCCTGCATACACCCCCACACACAAACATTCCAACTCACTCTTCCCCTTCAATCTCGACCACAGCCATCTGGTCAAACACCCCCTCCCCCTCTTCCTCCAATCTCTCTCTGCCATCCATTTTACCCCTGCTCATCCCCCACCTCTTTCTCTCATCGCCAGCCACAGTAGTCCTTGCTCCCTCCACCCTTCCCCTTTTTTCTCCCACTCATTTTCATTCTCTAACAAGTACGGACGTCCAGCAGAACGCTGCCATTATTTTTCATTTTATTTTATTTTTCTTCCCAACATGTCTACCCTACATGTATCTGTGCTTGCATGATATCTTTTCCCTATATCATCATCCTGATGAAGTCTTATAAATAAAGACGAAACGTTGATGTACACATAAAAAACATCCAGTTTTTGGTTTTCCTTTTTCATATATATATATATATATATATATATATATATATATATATATATATATATTAGCATCAGATAAAATGAAAGAATAAAATAAGGTGCGAATACACATTTTATTACAATTCAATGTTCAACCAAAGTAATTGATTCGCACCTTATTATATTCTATCATTTATCTAATGCTATTAATGCTCTATACAGTGTATTGAGCTTCATTTTTATCCGGATGTTCACTATTTAAAGATATTTGTTGCCTTTTATATCTTTTGTTGTATTAACCTTATATATATATATATATATATATATATATATATATATATATATATATATATATATATATATATATGTATATATTCTTTAATGTTATATATTTTTATTTTAAAAACATCAGGGTGTAGTGTGAAAACCGTACACCAGATGTTTTCAGTCTGATACTTTTCGAACTTAACAATTACAACACACATTAAGTCAACTTTTTAAATAAGACTGTAAAAAAATCGGATATACGTATTTCAAGCTTTAAAGAAGTGTTGTACCAATGGGCCATTAGGGTTGGGGCCACGTAGATATTCAACACATACAATATAGGTTGTTATTCGGGACATCTTACATTTTCTTACTTAGATTATTTCATATATATGCAATCTTCATCGAAAACAAATATATTTGATGTTTTTTAAGGAGGTTCGCCTCTACGTAAAATCCATAGGTTAGGCAGGCACTTAGAGATTTCGGGCCACTTGCATTGCATTTCCCAGAAAGTTTTATCATGAGATTTACATTTCGGAAAATAGAATATATTTGAAATTGTCAGGGGATTATGCGCTCATACCCATTTGAGTGTGCACTTATAGATTCGAAAACACTTCCAGTGTCCTCCCCGGTCAATTTACATACGAATATACTTTTAGCTTGTATGTAGATTCACTAAACGTTTTACTATAAAGAAAAAAATTCACACACGCATATACACATACACACATGCATTGACTGTTTATACATACATATAATTATCTGCTATCAATTCAAACATGTGATTGTTATCATGGAACTATCTACTATTACCGGAAATGAATTTAGCTTTCTCCCGATTACAACGAAAAAATATTCTTCAGTCTCCTTGTATTTTATTTCTACTGCCATCGTTGGCAAACAATTCAGCACTTCCATAGAGATGACAGCTGCCCACATTCGGTTTCCACTTCCAGAATAATTCTGATAATAATAATATGAGACTTTTCATCCATGAATGTTAAACGATTACTATGTGATGTTTGCTTAAATGAACGTTGCTAGGATTTAAGCGAAACGTAAGAAAAATAACTATAATAAAATACTACGGAAGCATGCGATCTTATAGCAGTGTATATGGCGGTCCTGAGACCTTTCCGGTCAAACAGTAGCGACCCAGAATCAGATGAGCGATCCATCATTGCTTGTCAGATAAAAACAGGAGCGTTGGAGCAGAACACACTTTAGTGTATTGGAGACTGGTTGGATATTATATTGACCAATCTTTATGCGATCTTTATTTGTTCTGAGATATTGCTTTCGATTTTTGTTTGGATGTCTTTTTATTTTGAAGTGAGACGAATGAGCTGAAGGTTAAAGTGTTCGGAGTGTTACAGATAGACGGCAGCGCAGATGCTTTGGAAGCTAGAGGAAAAGTAACGGGAAACACACAGAAAACAGATGAAGAAGAAAGATTAAATAACACGAAAACAAGAGAGAAATGTGAACCTGGAAGAGAAGAAAAATAAAATAAAGATGAAGAATGAAGGAGAAAGAAAAGAGAATTAAATGGAAACGAAGATCAGAAGGAAATCGAAACAAAGAGGAAATATATGAATAAGAAAAATGAGAGAAAAGGAAATAAAATGGAATAAAACATAAGTAAGACAAGAAAATTGAAATATCAAAGACAATAAAGGAAGTAGAAAGATGTGAGAATGCAAAGCAGAATGATGTTGAAACAAAGAAAAAGAATCATACTGAAATTTTTAAAAAATCGATGTAGAAGAATAAGTGAAATGGAAAAAGAAAAGTAGTTACAAAACGAAAGCATAAATACTGGAAAAGTAAATGAAAAAGCACAGGAAGACCCAGATATATCGATATTATAATCGGAAATACAATAGAATGAATATAAAATAATGAATTGTTAATTAAATAAAAATGGGCATGAGTAAAACTTATCTTATATATTCGTCTTAAACTATGTTGATCTTGTCCGATAGTATTTTTTTATCAGGTACTCTTTTGGCTATGACTTACACTATTTACTCCACAACTTCGAGTTAACATTAAATTCATCTAAGAAAATAACCATTATGGACTGCCATAACACACATTTTGGACTTTCTCCTTGTAATAAAAAAACAACCATATCATCCTCATATATCTAAAACACTCACAAAAAGCTGTGTTAAATAAATATCCTATTACTAAGCAATAAGTTATAAACTATAGTTTGGGACAAGTAACTAATGATTTTCACGACAAGAACTACGAAACACTTTTATACGTATCAAAATCTAGTGCAGAAAGTATGACTAGACAATTTACAGAATTCCATGAAACGAAACCATCAAGAAAGTCTTACATAGTTAAAAAATAATATACCTATTTACGAAATCGCAGGATATTTAGAAATACTTTACAAACATTATAAATAAAAAGAATAATTCAATCAATATAAGTAATTAAAACAAACGTAAATCGAAGATCTTAGAGGCATTTACTCTCATTTAAACTTAATATACACAGAACACTTAATTGTGCCTGATATAAAATTACGAACTTATGCAATTTAAGGACCGCGTTAAAGAAGACGATGCGTCTACATATACCGGCAGGTTAGTTAAACCGCTCGAAGATAGCGAAAACCTTAGTCAGTAAAATTGAAGCAGCCGACAATAGTAAACTCGATTAAAATATTGCGAAAAATTCCACAGTAGAACCTAAGCAGGTTGGGACAGACGCTTCAGTCTCCTAAAGCAATTATTGTAAAAAAAGGAAATTGTTAGGCGAAAAGAGTTGTCGGAAATATGATTTGATCGACAAGTATTCTGGGAGGTGCACAGAGTCCATTCAGTTTTTCCTGTCGTATGCGCTTTAGTCTACAGAAAATCTGCTACAAAAAACATACCACTAATCATACAGAAAAACACCCTAACTCTTACAACAATCTACTTAAAAAACATCTTAATCCTAACAAAAAACTAACCAAACCCTGACAGGAAAACCATCTAACCTAATTTTAACAGAAACACTCCCTAACCATAACAGAAAAAAACAAACTAACCCTAAGCTAACCCTAACCTGGTCGGTAGAGTTGAACAAGAATTTTCAAGACAAAAATCATAAAAAAACATATTGTTAGCTATCAGTTGTTGCATTATATTTTTTACAGAAACAAATAAATATTTATTCATAGAACTTAACCACAATATTAATATTTTTCCTTGAGTTATACTCTTTTTTCTTTAATTTATTAAGTTACTTACGAAATTACATATTGTTACCCATTAATTTTACATTGTATTTTTCATAACAAAAAGCATGTTTTATTCAATTGTTTTCTCGCTGAATTATTACTTATTTCTATGGATTAAGATTAGCAAATTTTGCTCAGCACCTTCCGGGTGTAAACGTAACTTTCCGGAATGTATCGACAATAACAATCTCTGTAAACTGCATAATTACCTACAATGATGTAGATGAAACTCATATGAGTTAATTAAACTCAATATTAAAAAGCAAGACAGTTTATAATGCTATGAATGCAATACTCAACAACAGTCTCCCTACACACAGACAATATTGAACATCGATACAACAGAAAATTATTTGTATTTGACATATACACGAATGTTGTAAACGGATATTTAAAATGATGCCAATATAACAATAAGAGAATCACGCTTACATCCTAATGATGATAATTATATATACAGGTTTACCCTAGCATTAAGCATATCATACCTCTAACACTGAGAAACCCACACTATACAAAGTGCATATGTGTACATATGTGTATATATATATATATATACACACACACACACACACATATATATATATATATATATATATATATATATATATATATATATATATATATATATATATATATATATATATAAATAAAATATTTGTTATTGTTTATATTTTTATCTATGGACGTATACGTTTCGTCTTTTTTCAATCAAGACTCATCAGCATAGAAGTACGACTATTCACCACCGGTCACACGATTCGAAACCCTGGACTACAAGTAGGCCAGTTCTGAACAGCTTATAAACAATGATAATTTTAACACGTTAACGGCGGCGAAGCGAACAGGCATTCAAACTTCTATAAGTGAAGGAACGATGCATAGAGCAAGTGACGCTACGCTGTGTTACTACTACCATTTTACGGTGCTCTACTTTTAAACGAGGAGCTTCAAATATAATATATATATATATATATATATATATATATATATATATATATATATATATATATATATATGACTATGTGCATAACTGTGCATATATTATTACTTAATGACCCTAGCCTTGTCAATTTACTCATGCACATTGAACAAAGATAATGATAACAGAAAATAACATGGATCACGATTAAATAAACATACTTTTTTCTCCATTTGCAAAACGATCACTTGCTCGGCATAAGTAGACAATTCTAATATTTCTTGAAAAGGATTTGCATCCCTTGGCCGACACATAATACCCCATATTTTAAAAACGACGGTAGCTGTTTAGGCGGGGTGTATTAATCTAAGTTGGTTTTCCACTTTGCATCACTTGAGGTAACGGTTTATGTTATTTGTTTAAAGATGTTTTGTGCGAGATCGGAACTGTTTTATTGTAAGTGATGAAATGAGGAAATGACGTATGTCATACATGCATTTACAAAAGTACGTTGACATTGTAGATTATGCATTTTGTTTGGCGAAGCAATAATATAGTGTGAACCTTTCTGCGCCATTCCATAATTATTTTGCAAAAAATGCATGTCTCTGTTTAAAATTCTCAGAAAGTGACTAATGATGCCATTTAAATTACTGTTTATAGATGTGTTTTACTGGGTCTAATCGTATGTACGTAACTTGAGTATTGCGATTTAAAACACCTCGGAAGTTGAATATTTTCATTTTGAGTGATCCTGTAACTTGTGAAAAATGTTATTGCAAATATCGTTTATTTTACCCCGTCTATTTAATTTTGAATCGCTTTCTTGAAAGTATTAAGAGATCACAGTTTTACATGTTGAATCAATTGCGAAAAGGCAATGTGTACACGTGGTCTGTACTACCTTTTTTACAAAGTTCCGAAAACTGTTTTGAAATTAGAGCAGCTTCATTACTATGAAAATTGTATTTGGAAGATGTACATAGACATACACTAAATAAAATTAGCACACCGGGTAGAACACATATACAACCTGTGTAAATGTTACCCTAACCTAATTACAATTCGAGTACAATAGTCTAACATTTAAATGTAAAGAACGAATATATACACAACTGCAAAGAAACATAGACACACACGTACACAAACAGCCCAAATACATGTGCTGAATCAGACAGACATACACACATATAATATACTCTTATATTGTGCTACATACACGCATTCACACACATTAACATACTCAATAATAAACACCATCAGATATGGAAAATACGAGCATATACACTCAAATTCACACAGCCAATCACACCTATAAACACGCCTTTAAAACATGCATATATTTTACATTTAAGATAGACGATAATGAAAGGAATAGGGTTAAAAAATCTTATATATTTATTAAACTTCCTCAACACCCCTCCACTCAATAATCAGAAAAAGCGTCGACTGTTGATGCTTAGACACGAACACCACATGTATAAATTATATGGAAAATAAATATACGACTTTTACAATTATTTAGCCTGACATTTTCATATTTATTTATCTTTCTTTATCACTAATTATTTTCATTTACATATATATATATATATATATATATATATATATATATATATATATATATAGAGAGAGAGAGAGAGAGAGAGAGAGAGAGAGAGGGGGGGGGTTAATAATATAATATGGAATATTATTTCAGAGCAATTCGGATAAGAATAACTTTCTAAAAGCAAACGAAGAAAATAATATTAACATTTTAAAAATATCCAATAGTGTTATAATAAAATATAATATGACATTTAATATTATATAATGCTATGATTTAATAACATGTTCAAAAAAATAACCTTAACATATGTTTCTAGAGGAATAAAAAGTAAACACATCTTACCCAAACAGCCCCCTTACTCGCGAAGAAAGAAAACAATCTAAAAAAACATGAAACATGGCACATATACGATCAGTAGTTTGAATCGTTAGACATAAAAAAATAAACGCAAATGAAACTTCTAGCCACAAACCATCAACCCCAGTCAATTAATATACATAATAATATGCAGACTACTGTAAAAAGTTAAGGAATAAATTAAGAATATTAAACCACATTTGGCAAATAGAAACTAATTAGTAATTACAAAAGTATTGCTGCAAGCAAGATAATTAAACTTACATATGGAATGCATAACATATGAAATGGATAGATTCTAATATTCAGACGTTATAAGTGTTAAAGAATATACTGCAAGATAAATACGTATTAAGATTATATAATTACAGAAACAATTTTAATTGTCAGTTTACACATACAAGGTTTAATTTGATTATAGATGTTTAACAGAAAAAATCAATAGGATATTATACAGTGACTGACAAATTTTCATTCACTTGGATGCAAAAAACTAAAATATTTTGTATGTTTAAGATTTGTACTTAATCATAGATACAGCGTTGCCAATAAAGATAATATATTGTGATAAAAATTCAAGATAGCCTAGTTAATATACATATACACAACATTTCTTATGTTCAATATTACAAATACCTACACTGTTAGTTCATCAGAGAATTCAGAAGTTATGTAACACTAATAATTTGATATGTAATTGCAGAGGTCTGAGTATGATACATATTACTGAACTCCGAAAATTAATTAAGCAGAATAATTGATATTAGGTACATATATGCCGCAGAGATGTTACAGAAGAGATATACAACAAATACATTAAGAATAAGTTGTCTGTATACAAAACATATATTAATATATGATGTACCAGTTGATATGAGACAAAATAGATATATCGTAATTCAGTTCTAAGTGACAGTCATCTGAAGGTTGAAGGTTCAACCCTCAGTGCGGACGATACGAGGAATTGCGAATTACTGAAGACTTCTTCCCAGTCATGACAGATGGAATGAGAGCATGCTACCCCTGTGAATTTAATAAGGGGTTCTGTTCGAAATTCCGTCCAGATTTCCGAGTTTGACAGAAAGATTCCCGAGTTCGACAAAGTAAACCTGAAGAAGTCCGGAGGTTACATCAGTCGAAATGTTGTTATAAAAAAAAACAAGATGAGAACAGTAGTCCGAATATACCAAATTCTTCACATTATCAACCCTCATCTATAAAACATTCCGAAGCAGAATAGATATATGTTATAATTTCCTGGATCTTAAAAAATATTTTGGACTTGATTCTCTTGAAATTAAGATAGCATATAGAAAATAAATATAGATGGATGAATAATTTGATATTAGTCAAATATATATGATCTACTATGTTGATATGATTAGAAAATTAAATGTAGCATATTAAAGGGATACATTTGAAATAAAAACAAATATTGTAATGTTTTCCTTGCCTATTGGCTTCTTAAATTGAAATTAAACCCCTCGGCTGACATCAATTACTTGGGAATAAATACATTTCAGCGGGCATGTACATTAAGTGAGTCAAACAATGTTCAACAAAAACAGAATTGGAAGATCGCATAACGCCTAAATATAACTGCTTGTCATTAAATTAAGCTATTAGCCTTGTCAGCGTATTAAGGTGGCGATATTATATTTATTTATTATATATATATATATATATATATATATATATATATATATATATATATATATATATATATATCCACACATTTATAATACATATATATATATATAC
This sequence comes from Sepiola atlantica, assembly GCA_963556195.1. Lineage (NCBI taxonomy): Eukaryota > Metazoa > Mollusca > Cephalopoda > Sepiida > Sepiolidae > Sepiola > Sepiola atlantica. Next base: position 82,626,931 of record OY744520.1, read on the forward strand.
CTACATACATATATATATATATACATTAACGTGTTTTGTGCTAATTTACTATACAAGATGCTTACATGTGACACATGGGTCTCGGGTGATGTTATTATTGTCAGACTGTTGGCCTTGTTCTAGTGCAGATAAGCTTATCTTGACTAGCAGATGGTTCACAGCCCGAGTGTCTTAAACACACGGAACACATATGTTGCATCTAAGCATAAAATATGTAAAAAAAATAATTAAAAGGTGTAAACTGTTCGTAGCTTTGTATGTTCAACACAGTTTCTTTCTCTTTGCATCAACACTAATCTACGTTCTCACTTTGTCTTTCTCCCTCTTTTATCACCGTTTTCACATACGTGTATATTTATGTAAGTGTGTATGTGAATCTAGTCTGACGTAAGGTATAGGAAGGAAAATATGTAAAACTATATAATGATTTAACACTTAAAAGGAATAAAACAACAACAAAAATGATGAATATGTAATAAAAACGTAGCATACACAGACATACATAAAAATAAGGCTGAACTTCTGTAGAAACGTAAATATTATTAAAAATTCGTAACAAAAATATTAAAGTAAAAATGTATTAATAACTACATGTTTGTTTTTCTAATGGTGTTCATGTCTTCGGTTCATCTCTCGTGTGCCGTTCTAAGGGAAAGGAGAAGTATTATTGTTTATGTGGTTGTAAGTGTTTACTAAGTAAATCGTACCGGAAACACTTGAGAAAGGAGACGGTATGGGTGATACATTGACAAAGTTTTTATACGAATATCTACTTTTTTGTTATCTAACTATGTCTCTCTCTCTCCCTCCCTCGTAATTTTTGATCTATATATATTTGCCATGAAGAATGCCAGTATACTGAAATCATATGCAATTAATAGGGTAAAGATGACACTCCATATACACTAAATTTACAAAAGTAAGGAAATTCCCAAATGTTTACAATGTTATTGTCATTAAGGGTATGCGAGCACAACAGGGCTATGTATTTTACTGGTAGGAATTTTTCTTCAGCGTACCTCACACACTTCATCCACTCATGAATAGAGAGTTATACTGTAGTGATGTGATAATGAAATGGTTTGGTTGATATGTAGTCACACCTTAATGACAATACAAGTGTACACATTTGGGAATTTCTTTGCTTTTGTACATTTAGTGTATATGAATTTTCATCTTAACCCTATTAAGGGCATATGATTTCAGTATACTGGCATTTTTCATTGAATGTCACTACTTTTGTAAAAGCTATGCCTCAATACAATGTCTTCTTATGAGGTGTTTTGGAATTTTCTGGACAACTAAGGTATATGGTAAACTGAAATTAAAATGCCATCAACTAGACCCTGGAACCTCTATATATGCCAAAAATCAGCGGAATCCATCACATAGTTGATGAGATACAGGGTGGCACATACGTACGTACGTACGTACGTACACACATATAACATGATTTCATGATTGAACTTCCTGAATCGCTGGGTTGCCTTGACTAATAATGCGGAAATTCTACACACTTATAGAACCTATCAAATATTTTTTGTGCAAAGTTTTAACTAATTTGGATTATTGGTTTTTGAATCATGATTGATCAAAGAAATGAGATTTCCAGCATAGGCCATTCGTGAAGTCTATTAAGGGATACAGCGCTCTCGGGCCTCCCTTGCTTCATATGTAATTACTAATTCGTATATTTAGATTTATATCAGAATATATTGCGTAAACATTTTTGATTCAGTATTTAATTAACTAGTGCTCAATCCATGAGTGAAGTTTCGAATTATAAGATAATGTACTTATGGCAAATTAGTTGCAGAAATAATGTCTGTGTTTCATTCCCGTAAGTATACGTTAAGCTAAATACATTTACGCTCACGAATTCCTTCGAGGATTAAACACACACGTGTCAGTGTAGTTTATATGCCCGTAAATCTGTCTGCCTCTTTGTATGTTAGTCTGTCTCTCAATCTATCTATCTATCTATCTGAATATTCAAATATATTTATGTTTATAGATGTATTCTGGGGTGGTATGCGTGTTTTACATGGTTTAATGGTACTTATAAAGATGTTGAACCAGACAACACTGAATTTTGGCGACGTGACAGCCAGAAATCCTGAAGGAAAACGAACCAGAGTCAAAATCAAAGCGAGTCGGCTGTTTAACAGCAAAATATAATGAAATTAATTCACTCATAATGTGATTATTTTTATGACAATTTATTATTTGTTGCCAACAAATATCAATTAAATAACTTTTATTTTTCACGGAAATTTTCTTTTGATATAATTTTATTGATGAAAATAATGAACATTATCAATGAAACAATCATATTTTCAGAATGTCTTTGTTTTATGGAGTAGTAGTACAACTTTTAAACCGGAATTAAACACGACTAAATTACTGTTGTGTTTGATGTAGGGTTAGGATAACAAAAAGTTCGTTTTTTTTTCGGTTTAAAAGCTGATATATTTTTTCGTTAAAGTAATTTTAAAACATTTTTTTCTACGGGTTTGCGCAAACGTAGGAAGGAGGGGTCCTGCGTTTCTTGTTGGGTACTGTCCTTCTCTCTCGGTTGATATTCCTTTAAGACCCAGTGTTATTTTATGCTTCTTGAGTCTTCTGATTGGCTTAATATTTTTGCATCTTTGTGCTGTTGAGGTAAACAAGCGCACGATGCTGAACAAAAAGTCGGTTTTGTCTGATTCAAAATTCAATTTTGTTGATTAGTCTATAGTTTTATTTGTGGAAGGTATGAATGATTGTATTCTGAGTTACTTTTAACCTACGCGTATATTTTTTACATTATTTGACTTGTATTTTATTCATTTGGGAGTTATTTTGTTCATGGTAATTATCTCTCCTGATCTTTATCCTTGTTTAAGCCAAAATTTTACGTGCGTGTGTATATTTATCTGCGATCATTATGAATGTTTATCTAGAATTAAGTCATTTTATTGATCCCAATTACTGAATTATTTAAATACAATAATTTCCCTGCGATTTGGCTCTATTTTGGTGGGAGTTTCAACTTTTTTGGAGATGTTTGTTTTGTATTATATTTACGGCATTTCTTGATTTCTTGATTATTCTTTTACAAAAATAATGGAATTACAAATATTATGATTCATTTATGACTTAAAATGAATGCTCGATTGACACATATGTACTAATTTTGTGCATGTTCTTTATTTGGATGTTGATACTGAAAATGTGTTAAATCGCCTGTATCTATCTATCTATCTATTTACATGCATACATATATATAATAATATGTATTAAATTATGTATAACCTACAGCCGCTGGCGTTTAATGCTTATTCCTCTTAGCAGTGTAAGAGAGTAATCATTTCAGATAAGCGGGAGGGGCGAACAAAATTGACAGTATCAGCCTAGAATATGCCAGCTGATATATATATATATATACATCAGTCGTCAGTTTTACAACAATTATTGCATGTTTATGGTATGAATTATACCTGCTTTATGTTTTGGAATTTTTTAGATGAGGTTTCGAAATTCCGTCCAGATTTCCGAATTCGACAGAAAAAATTTTCGAGTTCGACAAGATACACCTGAAGAAGGTCGGCAGTTCCATCGGCCGAAACGTTGTGATAACACACCCAAGATGAGAACAGTAGTCCGAATATACCAAATTCTACATATTCATGCTTTATTTTGTAGTACTTTATTCGCCTTAATTCTCAGCTATTGTCTTTTGTATATATTTTAATCATACAAATTCTATTACTTTTTCAAATAATCCAGAACACATACATATCGAACAATCAATACATTTGATCTTAAGATATGTACAGTCATACTTCTCTCTAATAGCTATTATTTCAATGACTTATATTTTGCAAGGAACTATATTTCGATCTAGCTTCATTACGGTTATGATAAGCTAAATAACTTTAGCCGTGTTCGTCGCCTTCTATTACGTTTTCCATCTACCCGTACTAATTACGAGATGGCTATTGCATTAGAACTATATCTAGATAATAGCATACTATGTTCATAACGGAGCTACAACACTATACATTTGTTAGTTAACAAGAAATGATAGTACATTAGATTGAAGTCATATAACACGTACACGACATGTACACCTATGGTATAACGAATATGAGACGTTTACAAATTCAATTGTGTCTTGAGACGGTATTATACAAGTATTCATTTTTGATATATGAGTCGATCTACAATTACGTGCGTAATGATTACGTACGTTTTTTTCTACTACTGAATATGTTAACTAGGTAAGTGCTGTATCTATTACACTTACATTCCTCCTACTAAGTATATATGTAATTTACATGGGTTAATATGACACTCATATATTCCTTAACTAATTCAAAAAGAAAAAAAACGGGAAGCAACACCATGAGCTTCAAACGAATGGCCATATTCTTTAACGTTAAGAAAATGTATTAGATGATATAAGAAGCAATATTAATCATGTTTTCTTCACAACGTGCTGCCAAACAATTAAGAACGTATTTCCAGTAGATAGATTAAGTTTCCTTTAGTGGTATGTCGATTGTCATGTATACAGTTTTTAACTAGTAAAATAGTGTCACCAGTTAAGAGGTTGATCGTCTGGGGAGTGTTTATAAGGTGTGTGTCTTACTGCCACGGAACGGTGTTGCATTCACTTTTATATTCAGTTAACCTTGGTATTTATCGTCAGAATTGTGCTTAATTAATAAATATCCTGCTCTTGTTGAAAAAGAGAAACTACTAAATATTGTTGATAATATTCAATACCACTGATAGGGCTTAACTCCGACATTTGCGGGTAGCAATTTGGGCCCTAATTCCTTCTTTTTAATTTTTTTCTGAGATAATTAACCATAGAGCAGATTTCTAATTGATGTTTCACTTAATAGTTCACAACTTATAAAAGCTAACTCCACTCAAAAATAAAAAAAAATTAATGAGATTGAATTACTGTTAGTTGAGAAAAGAAGCTTATGAGAGAATCGAAAATTGATTGATCGAGTAGAACACGTTTAAATACAAACTGAGGCGATTAACTATATAAACTGTTGACATTGTGGTTGAAAAACATTCTTTCTTGTAATCTACAGTAAACTGCTGCCGTGGTAATCTGATCCACAGAGAAGAAGCCATTTGCTGGCAAATAAAAGAAAAGTGTATTCCGTTATTGTCGCAAAGAGAAGTGTCTGGTGTAAATGTATTACTAAGAGGACACATAGATTAGATCTCAGTCGAGCAGCTTTCAACGAAATTATTATAGAGTAGGCAGACACTATTAAAGTTTCCTTTGTGAGACAGGTGTTTGTGAAAAAAGAAAATATTATCTCCATTAGATTTGATAGTGGATTTTGGACTCTGTCTCGTAAATGATATTCTCTTAATTTCCACACTATAAGTATGGCAGCGGTACTCTCCCTTAGGACTATCTCATTCTTATACGGAGTAGAGGCTAGCATCAGGAATTAAATACGCTTTTGAGCAGTAGAAATATCTTACAATTTACATACGACCTTAGCAATAATGTAGATGTAAGTCTTCCATTTTTATCTGGAGTGAAATTAAAAGTTACAGCTAATGAAACAAGGTCCTGTTACAAATATACATACACTTATTTCGACTGCGGTAAAACAAGTAATCAGGAATTGGTTATGAAAGAAAAGAATACTGATGTTATAGGTGTAAATATAATAACAACTATTCCTTATTGCAGCACTTGTTTCAAATATAAAGAGAGATAATCAGTGATAACTTGATAACAAGTGTATTTTCAAGGGTTGTCATAGAAGGTGTTGTCTTTATTTACCATAATATGAATTTAAGATTATTAATAAATAGTTTTAAATGGGTTAGACCTTGAGGCAGACCGATATTGATACCACGTGACTCAAGATTCTGCCTTGCGGGCCACTATTTCATAGAACTGTTTTGGAGAAAATATTTAATAGCTGAACATACATTGCAGCGTTTGATAGCTTGCAAGTTTCTGAAGTAACACGTTGTCCTGGACACTATGTCATGACTTTGTTATGCTGAGAGTAATAGATTGACAAATGAAACACAAATAAATGTGTTGACTGATCCTAGTATGCACATCACTATAGACCTTGATAGATACAATCCGTAAAACGTGTAAATAAGTACATTTTCTGTTAATAAAAGGGTGAGTTGACAATTGCTTTATTTGTACAGATTAACGCAAATTACTTATGACACATAGAAGACTAAGGTATTTACAGTGATGTAAAGGTCTGATCACTAGTGCTTTTATATACTGGTAAGACCAATGACGTTTTCCAAAGAAATATACATCAATTCTCCTGTAGGCAATGCTTGTATAATTTTGTTTGAATAAGAGCAAATTCCGGCAGCAGATGCTTAAGAAAAATTACTAGAATGTTGTTAGTAATAGTTGCGGTGCTGGCCTAAACGCTCCTTAGGAGGTTGTCAATGTTAAGGAAACATGTATACACACACACACACACACACACACACACACACACACACATATATATATATATATATATATATATATATATATATGTATATATATATATATATATATATATATATATATATATAACTGAAACCATATATTTTTTTCAAATAACTTTTCTACAAAGTGAACCCTTTTAATCAGGGTATCAACGTACTAGTATCCATATGAATGGTAGGAAATACAATGATACACTCGATGACAGTAACTCCATCGTAGTGGAGACGATGAACAGCACATAATAAAGAGGTGATGTGAATAAAAACTGCACAGGAACACATATAGTACAACTGATATACTTAGTAGAAGAGCTGCATACCACATAGAAAACCGCCCCTAATGTACGCATAAACTCTATGTTCTCCGACAATTTTTAGGATCGGGTTTGAAATTATCTTTCAATAACCCGAATTGTAAAGTGTTCAGTGGAAGGTGACAGCCTAATGCTACTTTCACAGGGAATCAACAATTAGGATTTGCCCTCCAGAAAATGGATTTAAACCTCTGAAAGTATAGAACGCATACTCCTGATGTTGGAAAAAGTGACTTCGATATTGGGGTACACGTAATAATTTCAAGTTCTCTGTTTACTCTTGTACTTTTGATAATTGGATCTTAGAAATGTGAAAGAGGTCGGTAGAGGGATTAAACGCCGGGATCATAATAGATGCGTTAACATACTATATATGCAAATAATTAATGAAAGAACAGCTGAAGCAGTTCCTACTAAAATAACACAATAAGACTCCACCAGAAAGGACTATCTGCTCAAGATTTCATTTACCAAATACAAATACAAAAGACTCGGTATTATGCACCTGCTTGTATGACAGCTTCCTTTGGGGGTATTCTAAGTTCCGAGCTCCTGGCGGATAAAATCAACCCAGATGATACATTTAACTTCAAAACTATAATAAGTGGCAAGGCAACAAAGAAATGAAAAGAAATATACTAATATCATCTTCACATACGGCAAACTTTAATTTCTGCACTTTTTGCCACAAATATGGATATTGGATTAGGGGATTTAATAACAGAGTAGTGGAGCAGGTGTTGCGGGTCTCTATTAATGTAAATGTACATGTGATGATGTGATGTGCCTCTGGCCGAGACTCGCAGCATGCTCTACCGACACAGCGTTGTTTCACTGATAATCTAGGGTAAGACGATTGAAGACATGATACAGTTCGAAGTTCTTTACCCATACTGCCCAGAATAGCATTTTCTTATGTTTATTATATGAGGATATATCACCTTTCGTATATTTGTTTTTACTGCTAAACACGCAATAATTATCGTAAATAATACATTATACACGATGAATTTTAACTATATTGCTATATTAATCATAGCCGGATGAAAAGTAGTTGTTGAATACCTTTCATAAATAGTTATGCCTACATGATCACAATAGATTCCCAAGAATTTCAAGACAAAACAGTACATTTCATGATCCACAATGAATCAATTACGCTTATTTATGGATGTTAACATCGCTATACTTATCAGAAGAAGGATATTCCAAACGATTGACTTACGACGAGTTTAAATACAATCGGAAATATGGGTCAATTTACAAAATAATACACTTACTTTAAGTTTGTATATTTAATCTTACACTGATCTACGTAAAATGGCGATGTCTATTCATTTCCTTATATCCAATTAATCATATAAACGAGGTGTTAAAAACATTACTCGTGGCGCAAGTTTATCAATATAAAGCAACTTAATAAGAGTTTAATGCAAATGTATCTGCAGGAGGAATAACTTGTAATTTTGAATATTCGAGGAATCTGTGTGCTTCTATCAACCTGAAGTAATGTGAAGCGTATCACATGGATTCGTGCATATACGCTTTGTAAACCTACACGTCTAATAAACTAAAACCATCTATAATGTTTGTAGCGAGTGACGTCACGTTATGAATAATGTGAGGAGCGTGACCATGAGGCAGATTAACACCACTCAATTGAAACATTTACATATGTTTTAAATGATAATATTCATGTATAGTAAACACAGGATCTTATTATTAGATCTATTCTCGCTGCTCAGGCGAGCACTGGATTGATTATTTTAGACGAGGAACAATATCTATAATATTATTCCATTCAATTCTTAAATTCTATCGATTATGACCTTACACAATACATTCTATTTTTATTTACTGATTCCTCTCTTTTCTTGTCTTAACTCACTGATATAACGAACTCATCTTTTCCATAATGCCACAAGATTAAGTTCAACACATCCGAGCTGTTGCAATCTCTCAGCCATAATATTCGCTTACTAAAAGTATAACAACCGTCTTGGTACACTTTTATCCTCACAATGCCGTTCTTAATAAGGTTTGGCATGCTAGTACCTGTTTAAGTGATAACCCAGCTTTATATGCATCTGTAAAAATACCTAACTTAACGAGGTGAACTCTTTAGAAGAAATACGTTTATAACTATTGCTATATATCTTCTTTCCTACGAATAAAAAGTTTGGAGACATTTATTTTTTTAAAGCATATCGTTGTGCGACATTCCTGCACAAAAGAGGCAGGAGTAATTTAAAAAGAGTAATGGTATTGTTATCAAAATGAACATATATAATTAAGAAATAAAATTTACAAGATGAAATCTAATTCTAATTTGCATACTGATGTTTGCAATCTCTAGTCTTACTTTTAAAGTTTATTATTCGAAAGTAAACACATAAGATGTGTGTGTTTAAATTCAACATCGCCCCCTATTAAAATGAAATAACAAACGGTTTTTATCTGTGTATATGTATTCTTTTGTAATTTAATTAATTCCAAAAACGTCCCTTCGGAACACATGTTGTATGCCTATCATAAAGAAAGGTTTTAGAACTATAAATATATGTCTATCCCACAAGAATTTCAGAACAATCTGACCGATTATTATGTGATGTGTTTTTCATAAAATCGTTGAATTAATATTACTACAACTAATAATAATAGCATTAATATTATCAGCACATTTTAATATAAATAAGAGAACTGTGAAAAAAAAACAGAAATGAATTGGTCAGAATATTAATTTATCAGAAAGTGTTAATAAAAACTTTCGCCAAAACCAAATCGGTCGACTGACGACTAGGAAAATGGAACAGAAAATGAATAAACAGAAGCTAGCACTCCCGTTCAATCACACGTGTATATATATATATATATATATATATATATATATATATATATATATATATATATATATATATATATATATCTACAGTCAGAGAAGTTCGAAGGTAACTCAACTTTGTTATAAACTAGTAGAGCTATCATCAATTATTCGAGTGGGTTGTAATCAGATCCAATAAGAGTTCACAATTATGTGTCTAATATACCAATATACAATAAAATATTACTTCAAAAGAAAATAGATCCGTAAACTATTTAGTAAAACATTTCTAAATATATATATATATATATATATATATATATATATATATATATATATATATATCGTAAGCTTCAAAAGGATTTACACCTTTTGTCTTCGATCAAGTAATTTGATTATACACGAGAATAACACATGCCCCCGAACGGGTATTCTGCTAGCTCTATATACGTGTAATGTACAATTGTCTACTACTTGTATGTTTCAAATTATATTAAAATATCTTAATTAGGAACTTATGAAAATGCATTTCAGGCGTCTAATGTTACGTTACAATTAGACAAGAAATTCTTGCCGGCTATGACTTAACACTAATAGCTACTTGTTCGCGATGTTTATTTTAAACTAGTATTTTCGGTGTCAAGTAATGAATCCTACTATGTTAGTTTATGTTCAGACACTATTCTTCCTCATGTATGTTGAAATATAGTTTTACGAAAAGAAATCAATTTACTCTTTAGAATAATAATCCTAAATATAAACAAATGTGTATTCACTATTCAGTGAGCAGCCTATTTTCTCTATAAAGATGAATGTTTGTATTGATCAATTTCATGTTCCATTGACCTTGACAGTAGTGTTCCTTTTTTTCATTTCGTTGGACATATTATTATAAATTATTGAAAGTTAGTCGATTTTTGTTGTTGGAGAATTGTTCACTTCATTTTTTAGAAGTGTTTTATTAAATAGTTTACAAGTGTTGATTTAATTTAAAATAATATGTGTTTGATATACACTATTTTTACTCGTATTTTATCCGTGCTCAATCTACTCGGATAATTGCGGGTAGCTCTTCTAGTTAATACCAAATGTTAGTTTCTTTGGTATTCCTCTAAATGTAACTATCTGAAAATGGACAGATATGCATACGTCTTTCCGCAGCTTTCACATACGAAACTGAATCACTTTCGGAACTCTCATTGAGAAAGTTATAAGGCTACAATATAATATCGTTCTCTGAAGTAAAAGTATTGATCTATTCTCGAATAATATTTTCTCTTGTTTTTTTTTCTCTTCTTAAGGATTATATCTGATAAATCAATATGGTCAGTAGGCAAATGGTGTATGCATTACACCTACTTTTATGGGCTGGCACAGTTTGGTAATATTAACACTAAAATAGTGGAAGTCAGAATATTGATTATCTGACTTTACATGTTTTACCGGTAATATTGATTATGCATCATAGATGAATGATTGTAGAAGGGAATACGAAGCACAACTATTGTAAAGGGACGTATTCGGGTGAGTTTTTTTTCTGGATGTTGTCCGTGTGTCTGATTAAGATAAGAATTATCTATTTGTTACTAAATAATGGGCATTGTAGAAATGTATAGAATTTTACTGCAAGAGAACACTTGCATGACTTTTCATAAACATGCGAAGTAGTTTGTGAATAAGGTGATTATATAAATGGGCTGTGAGAATATTCCACTGTATAATACATCCCAATGTGTATTTTGTATATTTTATATAAGTAAATATATGTTCAACCAGTCACACAAAAGTTAGCTAATAAAAAATGCGTTATTTCTAGCAAACAAAAGTATTTAAGGTGTGGAGGGGAGACAAAAATCAAGTCAGACAAACATCGTTCTCTTAATAGAATTGGGAAAGAAATTATCTATGCAAACACATAAACCATAAAAAATAAACATGTGGTTATTTTTTTTAGGTCATCCGAAATGATAATTTGTATACGAACACTTTTATTGCTTACATATATGTGTGATTTATATAAATATTAGTGCTAACCCTGGCGAATAATATTTTTTTCGTCAATTCTGACAGAAAGTTATACTGGTAAAATATAGGAGTACACATGAATGTTTACGCACAAAACGCATGAAACCACGTTTCTATTTTGTATGAGTGAACATACCGAATGCATATTTTCGACGCTCTTTTCGACCGCGTTTTCTGTAAAGGTTGCCGTGATGTCGATAAATAAAAAGATGAAAATACAAGCAATACTGATATTCCTAAAGAACATGATCGCGTAATTTTTGTAGAGAAAGCACAGCGATAATTTGCGCAGTACGTTTATATAGCACATAATCAGCCGACATTCCAATGGTAAGCAATATTCTAAAAAAAAAGCTAATTGGTTCATGTGTACTATGTGACTAATCCATTAATAAGTAATATTTATTACTAATAATTGAAAGTTCATGTAAATATAATTGTCTGGAGTTTACGAGGTTAGTTTAGAAACATGCCTCGGCAGTTGCGTCACATTACACGGAACACTCATTAATTTGGAAATAACTACATACCATACACTTATATTAAGTGAACGCCGGTGCGTATCACTTTAGCTAAACATATCACTTCATCATAAAGTATAAATATGCATATATACATATATATTTATATATATATATATATATATTCATATATATTGTATGTATGTATATATATATATATATATACATATCTATATGTGTGTGTGTGTTGTGTGTATGTGTGTGTGACTACATTTTTAGTACAAAAAAATGTAAGATACATTTCAGAGGGAACATTGTTTTCAATCAATGAAACGGGAAAGGTGGTAAAATAGAAAACTGCTTAAATTTTCCGTAATGCTTGATCGTCTGACCCTCTAACAAGAAACGTCAGAATCATACATTAAAAGTTAAGAACATCCGACGACAAATGAATAGAAAATTGTTTCAGTAAGCGAAATCAATTGAGAGAGAGAGAGAGAAGGTTATTGGGGCTTTGAATCATGGAAAATCTATAACTGCTGTTTCCAAATCTTTTGTCTACACAGGTAAGGTCGGGAATTGTTAATAACTGACGCCTAATAATACTTAGATGCGAGTTCAACTTCTCACTTTGTAAAACAGAAAAACACCATTGGATTACCGATCAGAATAAATATTGTACCGACCAGGGTATTACTGATGGCAGATACATGGGCTTGAAAGTTCCAGGATGATCGCGAAACATTGTGTAAATGAATGCCATCTTAATTTGTAATCTTTTGAATATATTACTAATGTACTCGGCTAGACATCGACATAGACATTACTAAAAAACATCATTATTTTGAATGGTTGGCAAAACATCGTTACGGTAATAAGATAAAAGGTTTCTAGTCGTGTAGACTACCATCAGTATATTTGCTGGAAAACAGTTTTGATTAGAAGAAGACATCTTTTTGATAATGTCAAGACCGTCGGTACCTAATCGTCTGACCCTCTAAAAGGAAACGTCAGAATCATACAGTAGAAGCTAAGAACATCCGATGACAAATGAAGGGAAAATTGTTTCAGTTAGCGAAATCAATTGAGAGAGAGAGAAGGTTATTGGGGCTTTGAATCTAGGAAGATCTATAACTGCTGTTTCCAAATCTTTTGTCTACACAGGTAAGGTCGGGAATTGTTAATAACTGACGCCTAATAATACTGAGATGCGAGTTCAACTACTCACTTTGTAAAACAGAAAAACACCATTGGATTATCGATCAGAATAAATATTGTACCGGCCAGGGTATTACTGATGGCAGATTCATGGGCTTGAAAGTTCCAGGATGATCGCGAAACATTGTGTAAATGAATGCCATGTTGTATATATTTAGCCATCTTAATTAGTAATCTTTGGAATATATTGCTAATGTAGTCGGCTAGACATCGACATAGACATTACTAAACAACATCATTATTATACTAAGAGTGGCGGGTATAAATATCTAAACATACCATCTAACCCAACGACAAAGTCAGAGTATTGCACTGGGACCTCAGTAATCTGTCAGATAGTGCTCTACTTTCAATTTTACTTGAGAAGTGATTCTTCACACACACACCCCTGAAGAAGGAATTTTATTCCGTAATCGATAGGATTAATGTTAGAAAAAAAAAAAAATTAATCTTGTATTGCTAATTTGGCTTTTATTTCAATTTTATAAACTTTCCATGCAATACTTAAAACTTGAACGAAAAACACACACATTACTCGACAGCGTGCCAACGCATCTCTCGTTCGACACCGGTTTTGAATCCTACCGCCATTTCATAACATCAAGGCGATGACGTCGTACCATCAAAGACGTTTATCAAATTAACAAAGAAATAAGTTTCTTTATTCTTGTTTTTTGATGAAAAAAAAAAATGACTCAATACTGGTTACCCCTGAAGAAGGAATTTTATTCCGTAATCGATAGGATTAATGTAAGAAAAAAAAAAAATTAATCTTGTATTGCTTATTTGGCTTTTATTTCAATTTTATATATATATATATATATATATATATATATATATATATATATATATATATATATATACAATACTCCAGGTGAAACATCCACAGGGTAGTAATCCAAAAAATTTAAACTGATGATTATTTTTATTCACACAGACATGTACAAATGCTCTACCTACCAACATAGAACCTCACTCTCTATATATTCCTGTGAATTAACCCCCAATAATCGATCACCAACAGTGATTTGGAACATCATTAGAAGAACCAGCACCTGCAGTTTGCAGTTTGCCTTACTGAAAAACTTGAAACAATTAAATTTAGTGACAGACGCAAACTTCTAAATAAAAAACAAGAAACCTCAATTAACTGTAGGCATAATAGATTACACCTTCTCAGTAATCCACTTTTAACCCCTCAAGCTAATACTACCTCATACAAAAATTAAAAAAAAACAAAAAAACAAAAATACTTTACCCACTCACTAACAGTAATTTTACAACATAACTATCAATTTATACCATATTCGGTACTACACTTGATATAATTATTGTGTTCAATCTTCTATTTAATGAGAATCATAATTAGAGTCCATTACCAAGTATTACCATCGAAACCATTATTAACAATTGGATTGGAATATGTATATATACATGTATATATGTGTTTTCTGTGTATGTGTGAGTGTCTCAATGTATATATATATATATATATATATATATATATATATATATATGTGTTCATTTATTTATATATATAATTTATTATTATTGTTACCATCATTATTGTCATCATTTTAATTAATTATTATTGTTGTTATTATTATCTTTTACATTTCTTACTGACATTACTACTTATAGCCAGCATTATATCTATTATTTAAATAACCACCGCTACTATAATTATTAGTTTTAAAAATTAATAATATTATTATTGTTATTACTTTTATAAATACTACTATTATTCTTCTTATTATCATTATTATTATTACAATTATTAAGATAATTGTAGTTACCATTGTTATTACTATGATGGCTATCACTATTATTTTTACTATTATTAACATCATTAGTATTATTACAACAGATAATTTCTCTATTATCAAATAATTCATTTTTATAATCATATTTACAACTACTATGATTTATATTAATTGCCATCTTCTTTATAGTGGTATTCTCTTATATCCCCTGATTATTTTATCCAACTATTGCTTACTGTTATAGATCATTATTATTGATTTTTATTTTCATTATTTGCTATTTCGGCATTATTATCGAAAGTATTATTATTATTATTATTAATATTAATGTTTTTTTACTATCATTATCATAATTATTATTGATTGTAGCAGTAAATATGACTATATTACCACTTTTATTATTATTGTCAATAATATAACTATAGTTACCGTCATTTAGCTTTAACTACTATTGTTATTATTAATTTTAGTAGCAATGGTGATATTGCAATTATTTATATTCTTATAATTCTTCTTCTTATTATTATTATCATAATTATTATTATTATTATTATTATTATTATTATTATTATTATTATTATTATTATTAATCTTATTATTATTATTATTATTACTATTACTACCACTATTTGTATTATTTTAATTTTATTTTCATCATTATTTATTATCATGTTTATTATAATTATAATTATTGTTATGATTATTATGGTTACGATTGTGACCATTATTATTAATATGGCTACTATGGTTATTACCATTTTCAATATGATTAATATTATTGCAACTACTAATTCTGCTATTATTAATAAAAGTATTCCTATTACCACATTGACAACCATTATGATTAATATTATTTCTACCATCTTCTATATTATTATTAGTTTTATTATTATTAATTATTATTTATTATTTTTTATCATTATTATTACCTTTTAATATTTCCTGATTATTTTATTTTTTACCTGACTATTACTTTTTATTAATTAGTATTGTTGTCGATTACTATCATTGTTATTGTTATTATTGTTATTGTTATTATTATTATTAGTAGTAGTATTAGTATTATTAGTATTTTTATTATTATTATTATGATTACTATTATTGTTATTAATACTTACAATATAAACTTTTAGCACTTTTAAATTATAACCGATATTATTATCACTATTATTATTATTATTATTATTATTATTATTATTATTATTATTATTATTATTATTATTATTATTATTTTTATTATTATTATTATTTTTATTATTATTGTTATTATCATTTGTATTACTACTAATTGTGTAAACTTAATTAAATTCCTAATGAATTTGTTTGATTTATTAATAAATATTTGATAATTTGATAAGTTTAAAGGAAATAAAATAGTGTAAATACAGAATCAGTTTCACAATGTGTTAACAACCACTACCCCCCACACACACACGCATGTCTGCACGCTCACACACATATTTGCTGCTACGGTTTACAACTTGATTTGAGAATGTGTGGTTTGCGCTGAGTGGAAAAAAACACTTTCAACGATTTTTTACACATTTCTGTTGCATGTGCTTTCCCCTTCAACTACTGATTGAATCAACAGATGATTTCATTTTTTCTGTCTATCTACCTATCTATCTTTCTATTTACCTATATACCTATCTTTTTATTCTACCTTTGTTATTATATCTCTTTCCACTTTATTTTATTTTATTTTATTTTGTTTTATTTTATTTTATATTTCATGTTTGGCTTTTGATTCTGATTTTAACATTTTGATACTTAACAGTCTCACTCACGTGACTTCACAGATTTTGAAATTTTAAATTTCTTTTCTTCTTCTGTTTCTTCCCATTTCATTCTTTCCAAATATGATATAATATTAAGATCGGATTCTAACTCTACCTTATGAGATCTCAGTTTATAATAACTGTTGATCGATAACATCGACATGCCAGTGTTGCAAATTTTGTACATGTCTGTGTAAATAAAAATAATCATATATATGTATATATATATATATATATATACATATATATATATATATATATATATATATATATATATATATATATATATATATATATATATATATATGTATATATATTTCTTAATATAGATATGTTTCTATGTTTATATATTTCTAGAAGCACGGTACATTTCTTAAATTCATTAATTGACTATTAGACAATTTAAAACCCAACCGCTATGCATACGGGTTTACAATACTCACTGTACATTTTAACATAGTTTTATGCAAAAGGAGTAAAAAGAGGATAACAGACACTCGTGAAAATTCAAATAATTCAGATTTTTTAGAAATGTTAAGAATACATGTTGGACATACATTAATACTACTCCTGACAATCCAGGGTTATTTTAGTATTTCAAAAGGTTTTAGAGGGCGAGAATAGAAGGTGTGCAACCCGGTTTTATTTAGGAAATTCGTTTAGTTATATTGCAGGACGGTATATTAATTGAATCTATTGTGATACTATAAATTGTATTTTTAGTGTTTAAATAAGCGCAGTTTGCACGCTCCTAGACATGAGCTATATCATCACAGATTTAACTGTAAATGTCGATGTAAATGACTAGAGAGTACATAGTATAGAAAGTGTTCATATCATTACCGCGTGAATACAACTCCAAGTAAAATGTTTTCCCTTAGATTTAAATGCTATGTAAGGATTACTTTAACGACTTTAAACCCTCTTCGTTTTCACAATTAACATATCGGTGATTAGCTCTCAATCTTCATGGATGCATAACTTTAAAAAATATTTATGAGAAACCATAACTTCAGTAGTTTAAAGCTCAATATTTCTTATGGTTTTACATTTGAATTATTTTTATGATCGCTTTGAATAATTTGCGGTCACATATTTTACAAATTATAAAACAGCGCACACGCCTTTCGCATTATAATGACAAGTATAAAACAAGTCTCAAGTTTAATATCCAAAATGAGGTTTTTCAAAACAATTTACCCATTCGATGTATTAAATTGTATGTCTTTGAGGAGATCCTAATATGCACCTGCCCAATGATGAGAAAAACAGAATCCAGAACAGATAAGACGATCGCAGTATCTGTAATAGTTGTGCTGAATGTTGTATTCTTTTTTTAATACACACTTTCCTTTTACCTTGCTTTCAGAACATATCTTGTAATATGTGCGTAGGATTCTGCAGAAATGCGCTTTTGTTCTGCGTGTCTATTTTTGTGTATAGAGGTATAACACAATCTGATAGAATATGTAGTTTAGCCTTAAG
This sequence comes from Sepiola atlantica, assembly GCA_963556195.1. Classification (NCBI taxonomy): domain Eukaryota; kingdom Metazoa; phylum Mollusca; class Cephalopoda; order Sepiida; family Sepiolidae; genus Sepiola; species Sepiola atlantica. The sequence goes on from OY744520.1 coordinate 82,645,291, forward strand.
ATGTTGCCATATCAGAAACGATCCAAATTCAATCATTTAATGGTTCAATGACGATGTTGAGTCTGTATGAATAAAATATTTCTATGAATAAAACATAATATGTTCTTAGTAAATAAAATGTATAATACATGCGTAAATAATTATGTTAGCTTTGATGGATGCAACATATATCAATGTTGATCTCCCTCTATTTTAATCTCTCTCATCACACTCTGTCGTTCTTTTAATATATATATATATATATATATATATATATATATATATATATATATATATATGCATACATTCTTCCTTCTCTCTTAAGATTTGAGACATTGAAACATGTTATAAGTAGATTAACCTGTCAATATTTTAACCCTTAACCTAAGGTATGATTTATTTTGACCTTTCAACACAGCGTTAGTTGCTAATATTTCTTATACTGTTCTTCTTCGATCCAGGACTGTACCTTGCTAAACTATGTCTCTGAAAGCATATAACTGTAACTGGACTCGAATGCCCAAATACATTTATTTGAGGATTTTAATACACACCACCGTGACTGGTTAGGATTCTCAAGCTTGACCAACGCAGCCGGTAACTATACGTGTGTTTTCTCCTTTGCTCACTCCCTCTCACAGACTGTTGTTTTCCAGACCCACATCCCTGTTCGAGTAGACCAGTAAGCCTCACTTCTCAACCTGTTCTTGACCTCACTGTCCGAGGCTTGTGTGATACATCTTTGTAGCTCGCTCGAGAATGCTGATAATCCTGAGAATTTGTCCAAAAGCTGATGAGCCGTTGCTCAAAACAAGTAAATACTATGAGTAGGTTTATTCTAAGTTCATCAGAGATCACATCAGCGACGCCTCATTTAGTGAACCCTTCTCACTCCCTGCTGATAAGTGTGCAAATGAGAACACCAAATAAGTCAAAGCTAGCATTGACGCATGTGTCCCTATTCAACATTTGTTTAGCAAACCTCACTGTCCTCACTGGTTCACGTCGAAATATGCAGCCGCCATTGCTGAAAGGTAGAATGCATCTGACAGTTCGGCTGCCATAAGTAAACTGTAAATAGACAAACATTTATAGAGTCAAGGAATAATTGTAATGCAGTGATAAGTTAATCACAGAAAAACGATACAGAGAAAACCAAAGAAGGCATTCAGTAATAGAAACTAGGTACTCGCGATTCCTAGGAAATCTACTATAGAGTGATAAACAATGGGCAATCAACAATTCCCCCGCTATCAAACCACAATGATGTCGTTGCGCGGCAACTGATGAAGCTGACTACTTGCCCAGTGTTTTGCCTTACACTCCACTTTGTACTCGGCAAACACACCCCATCCCTAATTTCACATAGCAGACTGAAGCCACACTTCAAAATTTGGTTATCACCCCATCTCAGGCAAGAGACATAATAAAAACACATTGCCCCCCTATAAAGTTTGTGGGTTTTATATCATACCTGTTATAGTAATAAATACATTGCCAAAGCTGCAGCAAAGTAAGTCGGCTCCCTCTAACGTGCTAGTAAACTCCTCAAACCTGACAGTAACCGATATCTCTTCAAAGCCACCATCTGCCCATGCATAGAGTATTGTTGCCACATCTAGGCTGGTGCATCATCTACTGGTCTCTCCCTCCATGACAAGGTCCAAAAAGAGTCGCCAACTTAATAGGTCCCTCACTGTCAACCAAGCGCCAGTCCCTGTCCTATCGCCTCAATGTAGCATCCTTGTGCTTATTTTACAAATACTTCAATGGATTATGCTCCGATGAACTGGCTACTGTGGTCTCACTTCGACGTAAATTAACTAGATCAACTCGACAATCAGCTAATTCCTATCCATTAACTGTGGAGGTGCCCAGATGCCGGCGAGCAATCTACTCCAATAGCTTCTTTCATCGTGCTGCTGTCCTCTGGAACTCTTTCCCTTCCCACTGTTTCCACGACAGTACCTACATGCAGAGGTTTAAAACTAATGTAAACATACATCTCGCTGCACAGCTCCCAACTTAGAATGACACATAAACCTACTCCCTAATTCCCAGTAGCACCTTACGTCTAGTGTGGCGTCCTTCTTTGTTTGGGGTAAAATATCATAAAAAATGTTCTGCTTAACTTGATCCTGTTTCTCCATACTCTAGAACAAATGCCTTGCTGAATATTCCTTCCTTGATAGCTGGAAAATTGCCTTTGTGGTAACAGTCGTCAATAATTCTGGGGCTGCAACTGATCCTTAGAACTACCGCCCAATTAGTCTACTTCCGATCATTCCTTACTTCTTTGAATTCCCAATCAATCACGCGATGGTCCGGTACCTAGTTAATGCTAAACTTCTGTCTGACCGCAAGTATGGATTTGGACAATCACAATCTACTACGGATATCCAAACGGTCACCTCTGAACGCATATATCATACACTGGACCAAGAAGGTGAAGCTAGGTCAGTAGCGCTTGATATATCAAAAGTATTTGACAAGGTATGGCATAAAGGGATTTTCCTAAAAATTCACTAATATGGTATTAGTAAACAAATATTAAATATAATTAGATCCCTCCAAACCAAAAGAAAGATCCAGGTTGTCCTCAATGGCCGTTCATCTAAGCTAAATAACATAAATGCTGGTGTACGCCAGAGATCCATCTTCGGAGCTTTATTGTTCCTGATGTTCATAAATAACCTCCATGATGACATCTCTTTATGTAGACAAAAGGGACGCGTACATGTCCGAGACAATTACTTTATCCTAGTAAATACCCAATAGAATGTAGTGGATTGGCACACTAAATGGTTTGCCACTTTTAATGATGCAACGACAAAGCTCCTTTCCTTGAATAACAACAAGACACTGCTTCGACCATCGATTCGCATGCCAAATAACACTCCAGAGTTGAACATTAAACCTACTAGGCCTAACATTTATGGGTAACATGAATTGAAACACATACATGTAATACATTCACAATTAAAGTTAAGGTCACTTGTTTTGTTTACCTGTAATATACTTGAACCCCACTTCGTATGTTTATATTTTTCTAGCGGTAAGTTGGCTTATGCAATCTGCGGATAACATCGCCAGGACTAAACTTATAACGTCTTAAGAACATGACGTCAGGGTTAATACCATCAAAATGAGGAGGAAGAAAAAGAAAAAAAAACTATAAGACAGTCTCGCCTGTCAAGGTTGTCCTACAACGAAAGCTTCACCCAAAAAATTAAATAAATGAATTTTTCATTTAAAATTGCACGATTGTTGATTTTCAAAATATTTCACTTTTATACATTCTAATCCGTGCTTCAAAGATGTTGATTTCCTTACTTAAAAAAAAGCGCCAATCTGTACATAACATCGCCAGGACTAAACTTATAACGTCTTGACGTCTATTTGACCCCTTAAGGGTAATACCATCAAAATGAGGAGGAAGAAAAGAAACTATAAGACAGTCTCACCTGAAAAGGTTGTACTACAACGAAAGCTCGCGAAAAAAAAGTAAATACATTTATTTTTCATTTAAAATTGCACGATTGTTGATTTTCAAAATATTTCACTTTAATACATTCTAATTCTTGTATCAAAGATGTTTATTTCCTTATATATATATATATATATATATATATATATATATATATAATAAATATGAAAATAAAAGAAAACCTTTAATAGAAAGAACCTATAGTTAGATGGTAAAAGCTCAATATACGAGATAGAGCAATTATAAAGATAGATGGACGAAGAGTGATAAACATGCACGAATGTCCAAATTTATTTAAAACTTCGATTGTTCAATGCAAGGTATATTCTGTAATAAAATTATGTTTATTATTATTTCCTTAAGCCAAGGCTTTTCAAAGATCGAGATCTTATCATAAGAGGAATTATACAGATATATAAGTTGGCAATAGAAAGCCAAAATTCAACATTTGAAAAATATTAAGAACATAATGGGTGAAAAAAGTTCGTGTAAAAAGATATTGGGTTTGTTCAGGTGGTAATTGTCCGCCAATAAGGTGTCCAATGGAAGGAAGTTTTCGATGGAGAAGAAAAAGTTTCCTGGAGGGATCACAGAAAGGCGTTCAAAATGAAGTAAATCCAATGGTGAAAATTGATTTCAAGTCGTAGATGGAGCGCACTTAAACGGAATGAAAATGAAGAAATCTGGCAATTTAAAAACAATGCTTTCTCGTACGACTTGACCTCAATTTTCACCATTGGATTTACTTCATTTTCTGTGATGCCCCCACGAAACTTTTTCTTCTCCATCGAAAACGTCCTTCCATTGGACACTTTCATTGTGAAACTAAAGCTAAAATAATGCGTAATGCGTAATGCGTAATTTAAAATGAGTGTATGCATAAGGAGAGCGATTAAATGGAAGACACGTTTTGCTAACTAAAATAAACGAGTAATCATTTAGTAGAGATATATATATAACAATATAAATATATTATTTTCTTTTTTAAGAATCGAAAATAAATTGTAAATCTGTCAGAAAATATTAAAAACAATATACAAAACTAAGATACATATTTAAAATAGATACATGGAAAATGCACCTAATTATATAGGTTGAGAGTATTATGAATAAAGGAAATTATAAATTCACACAAATAATTTCATTATATCAACACTTAAGGAACGTATCAGGTGTTCTTCAATGACACATACCTCTTTTAAAAACAGACCCTAGCAAAATATAACAGTATGTGTTTATTGCATCACGGTAATTATTAATTTGATAAGAAATATAAAAAAATAGTTGATTTAAGTATATCGTTTGTGATGTATTACATTTAGTAATTAACCTGAATATATATATACACACACACACACATATATATATATATATATATATATATATATATATATATATATATATATATATATATATATATATATATATTGGATAATTAGGCAAAATTCCTTCTTTTATAGATATCTGGTTGAACGGGAGTGTCAACTATAAAGTAGATTAAAAAGTCATTAAAAATATTATACATAAATGTATATCCCCTGCAGATAACGACTTTAAAATTAGATTTATTATTTACTATAAAAGGTTTAAAACCAGCAATTTACTAATAAAACATAATCCTACCGACAATGGCTTACTAAAAACTAGTAATGGCATATACGTGTTCAAATGTCATATCGGAGAATGTGGTTCTGCCAACAGCACGTATATTGGCATGACTAGAACCAGTATTTCACGTCCATTAACTTGCCAGCTGACCTTCCCTCAAAGCTCCATTTACAAACACCTTAAAGCACATAACATCTCCAAAGATACTTTTAGAAATATTTTAACCGGTAGTACATCCATCCTTGCCGTGTCATTTTGCGGTATTCGCCTCCCCATAATGGAAGCATTGTTCATTCAATTAAAAAAGCCCAACATCAACCATGCTCGTTATGAGGGGTGCGAAGGCGTGTTGAAATGCTGTTGAATGTGTTTAATGGTTTTAATGTTTTTAATCACATGGAAACGTCTTCTTAATAAATTCACCATTTTACTTTGCATTGATCAATCATCCGACTGAAGACGACCAATGATGGTCGAAAACGTTTGCGTGAAATATGGAGATTTCCTACACTCCATGGTTGATAGTATATGATCTGTTGTTCGACGAATAGAAAGATTGGATCAAAAAAATAATAAACAGAAGTTGGCACTCCTTTTCAAGCAGATATATATATATATATATATATATATATATATATATATATATATATATATATATATGAATACATGCGTAAGATTGTTTCATTTATCACTCATATATTACTATCAAAACAGGTTACTGTTATTTAAATAAATAATTCAGTATATTGTTTTCAAATACGTTATATACAGTTCTAATAACACTTATATAGACATTCAAATATCTGTCTAATGTTCATAATTTATTTTTTAACAGTCTATGATAAATTAATGTTTGCTTTTATTCATTTATGATTTAATGATTTTATTGCTCTTGTTTATCTTCAACAGTTTTGTCGATATTAACCGTAATAAATTGGAGTTATTCAATAAAAATATGAATAAACTACGAAAACACTTTCTTAAAATATCAAGGGAGATAATTAAGATACAGCTAATGTCTTAGCAAGCTATGAATATATACTGGCAAGACATAAGGGTTAATAAAGAGAGAGGCGACTGCTAACGCTATCGCTCTCGCCCTCTCTCTCTATCGCGCGAGCGCTCTGGACTCTTTAAAGACAAATACTTAGCGAAGTTATCACTACCTCTCGTTCTCCGTCTCTCTCGTCCCCCCTTCACTAGCGACGATAGATTCTATTTTATTTACTGTTTTTAACCGACATGATTTATTTGCGAAATAAAAATAAAATATTAATATACAGTCTGAAATAAAAACGTGTTTTATTTAAATGCAAACCATTAACATTGGATTTTTTGTTTAAATTGTAATTTATTTTTAATTTAAAGTTTTCTCTTGAATTCTTAATAAATAAACGTTTTTAACATTTCTATCACCCCCCTTCAAGTATTAAATACACGTAAAAATAGGCATGCTAGCTTTTTAAAAATTTACATCTACTTATTGGGAAAAAATATATTTTTCTTTAATTTGGCGTCAATTCAGTCACGTAAAAGATTTGGCATTGCTAATTATGAATTTATATTTGTTTTACTTAAACCACGTTTACGTAAAAAAAAAACAATAAATATAGTATTAGAAAGTTATGTCAATTTCATCGAACAGGTGAAACGCTAAAATAAGTATTAGGTTGGAAAAATATAGTTGCCATCTAAACAAGTCGAGTAGGAGGCTAGCTTAAGGTTATGACCATATATTTTTCAATTAAAAAATACGAAATAACGTAATCGTTCTTCATTAGCTAATATACTTCCATTTGCTCATAACGATGGCGTCTATATTTTTCAGCCAACTATTTATTTCACATTTTACATATACAGTAACATTTGTCAAACCATACTCGCAGGCATTACACTCTCTTTTAATGGGGTGATACTCACAGGTATTACCTCCTCTATTTTGGAGGAGGTATTGTACTATCTCTTCTGTTGTCAATTTTAAACCTGCTTTTTTGCTCCGTAGATTTTAAATTTTAAATATAAATTTAATGTTATTCGTAATATATAAATGATGATATCATCAATGTAAGCATATACTAGACATATTAGTAAATAAATCATCTATTTGCGAGCTTAAATCTTGAGAAATAGTTGGTAGTTTTTCTAAAAACAATACATTTTATGTTAATGTTTTCACAAATTCATCGATAGTTATATGAACAATGTTAAACTAAATAGTAATTATTATTCAGGATATTGGCGGATATTTTTTTGTAGTCAATGAAATACAGTCAATATACATATTTTCATATGTTCTTCATATGAAGAAGATATCTCTTAAATTAATACAAATAACGGCCTAAGACCACGATCTCCCATAGAATTAAAGCAGTCACTTTTTCACTTTAAACTCTATTAATCAACGTTAAGTAAACATAATACCCCAATAATGAAGTCGTTAGTTATACTCACCAATAATGCTAAAATCATAACTACAACTGATTTCAACATTAAATTACCCATTTATGAAGTACTGATATTTCAATACCGTCAATCTAGTACTAACAATGGCGGTTTAGTTGATAACGACGCGGACTGACGACCTTTGTGTGCTAAAACGTTCACTTTTAGGTGTTTGCAACTATTATGTGGCCTTTCTTGCCAAAAGATGCCAAGGACAGAATAAAACCGGTCAACAACGGGTGTAATCTTAGCACTAATCAGATCCAATGAGAATTGGGTTGTGAGGTAAACATCTTTTAACTTAATATGGCAACATACTAATATAATCTACGCTTTTTAAATACATTAAGCATTATATAGCATTTCATGATTACAAATGGAACCGTTAGAAAATATAGCAAAATCGATCTAGGCAACAGTTATTTCCCCTTAGATACCCCTAACATGTTATTCCGAAAACCAGAAATATATGCATGTATAGACATCGGGCAATATACGACAACCTTTATTTCTTTTTATGCCCCACTTTCATTAAGAAATAATCACTACTTGACCGTTAAACTTGATGGACGACTGGACATTAACATAACTGGCTTCGCTCGGTGGTTTATGTCCTCAATAACTTAAAGTATCTGGTTCGATATGAGATTAAGCAAATTGAGAATGTCTCCCAAAATAAGACAGTTTTCATTATATTATATGATACACTGGACATTTACTTAGTCATACCTGAGTTTTTTAAAGGAACCTGACGCGCGTATATATTTATAGCGCAAAGTGCCTTTACTAATGAATTTCGGGTTTCAAATGTGGTCAGTCTACAATTGATTTATGTTTTATCAGCGCTGTTTGAAGCTGAAACGAAGTGTTCTTTTCTCATGAGATTAGTGTTTATAGACTGTAACTTTGCCCAATCATTGCAATAACTTTTAGAACATATCTTTACTGCTTTCAGTATACATGATACTATTAGAACGACATTTTTGAAGAAAATGTTTAACTTACATGCACTAGCAAGACAAACAACTTGAAACTAATAGTATCAGTGTATTTTTATTTTAAATCTTTAATTGTTAAACTTTTCAAATTCTAAATACCATAAATCAAAATAAACACCTGGAAGTTGCTATGTATACACGTCCAAAGGAGACCTAACACATTAAAAAATCCGACATTAGATAGATAATAAAATGTAGTTCGAATAAATGTAGTTTTGATCCTGGTATAAGACCTCATAGAGTAAGAGAGATAATGAAGCAATATAATACATTTGAACACTATTTCTCTCAAGCTGTCAAATGTATTATTATTCATATTGACCACTTTCTCCATCTCTGTGCCTCTTCTGAGTAGTTTAGTCCGCTTCTGGGGTAAACTATGTTCTGTGTTTATTTTTCTGCTGTATTTTTGTTCTGTTTACACTTTTCTCACATATTGAAACTTAAAAATGTTTAGTTTTTACATAAGAGACAACCTATAGAAAATTAGAAACAATGTATATAATTTTACTGTGGTTAGCTGCTCGAAAAGATCAGCTATAATGTGCAAAATATATTCTATCTAGCTTGAAATAAGCATATTTCACACAACTTTATCAACCTAGCACTACATATATCTTGGTAAACTCAGTAATAAGCAACCCAACAGAGTGTTCGATTATTTAAAAAGAAAATGACAAAAGTCTGTAATCTTTATTTCTACACGCGATTCCTAATTCTCAAACCAGCATTCACAGCAATAGCTGATGGTTGTAAACGAGACGCGATCATGTGTAGATACCTTGTTGACATTTGCTGATCTGAAACCGACTGAACCATGGTGTTCTTAACATCTGTAATAGAATATGTAAACACACATATATATATATATATATATATATATATATATATAATATTTATTTTCCTTTCTTCTGTTACTTATCTTTCATTCATTTCACGCAACAGTCGATATTCACCTCTTTCCCTCTCTCGTTATCTGTCCTCTCTCTCTCCCTCCCTCTCTCTCTTCCCCCCTCTCTCTCTCTCTCCCTCTCTCTCTCTATATATATATAAATATATATATATATATGTGTATATATATATATAAATATATATATATATATGTGTATATATATATATATGTGTATATATATATATATATATATATATATATATATATATATTAATAAATATATTAATAAATATTAAATATAGGCATAATATTAAAGTGGGCCCTAATATTTACATTGATGCCTCGTTATACACCTCATAATACGAGTTAAATATAAAACATACTCACAATTCGTATAAATGTACTAAAAAGTGCATATTAATCCTCATAATACTTTATAATGAGGTAATTAACATCATTTTATTAAAATAAATTAATAGCTCCCTTCGGTATTTTGATTCATGTCTAGGTAACTATACACTATTTTCGTTGTAAGGGACAAACTCCCACCCTCTTTACTTTCGCATTAACTAAAAACGTTCTACTTAAGTGAATAATTATGTGTAATTAATCTTATCTTAGTATTAATTGAAACGAGTTATAAATAAATACTAATCATCTTCTACAAAACCACCGAAGTATTACACTTATATTAGTTGCTTGAATGGATGGTTGAGTCTATTAAACTGGCTCTAAACTGATGAACTTAAAAGAAACAAGCTACGTTCTTAGCTTGGTATCCAAATTACCTAAATAGATACATAAATGCTAACTTATGTAACGTTCGAAAATAAAAAAATTACACTAAAGTGAAGTCGAATTTTCATAAATAAATTATAGAACTTATTAAATATTTTAAGAAATATTAGTTAATTAAAAATTAGAAATGGCCACACAACTTTTAGGATGCACTAGCTCTTAACAATAAGAATAAAAATAGCGTATTAGTGAGTTCCCCATGGGTGTGTTTGTTATTTTCTTTGTTTTTCGTTTGGTTACACCCACAAATGAACAACTGTATAGTGTAGGTTTGTTCAAGACACTTAAATACAAATAACTTGTTTCATTTTTGTGATTTTTTATGATGATTTTGTAATGTTGCAGAGACGATATTGACATAACAATGTTGTTCGGCACAATACAAATGGCATGGGCCGTAAAATATATCTCACAGGAATGGTAGGTTTTTTTTGGAAATGTGTAAAAATTTAAATAAAAATATCAACATAAAAACATGGTTATTGGAATATAATATGAATTTTGCATATATATATATATATATATATATATATATATTTATATTATAGATGATTGGTGGTGTATGAAACATTAAAACCGATGTTGTTGTTTTTTTTCATTGTTTCTATTTTGATATTTCGACCAGTCCTCTGATCTTTGTCAAAAAATGAAGAAAACTGAGGATTATTGGGCAAACTGTAATCTCAAACTGTGCGCTGTTCGTTTTTTTTGTCATGACGCGTGCGATTGTCCACGCATAACGTTTCCTCGGGTTAACAAAGAGAACCGTTATCTTTTTGAAATACACGAACTTATATGTGTCCGTTGTCTAAAAAAAAACAAATGAAATTTGAATGGCACTAAATTTGTGGAGGAGGGATAATTCTTTATTTCTTAAGTTAATCGATGAACAAAGTACTTTGCGCATTCAAACATACGATGGTCAAGCTTTGTCTACTTATGGTTTTGTCTTTGGTTGAATAGTATTAACTTTAAATTTGGACTTAAATCGCGAATGGTGGTGGTAAGTATACATTTAAGAAAATAGTATTTTGATTTTAACAAAATATATATGCATCTAACACATTGTTTTTAAAGGCATTTTACCTCTTTCTTCATGTTTTAAGTTTTAAAGATACTTAAGAAAATTAACTTTCCATAATTTATACCTATCAGTCACCAATCGCGATTTAAGCTCAAATTTGAAAGAACCATTTACTCCGTTAAGTCCACACAACATCGGACGTCACTTCTAAAAGACCAGAAATTATTCTTACGGGAAAAAATAAAATTAGTACCTTTTATTTGTTTAAACTCGTGATACCGAGCGAAATTATTAGAAAAAAAGTCAAGATGAACAAAAATAGTATTTTGATTTTAATAAAAATATCTGCATCTAACACATGAGTTTTGAGGGCATTTTGCCTCTTTCTTTAAGTTTTATATTTTAAAGATGCTTAAAAAATTAACTTTCCTAAGTGTATACTTACCAGCGACCTTTCGCGATCTAAGTTCAAATTTAAAAGAGGCATTTACTCCGTTAAGTCCACACACCATCTGGCGTCACTTTTAATAGACCAGGAAGGATTCTTACGGTAACAAATAAGGTTAATACCTTTTATTTATTTAAATCTCTTATAAAGCTTGTGATACCGAGCGGAAATATTAGAAAAAAGTCAAGATGAAAAAAAATAGTATTTCAATTTTAATAAAAATATATGCATCTAACACATGGTTTTTGAAGCCATTTTGATTTTACAGTGCAGATCATTAACACTTTTGTAACTGCTTAAACTATTACACTGAAATTACATAACATTTATTCTACTGGCTCATTAGAAAATTACAGCTAAAAAAATGAGAAGATTATTTAAATACGAATACACACAGTTATGCCATAAACAATATGTGTTATTATACTCCAAAGATTCAACATAAATACATCCTATTGCGTACACATGTTACAACAATGTTTTAATTGTCCATTATCTCATCTTGATCAACAAAAAATGCTTGATCATTTCGTTACAGGCAAAACTAAGATTGAAATTGTTAAATTATTACAACCACATGAAACATAAATAACCATCAAAATACTAAACTTAATTTTTTTAGTCTATATCTCTTTGTCATCGCCTTTTTTCTTAGATAATATTGGTTATAGATCAATATAAATACTTAACGAATCCGATTGTATCGTGATCTAGAGTTAACAAGTCTTAAATATTACTAGCAATCTCAAAATATACATCCACACATTTACCCTGATTATTTCCCTTGGGAATGAAACATAAACGTGTCATTGAAGCTTACTTTTAATGGCTATATTTTTTTGATAAAAAGTTTAAATGCAAAACGCGAAGAATGATATATCAAAAGGACGAACCTATCACTATAAAAGAGTTGCATTCAACATTTGAACATGGCGTAGCGGCATAAACCCCATTGTACTTCCAAATAAAATAAGCGTTTAGTTGAAGTCTATATTACATATATTCGTGGTTTGTGATGTTATATCTCGATTTTTACAAATTATATTTATCGTGTTTGCCTTTTAACTTTTTATATATTAATCCTTTCTTCTCTGTTTGCCTTAAAGTCGATGCTGAGTCATGGTAAGGCGAGGTAAATAATAATCGTAAAAAAAGTAACTTGATGAAAAAGAGGGAGATTAAGACGCAATCGATGTGGCTTTCACTGGTAGGAGAATCCACATAAACGGATGCCTATGTCTTTTCTGAAAAAAATTCGAACACCCGACACTTGCGAATATGCCAATGTCTACATTAAGTGTTGGTTGTCATGACAAACTAGAGCACTAAACCAGCTAGCTGTAGAAAGCGCAGACAACATAAGAGCTGTTTGACATAACAGGTTAAGATGTCAATTATATTTACTATAATAACACTCTCTGGTACGTGTGTATCTTTCATCATCCATATAATGCATTGGTTTCTTTTTAATGATCTACGTATTACTAATGATCTACGTATTACTAATGTAAGTTTCTAATGACCGAAACATGTTTACTATGTCATGATATATTTAAATGATATATTCAATCCTAAATGCGTGTTTAGTGCCGGTGGTTGCACAACCATTTGCATTCTCGAAAAGTATAGTCTCTACCGAGGATCGAACGGCTGTGTTGTGGTGCGCATTTTATTTGCCCTCTGAAAAAGGCGATCTATTATCATATCCTGAAAATAAACTGTTTAAAAAATACTTGAATTGTGTTATAAATTGTGAAAACATGGGATTACCTGGCAAACGGTCTCGATGCGCGCTCTGCAGGGCTGGACCGCCCAAAGAGCGGCAAGATGGCGTCCTAGGCTTAATATCGCCAGGTAATCCCGTGAAATCTCGTGTTCTCTCGCGGAGACGAGAGTCCAGTTTGATATAAAAACGGGTCGCTGGAGGCAAGACGGCAGAAGGCTGAGAGCGTAGTCTACGAGGGACGACGTGGAAAGAAGAAGAGAAAGAAGAAGAGAAAGAAGAAGAGAAAGAAGAAGAGAAAGAAGAAGAAGAAGAAGAAGAAGAAGAAGAGAAAGAAGAAGAAGAGAAAGAAGAAGAGAAAGAGGAAGAAGAAGAGAAAGAAGAAGATAACGAAGTAGAGAAAGAAGAGGTGGAAGATTAATTTTTTCTGCTACAAGCTATTTTCGGCATTGTTATGGAAAAATTCGACATCAGATTGATTCCGGAATTCGACGGCTCTCCTGCTGGTCCATCGGTGGTCGAATGGCTGGAGAAGGCCGAGCGTGTTTGCCGGTTGTGCAAAATTAAAGACCCAGCTATGGTCATCCCATTAATACTCACTAAGGGGGCTTACACCGTGTACCAGCAGCTCAGTAATGATGCGACCATGGAGCAGATTGCACAGGCGCTGCACGGGGCATTTGGTGCAGATCCTTTTGTTGCCTGGAGGCAATTTTCCGAACGCCGGCTTGGGCAGGGGGAGACAGTGGACGTCTACATGGCCGACTTGAAAAAGCTTGCTGCTCCCTTCGGCGGTGCGAGTGACCGCATATTGGCATGCGCCTTTTTGTCTGGACTTCCGGACGATGCAAGCCGACTGCTGCGAGCATCATTGAGATTCACAGAGATTGAATTGGTGGAGTTGTTGGCGAGAGCACGAAACATCTTGAAGGACGATCGAGAACTGGTCTCTGCAGCGGTTGACACCTTGGACTCACCAGCAGAGGGCCTACGATGCTATACATGTGGTGGCCCCAACCACTTCTCTAGAGACTGCAGAGGCGGCACAAGGCGCACCCCAAATTATGGAGCACGAAAAGTAATACGGTGTTACCAATGCAATAAGCCAGGCCACATAGCACGGAATTGTCTGGGAAACGGGCAAGGGGAGGACGCCGCAGCGCTAGCACCCTCCCCAAAGCGGCATTGAACAAAGCGCTTCCTGCAGTGACAGTTCAAGTTGATGGGTGTAAACGTTCAGCGCTGGTTGACACCGGCTGTACCCAAACCCTCCTTCGAAAGGAATGTTGCACCACATGGAAGAAACGACAGATCCCCGTCCTGACTGTCGGCAAAGGCTCATTAGTGTGTTGTGGATCCAGTGTTGTTCATATCAGCATTGACAATGGCCCCCGGGTGGCTGTGACGGTGTTGGTGGTCGATGGGGAGCTGCTCGGATATGACCTTCTCCTTGGAATGGACACTATTACACAGCTAGGCGGAATTACTGTAAACAGCGTCGGTGATGTGAGATTCCCTCGACCAGACAAACAAATGTGTGCAGCAATCACTCTTGACGAACCCGATTTCCACGCAGAATATGACAAGGGCACAAACACATGGACAGCGTCCTGGAAGTGGGCAGGCGACCAGCCACCAGTGTCTTTGCGGAATCGGCTGACAGAGTATCCCCCTCCTGCATGGCTTAGGGGGCAGTACGAGGCAGAACTTCAAGTGTGGCTGGATAACGGCTGGTTAATTCCATACCCAGAGGATGAGCTCGGGCCCCCGCGGGGGCTAATTCCCCTGATGGCTATCAGACAAGAGAACAAGCAGAAAGTTCGACCTGTTCTTGATTACCGGGAACTCAATGAACACGTTGACCCGTACACTTCGGGGGCTGACGTTTGTGCTCATAAACTGCGAGAGTGGCGACGGCAGGGGGCAGAAGCGGCCATACTGGACTTGCGAAGAGCTTACCTACAAATACGTGTTGAGAAATCGCTGTGGCCATTCCAGACGGTGGTAATCAAAGGAACTCGCTATTGCTTGACCAGGCTGGGGTTCGGCTTGAATGTAGCCCCGGGCATCATGACGGCGATCATGCGGGCGATCCGGCGTCAGGATAAAGCTGTGCAACAGGCGACATCGTCTTATATAGACGACATTTTTGTCAATGAGAGCCTGCTGTCTGCCCAGGCGGTCAAAGAACACTTTGAGCACTTCGGGTTGTCGTGCAAGGAACCGGAGCGGCTGCAGGATGGGGCGAAAGTGCTCGGGCTGCAGGTGAGCGGAAGTGCAGATTGCCTCCAATGGGGAAGGGGCGGTGAAATCCCGGAAATCCCATCTACCATCACACGTCGGAGCACGTTTTCCGTGTGTGGAAAACTGGTGGGTCACTTCCCTGTGTGTGGGTGGCTCCGAGTGGCTGTGGCGGCTATAAAGCGACGGGCAACTTCTTTGTCAACAGGATGGGACGATGAGGTGCGTGATCCTTCCCTGCGAAGCATGCTGGTGGAAGCTGTGGCCAGAGTGACCAATGATGACCCTGTACGAGGGAGCTGGTGCGTCGATGGGAGTGAGTTTACAGTTTGGGTGGACGCCAGCTCACTTGCCCTTGGCGTTGCTCTGGCAGTCAACGGAAGTATAGTAGAAGATGCCTGCTGGCTCCGGCCAGAGAATGACGCTAAGCACATAAACCTAGCTGAACTCGATGCTACACTGAAAGGAGTCAATCTAGCGCTTCAGTGGCAGGCTAGCGTCCTCCACGTTATCACGGATTCCACGTGTGTGCATCGGTGGATGACCGGTGCCTTGAACGGAAAAGCACGGCTGACAACGAAGGCATCGGCCGAAATGTTAATCCGGAGGCGGCTTGCTACCCTAACCGAAACCATCAATGAATACAACTTGGTCATAGATGTGACACTGGTGCAGTCCTGTTTGAATCGAGCGGATCGATTGACCAGAGTGCCTCGCCGTTGGCTGGACCTGCAGAAAGAAGTGAACGAACCAGCACCTGTAAATTGTGCTGCGGTGGGACGTAGACTCAGCCCAGAGCGTATCGCTGATGTCCATTGCCAAAGCGGGCACCCTGGTGTAAACCGAACCTTTTACTTCGCCAGGTTAGTTGACCCCTCTGTGTCACGGAGGACTGTGAAATCTGTTGTGAGAAGTTGCAACACCTGCCAATCGATCGACCCAGCACCTGTCCGGTGGAAGAAGGGCACACTCGGTGTGAAGTATAACTGGGATAGGATTGCGATGGACATAACTCACTACAACGGGGGGAATTTCTTGACCCTTATTGACTGCGGACCGTCCCGATTTGCATTGTGGCGGTCCCTTCGCCGGCAGGATACGGCTGCCATTGTCCATGAGTTGGAAAGTGTGTTCATTGAGCGTGGCCCTCCTTCTGAGATATTGACCGACAATGGCCCCGCTTTTGTTTGTGCACCGTTCAAACAGTTTGTAGATGGCTGGGGTGTCCGTCTGCGTTTTCGGTGTGCCCATGTGCCCAGTGGGAACGGAATTATTGAGCGCAACCATAGGACTATCAAGACCATCGCAGCGCGGAAGGGGTGTACGGTGGCTGAAGCAGTCTATTGGTATAACGTCACCCCTAAGGACGATACTTCACCCTCCACCGCGCCAGCTAATGCGCTAAATACATACCATGTCAGGGCGAGAGATTTGGAGAGCAGCTTACTGCCCGAACCAGAACCTCCACAGGAGAAAATGAAAAAAGGAGATGTCGTTTGGGTTAAAAAACCCCGAGGCCAGTGCACGACTCGTTACGGAACCGGTCGTGTCACTGAAGTGATCAGCCCGCAGGCGGTGCGAGTTGATGGAGTACCCCGTCACATTAAAGACTTAAGATCGGTATTCCAAACGCAGCTGCCATTTAACGAGGATAATGACATTGAATCCGTGACCAGCGAACCATCATTCTGGTTCATGACGGCTTCATCGCGCAGCGACACTGAGAGTGGTAGCCTTGAATGTACTGACCCTCCTACTGCTGATGAAAGCCCGGACAGTGATGCTGCGATGCGCAGCCTCAGGTTCGCTGACCTTCCTGCCACGGAAGACAGCACGGATGACGATGAGGCCCCGAATCCCCCTCCCCGAAGAAGCACTCGAAGAAAAAGGACACGGCCTCCCTGCTCTTTCTGTGATAATGAGATCAGGGGGGAGTGTGTTATAAATTGTGAAAACATGGGATTACCTGGCAAACGGTCTCGATGCGCGCTCTGCAGGGCTGGACCGCCCAAAGAGCGGCAAGATGGCGTCCTAGGCTTAATATCGCCAGGTAATCCCGTGAAATCTCGTGTTCTCTCGCGGAGACGAGAGTCCAGTTTGATATAAAAACGGGTCGCTGGAGGCAAGACGGCAGAAGGCTGAGAGCGTAGTCTACGAGGGACGACGTGGAAAGAAGAAGAGAAAGAAGAAGAGAAAGAAGAAGAGAAAGAAGAAGAGAAAGAAGAAGAAGAAGAAGAAGAAGAAGAAGAGAAAGAAGAAGAAGAGAAAGAAGAAGAGAAAGAGGAAGAAGAAGAGAAAGAAGAAGATTACGAAGTAGAGAAAGAAGAGGTGGAAGATTAATTTTTTCTGCTACATGAATTAAAGTACATTTTATGAACAATATCTAAATATACATTTCCAATACCTCCTGCTCATGTAACTTTAGAAAGTTATTTCCTTATTAACCATAAGCCAAACCGTGTGATAGCAAAAATAGTTTAGCTTCATGTTATTTCCATTCATATTTATTAAGTAAATTAATACAATTTATTCAAAAGTCATCTCGCTATTTTGTTGTCACACACAAAAATAATACTAGCCAGAAAAAAATGTGTGTGTACATTTCTAGTACAACAAAGTGGTAAGATTAATTTTAGAATGAACATTTTTTGGTACAGGTGGAAACTATTTCTAAAATGTTTTTTTTACGCTTTATCGTCTGACCCTTTAAGAGGAAACGTCGGTGTGTTAAATACAACGCAAAACTACGAACATCGGATGATAAATGAAGAGAACATTGTTGAGAGTAGCTTACACGACTCGCACAAGTTTCTATTATTTCTGTAAGGATGTTTTGACATCCATTCAAAATAATTTTGCTGTTTAGTAATTCTTATGTCAGTTTGCAGCTGACTACACTGGCAAGTAATCCTAAAGATTAGAAATTAAAATAGACCAACATATATACCACGTGACATTCGTTTACACAACGTTTCCAGATCACCCGGGAGCTTTCAAGCACATTAATCTGCCTTCGATAATCGCTTGGTTTGTACAAATAATTGTTCTGACCACTATTACACAAGACAAGATCTAACTATCATCTCAGGATTTTTGACGTGTTTGTTATTAAGAATTTTCCACCTCGCCTGTGTAGACAAATGATTTTGAAACATCAATTTTCCAATTTCCTCTATAATTCAAATCCCCCATAACATTCAGAGAGTTACTGCTTAATTCTTCTCTCAATTGATTGCTCTGACTAAATCGTTCCCTCATTTCTCATCCGATGTTTTTAAATTCATTATTTTGACGTTCTTTTTAAGAAGGTTAGACGATGAGAATTTAAGGAAAATTTAAATAATTTTCCTTATTTCCACCCACCCCAGTTCATAGATTAAAAATTATGTTTTCTCTGATATATATATATATAAAATTAAACAATTGCCATTAAATATATATATATACATATATATATATATATATATATATATATATATATATATAGTTAGCGTTAAGTATGAAAATTACTTAAAGTACAAAATTTATTCAACACCCATGGTTCGAATCAGGAGATTCTAATTTAAAAAAAACTATGTTATTTTTTTTTAAAGATGAATCTGATCGTCAGAGAGGATTCGACAAATTAGTCACTAACATAGAATGCGCAATAATGATAACTATTGAAAAGGGATTCAAATATACGATACGGCATAGGATGTAAGCAAAAAATTGCAAATACTCATTAAAAATAACCGTCGAAGATATGAAAATAGTTCGTAAGAACGAATCCGAAAACTTCCACTAAAGTCTGAGTCTTATTCTGAATGATTTATGTACTCAGAGTTGTGTAAAAATCTAATTCTTGTGGAAACTTGATAGAATCAGAAGGCTCGCGAGTCGAAAGCCATAATTTAATATCGCCTTTGGCTCGGGAGAGAAATTTTAAATGATTAAAACGGTAGTAAATACTAGTATATGTAACATTAAGACACACTCACACATAATCAGAACCATGTACACAGGCCGAATTGATTTTGCAAATTAGCTATAAAATTAAAATAGTCTGACAAACTTTTTTTTGTAGCTGTCACCCTCATCTTAAGTTGATTGCCATCTTTATAATTTAGATGGGACAATTTTCCATCGTTATTCTAACTATCTGTCTGTTGCATTTTACTTAATAGTGTCAATTATCTGAGATTCATTTCTTCTGGTGAAGTGATGAACCCTCGATGAACTATTTTAACATTACTAAAGTGGATAACTGATACAACTAGTTCACTAAACGAAAAGCAAGTACAGCAATCAGAATTGTTGAACCACAAAAATGATCGTCCCTAACATTCATTTACTGTGATTCTTGTTGAATGCAGCCATTCAACGTTACATTTTCCAATGCGGTTCATATTTTACGTCGGCGTGAAATGAGATGATTACAACAAATTCCTTTCATAATTTTAGGCGTTGTTGCTTGAATTCCATCCAAATTTCTCGACGGAAAGCGACCTCAATCGTATCACTAAAATATTCTTATATATATATATATATATATATATATATATATATATAGAATCAAATAAACCAAATTGACAACTTTTTGTAGATGGAACCTATTTTGAAGAGGATTAGCTCAATATACGAGATAGAGCAATAGTAGAGATAGAAGAAATAAGAGTGATAAATATGCGACGATTGTCCAAATTTATTTCAAATTTCAATTGTTCAAACTAGTGTTTATTATTCTTTCCTTAAGCCAAGGCTTTTCAAAGATCGAAATCTTATCATCAGAGGAGAAATACTGATGGATAAGTTGGCTTTCGAAAAAACCAAAGTTCAAATATTAGAAAAATATGAAAATTATTATTAAAAGTATTTTTGTTAAAAAACGTAGTGAATGAACAGAAAAGTTCCGTGAAAAAGATATGCAAATTGTCCGGGTTATAAATTTCCGTTTAAAAGAAGTCCGATGAATTGTAGAATGAGAAGAAAAACTCTTTGCGTGGGAGCAGTTTGGAGAAAGTGCTCAAAATATAGGTAAGTCCAGACGCACTTAAAGGAGGTTGAGAAGAGAGAAACTGGCCATTTCTTTTAATGTACTTCCAGGACCAAATAAGGCAGATGATATCTCATTCAAGGTTTAAATCCAAATGAGACAAAAGGGCAAATGGTTAAAGATTTGGGGTTAGGGGGGTATGAGGTACGGGATTGTTTAAAAAGCACGCTTTGTGAATTGGGGGAATAAAAAAGAAGGGAAAAGGAAAAGGAGGAAGGGTTGGTATGGGGATGCAGTTAAAGTGACAGGTGGGTTAAGGGTGTGGGCGGGCGGTAGGATGTATGTTTTGGAGGGTAGGTTTAATCTGAAGTGGGATGTGGGTATAGAGATTGTTGATTCTAAAAATAGAAATCAAATGAGTGAGCTTTAAACATTTCAGGCAGCTAAGAGCAAATTAAATTGTAGTTACCAGATTTGGTTTCTGGGGGTTTAAAAAAGGGTTAAAGTAGAATTAGTTAAAATCATGGTAAAATAGAGAAATGTGAGAGAGTGAATGATTAAAATTAAAAATTAAAAATTAAAATTTAAAAGGAGCAAGGGAATAGTTAATTTTAAAAATTTTATTTTAAAACCAAATTAAGGGATTGATGAATAATTAGGAGGGACATTAAATGACCAAGGAGACAAGAGGGGGAAATAAATTAATGGGAAAAGAGTTAGTGAAATTAAAGGTCAAGTCTGTTCTACTCCGTTATATTGAACTTTAGGAGAGGGAACAGTGTAAGGGATAAGGATAGATTGTTTGAAATAATTTGTTTCGATTACAAGTAATAGGGGGTGGAATTGGGTTGGTTCAATCAAAACTTGAGTGTAGTGTCATTGTTATAATCTATGGTTTAAATGGTGAGTAAGTCGTAACAGGGTAATAATTAACAATTACAGTTAAAAATTAAATTAGGTATATAAGGGAAGCTTGCAAGGGGTTTCCAAGTAGTATGAAATTATGATTTGAGGGGATGGGGGTGAGATTGGTCAAAGATAAGATAAAGTGAGCAAAATGAGAATAGACCGATAGAAAATGGCTCGCGAGTGGTTAGAGGGATTAGGATTATTCAAAATAGGCCAAAATAAGTAGTTATGCAACTAGCTTGAATCAATCAATTTGTTAAAAAAAAATTCTCAAGGGGGTATGGAGGCTATTAAGGAGATATGAACAGAAATGTTAGTAACAGTTGAATTAATATAAGTGTTATGGGCCAGGGTTGGATTGAAAAATTAAGCAGACTTGCGTTTTCATGCTAGTGTGTTAGAGATCTAATAAGAATTACAGGGGGATATAAATGGACCCAATTGGAGGGGAATTCAAAGATCGTAGTTAAAAATGAGACCAAAAAGAAGTTACAGGGGAAGATGTTGCAATTAGGAGAGGTCCAATATAAGGACGATATAGTGGAAGTGTGGGAGATAATAAGGGGGTGAGAATAAGAGTCCATGAAGGAGTTTGTTGGAAGGTTTACGGACAGGGGAAAAACATTTTATAAATATAAGAGGTTAGGAGTAAGGCAGAAGTAAAAGGATAATAGGAGCTATATTGCAGATGAGGTATAAATGTCTAGATATTAGATATGTTAATGATCGGTGGGAAGTAGGAGGAATAATGTTAGTTCAATCTACTAAAGGTGTTACGGGTAGATATAGTTGTTAGGTGCAATGGGGAGGAAACAATTATTGGGAGGGTTAATTAGTGAGATTAGGGGTGTTAAGAATAGAAGTTTCAAGGTTACCCTGGGATATAGTTTAGAGATTTGTCAGATGCTAAAAAACGGGGGGAGTTATTGGCTGGGAGGAGGAGTGTCAGAGGGAGTGATGAAATTAATGTATTTAAATTTTCGTTTGTGTCTGCAATTTGAAATAAGTTCATTTTTGGAGTTAATGACATTTAAGTTCTTGTGTGCAGTAGCTATCATATAAGTTTCCAAGGTACAAAGTTGGCAGAAGGTAGAACCAGGAGTATATGAGTTTGACTTTTTTAATATAGACCAACTTAGGGAGTAGGGAATCTTTTTGATGTTAAAGCTTTTTATTAGGTTGGAAAGAGAAGTGCTAGTAGTACTATTATTATTGTGTTTAAAAGAGTAGATATGATTAGAGATTCGAGTCTTTATAGGGAAAGCACTGGCACCAATATAGGTATGAATTTTGTGGGTGGTTGTTGTTATATTATTTGTGTTGTTTATATTATTGGGGATGCTTACGGTTTGTATGCTCGGATTCAGGTCGCAGTTTAAGTTAGGGTTGTTAGTTGAGGAAAATGGTGTGTCTTGGGGGATAAGATCGGATCCATTATTAGTTAGTGGTAGTTCTTGGTCAGTGTGGAGGGTGTTATTTAGTGGAGCGGGATGCTGATGGGGATGGTTGAGGGGAAAGAGGGGAGATTGTATGTTGGCATTATTTTGCATATTGGTATTAATTTGGGTAATAGTGTATTGTTTAACAGTACAGGAATATATAACGTTACTTAGTATGCAATCACCGTTTAATGGGCATTATCTAGATTTTTGGCAGTTGCAGTTATTAGTGGGGTGTATGGTAGGTGCTGTTTGTTGGGCAGATTTAATTTTTTTGTTGTTAGATATGATGATGGTTTGTTCTATATTGGGCATTGTGGAGTAAGAAATTTTAATAGAGTTCTTATTTAAAATAGTGCTGTATTTATGTGGGTGCTTGAACGAGTTATCTAAAATTTTGAAAAATTCCTTAGCTATATTAGTTTTTACATTGCAATTATAGGGTGGGTTAAACCAAATATTATCCTTTCTTCTTGTTTTTTTAAATTTTTATTTTCACTGTGTTCTTGAGGGTTAGCTGTGTTATCTATATTAATAGTTTTAGTGTGTCTATTAACATAATTCTAAGGTTTCTTGGGTATCGTGGTGCTAGTTCGTTGTCTATCTTGTGTAGCCATTTTGTAGATAATAACATTTAAAGGTTTATTACCCTGGAAAGGGGGTTATTTTCATATTTAATTTTATCAGTGTATCCCGAGTTAAGGAATATTATAAAAACTAGAATTTTGTTCAAAGATAGGTTTATTAGCTGAAAGTCTTGCAATTCCATTAGAACTTGAAGGGACTATTGAGTTAATGATGGATTTAGGGTGGTTAGAGTGCTTATGTACGTAAAATAGAGTTAGATTAGGTTTGTGGTAAAGGCTAAATGATTCGGAGTTACGGTCTAGTGTAAGGTCAATGAAATTAGATATTCTTTTCTCGGGTTCTATAGTTATGGTTAATCCGAAGTTTTTAACGAAATTGTGTAGGTTTTTTTTGGTGTTGTTGTATTGTCTGGGTCTCTCTCTAGAGATAAAGAGCGCATCGTCGCTGTAAAGTCCACCGTGTGAGTGTCCGAATTTAAGCTTTAATTGTCTAAATAAATATTTAAACTTTGGTTTTTTCGAAAGCCAACTTATCAATCTGTATTTCTCCTTTGATGATAAGATTTCGATCTTTGAAAAGCCTTGGCTTAAGGAAAGAATAATAAACACTAGTGTATTACTGAATACACCTTGCATTGAACAATTGAAATTTGAAATAAATTTGGACAATCGTCGCATATTAATCACTCTTATTTCTTCTATCTCTAATCTGTCTCTCTCTCTATCCATATATATATATATATTTATATATATATATATATATATATATATATATATATATATATATATATATATATATCAGTGTCTACATAAATATATATGTATACCCGCGTATATGCTATTTATATATATATATATATATATATATATATATATATATATATATATATATATATATATATATATGTTGAAAATATATAAACGTAAAACAGGTTAAAATTCAGGAGAAAAACAAAAAAAACAAGAGATTTGACCGGTTCCGTTCACTTTTTCTGAAGAGGTTCGATCATACGTACGACACAAGCCAAATCTCTTGTTTTTAGTTTTTCTGCTGCATTCTAACCTGTTTTCCGTTTGTTTTTTAAACACATTTTGTCTTCCACGGCATTTCATTTTGATGAATTATCATGAACCTTACCCAACACACACACACACACACACACACACACACACACACACACATATATATATATATATATATATATATATATATATATATATATATATATATATATATATATATATATATATAGCGTTTCGATCCCGGCTTGAGGCACTAACTGGTCTAGCTGCACTGATGAGATGTGAAACAGCGAAACAGTCTGTATGTGGATGACTATATATATATATATATATATATATATATAACATACCAGTACATATACTTAACAGACCGGTAAATAGATCAATCCACTAATATATTAAACGCTACTAAAATGCATATGACTTAAAAAACGTGCTAAAATAGTACCTGTCAGTTTGTGACAAATCAATATATTCGTTTATGAAATACAGTTATTTCAGTGAAGCTTATGGTCAACATTTCAGGTAATGGAACAACTTTAATTAGGTGGTGTAATACATTGTGCCTTTTTTAGCTAATAAAGCCAAGCAGTGCCTACGTAAGCGTGATTTGAACTTTGCTCTCTCAGAAGGCTTAAGGGATGGTAGGCTTGCTTTTAACGTTAAATCGTTTTGGCCGACCATAAACAGAGCAATTAAATATAGTAGAAGCAATATATTCACTATTTGACATGCACCTTTGTCAATTATGAATCTGCGTTTTAAGTGGTGATATTCTTTTGTTTATCGTTGAAAAAATACTAACGCGGATACGATATTTGCAAGTGTTTCAACGAAATAAAAATCAGTCTTTGCGTCAATATGTGACACACGGTGAAACATGGACACACCATTTGACCACAGTCATAACGGAAATCAGGTGAGTTTAAAACCGTCTGAATAAACGTAAACATCAGCATACAAAGTGTGAGGCTATGTTATTAAGGATGACCAATGTATTGTTTTTATCGATTATCTTGAAATAAGAACAACGATTAATAGCACATATTTTATAGCATTTGAAGGCGGAAATCGTCCAGAACATCTACAAATGAAGATAAAATGTGCTCTCTCACAATGACGAGTCTCTAAACCACAAGTCAATCGCAACAATGGCAACATTACATAGAGTCTTCCTCGAATCTCAATCACCCTCACCTTACTTTACGAATCTGGCGACCGGCGTCTACTGGCTGTTTGCGGGACTCAGGAGAAAGCGTAAAGGAATAAGATTTGGCTTAAATGAGGAAAAATATCATAAACATACGTATTTTGAGCCAAACACAAATCGTTATACAGAAAGGCATCGAATAGTTGGGGAAACGTTAGAACCAATTTATAACCCAATACTTGTTAATGAATAAAAGAAATGTTTTTTAAAAGTTGTTATTTCATAAGTTAATCTCACGACCCATTGTCTGACAACACACATCAGTACGAACTAGAAAAAATACTAAACTTACTGTAAAATCACTTACGTCGATACATCTAGACAATGAATAGAAAAATATTTCTGGATGGATTTTCTACAAGTGATGTTTGTCATTGCAATTTTTATATTGTCTGGTCTATTAAATGGTTATTAACATGACGAGCAAAATTAGGAACAAAAATAATGTCTCAAGCAAATCGCGGAAGAATCAGGAGTAATCACTCAAATAATACGGAGGGTTGTTACAGTACTCCCCACTCGAGTTTTAAAGTTAAATTATTCAGAAATATCACAAGTCATGGTAATCCGAGATACAGCACCGATCTTTGAAAGTAATGCGATGTAAATTCATCAGTAGATATCATGATATAAGTGTTCAGAAATCATGCACATACGGGTACAATCATGGAAGTCTCAAATGGGAACTGTGCAATCCTTACATAAGGTACGTATTCGGCATCTCAGAAGTAATGTAATATATTTACAATCAACTACAGATTTTTTTATGCAGTCTCGGGTTTCATTTGTTTTCGTCAAATTAACATTTAACATACATGAAAATATCTAGCATCTACGCCAGGTTGTGGATTCGCTCTCTTATTCGATATTTCCCTTTTCTTCTTCTTCTTTTTCATAGCGCATATGTTGGTGTTTAATGTATCCTCGACCAACGACAGCAATCTCTTCGACTGCCAGGAACTAACTGGTCGATTCGGCAACGCCCTTTCTATATTGTCTCTGCCGATATGCGTGGACGGTACGGGGGATGTAGAAAGAGTCACCAAGTGACGATACTTTGCATCGATATGCCCTCGATAATGTTACAAGATGAGACAAAATCTTTGTCTGACAAGAACTAAAGTTCCACTACCTTTCGGCTGAGGGTTAAATGTGTGGAAGGGGATGTAGCTAACTGAACGTAAGAGTAAAAAGGCGTTATAATTTTCCTTTGATGTGACGTAAATGTTTTAAGAGATGACAGTCGACGGGATGTATTGTCTGGCATTCTGTCACATAGAT
This sequence comes from Sepiola atlantica, assembly GCA_963556195.1. NCBI lineage: Eukaryota > Metazoa > Mollusca > Cephalopoda > Sepiida > Sepiolidae > Sepiola > Sepiola atlantica. Next base: position 82,672,355 of record OY744520.1, read on the forward strand.
TCAGGATCGAGACGGGCTGTCGCAAATAGGAGACGAGATTCAATTTTTTAAGGTGCAATGTTAGGTGGGGGTTGGACGGCGTTTGTCCAACAGAATAAACTATTTATTATATTATGGCTTGTTTGTGTTCAAAGGAATAATAGAACATACACAAGTTGGGATTGATTTTACAGGAAGACACACTTCCCAAACTATATATATATATATATATATATATCAGAAAGGAAGATTGAAAGTAATGCGATGTAACGGCAAATGAGAACACATCTAAAAGATGGTTATTGATGTATTGATCAACGTTTTTTTTTATTGTAAGACTTCTTCATGATGATAGGTTTAAGAAAGTACATATAAGTTTGGTGGTGAGATAAAGAGATCTGGTTGAAACCCAGAGGGACCATAGTGTGAGAGTAAATAGTCGAGAAATATTCAAATGAATATGAAAAACTTTAAGTGGACAAGATTGAGATAGCTATGAAATGTGAAGAAGTGAGAATATAATTGAAATAGCCTTAGGGTGGGTTAGGTGAAAGGCGGTCTGAGATGTTTGTTGTGGTCAGGTGTGACATGGATTTTAAGAGGTTAGAGAAAGTAGAGGGTGGGGTAATTGTCAGACCAAAATGTGGGTTGTATTATGGTCGATGAGAAAAAGATTCGAAAAGGTAAAGACAACTTTGAAAATAGAATACAATTGAAAGTAGAATATAATAAAAATTGCAAGAGGGGGAGTGATATTTTTGTTGTAGTGAGGTATGACATTTTTGAGAACCGAGGAAAGGAGGGCGAATGGGGACTAACTACGTGGCTACACCAATAATGTGTACGCATATATGTTTTTGAAAATATGTGTAAAAGTGTGCTAAAGACGAAGGGGTAGGCTAGAGGGTGAGTGACATTTTAAGAGAGAGATAAGTAAAATGTTGTTTCGTTCAGGATTGTGTTGATGATTTGAGGGTAAATTGTAAGAAGAAGGGTTGAAATATCTCTATTGTGTATAGATGTGTAAATTATGTTTAATAGTTTTTATTTTTGTAGGTTATTAATTTTTGTTTCCGTCAGGATAAGTTTGTTTATTAGGGAGGATATTTTGTTGTTTGATGGTGTATGAGTTTTTGGTGAGTGCTTTCAACAAGTCTTTGCCGAACTTTGTTCGTAAAATATCTGTAATTACTTTGGTCTGTTCAAAATTATATATATATATATATATATATATATATATATATATGTGTGTGTGTGTGTGTGTGTGTGTGTGTGCGTGTGTGTGTGTGTGAAGAATTAATACAAATATCAAATATGTTTGTATTTTTATATTGTTTCGGTTCCGTCTTAGAGAAATCTGTAGTGAAATTTAACTATTTGACTGTAATATTGGCTAAATATTGATTATTTTCCTTATTAGTCCTAATAAAACGACTAAATAAATTTTGTTTCGGAAACGTACGTACATTAAAACTTTGTTGATGTCGATTTTTTAAAACTTTTATACTTAAAGACACATTTGTTATAATTTAGTATCTAGTTAAATCTGGATCATTTGGGTGCGGTATGTTTGTGGTATAGTTTTTGTTTATAATTTACAATTAGCCAAACGGGTAAAATGGTTGACTTCTGCACAAATGTATAAAACAGTAAAATTGGTTAAGAATTTTGTTGTGGTTCCTTTTTGATAATTTACGATTTTTAACTTTAGATAATAAAAATAGTGATTTTGATCCGAAACTACTATATTTCCATATATAGAACTATGTGTAATAAATAAACTTATACAGTTATTGAATTAGAAAACGATAATACATAATAGTGAAGTAATGAAATGCCCCTTTGCAAAGTCAATGTGTCCGCTTTAGTTTATCAAGTGCATTAGCATGCTTCCTATTATAAAGTGTAAGTTGTTATTTCGAATATGCGTTGATGTTTTAATGTAACTGTCATTGTCAGCTAACACAACATATAAATAGAGATACACACTAATTTATAAGTTTCATAAAAGTATACACAATAATTGACTGAAACGCAAAACAATCCTTTGAAAAATAATTGAAAGCAAGAAAATAACTTTGAGATAACCCAAAACATTCCAATGGTGAAAACTAAGGAAATATGAGCTTCCAGGTGGACTCTGAAAAAGAAAGTTAGAAAGAAAAATATGTTGAGAGCACTTTTTAATACTGAAGGGGAATATAATTTCCCATGTTATGCTTAGCTATACATATATATATATATATATATATATATATATATATATATATATATATATATATATATATATAGCATTTTAATATTTTAGATATAAAATGTAGAGCTGTTTCTTGCGTACAAGATTTCGCTTGCTTTTACAGGTTTATTGCACAAGTGTTCTATAATATTAATGTGTCCGGTGTAATAAATAAAAACATTACATAGTACATAATTATAATTTCCGATTTCGCCTATGCACAAACAATCTATTTAATCTAATTTATTTATTTCTATCAAAATTATATTTTGAACAATACTATATTTGAACACGTAGCTTTCTATATATTCTCTATAAATATACCGGGAAATACTCAGGAATGGCATTTATTCTTTTTGACAAATGTTTATGTGTATAAATACAGATACACACAGGCTGTTATATATATATATATATATATACATATATATATACATACATATATATATATATATATATATATATATATATATATATATATATATAGAGAGAGAGAGAGAGAGAGAGAGAGATATTTCGGCAAACCTGGTTAAATAACACGGAGTTGTTTTGTTTGAGCGACTTTCTTTATTTTTTCACTTTTCCGAATTGTCCATCTAATGTATCGGTCAAATTGATGTAAATATGATCCATGGGTTTCTTGTTCCATTTTTTTTTCTTTGCAAGTACTTTCGATGTGAATCGTCAAATCATCTTCAGGCGGTATTAGTTTTAGTGTCTTTACAAATTATGACTTTACTGTTGTGCTCATTTTTGAATTATAACGGCGAGTAGTTTATAACTTGAAAAAGCGTCTGTAAAGTTGAAATGTACATGAGAGCGTGATGGCGTTCTACACATATGGGAGATTTAAAAGTTTAACTGTTTAAACAGTTAAGAAATTGATGACGTTAAAGAAAGTGCATACAATTCAAACGCATAACTACCTAATTCTTAGCCATAATTCTTTTTAACGAGGAGCTTCAAATATAAATATTTGTTATTGTTTATTTATCTATGGACGTATACGTTTCGTCTCTTTTCAGTCAAGACTCATCAGCATAGAAGTATGACTATTCACTACCGGTCATACGATTCGAAACATGGATTACAAGTATTTTTCAACCCCAATCCAACGTCGCTAACCGATAGGCTAATTCTGAACAGCTTATAAACAATGATAGGTTTAACACATTTAAGGCGGCAGGACATACAGGCATTCAACTTTTATAAGTGAAGGAATGATGCATATAAAGCAAGTGACGTCACTTTTTGTTAGTACTACCATTTACAGTGCTCTACTTTTTAACGAGGAGCTTCACATATAAATATTTGTTATTGTTTATTTATCTATGGACGTATGCGTTTCGTCTCACAGATAACATCTACACTTCAATCTTTCTATCATATGAATCGAATGAAAGCATATATTTGTCTATGCAAATTAGTTTAGAAAATGATGATTTTCTGTATGTTATGACCCAATAAGAGGTCATCGCTAATTCCCTTGGCTTAGCAAGCACCTCCCTAATTATTATGCGGAGAAACGACTCGGCCTGTCCTTGCAGGACATCTGGGGAAATTTCCTGATATTTTCATTACCTATAATTTGTTGTTGTTGAATGAATCTTTACATTTAATTTATTTAATGATAACAATGACTATAAAAATGAACCAATTCTGAAGCTTCAATATATTTGCTTTACAAAGAAAGGTAATTAAATACGTTTCGTTTATTTTTCAATTTTACATTGTAATCAGCAACATAGACCGGTCAATGTTCTATCTGAAGCTCTTTTAATATCTGCACAGTGAATATTATTCGCTTCTTCAATAACACTATTATATCTGGCCTTCACTATTCGTCTGTTCAGTTCTGTTATTAATGTTTTCAGAAGTTTTAAGTTAGTGTATGTTAATCATTATACTTAATTCAGACAGCCCATGTTCATTTGTTCTTTCGCATTAATCCCAAGCTATGGTGGGGTCGACAATGATAGATCTTTGTTTTCTACTTAGCACGACCACAGATTTGGTCTGTATATAGGTTGGTCTTACATAGATTATTTTGCATGGCGTTGCCTATCTCATCACCGGCCTTTATCTGTATCGCTACCCGGGGACTTCTAATGTAAAAAGCAGTGTATTTTTGTAGGTTTCGTCGTAAATCCTCAGCATTTCCCTAATGTTACCCTCACTCGGTGCGATGCCGTAGCGCATTCGAATGTCGTCAGTGTAATTCCCGAGCTCGAGCGAAATATTTTAATTTCAGTAACGGCGAACACCCGCTCAGCCTTCTTCGCTGTCGGTAAGCACTCGGCGCTATACAAAGCGACGGGTTTCAAAACACCCGATAGATCTTTGACTTCAGAGGGTCGACAGTATTGCGGTCACACCGGATGCCGGTAATCGTGCGTCACTTGAGCCACGTCTCATTTATACGCGCAGCGATTTCGCCGAGGTTGTTGCCGTCATCGCTGAGCGTTGAGCCGAGTCACTTCAAGACGTGCCTTCGTGAAAGATTCTGTTTGTCGACTTTTATACTGACGCGTTCGTCTTAATCAAACAGTTAATGTTCGTGAATTAAACATATCTAAGATAGGCACTGTGAGTGAGAGCTTTGTTTTGAATTAAATTAATGTGAGAATTAAATAGTTTTTATTCAGAACGATTTTGATTCATTAAATTTTATGTGACTTGCATATACACTCTAGACACACTATAGATTTATGTTCGTTTAGAAATACATCATATATAAATGTATGTGCACTATATGGTTCTATTTAGCAAGAATGTATACGCGCTACCTTTTCAGTAAATATCATTAGAGCATTTTAATTATTTCAGGCAATGAATCTCATCTGAACTACGTTTGTAACGGGCGTTTATATTTTTAATGCCTTACATAAAATTCTAGAAGTATATATCAACCATTTATAAACATATACATGTGTAATTACTAAATCATCTTTAATATACATTTGATTCGCATAAATGACTAAACACTTTTTTCTTATCTTATTTCTATACATATGCCCATTTATATATAAGTTTGTTTTGTGTATTTACTTATGTAAAAAAGACAATAAATGCAAAGTGTGTTTTGCACGTTAATCGCTGCTATTAATTAACCGGTAAATGAACAGAATGCATTGTTTCAACATCGCAGTTTATTAGCAGAATTAATGCTTCGATGCAAATTATTTTATTTCACGATTAATTTAAACGTCAACAACTGAGATAATGAAAACAGTTTTTGCGTTTATTTTACAGTTTTTGAAAATTCTGTCAAGGTATTTCCTTTCACATAACTAGGTAAAGTGGTTTCTTTATGCATAAATGATTTATATTCAGGAAAACTCCGTTATAATTTATATTACTTGTCATTCTATTTATTATTATTATCATCATCATCATAATTATTATTATTATTATTATTATTATTAATAGTATTATTATTATTATTTGTACTCACTAGGAGTTCTCACACAGATAATCGTCAGTGATTGCTCACCGACAACAACCAGTGGTATTTCCTGGAGTGTGAGTGACAACAAGTCTCCCCAGACTTCCAGTGTTCTTCACCTCTTTTCGATAACGATGCGGTATCGCAACAATCTCTTACCATTGATTTCTCGCCGGTAAGGACACTTGGTCTTCTCTGGGATTTGGGTGGCAACAAGCCTCCCCTAAGATTTCAGCACTCTCTGCACTTTTCCAGTGGAGGTCTGGTTTGTGCTGTCCCTCCTCGGTCTTCTCATCCTCCTCGACCCTCTACAAATATGTTGTCTTGTGTCAGCCTAGGCCGGCACCAGTTAAAAAAAAAATGAATAAAATAATATTTTTTTTAATTTTTTCCCTTCAATTCATTTTTTTCCCCTTTCTTTTCTCTTCCATTATGGTAAAAAAAAAATAAATAAATAAATAAAAAATAAAAAAATAAAATAAAATAAAAAAATAAAAAATAAATTTTGATTTCTTATTTTTAATTCTTTTTAATTTTTGGGTGGTGGGTGGGTGAGGGAGACGGAGGAGCTTATAGTGTTTCTTGTAATTTCTGTTTCTTGGTTCATTTTTGTGTAGTGATAGCTGAGGCCGGTGTAATTTATTGGGGGGGGGGGAGATTATGAAGTGCTGTTTCTTGCAGTTTCTGTTCCTTGGCTCTTGTTGTGGTGTTCTTCGTGTGGACTTGTTTCTCCGTTGTAAATTCCTTGTGTCTGGTTAGCCTTTGTAGCTTATGTGTGTTAGTTTCCGCATTCGAGGATTTTCCTTAAGATTGCAGCTGTTTTCATCACTGCCGTCCTTTGTATGTTTTCGATAGTCCCTTATTATTATTATTATTATTATTATTATTATTATTATTATTATTATTATTATTATTATTATTATATACTCACAAACAGTTCTCACCCAGGTAGTAATCAGTTAATGCTCACTGATAATGACCAGTGGCGTTATCTGGAGTCTGAGTGACAAGAAGTCTCCCCAGATTGCCAGTGTTCGCTATCTCTTTCGATAACTACTGTAAATGAATGTGCGAATCACAACAGACGCTTACAATCGATTTCTCATTGGTAACGACCATTTGCGTTTTCTGAGATTTATATGGCAATAAGCTTCCACAATGTCCCAGTACTATACGCACCGTTCCAGTGGAGGTATGGTTAGGGCTATCCCACCTCGGTCTTTCAATCATCTTTCATCATTCACGACTGGTTTGTGTGCTATCAGCCAGGGGTGGTGTCATCACATTTTTTTGGCGAGGAGGTAGTTTATGAAATTGTATGATGATGATGATGATCATCATCATCATCATACTCATCATCATCATCATCATCATAATAATAATAATAATAATAATAATAATAATAATAATAATAATAATAATAATAATAATAATAATAATTTTCTTCCGCCAAATGTTTTTAATGAGTAATTATCTCTGACTGATAATGGAAAATAACAAGGGATCTTCTCTGAAGTCTGAGTGAGAACAAGTCTCCCCAGATTTACAGCCTGTTTTACGTATTTCGATAACGATTGTAAATCACTTATCTCAACAGCCGTTACAACTGTTTTCTCGAAATGAATAACCCTGGTCTTCTCTTGAATTTAAGTGAAAATAAGCCTCCATGAGGTTTCAGTCATCTCCGCCCCCTCCCAGTGAAGGTCTGGTGTCAGCCCTCTCTCTCATTTTGTTTCAATATCTTACACTCTTGACGACTGATTTTGTGTAGTGTCAGCCCATGCTTGTGTCATCGCATGCATATATCTGTATGTGTGCTTGTGTGTACGTGTGTGTGGGTCAGTTTATTGGATTTCTGGAAATGTTTACTTCCCTTAGGTTTCTTTAATTTTTTTCTATGTATGTTGTTCTTTTTCGATTATTATTATAATTATTATTATTACTAGTAGCCGTAGTAGTAGTAGTAGTAGTAGTAGTAATTGTAGTAGTAATAGTTGTAGTAGCGTTAGTCACTAAGTGTCTCGCACAAGTTATCATCAATGATTGCTCACCGAAAACAATCAGTAGTATTCACTGAAGTCTGAGAAACAACAAACCTCCCCAGTAAGATTCGAGCTGTGTTTTTCGTTGCTGCCCGTTGTATGGTCTCAGTCTTCCCTTTGATTCCAATTTCTCCCAGTCTTTTTTTCAGGTTAATCGAGACTATTCTTAGTGCTTCTATGATGATTGTTATTATTATTATTATTATTATTATTATTATTATTATTATTATTATTATTATTATTATTATTATTATTATTACTCAATACTCACTAGAAATTATCTCACAGGCTATAATTAGTGATTGCTCAGTGATAATAACCGGTGGAGCTCCCTATAGTCTTAGATTACATTTCACCTCTATCGATAAACATTTCAAATGATGTCGCTTTATTGTAACAGCCACTTAACATTAATTATTTGCTGGCAACAAATATTTGTCTTTTCAGGAATTTGGGGCCAATAAACTTTCCCAATGTCAAATTAATCTCCGCACCTTTCCAGTGTAGATATTGTTAGTAGTCTCTCTTCTCGGCTTTTCCACACTTTTTTACTCTTCCCAACTATTTAATTTTCAGTTATGTTGTTGGTTTCCGCGTTCGAGGATGTTCTTTACGATTAATCTGTTTTGCTCATCGTTGCCTGTTGTATAGACTCATCTTTATCTTTGAGTTTCTTTGATTCCAATTTCTTACAGTGTTTTTCCATTTTTTTCGGGACTGTTCTTAGTGCTTCTACACTCATGGAGGTATATTGAATTACTTCATATTTCATGAAATGTTGGGACGATGTTTCAGTTTTTTCTTTCTATTCTTGTTGACTATTATTTTGTACTTACATGTCTTATTTTGTAATTTTCGTTTTCCAGTACTGTCTCAGGATTTTAGCTGTACTATTTTACTATATATTCAAGCTACTTTTTTTTGCATAGTTCCAAGTGTACTGCTTTCCCCTACACAGTCGTGTCTGTTCTTGTATTGGGGGACTCAATTTTGCTCATTTTCTTATGCGATTGATCGTTTTGTTTATTTGCGTTTATTGTTTTCTTAGGTTTGATCTAGTCTAGTGTTAATGTACGTGTTCTGTGCAGTTGTCAGTGGAAATACCCATTCCCTGTTAACCTATCTTTGTGTAGTCATGTCTATGGGACCTCGTGAGTCTCTTCCCTTGTCATTGTTATCAATCATGTGTGTAGCACATTTTCTTTTCACTTTTCTATTCTGGTAGTGTTGTTCATGGTTTCGTTGTTCCCTGTATAGTTCATTTTGACGGTGTAACTTGCTGTTGTAATCAGCCATTCTAAGGTCTGAGATATTCTTATCTTTTTTCTTGTTCTTCTTCCTATTTTTCTTATGACCATTTTATTCGCTACAAATTCCAACACGACTCATTACCAGGGATTGTTCACTGGCAAAACAATTGTCTTACATGCAATTTGAGATTTTAAGTACTCTCAGCTTTGTGAAATCATTTCGCATTTTTGTTTACTATTAAATTATTATTTTTAGCGGTCGTTAATGTTTATGCACATTTAATGACAGCAAGCCTTCTAAAGATCCCATTACACTGTGTATCCATTCAGTGCCGTTCTTGGTTGTTATTCTCTCCTTTTGATGTTATTTATAGACATCATTTACGAAATAAACCGTAGTTAATTTTAAAGCATCTTTTTGGACGGGGAAATGTGTATAGATATGATAATTTTCTGGCAGTTACATTTCCTTTGGATTTGTATTATTGTAATGTATATTTAGTTGTTATCATGCTACGTAAGTTTATTCAACTCAGTTAAGCTGATTAGTGTCAACTACACTAATATGTGGCATGTGGTCATTTGTTTGGTGATTTGGATCACGTTCGAGTGTTTTTCTTGTCGATTTGTATTCATACGCCACATGTTATTTTATGTTATTTTCTATTCAATATTATTTTTGTATGTTCTTAACAGCAGACTATCTTCCTAATCAATCATTCTGTTTTTTTACATATTCCGAGTCATCATGTCTTCTGTATTCATTTATAATGTGCTTTCACGTTTCGTCTATTTGACCACACATACTTTATTTGCACTTTTCCATGTTTTCTAGCTATTTTAGTTGTTATATCGTAAGTTGGTTTGGCGCGGCAGTCAGAACACTTCTGTTTCGCTGTTTAAGTGTCATTTATGTTCACATGCCCATGCGTTTTTCTGTTCACTTCTTTGTTTGTGGCGAAATCTGGTTAAGTTTATTATTATTATTATTATTATTATTATTATTATTATTATTATTATTATTATTATTATTATTATTATTATTATTATTATTATTATTATTATTATTATTATTATTATTATTATTATTATTTCATGGTTTCTAATTATTACTAAAAAAATCGTCGGAATGTTAACAGTTTCTTGGACATTGCCCTTTACTTTGAAACCATTTACTTTGTTTTTTAAATTTTTTATTTCATTCTGATGGCAGCAAATATGTAATTTACTTCATTTCCCATTCATAGAAATGAACAAACTCACCTTAGGTTTGTCTATTTTACCTTCTTAAAAGTGATAGTCGAGTCATTATAAACTGAGGCACAACACCTAATATTCACTTTTCATTAAATACACGTTGATATGTTATTCGTACCTAATACAATTCAGATAAGCAACTGCTTATTATATGAGGAATGACGCTCGATTTTCTGAAGATTTCACGGTCTAAATTAATACAAAAAACGGCCTAATTGTATATATATATATATATATATATATATATATATATATATATATATATATATATATATATATATATATAGTAAGTCCTCAAAATAGATTTCTGGCAATAAAGTTACAGAGAAGTGTTTATCCCCGTAAGGAATCGTCAAGTACTTTACCTGACTATTTCTCACGGAGATGTAAGGCACAGACATATGAGTGTCTTAATTGTTATATATATATATATATATATATATATATATATATATATATATATATGTGTGTTCATACGTTACTACCTAGCTATACTCACGTACTGAGCACTGTTGAAAATAATACTAACATTTTGTACATCATATGTTATATATCTTTATAATATTCTACACATAAAATAACAATATATATTAAGTGAGAGAAAGGGTAAGTGATAGAGGGAAGAAAATAGGGTGTAAGGGAGACAAATAGAAAGTGAGATATAGGCGTTCGTCTCCTTGTATCATAGCCCTATATGTGGTTAGAGGTGGTGTGTGTGTCACTTTAAGATTCGAAACACGACCGTTTGGTTATCAGATGGTTTCTCATTTGCCCATGGCTAATTATTTCGATAGATACGTAGGATCAATTATAATGCATTATATATTACTTATAAGGAGCTTCTGCTTCTGCGATGCATGATGCACTCAATGTAAACTTGTACTCTGTCTGAAGCAAGATCTATATATTAGAACGAGACAAAAGCAACATCCTTGGCCTACTCCAGTGATAACCACAAACCAATCACTGACACCATCTTCTTATTGTATGCAGCATTGTAAGTTGACATACATTTGCTTTATTCCAGTGATTTTATATCCGGCAAGCCATACCCGTGCAACATGTTCTGATAGATTGTTTAAACATCTATGAAACTGATTGCTAGACGCTATTGAAATTCGACATGTTTCTTTATGATATGCGGCGTAAGAATGTGTCCGGCATCATTACGTTTTGGGTGAAATCCGCCTTTTTTTCCACGTAGCCTTTGGTAACCTACCTCACGCATACGGTTCAGGATCATTTGCCAATACACCTTCTCTGTCATAGAACAAAAGGTCAGCAGCTCCAGTTGTCACGAATCGATAAACTTGCCCATCTTAGGTATGCATGACACTGTTTCGTTTTTCCAATCTTCCAGAATATCACCTGTGTTCCAAACTATATTACATAAGTGGTAAATCTATCTGACGATGCTATAAGCTCCTGACTTTAGAATTTCTGCAGAAATGCCGTTCACCTGGTGACTTATTACGTTTTCGGTGTTTAATGCCTAAACGGATTTAATCCTCGGTAAATTAATTAATATTGATAGTGAGAAGAGCGGATGATTCCTTAGTTACTGCTTAAATAGTTTGCTTCGGTCTGTTCAATGCTTCTTTTAAGTGTACGACCTATCTGGCTTACTTGTCTTCTACTTTTGAGAGCAATGTTCTATCTTCTGCTTTTATGAAACTTGATGTTGCATTGGAACTGCCTGTGATCTTTTTAGCAATTTGTTCACGCTTCTCATGTCATTACGTGCTACATCTATTTCAGCCTCCTCTTCCATATTCTCGATCCATACCTGTTTGTGTGTTTTGAGCGCTGTGTTTTCCTTCTTTGCCCTTATCAATATAATGTTGGTTTGAGTCTATGTTCTTAGTGGTGATATTATGCCTCCGGTTATTTAGTGTTTTCCTTTCGTCGATTGACTTCCAAGTGTTGTCACTCATCTAAGTTTAATCTGAATGACTTCTTGTTACCTAGAATGTCATCCCTTGCTGCTGACATGGTTTTCTTCATTTCCTTTCACCAATCAACTAAGCATTGTGTAGCATCCGACATATCAGTTTATCTGTTTCTCAGAAACGTCTCAAAATTAGCTTCAATGTTCTTGTTTTTAAATTTAGAGGTGTCGAAACGTGTGGGTGATGTTTTTTACTTCTGTTTCTTTAGTTTAATTTTGATTTTTGAAATCGCCAAATAATGATGTCTACAAATAGCTGCAACTCGCTAGCAATCAGTTCTCAATTTCGGCCAACTGGCGATGTGGTAAATGTGTGTCTGGGACTGATGGTCGTTTCAAACTAAAGTAATTCTGGGATGCTCTTATGATAAAAGAGTGATGATACACCTTTCATGTTATTCATACTGTAAAATTGGATGAACCTGTCACCATTGTATGTGCAGTTTTAAAAAGCAAAAAAAACGAATGCGTGTTCAAATCCCATTCTGTTCTCCCTAATCTCTGCGTTCACGTCAACCATGGATTGAAGGTATCATACCTTGGGGCGTTCTTAACTACATATTTAAGTTGTTGGTAGAAAAGATAATTGTCATTGTCATCTTGATCATTAGTGGGATCATAGCATTGACTGACACTAACCCGCGCATAAGAAAGCGCGAATCTTGCTGTTATTAAGTGCTCATTAATAAGTGTAAATTCACTGTTGGAAGAGTTGCCCATGATGAGTTCAACTCCCTCGCAATGAATTACATGGTATAGTTCTTGTGAGTAAACTTCCCGGAATCAGCCTAGCAGATTTCGCTTAGACCCAATAAGTTACATGTTTTAACTATCCATTATTTTGATGATGTGGGCAAGTTTTCATTATTAGTACAGAGTCTTCACGCCCCAATATTCTATGTGTGTAATTTATTACGAGAAAAGATCCTGGCTATCGGGATGTCAACGGCCTCCGTGAAGCGTTTTATCGGCATTTGTCATACGATAACTGAGTGGGACAGCCGAAGTTTTGACTGCCTTGAATTTGCATTTGCCATGCTTTGACTGTTTCGTAGCAATAATTTTTAGAGGGTCAGGTTCCGAGCGTAACACCAAACCACTAACCTTTTGAAAGAAACTGTAAATGGAGGAAGTCTACGATGGAATTGCAAACCGATCGCCACTGATTAAGATGTTGGTCGATTATAACTCTTAGGTGTTTTAATCAATGTCATGGCTTTTGTTATCATATAAATTTACTTTTAAATAAAACCGTCAGAATAATAACATGTTCTGGCTGCTATGAACAATAATATATTTCATGACATATATTTAAAATCAAGCGTAATTTGAATCAAATTCCACATTATATATTTCTTTATTTTTAATCACAACTTACCGGCGATAAGTTCTTTTATGTAGAGGTATGCTCTACACCAACTGTGAAAAGATTATTAATTTTCTAGAAAAAGATCAATCCAGGAATGAGGCACAATAATGTTTCGGGGCTAATCAGTGCGCATTGGCTTATGGAGTGTTAATCTCGGGAAATCATTTAAAACGTCAAATCATAAATTAAACCCGGTTATATGCATAACACGATCATCATCTATCTCACAAAATGGCGGTAGATAATTCAAAACGAAATATATTCTACAAATAAATGCACAACACTGAATAAATAATATAGGCTTAGGCATTCATAATGCATTACATACCTATTGAACGGAGCAATCTCATTATATAGCTTTTATGCAAATAATATATTTAGAGATATATGCCAACTCATCATGCGCGCACACACACATACAAGGTTACACTGTTTATATACAATCATTGTGAGCACCCCGAATGTCATAATTAAATATAGATGAGTATGTAATATCAATCTTAGAAATGGAACGAGAGTGTATTAATCCACCGGAATCTGATTACTGAGTATGTTTTGATTATTCTTGCTTAATAAAAAAAATAAGTCAATACACCCACACACCTCCCCCCCCCACACACACACATATATATATATATATATATATATATATATATATATATATATATATATATATATATATGTATATATATATATATAGACAATGAAAAAAAAGATTAACCAAACAATATTATTTATGTATTCATGTTATTTATGTATTCATCAACATTTCGTCTTTATTTCAAGACTTCCTCAGGATGACTGTCTGAAGAAAAACACAGGGAAGTACAAAATGTTTGAAACACATGTAGTGGCAGTAGTATGCTTAAAAGAGCCGCTTATAAAAATAAATTGTAAGATTCTAATAGATAGTGGCAGTCGAAAATTGAGTTGACTGGAGATAGTGCGTGGAAAAATGGTGGCGTTTATTGTTTAAGATAATTAGGGAGTAAGGAGTGAGCTAGTGTTATGTAAACCAAAAAAAATCGATTATGATAAGATCAGTCAGGGATTCATCGAAATGGTTGGATACAAAGCAATAACTGTGGTAGATGTTGGGGCAAATTTTGCTAGCGGTCAGAATTAATTCAAACTATGAAGGAGGAGGAGTGGATATGAAACATGTTTACTGCATCTTTTTAAAATTAGTCTTCAATTGAGCGTTCAAAATCAGGGTCGCGTAGTAAGACAGTGCATGGAGGAGGGAAGCGAAGGAGGATAGAAAGGCGGAAACAAGATGTAGCGTGGGGAAGGTGATCTGTCCAAATTTGATACCTATATGTATATATATATATATATATATATATATATATATATATATATATATATATATATATATATTGTTTTAACATAGTTCACCCCAAACAAGGCAGGACGCCACTGTAAACGTAAGGGGCTACTGAGAAAAAAGAGAGAACGTTTGGGGGTCAACCTAAATTGGGAGCTGCGCAGTGAGATGTCTGTTTACATTAGTTTTAAATTTCTGCATGGCAGTACCGTCGGGAAAACAGGGGGCAGCGTGGGAGTTCCAGAGGCCAACAGCACGAGGAAAGAAGTTGTTGGAGTAAAAAGCTCGACGGCATCTAGGGGCATCCACAGTGAATAGATGTGGTTTTTGCTAATTGTCGAGTTGATTTAGTAAATTTACGTCGAGGGGGCACCAAAGTAGCCAATTCATCGGATCATCACCCATTGGTGTATTTGTAAAACAAACACAAGGATGCTACATTACGGTGATGGGACAGGGACGTGAGCTTGGTTGACAGTGAGGGACTTTTTAGGTTGGCGACTCTTTTTTGGACCTGGTCAAGAAGAGATAGAGTAGTAGATGATGCACCAGCCCAGATGTAGAAACAATACTCCATGCATGGGCGGATGGTGGCTTTGTAGAGATACAGGATGATGTCAGCTGTGACAATTTTACTAACACGGTAAAAAAGAGCCAACTTTCTTTGCTGCAGAGTTGGCAATATATTCAATGTATTTGTTCCAATTCATGTTACTAGTGAAGGTTAGACCTATGAGTTTTCCATGACAATCGGTGGTTGGAGCGGTTTCTTGTAGTTATTGAAAGAAAGGAGCTTTGTATTTTCGGCATTAAAACTTTTATGACCCCAATGCACTACAGCCTGGAGGTAATTTTCTAAGGAGTCATTCATTGCCTCGGATATGATCGCGTCTGTTTTGCCAACATGGCGAGGGTAAAGCGTGGCGTTTATGAAGATCAGGAAAATAAAAGTCCAAGGATAAATGCCTGTGGTACACCAGCATTTATGTCATGTTGCTTAGATGAACGGCCATCGAGGACAACCTGGATCTTTCTTTTGGTTAGGAAGGATCTAATTATATTAAGTAATTGCCCAGTAATACCGTATGAGCGTATTCTCAAGAGAAGCCCTTTATGCCATACCTTGTCAAAGGTCTTGGATATATCAAGCGCTACTGACCTAGCTTCGCCTGTCTTGTCGAGTGTATTATACATGCGTTCAGAGTTGACCGTAAGGATGTCTGCAGTAGATCGTGCTTAGAAGCGAAACGCTGGGCAAGTAGTTAAGCCTTATCAGTGGCCGAGCAAACCACATCATTGTGGTTTTATAGTGGGGGAATAGTTGATTGACCATGGTTCACTACACTATTGTAGATTTCCAGAAATCGCGAGTACCTAGTTTCTGTGACTGAATGCTTTTTTGTTAACTCAGTGTACCTTCTCTTTGCTTTGCCTATCACGGTCTTACACTTATTTCTTGACTCTATAAATTGTTGTATATTAGTAGCTGACTTATGGCGGCACAATTTACGGAATGCTTGCTGCCTCTCAACAATTACAGCTGCACATTCCGAGATAAACCATTTAAAGGAGTGAGGCTTGCTGAAGAATTTTCGCTTCAATGCTTGCTTTTACCCATTCAGTTTATTCATTTGCACACTAGTCAGCAGGGCGTAAGAAGGTTTCCCTCCATGGGGCGTCGCTGATGTGATCTCTGATTGACTCAAAATCAGCCTGCTTGTAGTATCTCGTTATTTTAAGCAACGGTTCATCAGCTTTTGGAGGATTTTTTAGGGTGATATGATTTTAGGGTGATATGATTTTAGGGTGATATGATTTTAGGGTGATATTATTTAAGCACACATACACATACACAATTAAATATATATATATGTATATATATATATATATATATATATATATATATATATATATATATATATATATATATATATATATATATATACAAGGATAGCACGTACGTACAGAAAACATAATAAGTGGAATAATATTATCTATTTCATGGCATGCTCGGGTGATTGACTTGAAGCAAATAGTTGTAAGAATATTAAAAAGTGCTGTTTTGTCAATTATTTAAAAAATTACCCATTGCTGTCGGTTGATGAGATAAAAAAAATGTTTAAGAAAAAAATGGATATATTTATGTGTGTGTGTAGATGTATTTGTTTATTTTTTATCTAATGAATTATATATTAGCATATTTATACACATACATATACACGTATATATATGTGTGTATATATCTATATATATGCATATATGTATATATATATATATATATATATATACATATGTGCATCCCCCACACACGCATATATATATATATAAATCAATAAATATATATGTATATATATATGTGTGTGTACTAATACATTATAATATATATATATATATATATATATATATATATATATGTGTGTGTGTGTGTGTGTGTATTAACTTAATTAATACAGCTGTTTGAGAAGTAAATGCGTACAATGTTAAAAATGAAACTGATGTTTTTATTTATTGTTTTTACAAATATTTAAGTGTGTTCTTGTTTATTTATGTATACATGTGTCTGGACATGTGTAGAGTTTATATATATATATATATATATATATATATATATATATATATATATATTTATCTAAATTGGTTTTCCTTCGCCCCAAGAGCAAGAAAAATAAATCTTATTGGTACTCTCACTCATCGAGCACTTATGATTTGTTCACCAACACGACTCGATGCAGAACTTGGTGAAATTACTAATATTTTTCTAGCTAATGGATATCCCATCAATACTATAAAAGGCACCATTGCACGTAAAGTTGCTTTATTTAATGGTGGTAAATTTATTGGCCCGTCACGTTGCCCTATTTATTTGAAACTCCCATGGTTGGGTTCTGACGGCCTTGACATTGTTAAAAGGATTTCTTCTTCTACTCAACGTTGTTTTCCGGCAACCATGTTGAGGGTAGTTTACACGACTCGGACCTTTTTCTCTTCTTTTCGTAAGGATGTTTTGCCAGCCATTCAAAAGAATTCTTTAGTTTATAAATTCATGTGTCAGTGTGGAGCTGACTACGTTGGCAAGACATCCCAAAGATTAGAATTTAGAATATCCCAACACATACCACGTGATATTCGCCTACACAAGGTTTCGAGATCATCCGGGAACTTCCAGGCACAGGAATCAGCCATCGGCAATCACCTCGTTAGTACAAATAGTTGTTCTGAAAAGTATTCCGATGGGTGGTTTTCTGTTTTACACAGTGCCAGGTCGAACTACCATCTCAATATTATTGAGGCGTTAGTCATTAACAACTCTCGACCTAGCCTGTGTAGACAAACGATTTTGAAACATCAGTTGGAGATCTTTAATGATTCAAAGCCACCATAACGTTGAGAGATTTACGCTTTTTTTTTTTTTTTTTTCCTCTCAATCGTTTCCTCCAACTAAATAAGTTTTTTTTCCCCTCATATCTCATTCGACTTTTAGTTTTTAATTTACCATTCTGACGTTTCCTCTCAGAGGGTCAGACGATAAGGCCTTAAGGTAATTTTAACAATTTTCCTTTTATTTATTTTTTCCACTCGTCTATTATATTGATTTTAATAATGCTTCCTCTAAAATTAATCCTACGATTCTGTTGTACACGAAATTTACTTACATATATATATATATATATATATATACATATATATATATATACATATATATATATATATATATATATATATATATATATATATATATATATATATATATATATATGTTGTATTCATTCTAATTATTTTGGAAATATTATGTGTAAAGTATTTTAGAGTAATCTGAATTTAATTTTTATTTGATTAAAAAAAAGATTGCTCATTAAAAGATATACATTATAGAAAGACCTACGTTATTTGATTGTTTTAGAGGTTATAATAAGTGTTAATTAAAGAAGTATCGCCATGATTTATTTAAAATGAATTTCACAATTTTAACTTGTTCCAAAGTAAAGGAATTATCATGTTGTAATGCCTTCTGAGAGTTGCTATTTTTTATATCTCTTTATCTTCCTTATCAATTCTTGTTGAGTATATATATATATATATATATATATAATATATATATATATATATATATATATATATGTGCAAATAGAAAACTTTAAAAAGAGGTTAACTTACTTACTAGACATTTACACTCTAGTGTCTTCTGTTTCTGTATACAAGGGTTTGCCAGGGCAAACTGGCATGCTGATACTTCATGCTACAAGTAAACTCTGACACAATATTCAAAATAACATAGTATCAACCCCAAATAAAATCCCCTTAACATGAGTATACACTTAGCTATACCAAGTACGGCGCACTTTCCCCAAGTATGTTACGTCAAGTAACATCCTTTTAATGGATACACAGCCATTCCAGATGAATTATTATCCTGTAATACAGTAAGACCAGGTGACTACAAGAGAATATATATTTACATAAATAACTGGTCAATCCTGGAGATGAGAATGAATGTTCTTCACTTATTTACTTACTCAGTGTTAGATATGTAAAAAAAACTTTCTTTTATTTTCGAATAATTATGTATCTCATATAGAGGTCAATTCATAGTCTATTTGAATGAAAACGTTTATTTTTGAGAATTTCGACTGAAACACGAGAAATATATATATATATATATATATATATATATAAATATATATATATATATGTATATATATACTCATATATATGTGTATAAACATATACATATACATGCATATACACACATATATATACATATATATGTATGTACATATGCATACATATACATGTATATACACCTATATGTGTATATATGTACATATATGTATATTCATATATATATATATATATATATATATATATATATATATATGTGTCATTTTATTTTACTAATTTATTTCAATTTGAATGTTTAATATTTAAATGTCTATCTACATTAAATATTTGTATATTTATTTGTCTATGTTCTATTTATTTATTTTCCCATGAAAGTACGTATCATTTCCTTAATTTGATTGTTTCATTATTCTGTTACATTCTATGAATATATATTACCTTTTTATATTGTTTAATACAAAATAGGTGTTATATTATATTATTGCGCTGATTATAATTAATACTAAATATTACTATTACCTTGATTATAATAATATATTTCATAACTTCCTATCATGATTTTTACTTTATTCCTTGATACAGTTTTTTTGATACTGGTTTGATATATTCATGTATCATAACGGTTATTGATTTTCTTCATCTTTACTTCAAATAATTGAAATATTTCATCATTTTCAAATGTATTTTATTTTACAAAAAATAGTATATATTATTATTATTATTATTATTATTATTATTATTATTATTATTATTATTATTATTAATGATGATGTTATGATAAGATTATATAAAAATATATACATGATTGTATTGTGTCCTACAATGATTTTATATATAGTACTTTAAAAAGTAGTAACAGTTTTTAGCTTAACTACTTTTTGTTCTGTTATTAGTGGTGCTGGTTAATGTTTTAGTTTGAATTTTGAAAGTATAAAAGTATTTCTATCGTTATGGAAACGATCGTACAACAAGTATTGGTTGAGTTTTAATTCTTATAACTGATATAAATAATGCGCTTATTTCATTTATTTCAACCTACACTATGTACGCAATTAGATATATGGACATTTAGACAAATGCCATTAAATATCACTGAATGTTTTCGATAAAACTGTTTTATTTGTTTTCATTTTTCGGTCGGCTTTGTATCAATGACTACCATGATTTTCTGGTTTCATTGTCTCCCTTTTCTCGCGAGTAATTTAGATTTGACAAATCAAAGCATAATCAGGCGGGAATTGTATGGGTGTCTTTACGACTATGCCTTTATTGTTTAACTGCTAAGAATTTTTTAATGTCAATTACTACATATATATATATATATATATATATATATATAATACATTGGGACTAGTATCGTAATTAATATAATTAATGGTCGAGTTTTTTATGTAAGTTGCTTCAATAATTTTTAAGTTTTTATGTTTGTATCATTGCATATTTTTTTGTATTTTTAACTAAAATGTTTTTTATTGAGAAGAGGAGTCGTTTATATTTTTTAAGGATTGATAAATTTAGATATGCGAAGTGATCCCACGGCAAAGTGTTGTATTAGTAAAATCGATATAATAATTTGTTTTTATTTTATTGTTGTCACCTATACGTTCTTCAAAAAGGCATTCGCACTGATATATGACATTATTATATATTATATAAGATTTATTGAAAACTGCGAGGTGTTATGTTTTTAATCATTCATAATAAATACTTTATCTGATATGTTATTACAGTTTATGGGGCGTTATATATCGATGTATTACATTTTAACGAGCTTTATCATAAGATTTAAATTTCTGAGGCATTGTATTGCAATCAGAAAACCAATATAGTAGCAACTAGTTGGCTTATTATTAGTATTGTCTTTGTTACTAATCATTTATATTATTGGGATACAATATAATTAGAATGTAATTGTTAATTTGAACTTGTTCTACTTTAAATATTCTATGAACGGTCCGGTTGGCTGGACTAATTTTGCACGGTACAGTATATTTGTTTAGTATTGCTATTTTATACTGATGTCAATATGTGTCGCTATTATTTAGGATGCATGAATTAATACTGGTAGATTCTCTATAAAAAAGTTCATGAGTGCATCGTTGTTAGAGTCAATGAGAACACAACACTCGCAACAAAAACTTGGATTACGTCTACAATTAAAATGTTAGAATAAATAAGATACTTTGTGTGTATGCACTGTATATTACTGAAAAGAACAAGAAGTTTAATTACACTGCATTTTAACAAGCACATTTTGTAAATACTACGTAAGAAAAAGAACATCCCATTCAAAGGAATGTTCATAAATTCTAATCGTTAAACCGCGAAGAGAAAAGCGAATAAATACCAGACATGAAAACTGATTTTCTCTGTCAATCAGAAACACGTAAATAAGTTTTTTACGAGGTTATGTGTTTTTTTCTTCTGCTAAGCTTAAAAAGAAGCGGAATACCAAAAATACATGTTTGCGAAAAAATGGAATTGCAAAAGAACAGAAATTCAGGGAACAGAAAAAACAGTTTTTACAAATGAAAAGATTTGGGAAAATGCTTCTTTATACCCAACTGGAATAGAAAAACTATTCCAATTATCAAATTGGTGTCAAAATGGTAAATATGAAACTGCATTTTCAGACAACAATATTTGGAACGATATTGATAATTGTAATTACGACCCTGACAATGAGCTTAAATATTTCAGACGATTCAAAGACATCTATTATACGAACTGAGCGAATTTTACCAATTTCGAAATAGTTCGTTTGCTTTAGAAGGAAATCTAGGGCGGTTTAACGTATCAAAATCGTAAATTATATCTTACCACAAAATAACCAGCGACCTTATAGTTGGTGAAGCGATACTATCATTAACTAAATTGCTTAGCACTGAATAATCTATTTTTCACAAAAGTGGAAATGAATGGATATTACAAAGAAATATAAGGGAGAGTACACGACTTCTGCTAGCGTATTTAATTAAGCACTTCGATGATTTAAAGTTGTCGGAGTTGAGTGCTAACAATTAAAAATGCTTTTAGAATTGTGCAAGGTAGTATCGAATACAGATGCAGAAATTAGAAAAATGCTCTTTAATAAACTGGAAAATGAACAAGATTTGACGCTTTAACATATCGCAGAGGACTGCCAAAGGTTTATTAGTGCCTGCCAATAGCCACAAGTTATTGAACAGAGTAGTTTCACATATCAGAAAATCTCGAAACAAGAAAAAAGTACTTCACCAGCTAAAGTTGATAATCAAAAGAAAAGTAATCTTCCTCCAAAACCGTGTTTTGGTTGAGGAGATATGCGTTTGTACGAAAGCTGTCTATATAAAACGATGTTTTTTCTTAAAGTGTGATCGCGTGGCACACACACGTACACACTGCAGAATAATACATGAAATAAAAAAAGAAAAGTTTTATTAGAACTGCTAAATGTGACGAAGTGCAAACTATTAGGAAGTTTTTTGAAGTACGAATATTCAATAGAAATATAAAAATGCAACTTGACTCAGGCTTCGATTTGCCAATTATTAATCTTCCACCATGGGAGAAAATTGAGACGCCGGCTTTATCAACGACTAAAAAATAAGGGAGGCTTACTATCAAAGAAAACAATACCAACTGTCAAATGTGGTGTGGATGTATGAGTATTAAGCGCTGTGTTCTTTTCTGTGAAAGGTGTTGCTTACAATAATAGAGGCTGAAAATATGTTTTAAATCGGACAATAGAAGTGAGTGCATTCTGTTCGGAGTCTTGGGCTTCTCTTTATTCATTATCCAGTATAACAATATTATCAATCAAACAACAGAATCTACAAAATAGCGGCTTGCACAATATATATATATATATATATATATATATATATATATATATATATATATATATATATATATATATATATATATATAGTAAGCAATGAAAATATATATGGCAATCAAGCTACACAGAGGCTCCCGTGTTTCATCCCCGGGGGGAATCGTCAGGCTAAATGCATTTAGCCTGACGATTCCCCCCGGGGATGAAACACGGGAGCCTCTGTGTAGCTTGATTGCCATATATATTTTCATTGCTTACTACCTAGCTCTACTTACGTATCGAGCACTGTTGAAGTAAATACTGAAAACTGATACATAAAAAATTATATCTCCTAATATTTTATGTGGATACATGAAGTACTAATATTATATATATATATATATATATATATATATATATATATATATATATATATATATATATATATATATATATATATATTTATGGGCAAGTTAGTCCCCGACTTTCAATCAACTCGATAATTTGTGGTGTCATTTGTAAGTGAAAATTCCATAAAATAAATACAAACAATTTTAAAATAATATGCTAGGCAGAATAGAACATAGCTACTAATGTTTCAAATTATTAGACAAGGACAGCAAACAAAGCCGTTGCTACTTTAGTCAAACACGACTATTCAGGAAATAATTAAATGTACGTATGGCTAATTAAAATCAATAAAGTATATAAACCTATGTGCAATTAAACATAATTGAAGGTTAGTTTTATATGTTTGTGTTATAAAACATAATCGATAAATGTAGAAACATTGTGTTCAGTTAATGCCTTGTACTGTATTAAAAATGTTTAAGTTGTACGAACATTTTTTCTCTAGCTGCATATATATATATATATATATATATATATATATATATATATATATATATATATATATATATGGTAAATGTAAAAAGGAAATACCAAAATGGATATTTTTTATGTATTCATCAACGTTTCGTCTTTATTTATAAGACTTCTTCAGGATGATAATATTAAAAGAAATGTCATACAAGTACATGAAAATATTGGGTTTACATGATGGGTCTATGGGAAGAAGTAGTAGCATTGCTGGGAGCAGTAGAACCAGTGCGCGGGCTTGGTGAAGTCAGTAGCATGGAATGAAATAAATGTGGATGATTCTGAGTGAAAAAAGTGTGGGGGTGGGGGTGAGCATGAATAATGTGGATGATAATGGCTAATGAAGTGGAGGGACTGAGCGGGAATAATGTTGATGACAGTGATATTGAGTAATATTATAACCTGAATAAGTCTTAAAAATAAAGACGAAACGTTGATGGATATATAAAAAAAACATTTTTTTTGGTGTTTCCTTTTTCATTCCCCATCACGTCGGATTACCTTCATCCTTCCTTTCTCATTATATATATATATATATATATATATATATATATATATATATATATATATATATATATATATATATATATATATATATTATATATATATATATATATATATATATATATATATATAGAGAGAGAGAGAGAGATAAAACTTTTATGTCTTGCCTGTGTACTTGCACATAATGGATGCTCTCATTTTAGCAACAGAGCAATTTCCTCTCAAGCGCACCTGTTTACATGTGGGCACATCCGATGTACTGAAATTAACTTTACGTACTCAATGCTGTTTGAAAAGAACGTGATAACCATACACAAGTGTCCCCTTTTTCCCTTACGTATATTAGGAGATTACAAATATTTATCTCTACGCTAAATATTCTATCCATATTCAATACTGCCGTTGGAAAACGAAAAAGAAAATACAGTATCTACTTTTGGTGCGATCAATCGCACGATTTTGTACATATTCAAGAAGGTTGACCTTTAGAGTTGTTCTACAGTTCTCTATAGAAGTTAAGAAATTTCATTTCTGATGCAATTCTCCAAGGTGGGAAAAAGATTAAAAATAAACACAAGTATATCATAACCCGTTGAAATATTTCGACGAAAGGTGTTAAGTCACATACAGATTTTTGTTTAAAAAGTCTACAACTATCAGAAAATATTTTAATTATATAATGTTGTAACTATGTATATGCAGAAATAGTTATGCCATTCAGTAGACAACATGTATCCACCATGTCACAAATCATATCAACTTCCAAATGGAATTCTAAATTTGTGTAATAGATACATGCACTGACTATGGAATCGACTTCGTCGAATTGAAATCATATCGCAGCTATTATGTTGTATTACGCACTGATGCTTTTGGAAATAAAACATGGAACCTCAATTTCCACTAGCTCTGTTTAAACAAGTAATGTAGGTTTAATAAATATGTGTAATTATTGGTTGATAATTGATATTGTATTTTCACAATTAAACAAATGTTGATATACCAATGTAAAAAAAATCCTTGGACTCGTCTTAGTGGTTTTAATTAGGCACTTACGTGTGGAGTGTGTCTCCGCCGGCAGATTGTATGCTATCTAAGTGGTGCATTCATTAATAGACATCTTGATAACAACGAACGGCGTTGTATATGCCAACTATTAATAAATAAATGTACTCCCATGACAAGCATGACACTCATAGTCGATCTACTAAACCTCATACGTGTTTAGACAAGTAAAAGTGTACTAGTAAAACTTAACAATCCTGATTTACTGCAATGAATAGATTTATCATAACAATAATAAAGGACGTAATCACAAATACCTTGAATAAAATGCCCATTATTACATGAACTGTATATGATGTGTAAGTCATTTTCATGGGGAAATTACGTCGCAGAAGAAGTGGTCACCTGATCAATTGCAGTTACGTTAACCAGACGAGGAAAGTAAACCTGTTTACAAGTTGATTTCGCTACTGGTTACACTTAGTTGTTTGCCTCACTATTCATAATGAGTGATCCATTTCGAAGCCAGTTTGATTAGTGTGTATTAGTATTCTTTTGACAACTGTTCAATATCATTTTTAACGCGACATTCATAGATTTTACAAGAGAACGCTTCTAAGTAAATATAAACATATAATATATCAGATGAATTAATCTATAACAGTAGGAAAAGCTGTTTATATGTGTGCGATACATATATTTTGGGTTATTCGAACAAGAAATGTTACAGTTTGTAGCGTAGCTTCTCTACCGAATCAAATTGTCATTCATTATGTTATGGTTCACATAATAAAAAAAATGGTCTGTCCCTATTCAATTATTTACATCTTATTCAAATGAGAGGTGCCCTTTGGAAAAGAAGGGTAACATTATTCATATTCTTTAAATGTAGGTAGATTCAGATAATGAAACAATTTCAATAGGTAATTTACTTAAGAAATTGTACTTTATAAGCCTAAAACGCAAAGTGGGTCACGTCTATTTACTCACACTCAAAACCATGACTATAATACGTTTTGTTGTATTGAATTAGTTTGCATTCAGAATTCTTGCGGACATACAAAAGTAATACAAGTGCTGTTAACATGCCCAAGTACAGGGAGTTGAGCAATAAGTGTAAGGACGTGACAGGTGAAGCAAAGAGAATGTATACAGGGATAACCAAAAACGCATTCAGTCACAGAAACTAAGCACTCGTGATTTCTGGAAACTTTATGATACTGTGGTGTACAATGGACAATCAACGATTCTCCCGCTATAAAACCACAATGAGTTCACTTGCACGGCAGCTGATGAAGCTGAACTACTTTCCCAGCGTTTCGCTATAAATCCACTTTGGACTTAACACATCACCCTCTCCCTAAATTCACATCGCGGATGGAAACAACACTTGAAAACCTGGTCATCAACTCATCTCAAGTCAGGGTCATCATAAAAGAGCTCGACACATCCAAAGCTTGTGTGACTGATCTTATACCGGTAATAGTAATACAAAAGATGCTCTGCAGAACTGGCCCCTGTCCTCTCGAAACTCTACAACAAATGCCTTGCTGAATCTTGCTGCCTTAATAGGTGGAAAATTGCCTTTGTGATACCAGTCTCTAAGAATTCTGGGGATAGAGCCATATCCTCATAACTATCGCCCAATCAGTCTCCCGATCTTTGCGAAAATCTTTGAATGTTTAATAAATCTAGCCATAGTCCGTCAGCTAGTTAATGCTAAACCTTTCAAAACTATAACAGTCCACGTGCTTGGCGTGTTTTCATACGAGTGGAAAAACAACGACATCTCACTCGCCGGCTAACACCAACTGAAGCTGGTTTCTTAATTACATCGGACTTTCAAACACACTGATGAGGCTAATATTATTAGCGAAATATATGTATAACTATAAACTATAAAAATGACAGTTTATAGAAAAAAATGTTGTCTTTTCTTTTAAATAAAATTAAATATTGCATCTATTACAAGTTTTGATGGTAGTTAATTTACCACACTTCTTTTTTACTATATATATATATATATATATATATATATATATATATATATATATATATATATATATATATATATAAATGACGTAAAAATCCCTTTTAACAATGCGTCATTTATTACATTTTCATTCAATGCTTAAAAAAAAAGAACGAACAATATCTAAAAAAGTATATATATATATATATATATATATATATATGTTGTATTATTTATCGGCCTTTGTTCCGATGGATTCTACACCCCATAAACTGGTATTGTCTTGGCCTTCGGGGCTTGCTTTACGCCGATCTATGGGCTTGTCCTGTGCAGTTCTAGGAGGTCCACCCTCCCAGCCTTTGCCTCCCTTCTTTGGGCAGGAGTATCTTTATGGCTTACTGCCTGAGATACCCCTGTCGGGGAATGCCGACGTGACAGCCTAGTCAATTGTTAATGGCCATAGTTTTCACCTTCTCGGGCGCTGGCTTTTCAAGTCCAACTTTCCCGACACGACCTTGGTCACATCTTACCTTGTGGGAGTAAGATAAAACTAGCCTTGTACTTAACGTCTTGGGAAGATAAATAATGTATATATATATATATATATATATATATATATATATATAAGTAATCTATTTGAAAAACTATATGTTACATATTTCAATATAGCAGCGGCCTTTTTACTAGATGAGCTGAATTTTAGAATTAAAAAAAGTATTTAATTAATTCTAAAAAATTCTGAAAAATTCTAAAAGTCAGCCCATCTTGATAAAACTGCGGTACGATTCTGATATATGTAACATAGTTTTCCAATAAATTATTGTATCAACTCTCATTCGTAAGCGATCGATCACTTTATTGATTTATTTCTAATATGACTTGACCTACTATACACATATATATATATATATATATATATATATATATTTATATATATATATATACGAGGCCTGTCTAAAAAGCATCTACCTTTTTTTTAGAGAGATAGGGCAGTTCCACTTCAGACAACCACATTCATAGGAATGTGTTCATTTTATCACCGCATTCTAGTGCGTTAGTCGCTACCTGTCGGTCGCTGAGTTGGGTGCTACACAACGTTTTCGTCGGATTTCCGCTTCTTTTAACATGACTGAACGTGTTGAGAAAAGGTACCGCATAAAGATTTGTCAAAAGCTTCGTGATTCTGAAAGTCAAAACAATTCGTAACATTCTGCAGGTGTTTGTAGACGGGGCGGTGGGTTTAACACAAATTAAGGAGCCGTTAAACCGATTCAAAAATGTCCACACATTAGCGTTCGGACAGGCCTCCAACTGCTGGGAGTGCAGTTTTTGATTAGAGCGTGCGAAATGGGGTGATGGAAGATCGTCGTTCAACTGTGCGGGAGATCGTTTAATAGGGCGGAGTAAGTAAAGATTCCGCACATACAAGTTTACGCGATGATCTGAACATGCACAGAGAGGCTGCGATATTTGAGCCCAAGTTGTTGTCGCACGAAATAAAGGGAACTTCGTTTTCAAGTTGCACAGTAACTTCTGGAAACCGCCTAGGATTCTGAGGACCGTCATAACTGGAGATAAGTCATGGGTGTACGGGTACGACCCAAGAACAAAAAGGCAGTCGTCGTAATAGAAACATCCCTAGTCTCTAAGGCCAAAAAAGCGCGACAGGTGCGAAGCATAATTAAGGTGATGCTGACTGTGTTCTTTTATATTCGTTGAATTGTACATCATGAATACGCATCGGAAAGGCAAACAGTGACGCAAGAGACTATCAAGATGTTCTTCGGTGTCTCTGTGACGTTGTTCGGCCCAAAAGACCAGACATGTGAACGGCGAAAAACTGGCCACTGAATCACGACAACGGCTCCGCACATTTATCCCAATTGATCCAACATTTCTTGGCCAAACATGGAATTCCAGTCGTTCGCCAACTCTCAATACATGACTTATTTCGACTTCTGTCTGTTTCGAAAATTGA